>CM069913.1:100471840-101709340 GCA_036172215.1 Camellia granthamiana
TGGGAGATGAGTTTTAGAGATAAAAGTACGAAAAGTTGTTTGGTTTGGTTTTTTTCAAAAGATGTTTTGGAAAATTATTTTGAGAGAGAGTTTTAGAAAAAGTGATTGATTTGATGTGTATGAGAGAGAAATTTGTTTGAAAAACTTGTAAACCAAACAAGTTTTGGAAAAAAAATTTGGAAAATTTTGTTTGGTTTGATTACTTTTGAAAATTTATTTGTAGAGAATTTTTCCTAAAAATTTTTGGGAAACACAAACCAAATTATCTGGGTGATAATATATATGATGTTTTGCCACCTATATGTTTAATTATTTTTTTATTTTGATCTTTAAATTTTTATTTTATTTTATTTTAATTCTTTATATTTTAATTTTTTTTAATTTACTCTTAAAATTAATTTTTGTTTAAAACTAGACAGAAAATATCATAATAATTATCACATAATATGAAAATATATATTATTATATTAAAATTTAAATTTATGTTAGAGATGTGAGTTATATATAATAAAATATTTGTATGTTACGTGACTCTTAATGTGTTATTTTTTGTCTAATTTTTAAAAGAAAATAGTTTTAGGAACAAACTAAGAAAATTTTAAAATATGAATGGTCAAAATGAAAGAAAATAAATAAATTTTAAGGCTTAAAGTAAAAAAGGGACGAAATATGAAAAAAAGCAAAATGTAATTTACCCTATATGAGTACTAAGAGGAACTTTTTAGGCTTCAAAAAAGAGTGAGTTCAAATTTCTCCTTGGGTACAACATACAATTACAGAGTTAAATAGCTCTACTGTGAACCTCTGACCCTTGGTTCCATTAAAATTGTCTCAAAAGTCTCCTCTACATGGCTAGATCCAAAATATGACAAGTAAAAAAAATAAGGTTCGACTTTTTGAGTGTGTCGTGGGTTGACTTTTACACAAAATAAAATAAAAAATAAATTAAAAAATTTTAAAAATTTTTAAATTACAAAAAAAATCATATTATGTCTTTATTTAGTGTGTGAATATAAATGCACTTTAACTCGTAAAAAAAAGGGAAAATTTATGTTTTGGGTGTGTGCTATATACACATTTAGTTATGATTTTTGTGTCTTTACTTATGACGTACTGTATTATTAGTTATGACACATTGTAATGTCAGTTATGACATTATTTTAGTTATGATCCAAGAATTGTTTACTAATACCTCATGTGATGTTTGGTTATAACTTTTTTTTTTTTTTTTTAATTCCAACTCATAATATTGAGTTATGCTATTTGTGATAATCAAATTCACAAATAGCATAACTTACATATGATACACACCCCTTTGTGTACGGTAACATTACCCAAAAATAAATCACATTCCGCAAATGTATTAGTAAAATATTGAAAATATATTACTATATAAAAACAATTTGAAGACTTTGACTTATCTTTAATGCAACATAAAGTAACATAGTTTGACATTTGAATGGTTGCATTTGAGAGTATGACACTTGAGCAGAATTACACTCCTTTCATCCATTTTTGGGTGTGTACAACACATGGTTATTATTAATTATGACTTTTGCATAGTTTGTTATGGCTCACTATGGTTTAAAGTAATTGTAAACTTACGTAAAATCAAAATAGATTATGAATCTAATAGTGTTTGGTTATAATTTATAGTAATTGTTTTTTTGTTATGAAACTAATGTGTTTAATTATGATCTATAATTAGGGATAGCCACAAGACGGATTTGTGGTCTACCGCTCGTGCCCCATATCACATCTAAGGCAGGACAAATTGAATTGGTGTCAAGGGCAAGGCGGGAGCGAGTTAATTTTGTAATTTAAAAAATAAAAACATTAATAATAATTAAAGATGATATAGTATATTATAAATAATAATTTATCATTAACAAAAGTTAAAATATGGAAGATGAAAAATAAATGAGTGAAAATGAATGGTAATTGTATTTGTGTGAGTGATTTTCTGACCACACTGCCCGCTTAGTAATTCAGCTGTAGAACACAGGCAGAATAGATGGCACCCTGCTGTCCTGCACAGAAAGAAAAGGCTCCGGCGATGGTTCTTCGTCTCGGGGGCACTCCGACGATCAAGTTAGTATATCTCTCACAGATAATCAAGTATTCAACTCACAAGCTTGAGTATAAAAACATACCTTAGACCCATGGGGGTGCCTCTCTTTTATAGCCAACATAATCCTAGTCCCAATAGAAGCCCGACTTCTGTGGACTCCAATTCAGTACTTACTTTGGACTCCTCAAGAGATAAGGATAAACTCCCTAAGAGTGCTATCTTTATCCATCTTGAAGTCTTTCTTCATTCTAGGACTCTTGTCCCTATCCAGGTTGAGTTCCCTCTTCATTCTAGGACTCTTGTCTTTTATCCGCTTATCTCGGATTCCGATATCTTCGGAGATAATCTCGGCTTTGCCAGGATTACCTCAGCATAACAACCAGGACACGTGGCACCTCGGCTGACACGTCGGCATCACCTTGCCATGTGTTGATACTCAGAAATATATCCCCACAACTGCCCCCTAGGTTCTATTACCTCGGCATTCTGAGGTGATGGAACCTATATTGTTCCTCTTTCCAGTACTTCGGGACAAAAACTCTTCAGTCGAGGTCGTTCATCTCAGGCCGACATGTCTTCTTTCAAGAACAAGAATTCAAAGAACTCTCCTACGCGCATGAGCTGTCATGCATCACTTCTCAACTGTTTCACTTACGCGTTTCGTTTTCATTGGCTCGTGCTTATGATGCGCTTGCAAGCCGTCTTTCATCTGTCTGCGCCGTCTGACGTCTGCGTTACTCCAGGTGTATTAAATGCTTCTGTTTTGCCGCCGTTTCAATTTTTTAACAAAACTTTGTTTTTTTTCCCTCTTTCTTTCCTTACCTTTGTATTCAATTTACTTGCTTTTCTCTCTCTAAAGCTCTTGCTTCTTGAATCTGCCATTGTTAAGGCTCCAAGTTCTGTAACCGTCTTCGTTCGTCTTTCTGGTGAAGCGTTTACCACTCTGGTACTTCAATAACCGTCGTCTGTCCTCAGCAAATTCTATTCTGGCCTCACTTCGTCTGGTAAGCAGCTGTTCCTTCTCACCTTAGTTCTTGATCTTTTCTGGAATTTTCTTGCTATTACTGTCTTGCTCAAACATTTAATTTACTGGATTATTCATCTGGATGCGTCTTATCCACGATTCTGCTCATGTCTTGAACACTTCCACTGTTTCACCACTTTTTTGCCACTGTTCTTGGCCTTCAACCCTTTGTATTCTTCATGTTTCTGATAGCCCCTTTTTGTTCTAAATTCTGAAACTTCGTCTTTGTTTACTGTTTTTTGTATCTTTTCCAAATCCGTGCCTTTGATCTTCATCTTCATAGTTTTTAGGCTTGGGATTTGTTTGTAGAACCTTTAATTTTTAGGGAAAACGGAAACGAGCCTTACCAGTACTTACCTAGGTTTTTGCCGAGGTTTCAATAACCCTTTAAGAACATCTTCTTTCGGTAATCAAATTCCTTTACGCTGAAATCATGGGTATGTGGAGACATAGGGTAAATACCCCAACCAAACTCGAATACTTTAGGGAAGAGTTCTCCATTCCAGCCGATGTTCACCTTAGCCTAGCTGGGGATGATGATTCCATCATACCTACAGACAATACGATGCCTTTTCCTATTGTAGCCTTTATTGAATGTGGACTCCGGCTTCCACTTAATCCACTTTTTCGCGAAGTTCTCCACTACTATAGGTTGAACCCCATGCAACTTACCATCAACTCCTATCGAGTGATTAATGGTATCATAGCCCTAGCTAGGCAGGAGAACGTTAGGATTACCCTTGCCGACATCCAATACTGTTATACCATGTGTGCCCTTAACCTGAAAGAAAAGGGTTTCGTCTATTACCTCAAGCCGAGGTCTACCGAATTCAAAATTGTAGCCGACCTCCCAGACTCCAACAAGGGGGCTGGAGATGATTATGTCATTGCTTCGGGAAATTGGGAGTTTGGTCCAGACGAGGATGTTCATCTATACCCTCTTCCTCGAACAGTTAAAGAGGGCAAGGGTAAGAGCCCAGTGTCAATTACTTAGTTGTTTCTTTTTCAAGTCTTCAAAACTTTGTCTGTTTCTAATGTCTTGCTCTTCTTGCAGATGTTCGCAAGCCACCAAAGGATTTTCGCCAGTCCTACTTTCCAAGTAAAGATTTAAAGAAGCTCCTAGATCTGCCAATCGAAAAGGGCAAGGCTCCACTGGTACTGAATTTTATTCCGACGTAAAAGTCTACACTGCCCGACGTCCCAAAAAGAAAGAAGAAGAGCTTATCTCCTCCCTCTGCTACCACTCTACAAACCGCATCAACATCTCGGGCTGACCAAGGGTCAACCTCTGATCCAGCCAATCAACCATCAACTTCAGCCCCATACTTAATCCCAATACCAGAAAGAAAACGCCGGCGACGACTTGTCAAAACTGCCGAAATGGTTCGCCCAAAGCCTGTCGCCCAAGATCTCCTAGCCGACCTCCCAACCGACGTCGATGCTGTTCCGACCCAACCTATGCCCCCACCAAAGCCAAAAAGAACCAAGAAGGCCCAGCCTAAGGCCAAGGCTACTGAGGTTGAGGCTGAGGATGCCCTGCCCATCTCCAAGTTGGCTGAAAGCAGCAAATCCCAACCCTCTGCTGGGAAGAGGCACGCAGAGAACCAGCCATCAGAGTCCTCAAAGTCAAAGAGGCCGAGGTCCTCCTCTGCAACGACTTCAAAGTCCAAAGTACCAAACGTCCCTTGGACGCCCGAGATTACTTTGGAGAATAAGCCGGTCATGGCTACTGATAGCGCCGACGACATCAATGTCGACGTTGCCCTTAGTACAGCTCTACTTCTTCCTGGCGATCTGGAGAAGAACGCCGAGATGAGCGAGTACGAAAACTACGCTCTGATGCTTCAACGTTGTGTTCAAGTAAGTTTCTTCACTTGGTAATCTGTCTGTCTTCATCTTTTCGCACTTGTAAATTTTGCACTAACTTTTGTTTTATGTTCTTTCAGGCTGTTCAGCATGCCCATTCCTTTTCCATGCAGTCTTTCGAGAACAGGGAGAGTTTGTCCGATCTGAAGAGGGAGTTTACTGCCCTCCAGAAAACCAATAAAAGTCTTCAACTAAAAATGAAGAAGCTGGAAGACCAGGCCGAAGCTGCCACAAAGGCCCAACAAATAGCAGAAGAAAAAGCTGATGCTGCTGAAGTCATTAAGAAGGTTGCTGAAGCGCAAAAAAGAGAGGCCGAGGAAAAAGTGACTCAGGCCGAGAAGGAGCTTCAGGAGGCCTTGGCAACTAAAGAGGCTGAAAATAAAAGAAACTGATGAGAAAGCTTATGCCCAAGGCGTGGCCGATGTTACTGAAGACTACAAGCTTCAAGTCAGGCAGGCATGCAACAGGGGATTCTCCCTTGGTTGGATGTCCCTGATAAAAAAGCTTGATCTCCCTGCTGACTCGCCTTTCCGCAACGCTGATGCTATTCCTCTTCCATTTCCTCCTCCTCCACCTCCAAGTCAAGCTGAAGAAGAATCTGAGTCTGAGTCTGAGGGTGAAGATAACAATGATGATGAGGCCTTGGTGAGGAAATCCAAGGATGCTGCTGGGGTCAAGTCTCCTCCTCAGATTGAGCCAATCCTAGACTTAACCCAAGATGAGGAGATTGAGGAGGTGCCCAAGGAAGCTGATATAGGGAAGTTATCTTCCGACCTTCTTCTAGCTGAAAGAAGTCTTGATAAAACACTTGCTGAGATTGATGCCGAGCTGGCTGCAGAAAAGGCTGCCGAAGTAGTTCCTCAAGAATCTGCCGAGGTAGTTCTCCAAGAATCGGCCGAGGTCCAGACCCAAATCCCTCCTGAAGCTGAAGAATCATAACTTCAATGTCCTCTGTACTCTTTTTGTTTCTTTGGACAATATAAGTTTCTTTGTGCTTCTGGTTTTAAAACACTGCAAGCTCTTTATATGGCCGATGTGCCTCTGTTCCCTGTTAAATGCTCAATACAACTTTCTTTTAAATGCTTGTACCTTTGTACGTTTTCTGATTGCTTCTATATGGTTCTATACTTAGAATATTTTGCATGCCTTTCAAACTTTGTCTTTTTTGTGCAATTTTCTTGGGGTTACATACCTCGGGTATAATAACTACAAATTTTACTTCGGTAAGATACTGACCTGCAAACTTTTTCATAAATTTCAACAAGTGTAAAACATATACTATAAACTTTTCTTAAGTGCTAGATAATGATCTACTTGTAAATTACTACCAATTTCAACAAGTGTTTAAACAATATACTTAGCTTTTACTTCAACCTGTAAATTGCTGCAAGTTTCAACCGATGATCTTATGTCGGCTTAACATCATCTTGTAAATTGCTACAAATTTCAACAAGTGTTAAGTATCTTCTTTTGGTTTAACCAACCTGTAGATTGCTACAAGTGCTTAATCAATAACCTCGGCTTCTCTTCAACTTGTAAATTGCTACAAATTTCAACAAGTGAAGGAAAGCAGTAATCTCAGCTTAACTCCAACTTGTAAATTGCTGCAAATTTCAACAAGTGAAGATAAGGAACCATCTCAGCTTAACTTCAACTTGTAAATTGCTACAAATTTCAACAAGTGAAGATAAGGAACCATCTCAGCTTAACATCAACTTGTAAATTGCTACAAATTTCAACAAGTGAAGATAAGGAACCATCTCAGCTTAACTTCAACTTGTAAATTGCTACAAATTTCAACAAGTGGAGATAAGGAACCATCTGGGCTTAACTTCAACTTGTAAATTGCTACAAATTTCAACAAGTGTTAAGTGTCTTTGTTTTTTCTCTGCCCCCAATATGAACCTGAGTTTCACTTGGGTTCTTATTATTCAAAAATAATCACTATGCATTTTTTACAATCATAAGTGTTGAAAAAAAAAGAAATTTTGCTGAGATTTTATTGATGACATCGGTCAAAATAAACAAGGAACATCTAGTGATAGAAAAATTTCAGATTACAGGTGTTCCAGGGTCTTGGTAATGCTTTACCCTCACTATCTTCCAGACGATATGCCCCATTGCCCAATACCGAAGTAATTCTGTAGGGTCCTTCCCAGTTTGGGCCAAGCTTGCCCTCTCTGGGATCCTTCTTGTTGCCGACGACTTTTCTCAGGACTAAGTTGCCGACCTGAAAATCCCTTGGATTAACCTTCTTGTTGTAAGTTCTGGCAAGCTATTGCTGGTATACTGCGAGCTGAATTGCAGCTTTCTCTCTTCGTTCTTCCAAAAGATCTAGATCTCGGGCTAAGAGTATATCATTAGTCCCATTCTCAACTCCCTGGGTTCGGATCCCTGGGATGCCGACTTCCAGTGGAATGATTGCTTCTGTACCATAAGCCATGGCAAAGGGGGATTCCCCTGTTGATCTTCTCGGCGTAGTCCGATATGCCCAAAGTACGTTGGGCAACTCGTCTACCCACTTTCCTTTTGCTGCCTGCAGTCTTTTCTTTATTCCATCCAAAATTACTTTGTTGGATGTTTCTGCTTGCCCATTGTTTTGGGAAAAACTTGGGGTCGAAAAGTAATTCTTAATCTTGAATTTTGCACAGAAGTTCTTGATGAGTTTGCTGTCAAACTGCGTTCCGTTGTCGGCAACGATTGCTCTTGGAATCCCAAATCTGGTGATGATGTTTTTCCAGATAAAATTCTTGACATCCACATCCCGGATTTTGGTAAGAGGTTCTGCCTCTATCCACTTTGTGAAATAATCTGTTGCTACTAGCAAGTATTTTCTCTGCCCAGTTGCCTAGGGAAGTTGCCCAACAAGATCCATGCCCCACTGGGCAAACGGCCAGGGGTTGGATACTGGGTTCAGGTCGGCAGCTGGCTGATGAATCAAATGTGAAAACCTTTGGCATTGTTCGCACTTCTTCACGTATGCTTCTGCATCTTTTTGCATGTAGGGCCACCAATACCCCTGGGTAATGGCCTTATGGGCTAATAATCTGCCCCCAGCATGGCTTCCGCAAATTCCTTCATGAATTTCATACAAGAAATCCTCAACCTGCAAAGGATGTACGCACCTTAGAAGGGGTCCAGTGAAGGACCTTCTGTAGAGATGTCCGTCTGCTGTCAGACTGAATCTTGCCGACTTCAATCTGACTTTGTGTGCCTCCTTGTGGTCCTCTGGAAGCTTTCCTTCCTTCAGGAATGCGACAATTGCATCCATCTAGCTTGGCCCCATGTTCACACACATTGCTTCCTGCTTTGCGTTCTGTGGTTCTATGCTCGGGCCCGACATATATTCGATCATAATAGTTCTTGTCTTTCCAGTCTGCATTGAACTTGCCAGGTTGGCCAACGCGTCGGCGTGGCTGTTATCATCTCGGCTAACTTGGAGAAGTCGGCAGTTCTGAAATAAGGCTGCCAATCTGATGACCTCTTTTGCATATGCCGACATCCTTTCGTCTTTGGCTGCAAATTCACCTGTTGACTGGTTTACAATAAGTTGTGAATCACAAAAAACTATTACCTCATCTGCTTCTGCTGCTGCTGCCAGCTTTAGTCCTGCAATTAATGCTTTGTATTCTGCTTCATTGTTTGAGGCTTTGAACCCCAAACGGATGGACTGTTCTATTATTTCTCCATCTGGAGATATCAATAGTACTCCTGCCCCCGCTCCTTGTCGGTTTGAGCTTCTATCGACGAACAGTCTGAAGGAGTCGCCGATGTAGATGCTGTAGGGTCTGAGTTTTTCTTTTCTTTGCTCTCTTGCCTTAGGCTGGGATTCTCCTTGTTTGCTGGGACAATGTTTATCTAGGCTCAACGGAGCCCGATGTTCGATGGATTCAGGCGTGAATTCTGCCACGAAGTCGGCCAAAACTTGGCCCTTGATTGCTGTTCTGGGCCTGAACTCCAGGTCATATTGGCCCAAGGCCACTGCCCATCTTGCAATTCTTCCTGTCAAGTCTCATTGCTGCAACAAGGGTTTCAGTGGGTGCTCCGTTAGCACCACAATCTTGTGTGCCTGGAAGTAGTGGTTCAACTTCTTCGAGGCCATTACTAAGGCCAGCATTAATTTCTCTAGTGGTAGATACCTTGTTTCAGCGTCGGCCAAGGTTTTACTTACATAATAAACAGCTTTCTGTTCTCCTTTTTCTTCTCGGATTAGCACTGCACTTACTGCGTGTTCTGACACAGCTAAGTACAAAAACAGTTCTTCCCCAGGTTCAGGTGTTGAGAGGACTAGAGAAGTGGTCAAATATTTCTTTAGGTCGACCAAAGCGGCCTCACACTCTTCTGTCCAAAGGAAATCCGTGGCTTTCTTCACCAGGTTGAAGAAGGGTTTACATTTGTCTGAACTTCGGCTTATGAACCTGCTTAGGGCGGCGGCCCTTCTGGTAAGCATTTGTACCTGTTTGGCCGATGTCGGGCTCTGTAAATCTACAATGGCCTTGATCTGATCTGGGTTGGCCTCAATGCCCCTTCTTGTCACCAGGTACCCTAACAACTTACCAGATCCAACTCCAAACGCGCACTTTGATGCGTTGAGTCGGAGCCGATATGTTTTAAGGGTCTCAAATACCTCTTTTAGGTCGGCAAGATGACTCCTGGGCTCGTTGGTCTTTACGGCCATGTCATCGATGTAGACTTCTACTGTTTGGCCGATCAAGTGCTTGAACATTTTGGTTACTAGCCTTTGGTAGGTTGCTCTTGCTTTTTTCAACCCAAAAGGCATCACCCTGTAACAGTACAGGCCTTTTGGGGTGATGAACGCTATCTTCTCTTCGTCTGGGGGGTACATGGCTATCTGGTGGTACCCCCTATAAGCATCCAGGAAGCTCATCCTTCCATACCCAGATGTGGCATCCACCAGCTGGTCAATTTTGGGCAGAGGGAAGCTGTCTTTGGGAAAGGCTTTGTTCAGGCTTGTAAAATCTACGCATACCCTCCATTTACCGTTCTTCTTCTTTACTACCACAATGTTTGATAGCCATGTCGGATAATTGACTTCTCTGATGGCCCTGGCCTCTAGAAGTCTGTCTACTTCCTCCTCCACTACTTCGACGTGCATCAACGTCGGTCTTCTGGCTCGTTGTATTACAGGTTTGGCCGACCTGTCAACGTTCAGTCTGTGACATGTGACCTCGGGGTTAATGCCAGGCATTTCATAAGGTGTCCAAGCGAACACCTCTATGTTTGTTCTCAAAAAGGCTTCCAGTTCCTTTTCTTCTTCTTCGGCTAAGCCTGAGCCGAGAAGAAAGAAGCGCTCTTCATCGCTCTCCTGGACGAGGATTTTCTTTAGTGTTTCCTCACTCTTCTCGGTCGGCTCCTTGCCGACATCATCTAGGACCTCCATGTCCTCATCTTCAATCTCTGCCTTCCCTGGTTCTTGTATGTTGCAGGTTGTTTTCATTGCTACCATGGAGCAATTTTTTGCTTGCAGCTGGTCTCCTCTGACTTCTTCAATTCCATGTTCTGTTGGGAACCGCAATAGTTGATGCAACGTTGAGGGAACTGCCCCCATTGCATGCAACCATGGCCTTCCCAAGATGATGTTGTATGGTGAAGGTGTGTCAATCATGATGAACTCTGTCCTGATCTTCTTAGTGCCGGCTTGTACTTCCAAGTTTGTAGCGCCCAGTGGCCACGTCGGCGTTCCATTGAAGCCGACCATCGGGCCATTCGATTGCTCCATGTCGTCCGGGTGAAGGCCCAGCTCCTTGTAACATCTAACATACATGATGTCACAAGAGCTGCCTTGATCTATCAGGATGCGTTTCACTTGGCACTCCCCAACCTGGAGGGATACTACCAAGGCATCATTATGCGGGTGCTGGACCATCTCTAGGTCGGCTTCGGGGAAGGCTATCATCGGGCCTGGGTGCTCTTCAGGCTGAGGTCTTTTCTGTCCGACCTAGTTCACGTGCTGCAGGTGCTTTACTCTTTGGGTTTCCCCCCGTATGTCGTTTTCGTTCACCTTTGTCACGACCCAAACCCGGCCCTATGGGTTTAGCACCGTAACTGGCCAGTAATCCGTGATTACCAAAGGCCTGCTTAACAATCATACAATATAACAGAGTTCAGGGCCTGGCGGAAGCCAAAACAATAAATGAATAGTGTCCAATGAGCTGTGACAATCTGTATGCCAAAAAGTTTTTCATTCACATGCACATAAAACAGTACAGTACAATACGGCATACATTTATATACATATCCATAACAGTCGGTGAAAACAGGGACTTAACCCCTAGGACAGTACAGTAAACAGTAACAGTCTATACAATAGTCCCACAACAGTACAAAACAGTGAGACAGTCAGGGGAAATACAAAAGACCCCAAAGCCATAGCATGGCAACACGGAACCTCGCAATGAGGCACATAGGCTGGCTTGACAAAACTGGGGACCAATCCCACGCTCCTAGCTCCGGTTGGGCTGCTGAGAACCTACATATATATATAAACAGTGAGCTAAAGCCCAATGAATAACATAATGTGTAAAGGGGTTATGAATGAATGTCCTTACAATAATGAAATCAATTCATTTCACAGTATTTCGATCTTTCAGTATTTCAGTCAATCATTAGTTCAATCAATCAGTCTTTCAATCAATCAGTCATATGTGGTACATCCATTAGCCTATAAACAATAGGTCCAAAAGGACCGGGCCTTGACAGACCCAACAATAGTGATGGCCATCAATCAATAACAATATGGTTCCACGAGGAAACCGACAGAGCTCTGTATCAGTCAATAACAATGGGTGCTAAGGATGCCACAATACAATTCGAAATACAGGACATACATTCATTCAATAACAATATCAGTTCAATAAACATTTCAGTTCAGTATTCAAAAGATAATCATTTTGAACATATCTTTACACAATCTGTTACTCACAGAGATTGGGCTATTAGCAGCTAGAGCGTGTCCCCGAGAGCCAACCCTAAACAATTAAACAATTGAACACACACTAAGTTTAACAGTTGGGGAAGTACAATAATTAACTTCCTAATATGCCTCGGTGTGTTCTATCTCAATGTCCTTATTAAGATGTCTTAAACTAGGCCTAAGAATGCCTAGGATGAGATGAGGATGCAAAACTACACTTGGAAGGCATTTTTCAAAAGTTGCTGGAAATAGGCCCCTCGCTCGAGCGAGCCTTCCTTCGCTCGAGCGAGCTTCAAAAATCAAAGGCTTCGCTCGAGCGAGCCTCCCTTCGCTCGAGCGAGCCTCCCTTCGCTCGAGCGATCTGTGCTCAGAAAAAGTACTGGATGCTCCATTTTTACGCGCGATACCACGCTCGATGCTCGCTCGAGCGAGATTACAAAATCACAGGGCTCGCTCGAGCGAGGAATCCTTCGCTCGAGCGAGGAAGCCAAATCTGGAATTTCCAGATTTGTCTCCCAAGTTCGAACCAAGCATCCAATCATCCAAAACTCAACCTCTTGGCCCCAAATTCTGGAAAACACTTCTAAACTCAGTGTATTACAAGTTTCAAAAGCCAATTTGTACATGCAAGGGCCAAGGGTTGGTCAATCAAAGCCATTTTCAAACCATTTTCAAGAACACTTCAAGAACACTTTCAAACATGCAATGTGTGAGTTTTAAACCAAAATCAATCCTCCAATCTTGCTCAAAAGAGCTCAAAACTTGGAAAACAAACTGAAATCTTGGACTATAATAAGAACATGGGCATGCATGCACAATTCAAGCATGATTTCAACTCCAAATTCACTAATCTCTACATGCATGTAACACTTAAGCTTCAATTCACCATTTATGAGTAAATTCATGATTTAATCCTACAATGGTGCATGAACCATGCATAATGAGACTCAAAGACAACAAGAAGACAATGATTTCCTTACCTAGAGTGTTGATTTCTTGTCTAGAAGTTCAATTTATGCAAGTACACTTCAATATACTTCAAGTCACCAAACAAATCACCAAGAACAAGATGAATTCATCCCTCTCTCACTCTCTCTAGGTTTTGGTCGGGTGAAGCAAACAATGGCTGATGAAATGTTGTCTTAGTTAAGTGTATAGGCTCAATGATAGGATTAAACAATAGTCCACTCTAATGGCAATTTGGTAAATAAGCTAAACTAGGCAATTAACTTATTTTAATCTAGTTTAATCATTCCTAATCAATTTTCAGATAATTATATCATTAAATCACATAAATCATGCTGATTACAAAACACTAAACGATTCCTAATTCGGCCGCCGATAAGGCCTTCAATTAGCAATTTAAACATATAAAATGCAAACAGTTAATCAAACAATGCAATATGCAATTCGATAGTCAAACTTATTCAATTTCAATTTCGATTTCAATCGGTCTATTCAGTACTTCAATTAATTCAATGATCAATCGTTATCAATTCAATTTAGCAATAATCAGTATATAATTCGGTAATCGGTAACGAGGGTCGTTACAGTCTCCCCTCCTTATAAGGAGTTTAGTCCTCTAAACTCGAGTTACCTTCATTCTGAAAGAAAGCAGGATCCAATGGGAACAAACCAGGATATCTTCTTAACATATCATCTTCCCTTTCCCAAGTGGCATACACACCACCATGATTCTGCCAGTCAACTTTCACTAACGGAATCTCTTTGTTCCTCAGTTTCTTGATCCGTCGGTTCACAATCTGTATAGGCCGTTCCTCATAAGTGTAGTCATCACTCAACACTATCCGAGTAGGCTCAATCACATGAAACGGATCTCGAAGATAGTCTCTCAACATCGAAATGTGGAAGACATTATGCATATGCTCCATTTCAGGAGGAAGTGCAACTTGATACGCCACCGGATTGATTTTCTCAATAATTTCATACGGTCCGACATACCTCGGCGCTAACTTGCTCTTGACTCCAAAACGAGTCTGGCCTTTCATTGGTGTCACTTTCACAAATACGTGATCACCCACTTCATACTCTCTATCCCGTCTTCTGATATCTGCATAGCTTTTCTGTCTACTCTGTGCAGTTTTCAACCTTTGCTGTATCAGTTTTACCTTTTCAGTCGTTTCATAAACAATTTCGGGCCCAATCAAAGGCCCATCTCCAACTTCTGCCCAGCAAATTGGAGATCTACACTTTCTGCCATACAATGCCTCGAAAGGCGCCATTCCAATACTCGAATGATAGCTGTTGTTGTAGGCGAATTCAGCTAATGGCAAATGACTTTCCCAGTTTCCCTGAAAATCAAGGACACACATTCTCAATAGATCCTCCAAAGTCTGAATGGTCCTTTCTGACTGTCCATCCGTCTGAGGATGATAGGCACTACTCAGCCTCAATTCAGTACCCAATGCAGTTTGTAGGCTCTGCCAAAACCTCGATGTAAATTTCGAATCCCTGTCAGAAACAATAGACACAGGCACTCCATGCAATCTCACAATCTCATCAATATAGATAACAGCTAATTTGTCTGTATTATAAGTCGTCTTGACAGGTAGGAAATGTGCAGATTTAGTCAGTCTATCAACAATAACCCAAATAGAGTCCATACCTTTCCTGGAGCGAGGTAATCCAACAATGAAATCCATCGTGATATGCTCCCATTTCCACTCTGGTATGGATAAGGGTTGCAGTAATCCAGCAGGTCGTTGATGTTCAACTTTGACTTGTTGGCAATGAAGACACTTTGATACAAAATCGGCAATCTCTTTCTTCATTCCCGGCCACCAGAAATTCTGTTTCAGATCTTGGTACATTTTCGTATTTCCCGGGTGAATAGACAATTTCGAATTGTGGCCTTCTTGCAGAATTCTTCTTTTCAATTTACTGTCATTCGGTACACACAGTCTATCTTGAAATTTCAATACATTGTTCTCGAATTTGTAACCCGGTCTCGGCTTAGACTCTCTTTCTTCGATGATCTTTTTCAAAAAGTCATCCAGTTGCTATTTCTCTTTAACTTCTTCAATCAAGGCTGGTTGAGCAGTAATGGCAGCTATTGTTCCGCCTTGTTCTTTCAAAACAATCTCAATTTCAAATTTTTCAAGATCATGAAGTAACTCTTTCTGCCCGGTGAGCAAACAAGCTAAGTTGGCAATTGACTTTCGGCTCAACGCATCGGCAACCGTATTGGCTTTTCCCGGATGATACAAAATCTGTAAGTCATAATCTTTAATCAATTCCAGCCATCTCCGCTGTCTCATATTCAGTTCTTTCTGAGTGAAGAAATATTTCAAACTCTTGTGGTCGGTATACACTTCACATGTTGCCCCATACAAATAGTGCCGCCAAATTTTTAAGGCAAATACCACTGCAGCAAGCTCCAAATCATGTGTTGGGTAGTTCTTTTCGTGCGGTCTCAACTGTCGGGAAGCATAAGCAATAACTCTCCCATTCTGCATTAAAACACACCCCAAACCTTTATGAGAAGCATCACTAAATACAGTATACCCATCCGTACCTGAAGGTAAGGTCAGAATCGGTGCAGTCACAAGTCGGGTTTTCAATTCTTGAAATGCCGATTCTCTTTGGTCAGTCCAGTCAAATGATGTCCCCTTCTGAGTCAATTGAGTCAATGGTAAGGCAATTTTGGAGAAGTCTTTAACAAATCTTCTGTAATATCCAGCCAATCCCAAAAAGCTTCGGACTTCAGTCACGTTTGTTGGTCTAGGCCAGTTCACTACAGCTTCAATTTTCTGCGGATCAACAGAAATCCCGTCTTTGCTAACAACATGTCCCAAAAACATCACATGGTCAAGCCAAAATTCACATTTAGACAGTTTAGCATACAGTTTCTGTTCTCTTAAAGTCTGTAAGGCAAGTCTCAAATGCTGTTCATGTTCTTCTACTGTTCTAGAATATATCAATATGTCATCAATAAACACCACAATAAAATCATCAAGGTATGGTTTGAAAATTCTGTTCATAAGGGCCATAAATGCAGCTGGGGCATTCGTGACTCCAAATGGCATAACTAAAAATTCATAATGTCCATACCTCGTTCTAAAAGCAGTTTTAGCAATATCTTCCGGTTTTACCTTCAGTTGATGATACCCCGATCTGAGATCAATTTTGGAAAACACTTGTGCACCCTGTAACTGATCAAATAAGTCATCAATACGCGGTAAGGGATACTTATTCTTTACAGTTACCTTGTTCAATTCACGGTAATCAATGCACAGTCTCAGTGAGCCATCTTTCTTCTTCACAAACAAAACAGGTGCACCCCACGGTGAAGTACTGGGCCTGATAAACTTCTTGTCTAGCAGTTCCTGCAATTGTACTTTCAATTCCTTCAGTTCAGTTGGAGCCATTCTATAGGGAGCTTTGGACACTGGCTGTGTTCCCGGAATCACATCAACTGTAAATTCAATCTCCCTGTCAATCAAATCCCCTGGCAGATCATCTGGAAACACATCTGGGAATTCTCTGACTATAGGAATGCAATTCACATCAGTGTTAACACTGTCAGTAGACACAGTCAATATAGAACAGAAATACCCTTTACACCCCTTTCTAATCAGTTTCATGGCTTTCACAGATGAAATCAAGTACGGGGGAGGTACTACTCCAGCTCCACTAAATACAAATTCAGGCAAACCAGGTGGACGGAAAACAACTTGCTTAGTCACACAGTCAATACTAGCATGATATTTTTGTAACCAATCCATCCCCAATATCACATCAAAATGATCAATATTCAGTGGCAGTAAATCAATAAACAAATGTGCATCCCCAACAATGATTTCACAAGCAGGATACATATATGCACATGTCATGGATCCCCCAACAGGTGATGATACAGCTAGCAGATAATTCATGGGTTCTAAGGGTCTATTCAATTTTCTCGAAAAAGCATACGACACATAAGAATGTGTAGACCCCGAATCAATCAATACATATGCATTCTGAGTACAAATAGAGAGGATACCTGACACAACAGTCTCAGTGTTTTGCACGTCTCCCGGTACTAGGGCGAACACTCGGCCCTGTCTCATAGGCTCTTTCCCGGTAGCTTTGGAGTTCGGTTTTGGTGTTGCAGTTGATGCTGCTGCGCTTGGTGCAGCTTTGCTACTTGGTTGCGGGTTAGAGGGGCAGTCTTTAATCCTGTGGCCCACCTTGCCACACTTGAAACAAGCTCCAGAAAGCTGATAGCAAACCCCTTTATGTTTGTTGCCACACACAGAGCAAGGTGGAGTGAACCCACTCCCTTGGCTGGGGCTAGACATTGACCCCGTATTCTGTTTCTTATTCGATGAGCTATGCTTGCCTTTCTTAAACTTGAACCCTTGCCTTTTGCCTTGCCACTCCGTTGTTGGTGTTTCAGACTGTTTCACAGCTGCAATATTCGATTCGGCCATTAACGCCCGATCAAGAACACCCACAAAAGTCGGCATTTTCAAAACATTGATTCGGTCCAGTATAGCAACATTAAGGCCACCTTCAAACCTCCTGGCCTTCTTATAGTCGGTATCTACCATGTGTGGTGCATACCTGGCAAGTTCAGTGAATTTCTTTTCATATTCGGCAACAGACATTTTGCCCTGTTTCAATTGCTCAAACTCAGTCACCTTTCTGTCTCTGATGCACTGGGGAAAGTACTTTTCAAAGAAGGACTCTTTGAACTGAGCCCAAGTCATGATAGCATTTGCATCCCGAGTCAACATCCACCACCTTCTTGCTTCTTCCTATAAGGTGAAGGTTGCTAGCAATACCTTGTTGGCTTCGGAACACGGAAATACTTCAAACAACTTTTCTGTTTCAAGAACCCACGCTTCAGCCTGTAGCGGTTCTAAGCCTCCCTGAAAGGACGGCGGTTTCAGTTTGCTGAACTTATGAGTCAATGCAATAATATCCTCCTCATTAGCATTCACATTCTGTACATTCTGTTCCGGTTGCACCGGGGGAGGAGGAGGAGGTGGGGGCTGTGGATTCTGTTGTTGTTGATCTAGCCTTTCAATTATCAGTCCCATCATTAGTTCAAGTCTGGCCATTCTGGCCTCAGTTGATGAAGACCCAGGTTCATTTGCAGTTGTGTTATCCATTTCACTATAAACAGTTATGACAGTTATAGCAATTATAACATAAGCAGTTATACACTTAATCAGTTTAACCTTTTTAGCATGTAATCAATCAATCATAAGCACACATTTTTCATGTTAATGCAATGTCCTAATCACTTTTCTAGGACACTCTATAGCTCATTTGAACACGTGTGTGCGGTATAACTCGTGGTTAAGTATCGCTCTGATACCACTCTGTCACGACCCAAACCCGGCCCTATGGGTTTAGCACCGTAACTGGCCAGTAATCCGTGATTACCAAAGGCCTGCTTAACAATCATACAATATAACAGAGTTCAGGGCCTGGCGGAAGCCAAAACAATAAATGAATAGTGTCCAATGAGCTGTGACAATCTGTATGCCAAAAAGTTTTTCATTCACATGCACATAAAACAGTACAGTACAATACGGCATACATTTATATACATATCCATAACAGTCGGTGAAAACAGGGACTTAACCCCTAGGACAGTACAGTAAACAGTAACAGTCTATACAATAATCCCACAACAGTACAAAACAGTGAGACAGTCAGGGGAAATACAAAAGACCCCAAAGCCATAGCATGGCAACACGGAACCTCGCAATGAGGCACATAGGCTGGCTTGACAAAACTGGGGACCAATCCCACGCTCCTAGCTCCGGTCGGGCTGCTGAGAACCTACATATATATATAAACAGTGAGCTAAAGCCCAATGAATAACATAATGTGTAAAGGGGTTATGAATGAATGTCCTTACAATAATGAAATCAATTCATTTCACAGTATTTCGATCTTTCAGTATTTCAGTCAATCATTAGTTCAATCAATCAGTCTTTCAATCAATCAGTCATATGTGGTACATCCATTAGCCTATAAACAATAGGTCCAAAAGGACCGGGCCTTGACAGACCCAACAATAGTGATGGCCATCAATCAATAACAATATGGTTCCACGAGGAAACCGACAGAGCTCTGTATCAGTCAATAACAATGGGTGCTAAGGATGCCACAATACAATTCGAAATACAGGACATACATTCATTCAATAACAATATCAGTTCAATAAACATTTCAGTTCAGTATTCAAAAGATAATCATTTTGAACATATCTTTACACAATCTGTTACTCACAGAGATTGGGCTATTAGCAGCTAGAGCGTGTCCCCGAGAGCCAACCCTAAACAATTAAACAATTGAACACACACTAAGTTTAACAGTTGGGGAAGTACAATAATTAACTTCCTAATATGCCTCGGTGTGTTCTATCTCAATGTCCTTATTAAGATGTCTTAAACTAGGCCTAAGAATGCCTAGGATGAGATGAGGATGCAAAACTACACTTGGAAGGCATTTTTCAAAAGTTGCTGGAAATAGGCCCCTCGCTCGAGCGAGCCTTCCTTCGCTCGAGCGAGCTTCAAAAATCAAAGGCTTCGCTCGAGCGAGCCTCCCTTCGCTCGAGCGATCTGTGCTCAGAAAAAGTACTGGATGCTCCATTTTTACGCGCGATACCACGCTCGATGCTCGCTCGAGCGAGATTACAAAATCACAGGGCTCGCTCGAGCGAGGAATCCTTCGCTCGAGCGAGGAAGCCAAATCTGGAATTTCCAGATTTGTCTCCCAAGTTCGAACCAAGCATCCAATCATCCAAAACTCAACCTCTTGGCCCCAAATTCTAGAAAACACTTCTAAACTCAGTGTATTACAAGTTTCAAAAGCCAATTTGTACATGCAAGGGCCAAGGGTTGGTCAATCAAAGCCATTTTCAAACCATTTTCAAGAACACTTCAAGAACACTTTCAAACATGCAATGTGTGAGTTTTAAACCAAAATCAATCCTCCAATCTTGCTCAAAAGAGCTCAAAACTTGGAAAACAAACTGAAATCTTGGACTATAATAAGAACATGGGCATGCATGCACAATTCAAGCATGATTTCAACTCCAAATTCACTAATCTCTACATGCATGTAACACTTAAGCTTCAATTCACCATTTATGAGTAAATTCATGATTTAATCCTACAATGGTGCATGAACCATGCATAATGAGACTCAAAGACAACAAGAAGACAATGATTTCCTTACCTAGAGTGTTGATTTCTTGTCTAGAAGTTCAATTTATGCAAGTACACTTCAATATACTTCAAGTCACCAAACAAATCACCAAGAACAAGATGAATTCATCCCTCTCTCACTCTCTCTAGGTTTTGGTCGGGTGAAGCAAACAATGGCTGATGAAATGTTGTCTTAGTTAAGTGTATAGGCTCAATGATAGGATTAAACAATAGTCCACTCTAATGGCAATTTGGTAAATAAGCTAAACTAGGCAATTAACTTATTTTAATCTAGTTTAATCATTCCTAATCAATTTTCAGATAATTATATCATTAAATCACATAAATCATGCTGATTACAAAACACTAAACGATTCCTAATTCGGCCGCCGATAAGGCCTTCAATTAGCAATTTAAACATATAAAATGCAAACAGTTAATCAAACAATGCAATATGCAATTCGATAGTCAAACTTATTCAATTTCAATTTCGATTTCAATCGGTCTATTCAGTACTTCAATTAATTCAATGATCAATCGTTATCAATTCAATTTAGCAATAATCAGTATATAATTCGGTAATCGGTAACGAGGGTCGTTACAACCTTGGAGTGAATTACGTTAACCACCCTAGGTCCCCCTCCCTGTGGTTGCTGTGCTGGGGGAGGCGGGGCTGCTGGTGCTTGAGGCAACCTTGCCTGCTCTTCTCTGGTCCTGGCTTTGTCGACAAGATCCCTCAGATGACCTTGTCTTACTAAGTCCTCTAAGTATGCTTTTAGGGCTCTGCAGCCCTGAGTTGGGTGCCCTTCTTCATTGTGGTAAGCACAACGCCTACCAACGTTCCTGCCCATGTATTCCCCTGGGGCTTTTGCTGGTGCCCTAAAATAGGGTTGATTTCGGATTTGATCCAGGACTTTGTGGACTGGGATTCGGAACACAGTCGTCACTGCCTGTTTGCCCTTCAATTCTGTCTCTGCTTTGCTAAATCCGTTGTTACTTCAGCCTCGCTTCGGCAAGCCGTTCCCTTTTTCCTGTTTTACCTCCTTATTCCCCGATGTATCCTCCTCGACTCTGGTATACTTCTCGATTCTCGCCATGAGCTCCTCCATGCTCTTCGGTAATGTCTTCGCCAAAGATTTCCGTAGTGAACAGTCATCTTTCAGGCCGTTCTTGAAGGACACGACTGCCACTTCTTGGTTGCATTCGGGTATTCGATTGAACACCTCGTAGTATCTTTTTGCATAGGCCCTAAGGCCTTCATCCTTGCTGATCTTTAGAGCCATTAATGCGTCCACCCTTAATGGCTGCAGCTTGTTTGTCACGAACCTGGCCACAAACATCTCGGCCAGGCCTTCCCAAGTCTTCACGCTTCCCTTTGGTAGTTTGTGGAACCAATCTGATGCAATCTCCCCAAAGGACGAGGGGAACACTTTGCAGAGCAACGGCTCATTTCCACTGTATAATGCCATTGAGTTCAAGAATAATCCAACGTGGAAGTTAGGGTCTGACTTACCATCGTAGATTTGAAACCTTGGCATACTGAATCTCTTTGGTGCCTCAAATTTGTCCAGTTCTACCGAAAATGGTGTTCTCGCCTTGTCGGGTGAGGTAACCTCGGCTTCGGCATTCTGTTCCCTCCTCTTGAGGTAGTTTCTCAAGTCTTCTTTACTCCTCCCCGGAGCTCGGCTATCTTTTGACTTCAGTCTTTTCGGCGCACTACTTTCGGCCTCGTGGTGAGCCCGTTTTGATCTTTCTCCATGGGTTGTGTCAAAGCAGAGCACCTGCCCCTGGACATGCCGACGTTCTCTGGGTTCTGGGTCCTTCGTGTGATATGTCCTTTGGGACTTCTCTTATCTCGGCTCCTCTCGTCCGACTTCCCTGAAAGGCGGGTGAGAGTGCCTTCCGCTCCTTGTGTGTTGAGGTACTTCGAGAATTGTTTTCCTTCCTCCCTTCTGGTTATTGACTGCTGGAATCGGCGTGTCCTACAGCGAGTATGGTGGCTGCATGACATTGTTTTGCATCATGAAGTTGACGACCGATTGTAGATCTGCCAACTTGTCTGCCAATTCTTTTACTTCATCATCCCTCCGTAGGCACCTGTCCCTCCATACCTGGAGGTTATCTTCGTTGCAGTATCTATCTTGGTCTGTCTTCTTTGAAGCGTCGCCCTCCTGGCCGACGTTCTTTCCCTCGCACCCCTGGTCACGGGTTTCTTCGTTGTGGTTGTCTCCCTCAATGTCAAGGTCGATAGGCCTGCCACTCCCAGCGGGAGCGTCGTCCCCAACCTTTTCTTTTTGTACGTTACTGGCCATCTATTCGTCTTTCATTCCCACAGACGGCGCCAAATTGTGTGAGTGATTTTCTGACCACACTGCCCGCTTAGTAATTCAGCTGTAGAACACAGGCAGAATAGATGGCACATTGCTGTCCTGCATAGAAAGAAAAGGCTCCGGCGGTGGTTCTTCCACCCGGGGGCACTCTGACGATCAAGTTAGTATATCTCTCACAGATAATCAAGTATTCAACTCACAAGCTTGAGTATAAAAACATACCTTAGACCCATGGGGTGCCTCTCTTTTATAGCCAACATAATCCTAGTCCTAATAGAAGCCTGACTTCTATAGACTCCAATTCAGTACTTACTTTGGACTCCTCAAGAGATAAGGATAGACTCCCTAAGAGTGCTATCTTTATCCATCTTGAAGTCTTTCTTCATTCTAGGACTCTTGTCCCTATCCAGGTTGAGTTCCCTCTTCATTCTAGGACTCTTGTCCCTTATCCGCTTATCTCGGATTCCGATATCTTCGAAGATAATCTCGGCTTTGCCAGGATTATCTCGGCATAACAACCAGGACACGTGGCACCTCGGCTGACACGTCGGCATCACCTTGCCATGTGTTGATACTCAGAAATATATCCCCACAGTATTATTTTAGTGGTTTAATATTATTATATTGGGAAAAAAAATAAAAGATATATATATATCTTATTTATATATAAATATATTTAATAAAATATAATTCGAGTGGAGTGGGGGAAACAAAACCCATCCCTATCTCACTTCCTCATCGGGTTAGGAAAATCTGTGTAGGGCGAGGTGGGGCATGTGGGGTAAAGCAAACTAAAGAATATTTATTAACCTAATTAGAGTTTCACCGTTGCACTCAATATAATACCCTCATGTGCTTGAGTGTCCAGTGTAATAAGAGTTATCTCTTATTAGTTTCCACACAAACAAGATCCATTTGGGTGGAATTTTGATCTGCCATAATCGTTTCCAAACTTGCCAGTCCGGATCAGGCCTAGAATGATCAGGAAAATGACGGGTCAACGCCTGCCTATAACCCGATTTGGCTGAATACTCTCCACTTTTAGTCGGGCCCCACACCATTTTGTCTTCAATATCAATTTGAGAGATGTGCATGGATAAAATATAAGAGATAACATGTGCAGGAAAAAAGTGAATTACAGAAAAGGGGGCTGCCAATTGATCCAATTTGCTCTAGGTGTCTTCAGCATGAGGAATCCATTGAACATCTATTTTTTGATTGCCCCATTTCGCAACGGATTTGGCGCGGGTCGGTTTTGCGTTTGGATTTTGGAGTGGGAAGACCTCTGTCTTTTTTCTCATGGTTCCAAGGCTGGGTGCAACAAATTCATGACCCGGACATTTTAATTCACTCTATTGCCTTATTATGGGTCATTTGGTTGCAACGTAACTCTGTGGAATTTCATAGAGTTGAGATATCCACAGAACGATCGATCATGCATGCTTCCGAGTTATTAACATTATTTATTTCACCTCAGCACAATGTTCCCTATGAGATTTCTCACTCTATTTTTTCTCCTCCACCCAGTTTTGCTCATCAGGTTGTTTTGCAGCATGCTGAGCGATGCACTGCTGCTGGTCCGCGCATGCGCATCGTAGTGGATGGCTCTTGGGTTGCTGTTGGTGAGCGAACTGGTCTGGCCTGGGTCTGCTTCTATTCTGATAATCAGCGAGTCTATGAGGAAGCTATATTGGGGCCTTCAATGTTATCTCCTCAACAAACCGAAGCAGTTGCTGTTCTCCATGCTCTGCGTTGGGCATCCCATTATGGCATCAGCAATGTGCTTCTACAAACGGACTGCTTAGTACTCATTCTGCTGCTCCAACACCATGATCAAGAATACGATTGGAGCCTCCAATCCATTCTAGCTGGTATTTTGTCTTCTTGTAAACCTTTTTCTCATGTTTTAGAAAAGGTGGACCGTGATGTGGTTCACGCTGCTCATCACCTTGCTACTACTGTAAGACATTCTGCTTAGTTAATGTTTATATTGCTGTGCTCTACTCAAAAAAAAAAAAAGGAGTTCATGTCAACATTGTTGTTTGGATCCAAACCTACTTACCAAACGAAGACCTCATGTCAGCTAAAAACATCCTCAAAGACAACAGTTGAGAGCGACACAATTCTGTAATTCCAAAGCAACCCTTGACAAATTTTCTTATGATAAACTTGGTTGGAGTAGTTGTTCAAAGCACAGACCTTTCAAATGGAAGAAGATTTTCCAATAGCCACTATATTTTCAGTATTGTTGTGACCAATGTTCTATAAAAACATGATAAACTATCAGCATATTACATTATTATAGCTTTTGAGGACATTGAAACCCGTTGAACTCGTGTACAAGTCAATGTTTTGAATCAATAGCCAGTCTCTCTGTTACAAAATTGGGAGTAACCTCCGAGTGAACTTCACAACTTTGCGAAACAAGACTACCCTCAGTCATGTTCTGCTATTTACCTGTGGATTTTATGATCACTATCAATTATGAAAGTCTCGCCACTTGCCGAAGAAAGCTTGATTTGTTGCACAAATATGTTTTTCTCTATTCAATTAGTCAGAGTGAAGTTTTCTCTTTTGACACCTATTGACATACCACTGGGCATGTTTCTTAAGGCCCATGCCAATCAACACTTTGAGACTTGAAAGCATGACAAAAGTCATGGTAGACAGAAGCGAGATCCAAAAGAGTCTCCATGGAAGTGGACTATATGGAAGATGAGCAGCATATACTGGAGCCAATACTCGAATTACCTGAAATCCCCAAAAAACAGAAAAAAATAATAATAATAATAATAATAATTTTTTTAAAAAAAATAAAAAATATCCCTTTTACAATGTTAACTCCCACGCATAAGGATAATTTTGACTCTCTGCTACTACATAGGACCAAACTCCAAGAGCTTCTGTTTACACATCACATTTTGTCTCAATTCACACCATTTTTGTCATTCGGATTTCAGCTTCTGAACAAAAACCAATTGTTCGAATATCAACTATAGAACAGGATTTTATTTGAATAATTTATTTTTGTTCGGAAATTGACATCCGAACGGCATAATGGTGTAAATTGAGAATTTTTGTGGTGTGCAAATAGGGGAGTGCCTGGATCAGCAAGCCTATAACTAAAGATAGCAACTAATGTAACGAAGTATTAATGTATGCTTACCACACAAGCTGGTGCCAAAGGAACAAAAGTGAGGGTTTTCTTCCCATTTTCCATTTCCATATTCAGAGTCTGTCAAAAATATATAAATTAGAAAAATGAGGCTTCTACAGTATAGACATTACGCATAATCAAAACATATAAGGTGTTTATCATGGCCAAAAAAAATCAACAATGCACGTGCTCACCATATAAAGGATCCATATGACAAGTTCTGAATTCCATTTTCCTTTCCTTTTCAGTGTGTCTAGCTCTAAAAATATTAAAAAATAATAATACAAGTTCGACGCATTGGGGCATATCCAACAAGTATTGGCGTCCAACACACATCCATCGAACATGGCACCGTCTTAAATGTTTCAAGGCTTGAACAGCAACTAAATTAGGGTTCAAAAGTTTATATTGAAGGCCATCAAGTAGGAAATGGTTTAGAATTGATTATGCCAAGGTTTCGGGGACTGAAAAAGTGACTTTTTCTAGGGTTGTGAATAGTAACTAAAAAAAAACAAAAACAAAGAGAGAGAGAGAGAGAGAAGCAGAGTCTACGAATCCCACCTAGACTTCTTAGGTATAACGGCCCAAGGCAAGGTTGCATAAAGCCTCACTATAAGCTTCGAAAGGTTCACATAATAGAAAAAAATAAAAATAAATAAATACATGAATATTTATAGGCAACTGGTTATCCTAATTCAACTAAGACTGACTCCAAATTTAGGAAATTTAAGAACTTTGATTAACTAGAATATTCAAAATTTAGTGTTTATAAAAAACTACACCCACTGTAGTACCCATTAGATGGACATCTAGGAGGGGTTAGATTGGGTACAAAGCTAACCTTTGGCAATATTTACACAAAGTTGTTGCCCTAAGATTCAAACCCACACCTATAAAGTCATAGACCGAGTTTTAACCACTGAACTAGTGTTTATCGTATATGAGATAATGAGACCCATAAACATCAACCCCTACAGCCCACCTCATGAAATTTGCAAACCAAAATACCATTGACTACTAAAACCTAACAAAAAACACTAAACATGTCCCAAAAAATTCAAACCTTTTCTTAATAGGTATCCAGCAACATTCTTACCTATAAAATGCATAAAAATAGTACTCCAAATTAGCTCTAAACAACACTACACAAATACCAAATTTACCCTTTTCTTTCCATGTGTTACGTCATTCATTCCAGCATTCGGAAAACCCCATTCTCAAGTTTTGAAATGCTAAAGTATGAAGAACTTAAAATCTTGAACTCACATCCCATTCAAATTGATCTTTTGAAGCAACAAAGACACTGGAATCTAATTTCTCCATCAAGCCATTGAATCTATTTGAAATGACAAACTCAATGGTTAGAATCTCTTGCAAGAGACAGAGATCCTTATTCTTACTAGGACCAGAAAGTCCAACCATGTTCTCACTCTTTTCATTGATTTCTCTCTTTTAAATCATGATCATTGCATTCCAGCTTGCTTTCTTCAATCCCACAACAAAATCAACATCTGTTTTGGTAACATCATCATGCTGGTCTATATTACGAGCTTCAACTTGAGTAGGCAATTTGATCTTGAATTTTAAAAGTTGAGACTATGTATTCCCTTGATTTTGACAAAGAAAAGCATCAATAGAAGCCTTTATTGATAAAAGTATAGTGTCAATGGAGGCTAACTTTGAAGTTAGTTCAATTGTAGTCAGCACTGTAATACAGGAGCAACTGTATCAAAAAGTGTTCCAAAAGGTGCTTCTTTCAGCTATCAAACAGTGCTAGTCACTGTTCCCCACTCTCAAAAAGTTCTCTTCGCAATACCAAAACCGTACCCAATCATGTCCAAATCAACCCTAATGGCCTAAATCCTTCCGTTTGTATTGGCCTTCAATTTAATATAAATTACTAATTGTTTAGGATCTCAAAATAGCATATGTTATGAATATAATGTGAGCTTTCACTTTTCAATAACAACCCAAATCTCACCTTTTTCCAATAAGAAACCCTAGAAGTTGTCTTCAACCTTCTAGAACCCTAATCCTAGAATCCATTTCTACCCTAAACCCACCACAAATTCATTTAAGTAGCATTATCCCAAGTTTTCTAAAATTATCTTACATCATTAGTGCAACTTTGAATACATATTTTTTCTTAGGTAAAAGCATACTTTTCCTCCATCCATTCGGCATCTTCTGACAAAACCAAACCAAGCCTTGTGTCCCACTCAAGTGGGATCGGCTACTTGAATCACTTTTCACCATTTTGCTTTGTCAAGGGCTATTTGCTTAGTTAAATTAACTAAATTCATATCTTAATATGTAAAATCTCATTATATAGATTAGTCAACCAAACTACTCCATTATTTAAACACAGCCAAATTTCAATAGGAATTTCATCTAGTTCTGTAGTTCTTATTTTCAAATTTGCATATCCTCTTTTACCTTCTCTAGCTTTATTTGTCAAGCAAATTTATGACTTGCATCATTTCTAGGGTTATTAAGTTATCTACAGACAGATTAGCATTAAGCTCAAGTGGAGGTGGCCCAATCCCAACCTGTCACACTGACAGAGTGATATACAGATCAGATGTCTGAGTGTTACTCCTTGTTCACTTTCTTTCCGTTTAAGTACACAAAAACAGGTAAACATTTGAGTATAATTTTTTCAAGAGGAATTAAGACATACATGTTGCAAGTATAATTTCATGTTCAAAAATCAATTAATTGAAGATAAATTAACCCAGTAAACATAACTAAAGACAACATAACATGTTATTCAACTAAGGAGTAAATTCACAAAGAGGATAAGGAAGCAAAGGCATACCTGTTTGCAAAGATCTTCAAGAAATTCAGAGTATGCAATGGGCTTTAGGTCATTAAATTTAGCAATAAATGAATGCTTTATTATATCAATCATCATTTCACAGACATAAACCAGGAGAGCATTCTGCAAAGTCCAGATAAAACAAATAAGCAAACAAAGAGGCCACACACACAACCAAAACCAAACCAAGCCACACACACGTAAAAAAGAAAGACCTTTAATTTTTATATTTTATTTACAACGTATTACTTTCAAAGTGTAGTGCCAGGATTTTCAAGTGAACTTACAAAAAGAAAACTTTCAAACCAAGGACCCTCAGCTTCCAGAATATTTTGGGCTAAGACGAATAATAAAAATGATGAAATGTGAAACCTCTCCACCGAATCTGGACATGGCATAACAGAACTAATGTGAGATAAAGAGAACCAGGTGTGGGAAACCAGCCTTTTGACAATGATGTAATGAAAAATGAAGGCAAATTAAAGTAAGCATATGAAAATACACTAATTGAAAAAATGCCAAGGAAATGATCCCTAATTATGCCTTATTTTCTAATCGAAATCCCTAATCACACATGTACAAGAAAAGAGACACAGAAAAGAAAGATACAAACAAAACAAGGAAAAGAAATCCTTCAGCTAAGGGAAACTAAATTATAAGAAATACAAAATAAGCTCAACAGTTGCAACTATAATTCCAGAAAAAACAGACGAAACTCGAACTTAAACCACAGAGGGGGAAGGCATTAATGAGGCACCTGAAGTTCTAGCCCAAATGCCCAATGTCAAGCATTATGCTGCAACAGTTAACTATATTTGTGTTTGCTAATCCGAATGATTGCAAAAAGTTTGTAGGCCTATGAACCATTATTATCATAACAGATAAATGAGAAGCTTCTAGGTCCAAGAACTTCCATACAGGAAAATTAATTCAAAACATGGATTCAACCAAGTTTGTAAAACTAAACCTCAGAAAAAAATTAATTAAGGGATTGTTTGGGATGTCCTAAATAAGTGCACTTTTTGACTTTTAAACCAAACAAACCAACCAAACCAACCAAACCAAACCAAGCCTTAAGTCCCATTTCAATATGGTTGAGAGAAAAAAATATGATTGTTTGGGATAACTTTATGACTTTTTACGAAAAAATGTGTATTAAAATATTGTATAAAATAACAAAATTACCATTTTACCGCTGTGCTCTATGCATAGTGACAGTGAATATTGAAGGAAGGAATACAGAATGCTTTGAATTGTGTGCGGGGGCAGACATGCTTCAGATTTATATAGATAGGATGAGGCTTTCCTTTAGTCCTTCATCGGACTGGAGGGGCTTACCACAGGTCCCATTTCAATAATCCGAACCGTTCAATGTGTAGAACTCGTCGAGTACTATATGCCTGTAAAAAATAACGTTGATCGGATATCGATAGCTATGTGATCAAATCAGTTTTGTATATAAAAAAAAAAATGGACGATTAAAAATAAACGACTAAAAAAAATCTGATTTGATCACATAGCTATCGATATCCGATCAATGTGATTTTTTACAGGCATATAATACTCGACAAGTTCTACACATTGAACGGTTCCGATTATCAAAACGGGACCCGTGGTGGGCCGAACAACAACATTTTTTGTAAATTTTTTGTGCAGCCAATTAGGTAATTTGTACCATCTGGTTCAGACTGTACCATCACGTCAATGACCTTTTGGGTTGTATTTTTTTTGTGTAAATTTATTTTTTTTACATATTTTTTTTTGTAAATAGTGATAACTTTTTAGCTTTTTTAATAACTTTTTGACTTTTTGTCTTTTCTAGGCTATGCCAAACCAGCCCTAAAATAAAATATGGTTTTCTCACCCTTGAAATCTAACAACAGTCTACCACTGGCCACAAATTATCACAACGGCGCCAACAATATCTTGGGATAGAATTTTCCATCAAGAACCAATACTTTGTGATATTCATTTATTAAAAAATACTCTGTGGTCTTCATCCATCCATAGAATAGAAAAAAGTTAATGCAGATATTGAAAGTCACTAACACAGGAATGTACACAGATGATATTCAAGAGTATGCATGATATATTGCAGGAACAAGATCAATTCAGGCCTGTTAAGAAAACCGTCAATTTTTTTCCCCATCAAGTTAAGCAAGCATTAAATATATTCTGCTGGACGGATCACAAAAAAAATAATAATAATAATATCATATACTTCTCAAATACAATGTACGAGAACAATAATAGGGAAGCCAACTCACCATAATATACCAGACTCTGAATATTGTCCTTACTAAAACGTTTAAATACGTTGCTCTTGATCTCCGCAAAATTGTTTGATACCAACAAAGCCATCAAGGCATTATTGTGAGCGACAATACAGGTTGACAAAGTAATGGCATGAGCTAATAAGACGAATGAATGAACAAGTAAGAATAGTTAAGGGAACAAAATATAGAAGAGGAAAATAAATATTCTAACACAAATAACAATGTGATTTCCCAAATAAGGATATTTGATGAAGCCACAGCTAATGCTTCGTCTGAAATGAATCTCCATATCCAGTATTTCGTGCTTTCTGGTGAACAGTTTGCAAGTCCTTCCGCAGTATTAAATAGGGTTTGCAGTACATCTCCACCAAAATGTTGGCATAGTTTGTCAAAAATCTGATATCAAGGGAGTAAAGGAAAGTTAATATAACAACACAGAACCAGTATACAAGTTGAAAATTGATCAAGCCAATAAAAAACTTCAGGTGAAGAGGGATGCTACGGAAGCACCATGCCTTTTCCCAATAGGTGAACTAGATCCTGCCTAAGGAATAACGGTACATCAACCCATCAATCTCAAAATTCTGAAATACTGAATGAACATTCAATAAATAAAAAAAATTAAAACTTTCAAGACTCCAGTTACTTCATTGAAGCCTGTGCCTAATTCAATATCTCTTTCGATTATCATAGGAAGAAATCTTTTTACATCAAACTTTATGTTCTCTTTCATTCTTTGGGAGGGAGAGGAGCAGTAAGGGTAGAAGGCTCTTCACTTAATATATTTCTCCAAAACAAGGAAAAACTAATATGTCGATCTATGATTATTAACTAAATCTATCTCAAATATTAACTGCACGCTTTTTAGTTATAGTACGGTTTTTAAAAAATTTCAATCAGACAATTTGTCAAAAAATAAAAATAAAAATTCAATCAGACACCTGACAACGGAGATCAAACTTCTTAGCAATGACAGAATGGCTACATGTGCCTTTATAACATTTTATTTGATGTTAACTTCATTATTGGTTCATGATGGTACATTGCTATTTACTAGTTTTTTTTTTATCATTTGGATTTTAATGCTGCTTCTATGATAAAACATTATTTCCTTACATCATGGAAGCTTCTTCAAATAGGAAAAGAAAAAAATTACTGGAAGGATAGATATAATAATAGCATAATGAGAGTGTATTTGAGAAGGGCTTCTACATCTATAAAAATCAAAGAAAGTAAACAAGCACCGAGTTTGATGCTAAGTTGGGCAGGAAGGGGCAAAAAGAAAAAGCAAAATACAAACAATCTTTTGCTACTAATGTTGGATTGAAGAAGCATTTTCAGTTTATATCAAGAAAGTCCTGGACCATGCCATCCTACATTAGTAGCATATCTTGAAACTGTATCTATAAGTTTCTTGCTCTTTTTTCTAACAGCAACATCTTCATATCTCTGTTCTTTCTAAAGTGCTAGTTCATGCAATAATTCATTTACAGGCATCAAAGACATTATGTATCAGACTTGAGAATCAGATTTTTAACTTCATAGTAAGTTACTGTAAGAAGATTGGTTTTCTTGCTTAATGGAGTCCAATAATTCACTCACCTCCAACACATTGTACACCACATAAAGTTTGATTGTTCCCTGACCACGAATCATGTGATATATAAGGCTGATATCTGAGGCAACAAAATATTAAGAAAGAGTATAAAATTAGTATGCACCAACAGCTTAATCAAGACAAATTAAGCAATGTAATATATGTGCCTCTAAGTAAGCATAAATAGACATCGGTGAGAAGAAAATCAAAAGTAAAAGGGTCAAACTGCCTTGCTTGACCTGTTTGTTTAAGAAGAGCAACTCCACAAGCCAGAACAAGGAAACAGCCAAAGTCAGACAGCTCTGCTGCAGAAGGCCTCTCAAACTGCCTGCCACAAGCATGGTTAGGTTATTTTGTAGATATCACAAGCTACCACAAGTCAATTACACCCAAAAAAGTACTGAGAGAGAGAGAGAGAGAGAGAGAGAGAGAGAGAGAGAGAGAGGCAATAAAAACACCAACAACAACACAGCAGAAGGAACTTTAATTTAAAGGCAAAATCCTTTTCAAAGAAACCCTCTAGCTTTCCCTCTACCTTCCAAATGAACTCGCATGAGTACACAGGAAATTAAATTTTTCCCTGCTTTGGCTCAACCACAGGAAATGATTAGGAAAATGACTTGTCTGAATTGGCATTACCACAATACATATATATATATATATTCTTTGCCTGAAATCCTTTCAGGAATGCAGGGAATGGCATTCAGGCCAACAGCTAATGCTCGCTATTTTAACAAAGATCAAGTACTTTCCAACTATCAATATGGCAAAGGTTCGAAAATCCAAACACTAAGTAATATGAGGGCCAACTGACATACTTTAAGTCCTTTCTATATAGTATGATTTCCTTTAGGAAAACTTTCCAGTTTTTCCAAGAGCCTTTCAGGTTGTGTTTATGACATGATTGGAACATTAACTTATTATTATCACCCTATGTTGTGAAGGCAGTGTTTCAAAAGGAAACACTTAAGCTTTTAAATAGTTAGTTGCTAACGCTATGGAAAATATAGTTTTACAGATAAATTCATGGGTTCATCATTTATTAGGAAAATAAATAAAAAAAAGAAAAAAATAATACAAATAAAAATCCCTCACCTCGATTGAATTTCAATAGTTTCTTTAAAACAAATAAAAATCCTTCACCACAATTGAATTTCAATGGATTCTTTTTATTTTGATAAATTTATTGCAACTTCTGATAGTTAACCTACCTCATGATTATAAAAAAACATCAAATTAGAAGCGCCAGACTTTATATATTATTAAATATCCACCATTTCAACAATCATCAAAGATTAGATGCTCTTCACAATCTAAGAAGCACAAGCACTTCTAAGAAGGTGGAGTGGAGTGTCCGACACAACACAATACTCATTAGACATTTCTCAACACCTATCGGACACACATTCAAACAATGATAGATCCATGATTCGAACTTTGGGGGGACAAACACACATGTAACTTCTCATTTTTTGAAATTATCTTACTATTACTAGTATAATATAACATAGTTTTTACAATTTTGGGGGGTACAACTATGCATTGAAACATCTCATACTATATTTAAAAATTTTCCAAACTCAGACACGCTTTAGATACGTGGAGAACACATTTGTCTGTCGCTTAGACACAAATCAATCACATTATAAGTTTGAATAAAATAACTTGAAATCTAATGATCACAAAAAAAAAAAAACAAACAAACAAACAAACAAACAATGTAAATTACACTTATTCATCTCGCTTTAGATACTTGGAGAACACATTCGTCTGTCGCTTAGACACAAATCAATCACATTATAAGTTTGAATAAAATAACTTGAAATCTAATGATAAATATATATATATATGTTACACTTATTCTTCCCCTTTAGATTTTGAAAATTAGTGTTACATTTCATTTTGTCATTATCTTTGAATTAAATATTCATATGCAAGATATATAATAATTGTTTATCCTCACATATATACAAAAATAAATATATATATAACTATATATTTTGAGAGTATTCCCCATACGTCATGTCTTACATTTTTTGAAAATTTTCATGTCTGTATCGTATCATGTGTCCGCACACGTGCTTCTTAGTTCACAGTTTACTTTGGTTAAAGAAAAAAAAGATGAAAGTCAAGTCTAATTACACATCTCGTTCAGAGAATTAATCACTACAACATTTCTAGCTCTTCTAGCAGGAAATTAAGGTAGAAAAGGTTCTTGTTGATGCTCTGAGAATCTTACAGATGTTACGGAGTGTAGAGGGAGAGTAAAAAAAAAGGGAGTAAAATTCATGTCTGGAAGAATATTTCTGTTTGCAAATTAATGAAAACATTTTCCACGACTGATGTACCTAGATTACACATCCCGTTAAGAGAATCAATCACTACAACATTTCTAGCTCTTCTAGCAGGAAATTAAGGTAGAAAAGGTTCTTGTTGATGCTCTGAGAATCTTACAGATGTTACGGAGTGTAGAGGGAGAGTAAAAAAACAGGGAGAAAAAAAAAAGGGAGTAAAATTCATGTCTGGAAGAATATTTCTGTTTGCGAATTAATGAAAACATTTTCCACAACTGATGTACCTAGATTTTACTAGTAAAACCAGAAGTTTGTTTATACATACACACGCAACAGTCAAGTAAACAACTGAAAGGAGCTTTAAAACATGGAGATAAATAAGCAAATGTAGTGTGAAAGGTCAATCAGAAATGTTCTCAATTGTGATATCCAACTGACATTTTAGTCAAAAAAAAATCTCAAAAAGACGAGGAACTAACCTTGTTTTAAAAAGCCTCCAAAAGGACATGAAAATTCTTGTTGGCATGATTGTTAACAATGACAAAAAGGAATCCAAGCAGACAAAGTAGCCAACATCTATAAGCTGCAAAATTGTAGTCATCTTTAAGAGTTTCACAAAGAGGTCTTGTTGTGGGTTAAATCTAATTAAAAATAAACTGTTACGCCATATTTATTTCATCAGATTGTGCCTCCAAAGACACTTTAGTACTTTAAACCAGAAAAGGGGGCCCATTCCTTACAGCACTTTTCAGAAAGAAAGTGGGGGGCATAACCCCTGAACCTCACCCCTGATGTCAATCATACAATCTAGTGCACATGATCTACATAATAAGATCGTATAACTCTTTCTTTTCCCATAAGATTATGATAGGAGAATCAATATTACCAGTTCACATCGCCATGGCAAGCGGAATATAGTATCATATACTCTTTCCCGTTCTTTATCATTGCCAAGAGTAGTTGTGCTCCGTAATGAATTTCCACTATGCATTTCTTCCAAAAAGTACTTCACTGGTGACTTCTCCACAAACAATACATCTGAAGAGCAAATTGTAGCACCATAACTGAAAGTGCAGGATGAAAGAAAAGAAAGGAGATCTTTGATTTTTAAATTTTAAAAAAATAAAATAAAATAAATCACTAAAAGATCTAAATGAAATAATATTTCAATAAACAATCATACTGAAAGCACATTTGTTTCTTACAGATTAATTTTTGTGCTAAATTAGAACATAGTCCAAAATATATAGATTGATACCTTATCGGTGTGCTTTCCATACTACACTCCACATATCTTCCTAAAAGACTAATCAGCAAGCAGAAAAATAAAAATGGAGTAGAAGTATATATAGGCTCCTAGGCTTGCCTGATGCTTATCTCCAACACAAATAGGGTTCAAAACTTACACTGCCCACACATCAAATATGTTGCTCTTCTACAAAAAGAATAGGCAATAAATCATTTTGAAGTATTCACCCTATCATGCAATGTAATTTTACTTTGTACAGTACTAGACCCCTAATGCACCATATGTGAGATCCTGATAGTCTTCCTCCCTAGTGTTGTTGCCTGCTTGTGGAAGGAAGGAAAGTGGGGTTTCCTAAATTTTTGTTAACATGATCTTTTTAAAATAATCAGCTACGATGATATGTAAGTGTTCACAAGGAAAATGGCTTCTAAAACTTCAAAAAACAAAATATTCAGCTCAATTAATGTTACCAATCACTGTCAGAGAAAAAATCAATGAAGCTAGCTTTCTCAATCTAACACTACTAAACAAATAAATGGAGGTTCCATTATATAAATATTTTCTTCTCTTCTTTTATATGTATATTACACATCAGGAGTCATTACGCACATAGAAATAAATGAGTTCAATTGTGAATTTTTAAATTGACTTAAGTTATCTCATTTTAAAAGTAAAACTTGTAGGGGGGATCAATGACAGTGCCAATCCATTGATCTCCCCATCCAAATAATGAAAAGAAAAAGGCTGTGCATCGTATATGTTTTTCTTCAAATTTTTTACGGGTTCAGCCATTTATAAAATAAACTTAACATAAAATGAAAAATATAATTGCACCAAGTTCTCCAAGACATAGGTGCCTCCCGAAAAGTTCATGAGCTTGCAAGAAGAAATTCACATAGTGAACAAAATAGAAGTTCAAATTGTGGACGGTTGGTTATTTATGAGATAGCCAGTGTGGAGCCCCCTAGGAAGATGGCTAGCATTGAGCTGGCCTGGGACCACCGAAGGTGAAAGGGGTAAGGCAATCTTAGACAAAGAGAAAAGAGTGGCAATGGATAGCTTCTAAGCTTTCCAAAGGAGGTCACCATAACTACATTCTTGCATGCATGGAGGTGGAGACCTCCTTACAAGAAGGTTGGGCCTCAGAGGTCCGCTCATCCGTGCACAATTTCCCATGCTCAGGACTAGGTGTTCAACCCCCTTGGCCTAACAATTCAAATAGTCAACTACTAACAACACTGATGCTCAGATCTCAAAAGTTATATAAGAGGTTGCAACACGGGCAAGGTATACTAGGAATTTTTTTTTTTTTTTTTTTTTTTTTTTTTTTTTTTTTTTTTTTTTTTTAACAGCAACAAAACAATTTTTATTGAACAAAAGAAGAAAACAAAGTCCCCTCAAGGTGAAAAGGGACAAGCTAAATTGGCAAGCCTTCAACTCCAAACTCCAAGTTACATGTACTCTAGTCCAAAGCAAGAGTAATGGGTCACTTGGGTGCCCATGACTATGGCACCAACCTCAAGGGGTTCATCGGCACTACTCCAAAACTAGGCTAGCATAGTGGCCTCATAGCTCTTCTTAGGGATAGTCAACTTTCGGGGATGGCATGCTCAGTTAGCTAAATTGTTCAACCAAGCCAAGGAAGGACTGAGCACTAGCGCTAAAGAGGAGGCATGCTCAACTAGAGAGTGATTGCGACTCATAGTGATTGTCTTAAGAGGAACAAATGGAGGACATTAGAGATGGCAATTGTTTGAACCCGCTCCAACAAGTAACCAACGAGGGGATGGGATTTGCATGCCAATCCCCTTCTATCCCACACTTACCCCAATTATATTAATTAAATACGTTTTTATGTGTATATAACTATATATAATTAAACTTTTATTAATATGACTAAAAACCAAAAAATTTGAAAGTTTTCACCTATCTATCTCTCATCTTTAATATTTTTAACTCTCATCACTAGCTACGTTACATGGACTCTTTGGATTTTCGGAGGTACCTGTGTCGACACGACACGACATGACACGGGTACGAGTGTGGGACACGGCGCGTTACAAACGGATACGGCAGAAGAAATGAAAGAGGAGAGAGCAAGAGAGAACCTGGTCGCCGTTCGAAAGGGTGAAGGCATCGATCTGGTCGCCAACTTAAATCCCTCTAATCGCTGACTTTGACGGCTTCGACTTCGACTTCGACTTCGACTGTGACATCGATCTTCTTAGCTCGATGCTCGATCTCCTTCTCTGTCTTCTCTCTCTCTCTCGATCTCTCTTCTGTCTCATCTCTCGACCTCCCTCTTCCTTTCCTCTCCTCTCGATCTCCCCCTTCTTCTTCTTCTTCTTCTTCTTCTTCTTCTTCTTCTTCTTCCCTCTCTGTCGCTCTCTGTCTCTCTCTTCTTCTATTGACTCGTCTTCCTCTTCTCTCTATTCTCTTTCTCTTCTTTTTAATTAGATTTATATTATATAATACAAATTACATTAATATAATACTCTCTCCGTCCCAAAATAATAGTCCATTTTGGGGAATCCAACTTTTTTTAGTAGTACAATTATTGCACTTTAAAAAAATTAATTTTCCAAAATTACCCTTTGATAATACATATTTTGGGAAATATCAATGTCATAATTGTACTTTTTATGTTAATGAATTTAAAAGAAGAGCAAAATAGAAAATTTATTTATTTTTGTACTTGATTTTTGAAAAGGGACTAATATTTTGGGACAATGAAAAATGGAATAAGGGACTACTATTTTGGGACGGAGAGAGTAATATATAATATTATTCATATTACATAATATTATTCACCCAAAAAAATATTATATAATATAATATATCCTAAATAATATAATTTTGATGCCTAAAATAAAAATAATTTATTTTATCATATATAATATAATTTATTTTATACCTAAAATAATTTTTATAATTTTTATTTGTTATTTATATTTTATTTGTTATTTTTTTAACAAAATTTGTTATTCCTCAGCTTTTTTTAACTCATTTTCATATAATAAATATATTCCTTTCCTTAGCTTTTTTTAACTCATTTTCATATAATAAATATATTTAAAAAATAACTATTAAACGTATCCCCATACCCATATCCAAATTTGGATCTATATCCACGTATCCTCAATTTTTAATTTTGAAGTGTCCAACCCTTAGATACGCACCCACACCTGATAACGTAGATCACTAGTGTTATATGGAGTCTTCTATTTCCCCTATAGTACATGTGTCTACCGATTATGATAAGGGTAAAGGCATGTATATGTATCCGATACATGTGCACTTCGTTTTTGGACCCAGCTAGCACACCCATTTGAATATCATTACCATCTTTACCAAGCATACAAATGGACCACACTTCACAATCATGCTCTTGATGCCATTCATGAGCCTCAACTGCCTTCTTCCCTTATTTTGCAACAGCCATAGTTGAACCAATAAATGCTTCTGCAACACTTCCTTTTTAACGATTTGAAATTATATTTAATTCCTTTATTTTTGTTATTGGAGTTGTTGCATCTTAGTTTTGGAGGAATACAATTCGATTTAAACTCATTAAGATTGTTCATTCGCTTTTGGTTTCTTCAAAAAGTTCATTGGGAACTTAGAATTTCTGTTTTGGTGTCTTAGAATTTCTGTTTTGGTGTCTACACTGCCCTCCTGAAGGTCGACATCTACTCTTCTTCTTTTCATTTGATTTGGTACTCTTGGGGTCGACACCAAGGCTTCTGGGTGTCGACACCCTGTCTACTTCAAACATTAGTGTTTCACCACTGCTTCTTGGGGTCGACACCACTCCTTTGGGTGTCGACACTTGTGAGTAACCCAGAAATTTCAAATTTTTGCTTTGCTGATTTTTGCTCCTACTTTTTGGGATCTTTGACTTATTTTCTTTGTTGACTTTAGGTCAAAGATTCTATCTTTGACCTAGACTATAAATAGACCCCAACCCACTCTCTTTCCTCACTTTACTTTCTCTTTCTCTCTCCTTTTTCTTCTCCACCCTGAAACCCATCACATCTCTCTAAACTTAGTTTTTTCAGTTCAAGCTTCAAATCTACTCACTAGAGGTATCTTCTTACCTTGCTCCTTTGAGATAAAATGTAGAGCTTGTCGATAGTTTCATTCTAATCGGAACAAATCGCCGTTTCCCTACCGTTGACTTTTGGGGGTTTCTTCCCACTTTCTCTTTTGTTTTTGAGGTAGGGATTCTTCTTAATGTCTTCTATGCTCTTTAACTTTGATATGTGTTATTTTGTAAAGTAAATGATTTTAGAAAATTAGGATTTAATTTAAGTTAGGTACTATTGCATAAAAAATAGGTTTTCTCTTAGGTTTTGCTTGTTGGTGAATAAATATTCTTTTGGTTAACTTGCGAGTTAGTTTTGGAAAAATAAAAAAAATAAAAATTGCTATTTTGAGAAAGAAACCCCAATTTTTTTATGAAAACCTAGTTTGATTTCGAAGCTTTTGGAAAGAGGTTTGGTTGGAAAGATTTGTAAAATCTTTGAAAAAGATGGGTATTGATTACTCTTTTTGAAATATTGAGCTTGTTGAGAAAATTATATTAATTTTTGAAAATTGGTTTTGAAATGTTGAGATTCATGAGACTCTTAAGGAGTGTGAATGTTATTTATTGAGAATCGTTGAAATTTTGAAACAACATGGAGATTCCGAATTTTGATATCATGTTGGATTAAATCATTGTTGTTATGCTTTAAATTTTAAAATTTAGAGATAACTGTTTTGGCTACCGATAGAGAATAGCATTGTTGTGTGTTAAAAATTGCATGTGGTTTAGGCAATTAAACTTTTTATAAATTATGCATCTCATGAAATCATATCATGAATTTGTGAACTACATACATTATGTTTAGGAAATGATTTCATTTTGACAAAGGGGTAAATAAGATGGTGAAACCGTACAGGGGGTGTGATTGTGGTTAATTACCCACACAATTAGATGCCTTCCTTCCAGTTAGGAGCCGGTAAAGTGGCTTTGGTAGTGCTTGATAGCCTACGAGCAAACACTAGTCTAGGGGATTTACGGCATTGAATTTGTTGTCCTAGTTTCTTATTCAAAAGAAGTGTTTGGGATGTAGTCTTGGAACTCTTGCATGACATTGTTTCAAAAGGATAAAAACTCATGTTTTTAGAGATAGCATTTCATGTGCATTCACCATATGGCATTGTTAACTATCATATATGTCATTAAGTTGTCCCTATTGGGCTTTATACTCACCCTACATGGAAATAACTTTCAGGTGTTGATGGTATACCTCCACTAAGGTGGAGCTAACAGCTCGTTTTGTTTTGGTTTTCTTTTCTGTATAGCCTTGGACTTTGGTGAATTGGGCTTATGTCTCACTTTTGTTGTAACCAAGTAATGTCTTGAAAATTTATAGCTTTTAAGGCATTAATTTGTGTTGATTTAGATATTGCTTTCTTTTCGTTCACATGTTTTGGAACTCATATTTATGATTATTTAAGCTTCCGCATATTTAATGAGAATTATAAAGAGTAATTCAACATCTATATTTTCGGGGCATTATAGCTTCCCTTGTTTAGACCCACATTAGTAGACAACTGCTCATGGAAATCCTTGAGAGAGAGCTTCTCAATTGAATTTTGGTTTTTTGTTCTTCAAAGATTTTTCCTACCCATGGTTTCAATAGAGAGACTAGAAAGGATTTTTCAAGCGAGAGTAACCTCCTCATCCACTTGACCAATGACTTCAAATCCCATCCCAACTCTCCTACTCTTGTAACCCAAACAACTTATGTGCGTGTGTGATGGGCAACTACATCTATTGCACCCTATCAGATCCAGCAGTCAAACGCTCCATAACTCTAAAAATAATCTTACCAACTGGTGAAATCCGAAAATTCTACCAACCTGTTAAACCTGCAGAGCTCATGCTTGAGACATGGAACTTCATGATAGTGAAATCTCGGTCCCTTAAGAGTAATCTTCTCACAGCACCTTTTTTTAAACAAACTCTAACTCAAGGCTCAGGGATCATTGTTTGACAAAATCTAACCATATTTTCCATGTTTCAATTCCCCAATCTAACACCATTTTGTTGGAGATCAACCATACAAACTAAACCAAATAGGCTGGCAACACATTATTCTGCAAACCAAAACTATATTTACATTTTTGATCTCTCTAATGAAAAATCTATATCAGATCAGATTACATCACTTATCCCATATATTGAATGGCAAACTAACAAGGCAGCAGTAAAAGCATGCTAGCTAGAGGAGCATCCCCTGCTTCATAAAGTGCATGAGAAAGAAATGGAAAAGAAAAACATTTGGCAAATCCAAGCTTCTTAACACAAAGCTTAAAGAATTTCTCCCCATATATTCTTTTTAACAATTTAAATTGAAGGCTTCTTATGTTTTTTGTGTTTTAGCAAGCAAAATGGGTACCTTTTTACCGACATTCAAACACACCAAAGAACTGCACATAGTTATTATTACACATGAAAGGAAGGTAAACAATAGAAATTTCCAACAACACCAATCTTATAATTTTTAAGCGGTTGAAGTTTCTGATTCAAACACGCCAAAGCACTGCAGATACTTTTTACACATGAAAGGAACCAAGCTTCATATATTTATGCTTCTAAAATTTTCACAAATTTTAAGTTGTTTGTCCTTCTGCAAGCCAATTTGATATTTCTATCTAAATTGCAAGTTAATTTTGTTTAAACAGCTACCAATTTCTACAATACCATCAACACATCAAACATTTTGAAAACACCAACTACTAATAGAAATACAGGGCATGCAATGATTCACTCACTATTGGGATCTAGTGCCATCAACCGCTTCCAATCCAATGACTCCGCGGTCCCCAATTTCCTTACAACATCGCCGTTCGGTTCCGCCCATTGCTTCAATGAATCCATTTCCTTGTTACCACTCTCATCCTTCGCATTCTCATCAATCCGAGACAGCAACACCGACTCCTCACTCCCACCAGCCACACTTCTCTGCCTCAACTCCCCCCCAACCAAACGCCCCTCACAATTCTGCAAACTCTGGAAATCCGATTCCCTAACCGCACGCACTGTGCACTCCGGAACTGTAACCTCCTCACAAACAACGCTCTCAACGCTATAATTCTTACAATTCACTTCCAATGCGTGATTCGGATCATCCAGAACCGAATCTTCGCAAATCGAACACGCCATCATTCTCTTCTTCTTCGAGCCTTTGTTCTTGCGTTTTCGCCGACTAGGCTTCGACTCGGAGGCTGAGAATTTCGATCCATCGCCATTGGATATGGATCTGTAGAGGAATTCGATGTCGTTGTCGTCGTCGAAGGGGGTAATCGCGGTGGCGCCAAGTATGTCGAAGGAGAGTTTGCGGCCGCGCGATTTCAACTCCATGGTTTTTAGAGAGAGAGAGAGAGAGAGAGAATGAATCAGAGTTGTTAGGGTTTGAAGAAAGGAGTGCTTCGAGATGAGACTCTGTGATCTGATTTCGGCCAATTTCCCTGACTGTGCCGTTTTCAAAATTTTGGTCCCACTTTAGGGTGTGTTTTTAACTTTATTCCTAAAGTAGGGTAAAACGGTTTTGCTATTGCCGTTTTCCAGAAAACGGTTTTCCTAAAACCGTATTTTCCGATTAAAATAATAATAAAATTTGAAATTGAAAACCGGCTTTTCTAAAGCCGTTTTTAATTAAGTTTTTAATTAATTCTGAATTAATCAAAAACGGTTTTGGTAAAACCGTTTTCACATTAAATTTTTTTTTTAATTTATATTTTCAACATAAATATTTTTTGACCAAAAAATATTTTTAATAAAAAACGGTTTTAGAAAAGCCGTTTTTTGAATTTTTTTTTTTTATTAAAAACGGTTTTAGAAAAGCCGTGTTTGAACAGTAATTTTTTTAATAAGAACCGGCTTTAGAAAAGCCGTTTTTCAATAGTAATTTTTTTTAATAAATATTTTATGACCAAAAAATATTTTCAACTTAAATATGAAAACTACCAAAAAATATTTTTCATAAAAAGCGGTTTTAAAATATAAAGTTTTTACATTAATTTTTTAAAATTTATATTTTCAACATAAATATTTTTTGTTTTAGAAATTTTTTCATATTTTTTTGTTTTTGTTGAATTTTTTTTATATTTTATATTTTTAAACATACCTAGCATAAATACACTAAATACCAAAAATACAAAAAAAAAAACGAAAAAGTAATTTTTGAGAAAATTTTTAAAAATATTCACTAAAAACAAAAAACTCAATTTTCAAAAAACTTAATTCTGAAAACTGAAACTTAGGGCTTGTTTGGTTTGTATGTGAAGATATAATTTTTGAGAAATTTTTTAACAAATTTTTGTAGTTCAAATATTTTGAAATTTTTTTTTTATATGTTCACATACAAAAAAAACCGAACTTATAAAATTCAAACGATTGGGGTGAACTTAAATTTGGTATATCAATTATTTTTAAAAATATAAAGCCGGTTCTTATTAAAAAAATTACTGTTCAAACACGGCTTTTCTAAAACCGTTTTTAATAAATAAAAAAAATTCAAAAAACGGCTTTTCTAAAACCGTTTTTTATTAAAAATATTTTTTGGTCAAAAAATATTTATGTTGAAAATATGAATTAAAAAAAAATTTTAATGTGAAAACGGTTTTACCAAAACCGTTTTTGATTAATTCAGAATTAATTAAAAACTTAATTAAAAACGGCTTTAGAAAAGCCGGTTTTCAATTTCAAATTTTATTATTATTTTAATCGAAAAATACGGTTTTAGGAAAACCGTTTTCTGAAAAACGACAATAGCAAAACCGTTTTACCCTACTTTGGGAATAAAGTTAAAAACACACCCTAAAGTGGGATCAAAATTTTGAAAACGGCACAGTCAGGGAAATTGGCCTCTGATTTCGGTGTTGCCGAAACTCTTCTTGCGTTATCAATCATGGTTTCTTTCTGCAGTCGGTTTGGCAAATCAGGGATGATAACGTTAATTTACACAAACCTCCCTGAACTATCTGATAATTACAAAATAGTCGTAATGTTTGAAATTATACTACTCTCCACTATCAAAATTATAGATTAATTGAGAATAAGCCCTTGTTTTGGAAGTGTCTATTTTAGCCAAAAAAAATTAAAAAGTTATTCTAAATTATCACATTACTCTCTTTATTTTTTTGTACATCTTTTTATAAAAAGTCAAAAAATTATTAAAATAATATATTCTCAAACAAGACCTAAGGAATTGTTTGTAGTTTGCTTAAATATACTTTTTTTGATTTTTTATCAAAAAGTGTATGAAAAATAGGTAAGTGATGTGACACAAATAAATGCACTTATTTATAGCATTCCCAAACAACCCCTAAAGCCTTGTTTAGAAAGATGAGTTTTTAATTTAAAAAAATTACCATAAGTTATTATGCCTCCGTTTGGGAAATGGGCTGGCTCTTTGGCTTTTTGGCTTTTTTGGCTATATGAGCCTGGGCTCAAAAGCTTGGTTTGGGAAGGGCTCTTGGCTTTTTGACTTTTTTGGCTTTTTTTGTGAGAGAAGAGTGTAATGATTATGGGGTTGGATGTGATATTTTGTCTGTTGTGGCTCATGAGCCTGTTTTGTCTTTTGTGACTCATGAGCTACTTGAGCCCTTCCCAAACGGACGCATAACTCTTTTTATTTTATTTTTTTCATATTTTTTTTATAAAAAGTTAAAAAATTAATTAAAATATTCAATTCTCCCTAACCGTGAATGTGTAAATAACTTTTTAATCTTTAGAAAACCAAATTTTCATTATACTATATTTGTTTCCAAACAAGTAAATTACACTTCCCTTCTTTTTTAAATTATTATCAAGATTTTCCTTTTTGTTATCTCAATCCATATCATTTCCTCCCTCGCACAAACAAACTTTATTTCTATATTGTTTCTAATTTTTTTTTTCCTTGATTTTTCTCCCATTTTTTTTAGGAGCTTTTTTGATAAATCCATTTTTTAAGAGTTTTATTCCATCCAACCCATATTCTTTTTTACTATTCCATTAGGTCCTATTTGAGATAAGAAGACCAAAATACCTTTTTCATCTACTTATGTTCCATTTAATTCACATTATTTTCTTATATTTCAATAAGTCCTATGGGTGACATAATTACCAAAATATCCCTAATGTGAATGTTCACACCGTTAATGTGAATGTTCATATCGTCAATGTGTAGAAGCCGGCCCATGTACAATGTGAATATTCACATTGACGTGTTAACATTCACATTGATAGAAATGTAAAATTAGCCCGCGGCCTGTGAGCGGCCTGAAACCCGCCCGCGGCCCGTGGACTGCCCGAGGCGGGCCCCACTCGGCCCGTTAACAATGTGAATATTCACATTGACATGTTAACATTCACATTAATAAGAGTGTAAAATTGACTCGAGTCCCATGGGCGGCCCGGGGCGAGCCCGGCCCGGCCCGGCCCGTGACAATGTGAATATTCACATTGACATGTTAACATTCACATTGATAGGAGTGTAAAATTGGCCCGCGGCCTGTGGACGGTCCGAAACCCACCCGCTGCCCTGGCGCGGGCCCGGCCCGGCCCGTTGATAATGTGAATATTCACATTGACATATTAACATTCACATTGATAAGAGTGTAAAATTGACTCGTGTCCCATGGGCGGCTCAAAGCCCGTGGGCGGCTCGGGGCAAGCCCGGCGCGGCCCATGACAATGTGAATATTCACATTAACATGTTAACATTCACATTGATAGGAATGTAAAATTGGCCCCGCGGCCCGTGGGCGGCCCAAAGCCCACCCGCTGCCCGGGGCGTGCCCGGCCCAGCCTGTAGACGACAGCCTCAAGTTGGACCGGTAGGCTTGGGCCTAGCTTCGAGCATAGGTCGGGCTTGGGCGGGCCTGGCCATTTTTTTTTAATTCTTTTTAATTTTTTCTACCAAAATTTTATTATTTTCAACAAAAAAAGACATTGCGCCTCGGGCGGGCTCGGCCTCAGATCGAGCCTTGAATGGGCCTTAAGTGTGCCGATGGGCCGGGCCGGGCTTCAAAGTGATGGCTTAGGCCCTAGCCTAGGGTCTCGGACATGCTCGAGCCCGGACCCAAACGAGCCTGCCCCGGGCCGTGGGCGGGCTTTGGGCAGCCCACGGGCCGCGGGCGGGCTTTGGGCAGCCCACGGGCCGCGGGCCAATTCTACATTTCTATCAATGTACATGTTAACATGTCAATGTGAATATTCACATTGTCAACGGCCCGGGCCGGGCCTTCCCCGGGCCGCGGGCGAGTTTCGGGCAGCGGGCAAATTTTACACTCCTATCAATGTTAATGTTAACATGTCAATGTGAATATTCACATTGTCACGGATCGGGCCAAGCTCGCCTCGGGCTGTGGTCGGGCTTCGGGCCGCCTACGGGCCGCTGGCCAATTTTATACTCTTATCAATGTGAATATTCACATTGTCAACAGGCTGGGCCAGACCATTAATGATGTGGCATCATGTGTGGCATCATGTGGATCACTAATGCACCACTAATGCACCATTAATGATGTGGCATCATGTGGATCCCACCATTGATGTGATAGTTTAGCCTTTGTTTTGTTTTTTTTTTTTTCTTTACATTGCCACCTAATTAGTAGTGTTTTTAGAATTTCAAATTTAGTACTCTAAATCACCACTCTTTTTTCTATTATTCTTTCATCATGACCCACTTTTTATCTCTGACAAAAACAGTGTTCACCATCTTTGTCTCAATAAAAAAAAAAAAAAAAATTTTTACTACCTCTGTCTCTCTTGATTTTCTTTTTCTTTTTTTTTTTTAATTTCTTTCACTCTTCTTTTTATTTGCCATTCCAACTAATAGCAGAGCCACATAATTTTGTTTTGGGTGTTCTTTCCTCCATTTTCTTTCTTATTTTTTCTCTTTTTATCACTATTAGCACACATTGCCAAATACCATGGAAAAAGTCTCCTAACCCAGACTTACCCATCCAAAATTTTTTGAGTGGATGACTGTGAAGTAGAGATTAAATTGTATAGTGTGGGGTCTATGTGAGGTGTGAAAAAGATTAATTTTTGAATAATTCTTAAGTTGATAAGGGTAGTTTGTAATATTACTCAATACCATAGCAACTTACAAAACATATATTTTCTTTTTTTTTTGTAACATGTGTATCAAACAGTTTTAAAAAATAAACACAATAATGTTTCATATTTAAAAATTATAAAAAAAATTAGAGAAATTAATAAAATATCCCTTTCTAACTTTGTGTAGTAAGAGAGATTCAAAATTTATTTATTTTTTTATTAGCTAAGGTTTCTCGAAGAAATTTCTCTGTAATCATATCACAGAAATTTCATTTCTCTGTAAATATTAAAATTTCTCTAAATCAAGCAAAATTTCTCTGAGTCAAATTTTCTCTGTGAAAATGTTGAGAGACCTTAACTACTATGAAAATCTTATATGTCATTTATCTTATAATATTTTAATGTCAGTAATCTTAAAAAAAAAAATTCTCCAAAAATGAACCTACAAATATTACTAAATGCTACCTTATAAATATCATATGTTGCTTTTTTTTAACATTTTTTTTTTTTGGGTGTGTTTCTTGAAAATTTTTACTACTTATTTATACATGTATAGAAAATTTATTATTTTTATCTTTTCACAATCCCATAATATTCTCAACTTTTTATTTTTATCTTTAAGTCCTTCAATTTTTAGTCAATGCTACTAAAAAAATGTAGGTCAATATTTTTCACCTTATTAACAAAATTATAAAAAAATGAATATAAAAGTGAAAAAAAAAATCTAATCCCATTACAATAAAATAAAATTCATTGGTAGGGAATGAAGGATCAAAAAATTATTAGAGAATAATAAACTATTCAAACAGTTTTTCATTTCTTATAATTGAATGTTACTTAAACGAATAAATGTTTAAATAATTTCTCATCTGTTACACCTAAAATCTCCATGTCAATCTTTGTTTCTCTCATTTAAACTAATTTTTATTAAATTAAATCTTAAACTTAGTTCGAATAAGAAATATGGATTTTTTTTCTTACTTTCATTAATAGTTGAATTTTTATTTTTTATTTATAAAAGTTTGAAAACTTATAGTAAAAAAATGCACAAAGTCAAGGAATTATTTTTACAGTTTGAAAATTTTGTGGTAAATTATACTTAATTCCCATGAGGCTATGAATAATAGTATTTTAAGGGTATTATAGTCATTTGCACAATCAAGTTAAATCATTTGGACCAAATTAATGGGAGCTTCTATTTGCACACACACCTTCCCCTCTTTACACATCTTTTATTGGTTCGGAAGTTGATTTCCGAAAATAAACAATTGGTTCGGAAGTTGATTTCCGAAACTAAATAACTTGTTCGGAAGTTGAGTTCCGAATGTTTTTCAATTTTTCGACAATCAACTTCCGAATATGTTTATTTTATGTCCAAAATAGTAATTTCACTTAAAAATAAAATTAAAATAAAAATAATTTTTATTTAGTGTGTGTAAAAAGAGGATGAGGGATGTGCAAATAGAAGCTCCCCAAATTAATGGAAGAGCGGAATCTTGCAAAATCTCAAGGGATGTAACTGTAATTTACCCATTATATTATTTTCATTTACCTTTGTAACCAAGCAAGCAACCCACTTCTTCTTAGGCCTTGTTTGGCATTTAGCTAAAAAAACACTTCTTCTTTTTTTTTTTGAAATATTTTGTCTTTAGTTTTTTTTCCTTCAAATTTGTATAAAAAATTTTCACTTTACCGATTATTCTAGTGTAAAAAAATCTAAAAAGTACAAAGAATTTGGAAAAATAAAAATAAAATAAAAATAAAAGTTCAATAAAGATAAAAAAAAATTAATTATTTTTTACTTTTTTTTTTTTTGTCTTTGGTGGACCTTTTTTTCATAGATATTTATTTATTTTTAACTTTTCTAATTCATCGACTGAATTTTTAAAACCTATAATTTTTTGTTTTTCTTTTAAAAAAATTCACTAAAAATATAAAATAAAAAACATAACAAAAAAAATTATTAAAAAAGTCAATCCCAAACAACCTTTATAAAAAAGACTATTAATCTTTGTTATAATTTGTTATACACCTAAACTTATCATGTCCATATTTCTTGCATAATTATCATCTCTGTATCGATAGCTGCTTATTTCATTTCTTCCTCATCTTTTCTTCTCCCTATCTCTCATTTCCTTTTCCATAACCACAAATAGTGTCACGCCCCGATTTCTTATAGATCCAGTTAGTTATAATAAAAATTGATCACTTGCTTAAATTAAAAAAAACATTAGAAAACCCTCAATATATATATATACATATATATAATATGAATTAGGTTCATAGTTGAGATAATAGACTATAACCAACCACTCTCATTTCATATATTTTATGATAATCTAAAAGCCACAATGCATTATACAACAATTCAATATATGGCATGAGAATGGATCAAATAAAACATTACATTGAATAATTATTTCTATACTTGCGATAATTAGCCCTATAGGCTTGCATATTGTCACGCCCCATATTTTATTACTCGGATAACATTATCAATATTTATTAATCAAGTCCATTTACAAATAACATTTCATCCTTGGATGAAATGCTGAATAATTAAATATACTTATTCCCTCTCGTTATACAACAATGACATTTACATATAAATAAAAGAAATGCCCTGAGGCTTACAATAAAAGAGAGGACACTGCTCTTTATAAGATAGCACTCAACCAAACAACAAATGAAGTAGTACAATCCATCACTACATTACACTTATGAAATGGTAAAATCCATTGTTTGATTTTCAAATCCAAAAAGCATTCCTGTACACATGTACAGGTAGGGGGTGAGCAATCACTAACTAACCAAACAATCCCATATTAAAACATTAGAAGATAATGCGGGTACCAAAATACTCATATACGTGAAATCATATCATGTCAAAATCATATGATTTTATTACATAATCTCTTAAATTCAATTTATTTAATTAACCACAACAAGTTAACTTAAATAAATAATCATGTTTCGATAGCAACATGACATCCTTTTCAATTCTTTCAATTATCTCATTATCAATTGAATCAAATAATTAAACAATTAATCAAATCCATTTTATATAGTCTTATGAGATGAATACATATGCCATGTCATGCTCAAAATATTTTTCTCGTCTTTTGAAAATCTTATGCACAATGCTAATTTGAAAACACATTAATCCAATAATTTCAATAAAATTCAAAGATGGTAAACACGACTCAGGTAATTCCTAGGCTGGTGTCTACAAATTGACTATACAAGTACTACCAATTTATCATTTTTACCAGTATTAACTAGAAGGCTCGACACCTATAATCTGTCATTTTTATCAGTATTAATTGGAAGGCTAGACACCTGTAATCTGTCATTTTTACCAGTATTAACTGGAAGGCTTGGCACCTATCTGCGCGATTTCTGGTCTTTCACCATGGACACTCAGCCCAACTTAACCAATATCAAACTACACCCCCTAGCCGGACTTACCAATGTATTTACTCAAAACAATTCAAAATGATCTTATTTCACCAAAAACAACTCCTTTCTCAAAACAATAGTTTTCAATTGAATTCGAAATTCATGTTAACAATGAAATGGAATGGCAATGAAATATGTAACAATGCATTAGAATAGTTCCAATTTCAATTCCACCACACAATGCTCCATTGTGATCAAATTCCATATCTCTGTCAATATAATAACATGATACAATCCCAAGAAATAATATAATAATGTCAATGTTCATGTATTTACCACATGTAAATCAACAAACTTCTAGCTTAGTCATTTCAAGACAAATCTATAACCTATTAGCATACACCAAATTTTAAAACTATTTATTAATTTCCCAATTGTTTTGATTCACACAAAACCTTCAATCAATTTTTATTTCACCTCAACCAAGATAACCAATATGATTTTCACCAAATCACATACTTATTAAATATTACCATTTTCATCCTACTATATCAATAATTATAGTATAATCTCAATGACACACTTTTAACCATAACGGATATAACCTTTTAACCAAAACTAATTTAATCCACTAAATTAGTAAGTTTATTATTTTCAAAAAATTTCAAATTTATAATACCAAACTTAACTTCACATGCCTCATCCCTCAAACATAATCATATTTCAACATAACCATTGTTTTGTACCAAGCTACTTAAAGAGGTAATATTTTTCCCAAATTCTCTACCAATAACAATTTTCACAACTTTTCTAAAATTAATTAATCACATGATTTTTATATCAAAAATTATGAAATATGCTCAAGAGTAACATTTTCAAGGTAGTGAGTTCAAAAGTTCACATTTCACATTTTTTATTTTCACAAAAATAAACACAACTTTATCATCAACATATCACCTTTCATAAAATATCATGAATATAACATTTTTAGAGTTTTTAATCCTAAAACAACTCTATAATCCCAACTTAACAATTTACACAATATTCCTCAATATCAATTTATTTTTCTCAAACATAAATTCCAAAATCAAGGATAAAAAATAATTCAACTTTATATTTCTCAAAATAAATCATCTAAACATAATATGATGTAAATACAATCATACAACCTTTAAATTTTGTTTTCGGATTTTTTTTTTACAAAATTAACAACACAAAATGATTTTTTCAAAATCAATCTCAAAATGCCAACATTCTTAACATTTCAACATAATTTTTCTTTCAAAAATTACCAAACAAAAATCTGAAAATTATATATATATATCTGAAATACCTCTTAAAATGACATATTTTCTCAAAATAACCCTAACGTAGCTTCAATATAAAAATATGAAGAAAGCCCCCTACCTCAAATAATGAAGAAGAGTAGATCTGAAAGGCAAATCTTGCCCGATCATGAATATGAGACTACCATTGCGAAGATCACGACGAACTCTCCAAGTTTCATTTACAATACTTTTGCAAAATCTCACTCTAAAGACTCTCACTCCAAGCTTAAAGCTTAATCCAACAATGGAGGAGAAAAGAGAGAGAAAGAGAGAGAGAGAGAGAGCAGGTGCTCTCTGCTCCACCCACCAAATGAAATGCATAACGAAAGGGAATGAAAAGATGAACGGAAAAAGTGGGGAGGCAACCCACGTGGGTGTGCTTCCCAAAGCTTAGTTTTCCCAAAAATATAATTTTTGTAATAATACCTCAAAATTTTATAATATAAATTATAAAATGATATAATTTTTCTCACCACAAAATATAACATTTTTGTATACCACAAAATATAATATTTTGTTCATTACGAAATATAAGCATTTTCATTCTTTATAAAATATATAATTTTTCACTAGAGGGTACACACCATAAAATCAACTATTAAATATTTATTATAACTCCTATATAATAAATAATAATAACTCCTAAGGTGGTTACTACTAATCACATAATTAAAAAGGACCAAACAGTTAAACACGAGTCACTAAACAAACTCAGATTAAATTAAATCTAAGCCATGGGTCCCACCTATAAGCCAAACATGGTCCAATTATATACCAAAATAGACCCAACAAATTTATTCAAATCATGATCTAAACATTCAAAATTAAATAACAAAATTCTGTTATAAATTAAACTAAATACCAATTAGTTCGTGAATTTTCATAAAATAAATACTCACCAATAAATTCTGAAATTTTTACCCAACGTGCTAGACTTGAATGTGAACAACATATAAAAATTTCATAATTTTCTGAGATTAGGAACTATTTTTAAAAAATACAAAACCGAACTGTTTTCTAATAGAATTTACATAGCAGTCAAATCCGAAAATTTGCTCAATTAAATTACGCACTGTCTATTTTTTTTAAAAAGATTCTAGGTCATCACACATATAAAAAAGAGCATAGCCCTATTACAATAATGGGGTCTCAACCCAATGGCAATTAATGTAACGCCCCATACATGTAATTCTCATGGAACTATTACCATAACATTCACCACACACCCATCACATAATTCATTCAAATATTTCTCTTTCTCATTAAACTACAGATTCAGTTTACAAAAAAATACATGATACAAATCTTAGTTCAGTAAATTAGAGAAAATTACAAAACTATTACATTGTCCTTTGAGTTTACCAATTACATTGAGACATTTAATACAAAAATAAAAAAACCCAAAATAAAAGTAGAAAAGAGATTCCACAGTTACATTACAATTTCAATTTCACAAAAATTTAGGTTGCGTTTGGTAGAGCTTTGTAATTGTGATTTGAGAGTATTAGTTGTATTTTGAGTTTGTGAGATTTGGAATTATGATTTGAGTGTAGAAAATTTGTTTGGTAAAGAGTTTTGAAAAGAGTTTTGATTTGAGTGGGGAATTGTTGATGTGACATTTGATATTTGATACAAAAATTTATAACTCATAACCAAACATATAACTCAAAATTATTTTAAAGCACATAAAAAATTTTTAAAAATTCGGAAAATATTTTTTTCGATTATATAAAAATTAACATATCAATTGCCAAAACAAAAAAAAAAAAATTCACTATTCCGGTCAACCGGCCAGACGACCGATTAAGCAAAATTTGCAAAAAAAAAAAATTTTGAAAATCGCACCTGAGGCAGAGTTCTCTGCAGAGTTTTGGAAAACTGATTCCAAAACTCCTTGCAAACATCATATTCAAATGTAGGTGTAGAATTATGTTTTCAAAACACAACCAAACAGAGCCTTAGATTTTTTAATGCGTTTTCAAAGGTTAATCAAAAACTAAGATTTTGGGCGTTTTATGGAAAAAGATGAAATTAGAATGGTTGTGGGATTTTGGTTGAAATAAGGCTTGGTTGAGAAATGTTTTTGAACAATTGGACGAACATCGAGTATTAATTACTCTTTTGAAATGGTGATTTTGTTGGAAACTATATGAGCGGTCTTGGAAAAATTATATATTTTCGACTGAGATTTACAAGACTCGTGAGGAGTGTGAATGTTGTTTTGGGAATCATGAGATTTTGTATAAATCATTAGAATTCTGAGTTGGTTATGATTTTTGGAATATTATTATTGTTGTTGTCCTTTAATTAGAGATAATTATTTTGGCAACCGGTGGAGGGTTGTATTGATTGTTGTAGAAACTGCATGTAGATTAGGGAATAAAAATGTTTACAAATCATAAATCACATTGTGCATATCATGGATTTGTAATTGGAGATTTCATGTTTCGAAAAACGTATTGTTGTTTTGAGATGCATGTATTGTATTATCGAAATGGTAAATAAAATGGTAAAGCTAAGAGAGAGTGTTAGAGTAGAATTAAGTTGGCATGTGTGTCCTTGGAAATATGTTTTGGAAATCTCGTATTACATTGTTTCAAAGGAAGAAAATGCACGTTTTACCATGAAATTTCATGTGCATTCGTCTTATGACATCGTTAAGCTTCATGCATGTCATTAAGTTTATTTCTACTAGGCTTTATGCTTACCCTACGAAGGAAACCACTTTTAGGTGAACCAGTGTGCCTCTGCCAAGGTGATGACTTGGGACGTTCTTGAAGCCGAGGCTCGTATTTATTGTTATTACTTGGTTATTTGTTGTAATTTAAGCCACTGGCTTCTTTGTATTGAGTTGTGACTCATTTGCTGTAACCGGCATGGTCTTGGAAATTTGTAGCCTTTAAGGCATTAACTTGTAATAATTTAGTTTATTCATTATAGATAGAATTTCTGTTGTAGAACTAAAAGAATATACTGAGCCACGTGTTGGAAATGATGTTGTGTAATCACATTGTACTTGTATTTCGTATGCTAGTAATATTATACGGGGAGTAGAATATCTATTTATTTTTGGGGCGTCACAATTTAGTATCAGAGCGTATCGGCTTTAAATACTTTGGGTACGTGGGGAATGATTCTTACCACAATAGGTTTGTCTCGTTTGATAAAGATATTATGTGCTCAGTATGCTGAATGATAGCATGTTTATGTGGCTAAGTGAGTACGGAATTAGATTCTTAGGATGCGATTTGTGTTTGTTAAACACTTTAATGCTAGAGTGTATGAGATTTTGTTAGGGGGCACCTTTGGATGTGTACTAAATTTGTTGTCCTTGTTTTTTATTAGGATGTCTAGGTGAGGAAATTATGACTTTCCTCCTTTCACACGAAGAGAATTGAGGAAGCAGTTTTTGGAGTTACACCAGGGTACTACACCTTTGGCACAATTTGAGGCGTGGTTTACCAACTTGTCAAGGTTCACTTTGGAAACCGAGGAGCTCCGTTGTACAGAGTTTGAGAGTAAATTATATGATGATGTTCGGGAAAGGATTGTCGGGTCTTGGCATAGGAATTATCATGTTTGGGAAAGGATTGTCGGGTCTTGGCATAGGAATTATCGGGTTATGTTAGGCATTTTTGTACCCAACTGGGGACTTTCTCGGGTGTTTCGCAATCTAGTTGGGTTTAGCCTTATTCGTTTGGACAGGGGCGATACCAATACCAGAATCGAGTAGGCCAGACTTCGAGGGCCTTTGGCGGGTCAAACTTTTATCCTTAGAGTGGGGAGATGCGTGTGTGTTTCAAGTGTGGCCAACTGGGTCACATCTGTTGCTCTTGTCCTTGGTATCAGAATTCTGGGAGTGTTCTGGGGGTTGAGAATGACCAGTCTCGATAGTTTGGTTAGAAATGTGTTAATTGAGTTGGCAGAGGGATGGCTGTTTTAGGCAGTTAGTTTTGGTTACCTTGTTTTGTGACTGGAGGATAGACAATCGTAATTATTATATGATCATTTTGTTTTGTAACCGGTACGGTGTAGAACATTGTAATATTATGACTTTTGTTTATGTACGTATATATGGTGGGTTGTTTATGTTTTATGAGTTGGATATGTTGTGATTTTGAGTTTCCCTTAATGTGATGAGTTGTTGTGGAATTTGAAAATCTTCATATTGATGCGTATGAACTATTGCGTTTTGACTTAGGAATGTGATGGCTGGAGAGCCTTATTTTGACTTAGGGATTGCTTGTTATGTTAAATAATTTGTGTTTCATTGAAATTGATTTAGAATGGGTAGACAGTGGAGTTGGTAGAAGATGGGCATTTTGAGGGTCATTATGATTAATTAGAATATTGCGAGGGTGGAGTTATATCAGTTAGTATATCCAATTTGGTTGATGTTAGCTATTGGCATAGGATAGAAGTATAAGTTTTGATTTATTGCAGTGGAGGCTTATTGGGAGAATAAGAGGATTGTGTCTTGTAGTGACATGAGTAGTGTTGTGATTGTTGTTGGATGCATGTAGATTGGTGTGACCTCATCGGTCTTTGGTGTAGTGTTGTTGTATGTGATTTACGTTGGGGGCGTATATTGTTCTGTGACAGGAATTATGGGTTTTGGCCTTGAAAAGTCCACCTTAGACTTGAAAGGGTGTAGGAGAAGTTGTAAAAATCCACATAGGAGTGTTTGGTGTTGAAATATTGTCGTTTTGGTGCTAAGAGAGAAGAGTGGTTGAATGGATGAAGTGTTTGAGTGTAATGGGTCGATGTAGGGTAAGGTCTATATTGTTATCATACCAAGAAGTGAGTTAGATGAATCGGTGTCCTTAGTACATGTCACGACCCAAACCCGCCCCTATGGGTTTAGCACCGTAACCGGCCTGTAATCCGAGATTACCGAAGGCCTGCTTAACAGTAAGACAGTAATACAGAGTACAGGGGCTTGGCGGAAGCCAATACAGTAAATAAACAATGTCCAATGAGCTGTGACAGTCTGTATGCCAAAAAGATTTTTCATACATTTATGCAGTCAGAGACAAACAGTATGTACAATATATACAACCAGTCAGAGCAGGGACCAAATCCCTATTTACAGTACAGTAACAGTGTTGCCAGTTTATACAGTACTACAAAAGCATATACAGAGACAGACGGGGGAATCTAAAACACCCCTAAGCCAAAGCTTGGCAGGCTCAGAATCTCGCGGTGAGGCACAATGGTTGGCTTGACAAAACTGGAGTTTACCCCGACGCTCCTAGCTGCAGTCTGGTGCCTGTACACCTACATATATATATGAGTAGTGAGCTAAAGCCCAGTGAATAACACAATACGTAAAGAGGTTTAGAATGAATGTCCTTGCAGTAATGAAAACAGTTCATTAAATCAGTATTTCAGTCCTTCAATATTTCAGTCAATCAGTCATATGTGGTACATCCATTAGCATAACAGTACAGTAAGCAGTAGGTCTTAAAGACCGAACAGTAATGATGGCCATCAGTCAGTAAACAGTAGTGGTTCCACGAGGGAACCGACAGAGATCTCTGTAACAGTAACAGTAAACAGTAGGTGCTAAGGATGCCACAGTACAGTTCAGAATATAGGACATACATTCATTCAGTAAACAATATCAGTTCAGTAAATAGTTCAGTTCAGTATTCAGAAGATAATCATTTTGAACATATCTTTACACAATTGTTACTCACAGAGTTCTGGGCCACAGTAAGCTAGGGCGTCTCCTCGGAATGCCAACCCTATACAGTTAACAGATTGAACACACACTAAGTTACACAGTTGGGAGAGATAATAATTTAATCCCTAACTTGCCTCAGTCTGGTTCTACATCTATATCCTTTTTAAGATGCCTTAAATATGCCCTAGGAATGCCTAGGATGGAAAGAGGATGCAAAGATGCACTTAGAAAACATTTCCAGAATTTTCAGTGAAACAGGATCCCGCTCGAGCGTAATTCACTCCGCTCGAGCGGTTATGTAGACAAAGGCTCCCGCTCGAGCGTCATCTACCCCGCTCGAGCGGTCTGCAAAACAGTCAAAAGTACTGGATGGGTGAAAATCACGCTCGATAGGGCGCTCGAGCATAAGACACAAGGTCCCGCTCGAGCGTCCAATACCCCGCTCGAGCGGACATCAATGCAGTGCAAAGTACTGGATGCTCGAATTTCCCGCTCGAGCGCAATATTCCTCGCTCGAGCGGAAGACCAAAATCTGGAAAATCCAGATTCGAGCTCCAAGTTTAAAACTCATGTTTCAACCACCAAATTCGATCCTCTTGGGTCCATTTTCTGGAAAAACACTTGTAAACACATGATATATTATATTTCAAAGGTCAATTTGTAAAAAGCCAAGGCCCAAGGGTGTTTAGTTAAACTCAATCTCAAATCAATTTTCATGACAACAATTCAAATGAACATGCATGAGTTTTAAATCAACTCAAAGCTTTAATACATGCTCCAATGAGCCAAATCTTTTAAAAACATGATGGTTTCATGGACCTTAGCTAGAACTTGAACATGCATGCAACAATTATCCATGAAATCGACTCAAAACTTCACAATACAAACATACATGCATGGCATGAGCTCCAATTCAACATGCTAGAACTAGATCATGCCTTAGTCCTACAATTTGACATGAATCATGTAAGAATTAACTTAAAGACAACAATGAGGGGTTGAAATTCATACCTAGGTCCTCAAATACAAGTCTAGAGGCTCAATTGACAATCTACACTTCAATTCTACCAAGTTCTTCAAGCAATTCTCTAGATGGACAATCTCTTCTCAAGACTCTCACTCTCTCTCTCTAATTTTCGGTGGGAACTCAAGAAATGGCTGAGGAAAATGTGTAATGCAAGAGTGTAATGAGGCTCAATGATGGTCCAAGGAGTGGGCCACTAGTGTGGCAAATTGGTAAATAAGTCAAACTCACGTAATTTAGCTTATTTTAATCTAATTTAATCATACCAAATCACATTTCAGATAAACATACCATAAAATCACATAAATTCCACTGATCACGGAACATCAATCAATTTCTGGTTCGGCCGCCGATAAGGCCTTCAATTACCAGTTTAAACATGAAAACTGAACAGATAATTAAACAATCAACAGATAGAAATGCAACTCTAACAGATACAGTCAATCAATCAGTTTCAGATTTCAGTCAGTCAGTTCGGTATTTCAATTACTTCAATTATCAGTCACAATCAGTCTCAGTTTAGCCATAACCGGTAATTAATCGGTAATCAGTGTGAGGGTCATTACAGTACATCTTCAAGAATTCCTTATCAGGTCATTAGGAGTTGATTGTGTTGGTGTTTGGGGTAGTTGAGAGTGGTTGACGTAAAGATGACTTGAGTTTCATTTATGAAAATTTCTTCCTAGTCTAATAAGGGCAGTTAGTTTCATTTTGTGGTGGTTATCATAATAATAGATTCACATTTCATTTTGGATTGGCGGTATGCGAGAGTGTGTTAATGTGGTTGGTTGTGTGTTTCTTGTACTGAAGGTAGAGTCCTTTTTGCTAGCTTTGTCCACAGAATAGGAATATTTTGTACCTATGCGGTGAAGGTTGTGAACCCAGGATGTTGATCACTTGTTTGATTAGAATTGAAAGATATGGTAGTTGTACTAGGACGGCTCATTTCATAGGTATATTTTGAGTTGGGTGGTAGTGAGGCATTAAGAGAGTTAAGGGGAAGTTTTGGAAGTAATTATAGAGCCGAATATGTGTTAAGGTGGCCTTTAGTCCTGGGTTAACAGGATCTATTGTAAGTTCTAGATTCGGTACGGATTACTTTCTTTGGTGTGAGCATGTGAATTGTTTGTTAGTATTTGCGCTGTTTAGGCCTCTTCTTTATTAATTAAGTTTGGGAAATGTGATTTTAGACTCACGGGGGTGAAGTTTTTGGGAGACGTTGTAATTGAGGGAAGGCGAGGAATGTAGTTAGTAATGGTTAGAGTTTCAAGTGTGTTATTAACTAGAGAGGTCAATGTAGTGACCACTATCTAGGTGAGAATTCTATAAGTGACATTGTGAACTTTGTCTTTCTTAGTACTCTCGTAAAGCAGGGTGAGTTAATCTTTGGGTGTTTTAAATCTTCTGTATATCTTAAGACCATTTGTTCAGAGTGCTATCCGGGTATACGTTTTGATTTGTGTTATTATTCCCTAGATTGGGGCGATTGTGGTAGTTTGTTTTATTTAAAGGAGTGTAGTAACAGGTGGTTAGCAAATATCATAGCTGTGGTAATGGAATGTAATTTTGGAGTGATTTTTAGCTGTTGGTTGAACTTCTTGTTGTCATGTTTGACGTGTTCTATTTCTATGTCGTAACAAAATTACCATTCTATTAGTAACGATTATGTCATTGGTCGAGTGATGGTTGGGAGCTTTATCAATTGAAGTATTTTGGAACGGAAATTGGGAACTAAAACTTTGTCTTGTTGGGAATTTGGTTGTTTCAAGATGGTGGTGGGTATTTAATAATAGCTGAGGTTAGTTTCGGGAGTTGTCTTATAGATGTTATGGTTTGGGTCATGGCATAACAGTGATGTCATTTTTACGGTAAACAAAACAAACAAGAGCAAAAGTTATTATGGGTTTTTTCATTTTACTTGGTTTCGAAGGGATGATGGGTTTTGATTGTTTTCAATTCCGGAAATTTGGTGTGTCTATTGTGGTAAGTCTTGTTTATATAGTAAAAGTTGTAACCTAGAATTCATGATGGGTGCTAGGCAAGGTTTCATTCTATTCTGTGTGTTGGGGTTTTCCTCGGCGTAGTTGGCTTAATGTGGGTTAGAATCTCGCATTTTGAGGGGTTTTGCTTTAGGAATATCTATGTCGTCATAAGAAGGGAAGGATGAAGAGTTTGGGTGAATAGAGCATTCAGGGTGGTTTTATGTGTGGAAATGCTTTTGAGTTTGAAATAACCGAATGTGATATGTGTTTGGTTTTCCTTTCCTGAAGTGTTATTTGTACCTTATTATATTGTTATTTGTAAACATTGTATATGTTTTGGAAAAAGTGTATTGTAATATTAAGTATTGAAATCTTTGTTTATCATGGTTATGAGAATGGATGATCGGTGGATGGGTCATGCTTGTGAATTGAATTAGTTCACATTGTGATGATTGATTTAAATACCTTTTTTTTTTAAATTGTGGGGACAAAATTTCTTAAGGGGGGATGTTATAACGATTCTGGCTCAGACCCAACCCATTTATTGTTTTAGATTCGGTAATTCTTATCTTGAATGGTTGTGCATATCTTTATTCATCGCATTCCTTGTTGAGTTTGGTTCTTGGAGTGTCATTGTTGCCTGTGGAACAGGTTAGATATTTCATAGGAGTTATTGCTCTATATTCTGCTTGTTCGCTCAAGCGAACCTTTTTGAGCTCGAGCGATCTTTGAGAACTTTTAGTACTTTTGCAGGCCTGCAAAAGTACTAGGAAGGTGGTGTTTTTAGCCCGAGGGATATTTCTTGCAGTTGAACGGTCTTTCTTGTGCTCGAGCGGTTAGCCTTTGTCTGCAAAACTTCTAGGAGTGTGGTGTTGTTCACTCGAGTGGTCCCACTTATTGTGCTTGTTCGCTTGAGCGGTCTATACATATATCAGTTTTGAGAGGTCACTTTTCGAGTCAATTTTTTATTTCTCTGTCTTTCTAAACATTCAAAAAAAAATTAGATCTACTCTTTTTTCGCTCTAAAACTCACCTTTAAACCTCAAATACACCATCACCCTTTGATCACTACACCTTTGTCCTTTGGAGAAAGGATAGAGTTCGTCGACGTGGAGTTTTGGGGCTTTCTTCTCTTCCAGAGTTGAGGTAGGGATTTTCTTAATAGTGTGCATGTTGTTTAGCTCCGTTATTTGTTATTCTTGTTAGTTTGGGGTTTTCAAAAAGTAGTTTTGGATATATATATATACATTGATGTACAAATTTGGGGAAAAGACTTGTTTGCAGTTATGGTTTGGGATTGGTAACCTAATGGTGTTGTGTTATGTATTTCTGAAGAAAACAATTGGTTTTAATGGATTTTCAAAGGTTAATCAAAAACTACAATTTTGGGTATTTATGTAAAAAGATGGAATTAGAATGGTTGTGGGATTTTGATTGAAATGAGGCTTGGTATAGAAATGTTTTGAACAATTGGAAGAATACCGAGTATTAATTACTCTTTTGAAATGGTGATTTTATTAGAAACTATATAAGCGGCCTTGGAAAAATTGTATATTTTCAATTGAGATTCACAAGACTCGTGAGGAGTGTGAATGTTGTTTTCGGAATCATGAGATTTTGTATAAATCATTGGGATTCTAAGTTGGCTATGATTTTTGGAATATTATTATTGTTGTTGTCTTTAATTAGAGATAATTGTTTTGGAAACCGGTGAAGGGTTGTATTGATTATTGTAGAAACTACATGTGGATTAGCTAATGGAAATGTTTACAAATCATACATCACATTGTGCATATTACGGATTTGTAACTAGAGAGAGAGAGAGAGAGAGAGAGAGAAATCTTGTTCAGCCAAATTTTTGTAACCCTTTGCATACATATAGATGAGCTCTATATATAGAAGATACAAAGGCCCCTTGAAGAGATCTAGCCCTCCACGTGCAAGTAGATGAGCTAATTTGTGCAAACAGTTGTCAAAATATCTACAACAATATCTATTGAAAAGCTGGTGGTCGGCCGACCATCAGTGGTGGCCGGCAGGGCCTATTAATGGCTGGCAAGCCAAACCCATGGCCGGCAGTGCTCCAAAAGCAACATGCCAAAAGGACCAAAACATGGTCAAAAAATGAGACAAAATGGAAATAGGGTTTGAAAAGATCAAACTTGGAGCGTTCCGTCGGGGAATTCGAGTGTTCGACGAGCAATCAAACTTGTCACTGGATATACCTACGAGAACATCCAAGTCTTGAGGACGGTCAAAAATGGGGTGTCTACAATTGCCCCTCTTTAACAGAATTCGGAAGTCATGAAATGACAGGAGTGAATGTCAAAAACCCAAAGACGACCCATTTTTGACAAGGCCGAAGGCTTAGACAGGCATTCAAGATAACAATATAGATGCGCCCCTAGGCTGGGGCAAAATGCAAATGATATGCATAATATCAAACATAACTTATGATCATGCAATGAGGGTTGTAATGAAACATCTAGATGCAAATGTCATGCAAAGAAATGCTACAACAAACTCGTACATAAGCAAGTCAACACGAACCAAACTACATTTTATGCAGAAAAGATGTAAGAAAATTATGCAATCTCAACTGCGCCTCACGCAGAAAAAGTAAAGAACAACAACCGTCGGGCGCACCCGAGACGGCAAACAAGATCCCAACGCGTGGCACACGCGAGGAAAGAAACAGTGATAACAAGTGAAACACATCCAACTATTATGCAATCAAAACAGAGAGCGGTATAAGCATCGGGATCCGTCCAGATGTATTTAACCAAAGCAACTTAACGCACCACACGCGAGAGGGAAAAGGAAGTGGTGCAAACACCGAAGAGTGGTATAACATCAAAGCACGCTCCAATGTTTCTAACCAAAGCAAAGAGGTATAAGCGTCGAAACTCGTTCCAAACGCTTCTAACTAGAAATGGTGGTATAAACATCGGGCACGTAACCCAAGGCTTCTAACCAACAAGATGGTATAAGCGTCGGACACACGTCCCAAACGCTACTAACCGAGAGGGTGGTATAAGCGTCGGACACACGGTCCAAATGCTTCTAACCGGGAGGATGGTATAACCATCGGGCACACAACCCAATGCTTCTAACCAACGAGGAGATATAAGTGTCGGGCACACAGTCCAAACGTTTCTAACCAAAAAGGTGGTATAAACATCGGGCCCGCAACCCAATGCTTCTAACCAACGGGGTGGTATAAGCGTCGGGCACAGGGTCCAAATGCTTCTAACCGAGGGGAAGGTATAAACGTTGGACACACGATCCAAACGCTTCTAACCAAAGCAAGGAGGTATAAACACCAGGCGTACCTGAGTGTTTTTAACCAAAACAAGGTGTGGTGTAAGCACCGGGTCTACCCGAATGCTTCTAACCAAAACAAGTTGTTCAAAGGACAGGAATGATCTTACCCGAAATCCCTCTGAATAAACCGTACATACAATATCGTCCGGTTGCCTCAGCTTCAAATGAACCGCACATACAATATCGTGCCTGCATAAGAAAGAAACTTTACAGGTACAATGCAATACAAATGCATATTCCATGCAAGATGAATAATCGTAATCCACCTGTTAGAAGCATGCTTCTGCGCACAACATGCAAGAAACAAAACAGAGGCATATTTAATGCAAAATAATCAACGATGCATGCTCAATGCAACATAACAACAATACATGCTCTATGCAACAATAACAAATGCATCAATAACAAATGCATGATTGATGCAACAGGTATTCATGCAACAGGTATGAACGTTTTCTATGTGAATGTAAGGGCATGTACAATACAATAGAACGCAACATGCATATTCAATGCAAAGTGCAAATTCTTTGCGATGACAAAAGCATGCTTGCTAAAGACGACTCAAAGACAACTTTCGATTTACCTCTCGGAAGAGTTGCAACATGTTAAAAAGGATACTCCTTGTTCGTGTTGATGAGCGATATCCATTATGCATTACGGACATAATTCTGGGCTTCCGCAAAGGCATTCTGAATCAAACTTTGAGCATACTTTGCACTTCTCGGAATCCAAGGACACAAATCAAGGCCAAAGAGGCAGAGGGAGCTTGTGGGAGTATGTTGGCCATCAGGGGAGGCTGCCGACCCCCGCTAGCCATCAGTGGCCACTGCCGGCCACCAATAAAACACTGCCGGCCATCGATGTGCCACTGCCGGCCATCGATGGCAGATTTGGACAAATTTGTCTTTTAACCCACGGGTCTTTAAATACACACAAAGCCACTTTATTTCCTCACAACCCCTTACACAAAATCTTCCTCCCTTGCTCTCTAGGTGGTCTTTCTCTCTAGATCCACGCATTTTACGCATTTTCTAACACCCTAAACAAACTTTATTTGCTAAAACCCTCTAGTTTTCTTCACTTTGAACCGATCAGAATTTGATTTCGATGCTTCTTTCGTCATTTCCACTGTTCTAGGTTGATTCCCCTCAAGTTTCTCCCAAGGTTAGTACACTTTTCCTAGGTTTTGACTTTCTTTGACTTTTTCTCTCTCCTAGGGTTTGACTTTTGCAAAGTTTCACCATTTTCTTCATTTTTGCTCATTTTTGCGTCCTTTGCACCTGTTTCAGATGGCTGATAATGTCCCACATGACGGGGCCCTCCCCGCGTTTCCTCTGGTAGAGTTTGAGGCAGACTTTGCGGCCAAGCCCGAGGCCAAGCTTGAGCCTTTACCACCGAGCATGCGTCCTTTTCACCCAGCTAGGTATCATCTGAAGACTCACATAGTACCTGTAGCGGGAGGCATCAAAGCCTTCACTTAGGATATGCCTGAGGACCTTTTATTGAGAGAGCCAGCATCTCATCTGTCGCCTATCGCTGTAGAGGTACGGACACTGTTTCCTGCAGTATTACCCTTATCTGTTAGCATTTCTTCCACTGTCTTGATCTGACTGCATAGACTGCATTGATCTGTTGTCATAGTATACATTATGGCTTCATATTCAACTGTACTTTCATTGCTTGATCTGCTTGCATTACATGCATTAAAACAGGACGGATCCCGCTCCTTCCGAGGCTACGGCACGACGACAGCTCGGGACTGGTACGACGAGCTTCCGACTAGGGTTCACGACATTATCGATGAGACAGGCTTTGGTCTGTTCTGCTCTAGTCTGATGCGGGTTATAGCGAGCCGCCCTCTCTTAGGGGCTTTGGTGAAGAGGTGGTGGGACACTACCAACTCCTTCAATTTCTCCACCACGAGGGAGATGACGATGACTCCTTACAACTTCGCCATGATCACCGGCTTAGGCGTAGGGGGTGATCCGATCCCTCTCGACCCTGACATGGGAGAGTGGGAGGCAGCGTGGACCGTACTACTCGGGGCACGCCCACCGACACTACGAACAGGCATGGTCCGGTATAGCTGGTTCGAGGAGCAGTACAGGGGGTCTGAGCTCGAGACATTCGAGAAGGCAAAGCAGTGTGCGAGGGGCTTCCTCATGTTCCTTTTCGGTACCACCTTGTTTTCGAACAGGTGAATACCGTGGGCCTATACTTTCTGAGCGCATTGGTAGTACTCCATCGAGTTCAATTCTACGACTGGGGTGGAGCTGGCCTCACCACCTTGTATGGATACATGAGCTCGACTTCTCGCATGAGCGGGACCTTGATAGGTGGCCACTGGCAGGCTTGGAAGGTACATAGCTTAGTTCCCCCTTTCTACTTCACATTTTCTGCTCAGCATTTCTTGTTTTACATTTGTTCAACACCTGTACTTTCTGTTTTGCATTCTGTATCTGCTCATATACTGTATGCTTTCTGCTTTGCATTTTCTGTATCTGCCTATATACTATATTGATCACATTTTCCTTACAATTGTGGGTGTACACATACTTCCCAGCTCTTGCTCTAGAGCTTGGAGAGGAGGCCCCAGTGACAGTCCCGTTTTCTCGGGTATACGACAGCTAGCTACGTCGTAGGACCCGGAAAAATTTCATGTTTTTCCGCCAGTACTTCGACACCGTCGCAGCGCACGAGGTAACCCAAAACAAAGTTATCCTATATTCCATTAACTTGATACACCCATTAATCAATTGACGGTGACTAATCATCTATTCATTTTCTTACTCTCATATCACATGGCAGCCGTGGGGCTTCGAGCCCAATATGATACAGCTCGGGTCGTCGCCCGCTATCATATTCTCCTCGAGGGCCCGATCTACTGTGCTTGGTTTTTGAGCGAGCGTTTCACACGCCAGACTTTAGGACTGCCTACCCCATTCATACCGATGGCACCTCTAGTATCGATGAGAAAGACACATAGACTTTCTGCTGATGAGGTGATCCAGTTTATGGTAGGGCTAGAGGCAGACTACTTCCGTGTGGAGGGCGACTATGTGACCTTCATCCAGACTCATCTGATGTCGCCTCTGACCGGCGTTCGCAGAGGTGAGGGAGCTAGAGCTCCAGCTGCGAGAGAGAGAGGCAGAGAGGCCAGAGTGACCAGGTCCCGTGGCAAGAGAGATTCTGGGGAGAGACTGAAAGTAGGATGGCCAAAGCTGCCTACTACACCGACTTGCTGGGGATGTTCTGGAGAGACCTATTAGATCTCCATAGAGTCTGCACCTGTTGGTCACGAGCTTGTCGGAGTTCGAGGCTTGACCCCGGTATGTTCCATACTTTACATTTTGCACATTCAATTCACTTCGATTATGCTTTACAGACCACTGATCATCTCAACACATTTGCAGGCATCCATAGAGTACACCGGACAGGCTCTCGAGCTAGCGGCTTCTTTGATGGGGATGGTTAAGACGAGCATGAACCTGCTCAGCCTCTACAGGATTCCAGTAAGTTTCTTCAGTTTGCACTTCATGCCATGACATTCTCTGCCAATGCATTAGCGTTTCAACTGTTCCACATTACACTGATCTGATTCATCATATCAAAACACTGCATAGATACACTGCTCCCATACACTGTACACATACACTGCATCTGATATACACCATCTGAGATACACCACAACTACCATATTCTGACAAACTGCCCTTTTCAGAACCCTTTCTAGACCCCAGTTCCACTTGATGCCCCAGCAGGAGTCACCGTAGGACCTTCAGTTCCTCCCCCAGCAGCAGAGAGGAGAGGGAGGCAGGCTCAGACACACAGCTGAGGTAGAGCTAGAGGCATCCGCAGCGAGAGTGGCCTTTCAAAGCCCACTCTGGGCGATGATGATGACGAGACGAGCGAGGAGGCTGAGGCAGCGAGTCCATAGTCTGAGTCATCTGAGGGCGGAGACGAGGAGGGTTCCAAGTTAGGCTCTGATCCAGCTTCAGACAGCGGTGCCGATAGCGATAGTGCTCTAGAGTCCGCTCCGCCGAGGTAGAGGACGAAGAGGGCCTCTCGAGCTTGAGGCGATTGGCGCTGATTTAGATGCTTTTTTTTTTTTTTGCTTTGTTTTCTTTTCATTGGTAGTGTTAGCACATTGTACAGCCTTAGGCAGTTTTATTTTCTGAAAACTTGTACTCTTTGTAAAAAGTAACCATGATGGGAATGAAAACTCAGCTTTTGCTTAAAAAGTGTTGCATTTTGTATTCTAAGCATTGCATAACATCGCACAGCATGAAAATAAGATTGATCTTTTGAAAACTGCACAGGCAAATTGCATTGTCTTAATCAGGTATTGAATCGACTAACAACTGAGAAAACAAAACAACACGACAAACAACACATGGCCTTGACAGGCTAACCAATGTAAATACAACTCGATAAGCAAATTGCAACAACTTGATAAACAAAACGAAGATGATTACAACTCGATAAACAAAACGAAGACTATTACGCCTTAAAAGGACCAAAACAAGACCTCAAAAAAGGTACAAATAACCAGAATACAACTGCTAAAACAACTGGATCTTCACCAAGGAGGTCAGTGAGCCTAAAGGGAGGCTGCGGGCCATAGAGGATGGCCTATCGACCATGAATGTGCCCCTGCCAGCCATTGATGAGCCACTGCCGGCCATCGATGAGCAGAACCTCCGAAACGTTGACACCTGGCCTCCACCCACTGCCTTATCTTCTACAAAAGCTCCAGCCTCGTGATTTCTTTATTCTAGCTATGTTTTTGCCCCAAATGGAGCCATTCTTTGCCGAAAAACTCTCACTTTGGATTGCAACTTTGGATGGCTTGGAAAAGTTAAATTTCTGAGCTTGATTTATCGATTTTCTGACGCCAGTGACCGCGACGACCGTGTTTGACAAAGTTTTCGACAACATGCCCTCTGTTTGTGTATGTTAGCCCATTTCTTGCTTGCCCCTGGCTTCAGAGGGTCTAGCATTCACTTGATTGAAGTTGCCCAAGGCTTAAGAGAGGGCAAAAACTGCATTGGCTTAACACTAGCTGAGACTTTAATGAGTTTGGATGCTTTCCATCGCCGGGAGATGACCAAATTCGCAGGAAGTCCACTACTCTTGCAGGTAATGTTTCCCACTCTTCTCATATGTATTTCTCACATCACTCGGCCCTCGGGCTCTGTTTTTCTCTCAAAGCCCTTTCTTACTTTTCTCTCCACGTACATCTCTCTATTCTTTAATCTCTTTTATTTTTCATCCTACCCCAGGTATGGCTCATGAAAAAGTTGAAAGTAGTGGATGCTTGCCCTGAGTATTCAGCACACGGCTATTTCTTTCGCCAACGACTAGTTGATTTCCCGAACGAGGGGTGGTGGTGCCACTGGATGTGCAACAGATCTGCTGTTAACATTGTTTGGCGTTGCCTCTGGTTTGATCTGCCTGAGATGAGCTACAGCATGTCACGGTAGCCTGGCATTTAGTTGGTTGGCTTGACGCACTGCGTTTTCTACTTTCCATTTCGGTTTTAGCGTCAGTTCGAACACGATCAGACTTACCGGAAGAGGGGATAGAATATCCAGCCTTATTCCTAATCCGAGGCTCACAGCTAGCTCAATATCTGACTGCATGGAGGTCAAGGAAACTTCTGGCCCCCGCTCCCAATTTCAGTTGCGCCCTTTCTAGCAAATGCATAACTTAGCTTGAAGATGAGGCACAAACAGGGCCTACTTTGGCATCCGAAGCTTCCACAAGCTTTGGGAGGGGCGCAGGAACACCTGACTCAACTATGCCTCAAGTTTATTGCTTTAATCTGTACTTTCAAGTTTTCCTTTCTGAATGTAATAAAAAGTAACTTCAATTTGTATTGAGAGTCGGAGAACTTTGTACTGAAATCAATGAAATTGAAGGTTATGGGTACTGAAAATTTTTCGTTTGGTCCAAAAATGGTCTAAGTTGTAAAAAGATTAATTTGAACAAAATCAACTTTTATTAAAACTTTCCAAAACCATTTTCGATATGGATCACAACTGGACACACCCCAGATCTATCGCTGAGATGTGCAACCCGAAATCCGATAACTGGAAAGTTGCCCCATGTCTAAATAGCATTGCACTGTAGCTCACAACCAAACTCTTGGATGCAGAAAAGACAAAGATGACCAAAACAATCACATGGACACAGTTGATTTGGAAGTGTTTATAGCTGGACTTCAGAATGAAGTTGCCTACGTATCCCAAAGATGGGAATCAAGCCTTACGTAGTTCGGTTTGGGTTCACTCGGGTATTAGCACTCTCCTTTTGCGCTCTAACTTTTGCCAAGGCCACCATTTTCGGGTTTTCAACCTTACGAGCTTAGTTTTTCTTATTTTTAATTTTTTGTGCTCTAACTTTTGCTTAGGTCGCCCTTTCGGGTTTTCGGCCTAGTGAGCCTCTCAAGGGTAGTATTTCTTCAACTTGTCCATGTTGACTGGTTGGGAGAACTCAAGGCCATCTAAATCCATAAGAATGATAGCTCCACTCAACCAAATAGACTTGATGATGTAAGGACCAGTCCAATTGGGTCTGAACTTGCCCCTAGGGTCGTTGATGGGAGCTTGGTTGTCTTTGAGCACCAAATCCCCTTCTTTCAGATTCTTAGACTTAACTTTCTTGTTGAAAGCCCTGGCAATCCTACGTTGATAACCTTGAATGTGGTACAGTGCTTTCAGCCTCCTCTCGTTGAACAGCATGAGTTCTTCGAACCTGCTTTGCTGCCAATCTGCTTTCGCTATTTGGCACTCAGCCATCACCTGCAACGATGGAACCTCAACTTCAATCGGCAGAACATCCTCCATCCCATAAACCAGAGAGTACGGAGTTGCCCTAGTAGATGTTCAGATTGATGTCCTGCAACCCCAAAGAGCAAATGGCAGCTTATCTGGCCAGTCCCTGTAGGTTTCCATCATCTTCTGTAAAATATGCTTGATGTTCTTGTTGGTGGCCTCAACTACTCTGTTGGTTTGCAGCCTGTATGTGGACGACTTATGAAAAGCCACGTTGTATTTCTCCAACAAGTCTATCACTTCCTTCTTGAGTGGGAACCATTATCCGAGATGATCTCATTCGGGACCCCATAGCGACAGATGATGTTATTCTTGATGAACTTGGCTACGTGTGACACTTTCAACACTGCGTAGGATTGGGCCTCAACCCACTTTGTGAAGTAGTCTATCGCCACCAGGATATACTCATGCCCGTTCGACCCCTTTGGAGTAACTGCCCCAATAACATCAATTCCCCAGACTAAAAACGGCCATGGTGAAGTCATGTTGTACAGCTTAAACAGCGGGATGTTCATGTGATTTGCATGGATCTGACATTTGTGGCATCACCAAACAAAACCGATACAATCCTCCTCCATGGTTGACCAGTAGTAACCCTGTCTGAGAATCTTCCGAGCTAGCATTACCCCGCTCATGTGCAATTCGCACTCTCCTTCGTGGATGGCCTCCATCAGGCGCTTTGACTCTTCAACATCGACACACAGTTTATGCATTCCCAGATGGCCCCGTTTGTACAATTTACCCCCACAGATGATAAACTGAGCAGCCATTCGCCTTATCACCCTCTTATCCTTGACATTTGCCCCTGGTGGATAAACCTCCTTTTCTAAGAAGTTCCAGACATCAAAGTACCAGGGGTTCTGATCTGCTACTTCATCTATGGCAGCAATCAGTTCATAGACCGACACATACCTCTATTCAATAATGATTGGATGTATCCGGACTCCCAAAGGGATGTCTATCATAGAAGATAGAGTTGATAAAGTGTCAGTGAACCTGTTGCTCTCTCTTAACAGATAGGTGAAGGTTAACTTCTCAAACCTGGGAATTAGAACGTCCAGGGTTTAGTGATAAATTTTCATCCTTTCTTCCTTAACCTTCCAGTGTCCTTTTGCTTGAGACACAACAAGGTTCGAGTCCCCAATGACATCTAACCGTTTTGTCCCTAATTCCAGGGCGGCTTCCAAGCTAGCGATACATGCCTCATACTCTGCTTCGTTGTTTGATACCTTGAACCGAAGTTTGAAAGCTAAAGGTATGTGGGAATTGTCGGGTGCTATCAATAACACCCCTATCCCATACCCCTACTGGTTAGACGCTCCGTCAAAGTACATAGTCCAAATCTCTTCTTCGACCTGTAGAATGGCCTCATCTGGGAACAAATACTGTACTGCTTCATCTCCCTCCACTGGGTGATCGGCTAGGAACTCTGCTACCGCTCTCCCTTTTGCAGACTTGCGAGTCATGTACTTCAAATCGAATTCGGAGAGAAGAAGCAACCAACGAGCTAGCCTACCCGTAAGTGCTGGTTTCTTGAAGAGATATTTGATAGGATCCAATCTTGAAACCAGTATTACAGAGTGAACTAACAGGTAGTGCCTCAACTTCCTGGTAGCCCATACCAAGGCCAAAGAAGCCTTCTCGAGCAGAGTGTAACGGGTCTCATATTCTAGTACTTTCTTACTCAAGTAATAGATAGCCTTCTCCACCTTATCCTCAGATTCCTGTGCAAGAATGCAACCCATTGTAGTGTCGGTTACTGATAAGTACAAAATCAACGGTTTGCCCAGCTCTGGCGGTGACAACACGGGTGGGTTCTATAGATACTACTTGATCTGTTCGAAAGTAACTTGGCATCGGTCATTGTCACGACCCCAAACCCGCCCCTATGGGTTTAGCACCGTAACCGGCTAGTAATCCGAGATTACCGAAGGCCTGCTTAGCAGTAATACAGTAATACAAAGTATAGGGGCTTGGCGGAAGCCAATACAGTAAACAAACAATGTCCAATGAGCTGTGACAGTCTGTATGTCAAAAAGATTTTTCATACATTTATACAGAACAGTACAAAATAGTACGCATATAATATACAACCAGTCAAAACAGGGACTTAATCCCTGATAAACAGTACAGTGCAAAACATTCAGTCTATACAGTAAGCAAAACGGTTACAAAGACAGACGGGGAAATCTAAAACACCCCTAAGCCAAAGCTTGGCAGGCTCGGAACCTCGCGGTGAGGCACAGTGATTGGCTTGACAAAACTGGAGTTTACCCCGACGCTCCTAGCTGCAGTCTGGTGCCTGAACACCTACATATATATATATGAGCAGTGAGCTAAAGCCCAGTGAATAACACAATGCGTAAAGAGGTTTAGAATGAATGTCCTTACAGTAATGAAAACAGTTCATTAAATCAGTATTTCAGTCTTTCAGTCTTTCAGTCAATCAGTCATATGTGGTACATCCATTAGCATAACAGTACAGTAAGCAGTAGGTCTTAAAGACCGAACAGTAATGATGGCCATCAGTCAGTAAACAGTAGTGGTTCCACGAGGGAACCGACAGAGATCTCTGTAACAGTAACAGTAAACAGTAGGTGCTAAGGATGCCACAGTACAGTTCAGAATATAGGACATACATTCATTCAGTAAACAATATCAGTTCAGTAAACAGTTCAGTAAACAGTTCAGTTCAGTATTCAGAAGATAATCATTTTGAACATATCTTTACACAATTGTTACTCACAGCATTCTGGGCTACAGTAAGCTAGAGCGTCTCCTCGGGATGCCAACCCTATACAGTTAACAGATTGAACACACACTAAGTTTCACAGTTGGGAAAGATAATAATTTAATCCCTAACTTGCCTCGGTGTGGTTCTACATCTATATCCTCTTTAAGATGCTTTAAATATGCCCTAGGAATGCCTAGGATGGAAAGAGGATGCAAAGATGCACTTTTGAACACTTTACAAAATTTTCAGAAAACAAGGGTCTCGCTCGAGCATGGCTTCCTACGCTCGAGCGGACATGCAGTCAAACGAGCTCCGCTCGAGCGTGACTTCCGTCGCTCGAGCGGACTGTATGCTACAGTAAAAATACTGGATGCTCAGAATTTACGCTCGATGGGCGCTCGACCCTCGCTCGAGCGTGAGACATAAGTCCTCGCTCGAGCGTGGATTCCCTCGCTCGAGCGGACTGTGAACTCATGCAAAGTACTAGATGCACGCATTTCACGCTCGAGCGCCAACTCTCTCGCTCGAGCGGAAAGCACGATCATAGAGTGTACGCTCGAGCGTAGACTTCCTCGCTCGAGCGTAGGTCCAAAATCTGGAAATTCCAGATTTGAACCTCAAGCTCAAAATCAACTTTAAATGCATTAAAATCGCTCCTCTTGGGCCAAAAACTTGAAAAACACTTCTAAACACATAGGATAACATGATTTGAAGCTCAAATTATAAAATCAAAGCCCAAGGGTGTTTCAATTAAATCCATTTTCAAACCAATTTTCATGATCAACAAGAACATGCAAACATGCATGAATTCAAATCCTTCCAAAGCTTCAATTTGATGCTCTAGTGAGCCAATTGTTCCAAAAACAAGTTGAAAACATGGTTCTTAACATTGACATGGACATACATGTGGAAATCTTTGAAGAACAACCTCAAAATGCAAGGATATGTACATGCATGCAACAATTAAGCTTTAATTCAACATGCAAGAGCCAAATCATGCCTTAGATCACTAAAGACCTATAAATCATGCAAGAATAACCTCAAATACACAATGAAGGAGGTCAATGATCTACCTTAAGTCTTGAATTCAAGTGTAGAAGCCCAAAAATGCAAGAATCCCTTCAATTCTCTCAACCTCCAAGCCAAATCTCAAGAACTCAGGCTCTCTCTCCTATCTCTCTCTCTCTAGTTTGGCTGTGAACAAGAAATGAGCTGAGCAAAATGTTGCCTAAGTGTATAAAGGCTCAAATATTTTAATAAACAAAAGCCCACTCACAATGGCAATTTGGTAGATAAGGTAACTTATGTGTTTTGCATTATTTAATCTAGTTTAATCATACAAAATCAATTTTCAATTAAATACACTATAAAATCATATAAATTCTAATGATCCTAAATCATCAATCGATTTCTGGTTCGGCCGGCGATAAGGCCTTCAATTACCAGTTTAAACAAAAAACACGAACAGATAATTAAACAATCAACAGATAGAAATGCAATTCCAACAGATACAGTCAATCAATCAGTTTCGGATTTCGGTCAGTCAGTTCGGTATCTCAATTACTTCAATTATCGGTCACAATCAGTCTCAGTTTAGCTATAATCGGTAATTAATCGGTAATCAGTGTGAGGGTCATTACAGTCTCCCCTCCTTAAACAGAGTTTAGTCCTCTAAACTCGAGTTACCTTCATTCTGGAAGAAAACAGGATTCAGTGGAAATAAATCAGGATATCTCTTAGCCATGTCATCTTCCCTTTCCCAAGTGGCATACACACCACCATGGTTTTGCCAGTTGACTTTGACTAACGGGATCTCTTTGTTCCTCAGTTTCTTGATCCATCTGTTTACAATCTGTATAGGCCGTTCCTCGTAAGTGTAGTCATCACTCAACACTACACGAGTAGGCTCAATCACATGGAAAGGATCCCGGAGATAATCTCTCAACATCGAGATGTGGAAGACGTTATGCATATGCTCCATTTCAGGAGGAAGCGCAACTTGATACGCCACCGGATTGATTTTCTCAATAATTTCATACGGTCCGACATATCTTGGCGTTAGCTTGCCTTTGACTCCAAAATGAGTCTGGCCTTTCATCGGTGTCACTTTCACAAAAACGTGATCACCCACTTCGTATTCTCTGTTTCGCCTTCTGACATCTGCATAACTTTTCTGTCTGCTCTGTGCAGTTTTCAGTCTCTGTTGTATCAGTTTGACTTTCTCAGTTGTTTCATATACAATCTCGGGCCCAAGCAAAGGCCCATCTCCAACTTCTGCCCAGCAAATCGGAGATCTACATTTTCTACCATACAATGCCTCGAAAGGCGCCATACCGATACTCGAATGGTAACTGTTGTTGTAGGCGAATTCCGCCAACGGCAAATGGCTTTCCCAGTTTCCCTGAAAATCAAGGACACACATCCTCAGTAAATCCTCCAGAGTCTGGATGGTCCTTTCTGACTGTCCATCTGTCTGGGGGTGATAGGAACTACTCAGTCTCAGTTCAGTTCCCAATGCAGTCTGTAGGCTTTGCCAAAACCTCGATGTAAACTTCGAATCCCTGTCAGAAACAATGGACATAGGCACTTCATGCAGTCTAACAATTTCATCAATATAGAGTATAGTCAATTTGTCCGCATTATAAATTGTCTTAACAGGTAGGAAGTGAGCAGATTTAGTCAGTCTATCAACAATAACCCAAATCGAGTCCATACCTTTACTGGAGCGAGGCAATCCAACGATAAAATCCATCGTGATATGCTCCCATTTCCACTCCGGTATTGGTAAGGGCTGCAATAAACCTGCGGGTCGTTGATGTTCAGCTTTGACTTGTTGGCAATGAAGACATTTCGATAGAAAGTCGGCAATGTCTTTCTTCATTCCCGGCCACCAAAAGTTCTGTTTCAAATCTTGGTACATTTTCGTATTCCCCGGATGGATAGAAAATTTTGAGTTGTGGCCCTCATGCAGGACTCTTCTCTTCAATTCAGAATCATTCGGTACACACAGTCTTTCTTGAAATTTCAGTACATTATTTTCAAACTGGAAACCCGGTCTTGGTTTAGATTCCCTTTCTTCGATGACCTTCTTTAAGAAGTCATCCAATTGCTGTTTCTCTTTAATTTCTTCAATCAATGCCGGTTGAGCAGAAATAGCAGCTATTGTTCCGTCTTGTTCTCTCAAAACAACTTCAATTTCGGATTTTTCAAGGTCACAAAGCAACTCTTTCTGTCCAGTAAGCAAACAGGCTGAATTTGCAATCGACTTCCGGCTCAGTGCATCGGCAACAGTGTTGGCTTTCCCCGGATGGTACAAAATCTGTAGGTCATAATCTTTAATCAGTTCTAGCCATCTTCACTGCCTCATATTCAGTTCTTTCTGGGTGAAGAAATATTTTAAGCTCTTGTGGTCAGTGTATACTTCACATGTTGCCCCATAGAGGTAGTAACGCCAGATTTTCAGTGCAAACACTACTGCAGCAAGTTCCAAATCATGGGTCGGGTAGTTCTTTTCATGTGGTCTCAGTTGTCGGGAAGCATAGGCAATTACTCTCCCATTCTGCATTAAAACACATCGCAAACCCTTATGAGAAGCATCACTAAATACAGTATAACCATCCGTACCTGAAGGTAGGGTAAGAACCGGTGCAGTCACAAGTCGAGTTTTCCATTCTTGAAATGCTGATTCCCTTTGGTCAGTCCAGTCAAATGATGTCCCCTTCTGAGTTAACTGAGTCAATAGTAACGCAATTTTGGAGAAATCTTTGACAAATCTTCTGTAATATCCAGCCAATCCCAAAAAGCTTCGGACTTCTGTCACATTTGTCGGTCTAGGCCAGTTTACTACAGCTTCAATTTTCTGCGGATCAACAGAAATTCCATCTTTGCTAACAACATGCCCCAAAAACATAACATGGTCAAGCCAAAATTCACATTTAGACAGTTTAGCATACAGTTTCTGTTCTCTTAGGGTCTGTAGGGCAAGCCTCAGATGATGTTCATGTTCTTCTACACTTTTGGAATAAATCAGTATGTCATTAATGAATACAACAATAAAGTCATCAAGGTACGGTTTAAAGATTCTATTCATGAGGTCCATAAATGCAGCCGGTGCATTGGTAACTCCAAAAGGCATAACTAAAAATTCGTAATGTCCATACCTCGTTCTAAAAGCAGTTTTATCAATGTCTTCTGGTTTAACTTTCAGTTGATGGTACCCCGATCTGAGATCAATCTTGGAAAACACTTGAACACCCTGTAACTGATCAAATAAATCATCAATACGCGGCAATGGGTATTTATTTTTCACGGTTACCTTGTTCAATTCATGGTAATCAATACATAGTCTCAGTGAGCCGTCTTTCTTTTTCACAAACAAGACAGGTGCGCTGTAGACACCCCATTTTTGACCGTCCTCAGGACTTGGACGTCACCGTTTGAACACCCGGTGATCATCCATGTTTGTGTTCGTTTGGAGTTCCCGGAGGTCTCGGCTACGCGCCTTGCCTCAGGATCCCCGAACTCGACTGTTTAGTGTCTGGTTTTGCACCAAACACTTGTGTTTTGCCTTGGAGGGGCAGGGAATGCCTTGTGAGGAATCCCTACACATCACCGGCCATTTCTAGAGGCCACCGGCTAGTGTTTTGTTGCCATCGGCAATGTATATTGCCGGTCGGCACTCTTTGTTGCCGGTCGGCAGTCCATTTTGTCAAAATGGCAATTTTGAGCAGCCGACTACTGTTCATCTGATTTTGCAGATATTTTAGCACAGTTGTCTTGCATTTGCTTCCCCTCCATACACGTGTATGGAGGGATGGCCCTCTTGATAGCTTACCTTGTAAGCTTTACAAGATTGGCTCCTCTATAAGAGGAGCCCTCCCCTCTTGGCTTTAGGGTTAGACAAGTTGGAGAGGAGAGTTAGAGAGCTCTGGTTTTAGGGTTTAAGTTAGTGTATCTAACCTATATCTATACCTCTCCCTCTTTTGCCATTGTGTGTGTTTAAGCTTACTATTGCACACAAACACATAGTGCTACACCTTTCCTTGGCTTTTGAAGGACCAGAGGTTTGTTCTTAGTGCTCTTGGCTGGATTTGAGCTTGAAGGAGCAACAAGATCACCATTGTTAAAGAAAGGCTTCAAGGGTAAGAAACTAGTCCTTTTTACCCCATTTTTGCATCCTACTTTTGACCATCTTGTAACTGTTTTTGTGTTTAGTGTATAACATAAAAAAGTTCTGTTTTTGGGTCCTCTAAATAGTTTGTTTAGAGTGTTTTGTGGTTCGGAGGTGTTTGACCCCTCTTAAGCCTTGAGAGGCCCCATTTTGTGCTATTTTGAGTGAGCTCCGGGACTTTGGTGTTTGGGCCTCCTCACCACTGAAATCTTGAGGGATTTCAGTGGTAAGGATGGTACCTTGAAGTCCCAAGAAGGAGAGGGCCACCCCCTCTCCTTGTTGTCCTTGAAAAGGGCACTTTTTGGCCTCTTGAGGGAGCATCATGTTTGAGTGTTTGTTGATCATGCCATGGCTGTGTTTTATGCTTATTATGCCATGATATAACATTGTTGTGTGTTGGTTTTGGTACACCATGCTTGCTTTGCATACCTACCTTGTAATGCCATGATTTGCCTCAATACATGCATAGCATTTAGACTATCATGCTTTTGTGTTTTGGCCAAGCTTTGTGAAGCTTATTTGCATGATTTAGTGTGCTGAGGGACTGTTTTAAGTCATTGGAGTCATTCATGCCTTGCTTTGTATAGCCACCATGCAATACCTCTTGTATGCCTTAAGCTTTAACCCCTCTAGCATGCCTTACTTGCATGACTTGTTTGATTGGGCACCTTTTCTAGCATGTTTCTAGTGTCTAACATGTTGGTTATATGTCCATGTTTGTGCCTTTTAAGTGTGCTTAAAAGTTGCTTTAATATGTCTAAATGTTGGACCATAAGTGCATGCATGTTTGCATGTTATTTTGCCTTCATTCTTGAGCACATTAGCCACTGTTTTGGACCTAATCTAGAGCTGTCCAAATAGTGTAAGTTCATCCCTTGCATGTCATTCAAGTGTTGTTACATTGTACCATGCTTGCATGCTTTGGTTGCATATGTTGCATGCTTGAAATCACTTGCATTTGTCTTGCATTCCTTTGGTCGAATGCCTAGCATGTTGTATGCTTAGATTCCATCTTGCATGCTCTAGTGGTTTGCATAATTGTGGCATGCTTGTTTGCTTTGTTCCTAAGGTTGTGTGCCTAATGTGCATTGCATTGTATGCTTCCTTTTCATGCCATGTTGCATACTAGTTAACATGCCTAGGTTGCATTCCATCTAACATGCATGCCTTGTCCCTTGATCAAGTGATAGGGAGTGGGCCTTTGTTTGTTAGCTTGCATTACATTTGAAATGGAAATGCACACTTGATTCTTGGGCCATCACGCATTGAAATGCGTGATTGATGGTCCGAGAACCAAGGACCATGACCCTTTGAGTCATACACATGATAAGGAGCTTAGTTGGTGCATACATGGCTTGAATTGCATTGCCATGCAAGGCTCTGTCCTCTGCTGCTGTCAAACAGATTCTGCAGGAATTTATTGCCGATCGACTTCACAGAGTGTCGACCGGCAATCAATTGGTGGCCGATGGATTCATTCTCTGCCGATGATCACACCATACTGCCGGTGGCAATTCCACTCAGCCGGTAGTGTCTCCCAATGTCCAGGGAAGCAATTCAGAGACTTTGGCAGTCTTCAGAGGGGCAGAGCAGGGAAAACAGAGGCAGTCTATGCATGGCAGTGCACTTCCGAGCAAGACCGAGCATGCATTGCATTGGACCCACTTCCCGAGGCCTTTTACTGTTTTCCTTAGCTTATTTAATTTGTTAATTAATTAAGTGGTCTGTAATAATTAATTAGCTTGTAGGTTAATTAATTTATATATTTATTTGGTCCCTTCGAGCGAGGGCGAATCTGTAATAAGTGTGGGTGCGTGAGTGTGTGTATGTCTTCCAACCCCACGTCTTTCTTCCCTTTTATTTACCTGCTTATGATGGTAGACTAGGGCATATTTAAATTAGCATACAGTATGATAACATGTTTGCATTCATTCATCTGTTTTGCATGCACCGGGCTCGGCGCATCATGCTAACTGCATTATATTTCAATTCCAAATTGAATACGTGTTATCTGTCGCATTTCACATGCCATGTTTAGGATAGCCGAGCCTATTATAGCTGCATTTCGCCTGTGATGCATTAGCCACTTAACATGAACTAGGATCATGCATTGATTACTAACTAGTTTCTGTTTTGGCTTGGAGTACTAGGTAAGCTTTTATGCTTTAGCATACCGCATGCGTGTGAGTGTTGCCATAATAGCATGATTACCATGAGGCTAGCTGCTTATGTGATATAACTGCTTGAATGCCTGTAGATGGAGGTTGAATTACCTAAGTTGGAATAATGCATTAAAACTGTGAGTTTTAAGCCCACTAGATAGTGGCAAAACCATCTTTTCTAAAGCCCACTTGAGGGTGGCAAAATCTTCATTTTAGCCTACTTGCGAGTAGCAAACCATTTTCAAAGCAAACATGAAATGTTTTGTTCCAATTTAGGCGATTTGGTCTATACTTGTTTGCTGTGCGCATAACGTAGTAAATCTAGGCTAATAACCGGAATAAGAACACATAACGTTTTCAAAATCGGATATCATGGTTAGTAGAGGCCGGTCTTCAGACCGGGCGAGAGGGGGTGCTCATAGCTGACCTTCCCCAATCGTACCCAAGTTCCCGAACCGAGGCAACTTTGGTGATGACGGACACGTGGCCTTTGGCATCGAGTCAGGGTTTCCTAAATTTCCCCATTAAAAAATATTTAGGTGGCGACTCTGTATCTGGCAAAGCAGTCCATGTTTGGCACTTCTTTTCAAAAAAATCTGTTTTCTCAAAACGATTTGCCGGATTTGGACTCTTTGGTTCAGATTAAGAACCGACAACAAAAGGGAGTCCGAACTGTAGTAGCGAAGCCCAAGGGCGCGTCTACAGCGCCCCATGGCGAAGTACTGGGCCTGATAATTTTTTTGTCTAATAGTTCTTGTAGTTGCACTTTCAATTTTTTCAGTTCAGTTGGAGCCATTCGGTAAGGAGCTTTTGATACTGACTGTGTTCCCGGAATCACATCAACGGTGAATTCAATCTCCCTGTCAATCAAATCCCCTGGCAGATTATCCGGAAAAACATCTGGGAACTCTCTGATTATGGGAATACTGTTCACATTAGCATTATCATCAGTAGATACAGTCAATACAGAACACAGATATCCTTTACACCCTTTTCTAATCAATTTAACAGCTTTCACAGATGAAATCAAATACGGAGGAGGTACTACTCCACTCCCATTAAACACAAATTCGGGCAAACCAGGTGGACGGAAAACTACTTGTTTCGTTACACAGTCAATGGTAGCATGATATTTTTGTAACCAATCCATCCCCAATATTACATCAAAGTGATCAATATTCAGTGGCAGTAAATCAATATACAGATGCATATCCCCAACAATAATGTCGTAAGCAGGATACATATATGCACATGTCATGGATCTCCTAACAGGTGAAGATACAGCTAACAAGTAATTCATGGGTTCTAAGGGTCTATTCAATTTCCGTGAAAAAGCATGCGATACATAAGAATGTGTAGACCCCGAATCAATCAGTACATATGCATTTTGAGCACAAATAGAGAGGATACCTGACACAACGGTTTCAGTATTTTGCACGTCTCCCGGTACTAGGGCAAACACTCGGCCCTGCCTCATAGGCTTTTTCCCGGTAGCTTTGGGGTTCGGTTTTGGTGCTACTGTCGATGCTGCTGCGCTTGGTGCAGCTTTACTACTGGCCTGCGGAGCAGAGGGGCAGTCTTTAACCATGTGGCCCACCTTGCCACACCTGTAACAGGCTCCAGATATTTTGTAACAAACTCCCTTGTGATTCTTACCACATTCGGAACAGGGCGGAATGGAACGATTCCCTTTACTAGAAGTAGTCGTTGACCCTGTATTTTCCTTTTTGTTCAGTGGGTTGTTCTTGCCCTTTTTGAACTTGAAACCCTGCCTTTTGCCACGCCATCCAGACGCTGGTGATTTAGATTGTTTCACTGCTTCGATTTTCGACTCGGCCATCAATGCCCGGTCAAGAACACCCACATAGGTCGGTAGCTTTAAAACACTTATTCTGTCCAGTATTGCAACATTAAGGCCGCCCTCAAATTTCCTGGCCTTCTTGTAGTCAGTGTCCACCATATGTGGTGCATATCTAGCCAGCTCGGTGAACTTGGTCTCATATTCAGCAACAGACATTGTACCCTGTCTCAGTTGTTCAAATTCAGTTACCTTTCTGTCCCTGATACACTGGGGAAAATACTTTTCAAAGAAGGACTCCTCAAACTGAGCCCAAGTCACTACAGTGTTGGTGTCACGGACCAGCATCCACCACCTTCTGGCCTCTTCTTGCAAGGTGAAGGTAGCTAACAATACTTTATTTGCCTCCGAGCACGGAAACACCTCAAATAACTTTTCAGTTTCAAGTACCCAAGCTTCAGCTTTCAACGGTTCAAGTCCTCCCTGAAAGGATGACGGTTTCATCTTGCTGAACTTATGGGTGAGAGCAATGATGTCCCCATCATTCATATTCACATTCGGTTCCGGCCGTACCGGAGGAGGGGGTGGGGGCTGTTGATTCTGTTGTTGCTCAAGTCTAGCAGTTATCAGTTCCATCATTCTTTCTATTCTTGCCATTCTTGCCTCAGTGGATGAGGATTCAGTTTCAATTGTAGTTGCGTTATCCATTTCACTATAAGTAGTTATAGCAATTGTAACAGTTATCAACATAGGCAGTCATTTCTTTAAACAGATTAACACATTAGCATATATTCAGTCATGTTATAACCGCACACTTTTAATGCTTATGAAATGCCTTAATCACTTTTCTAGGACACCCTATAGCTCATTCGGACACGTGTGTGCGGTATAACTCGTGGTTAAGTATCGCTCTGATACCACTCTGTCATGACCCCAAACCCGCCCCTATGGGTTTAGCACCGTAACCGGCCAGTAATCCGAGATTACCAAAGGCCTGCTTAGCAGTAATACAGTAATACAAAGTACAGGGGCTTGGCGGAAGCCAATACAGTAAACAAACAATGTCCAATGAGCTGTGACAGCCTGTATGCCAAAAAGATTTTTTATACATTTATACAGAACAGTACAAAACAGGACGCATATAATATACAACCAGTCAAAACAGGGACTTAATCCCTGATAAACAGTACAGTGCAAAACATTCATTCTATACAGTAAGCAAAACGGTTACAGAGACAGACGGGGAAATCTAAAACACCCCTAAGCCAAAGCTTGGCAGGCTTGGAACCTCGCGGTGAGGCACAGTGGTTGGCTTGACAAAACTGGAGTTTACCCCGACGCTCCTAGCTGCAGTCTGGTGCCTGAACACCTACATATATATATATATATATGAGCAGTGAGCTAAAGCCCAGTGAATAACACAATGCGTAAAGAGGTTTAGAATGAATGTCCTTATAGTAATGAAAACAGTTCATTAAATCAGTATTTCAGTCTTTCAGTCAATCAGTCATATGTGGTACATCCATTAGCATAACAGTACAGTAAGCAGTAGGTCTTAAAGACCGAACAGTAATGATGGCCATCAGTCAGTAAACAGTAGTGGTTCCACGAGGGAACCGACAGAGATCTCTGTAACAGTAACAGTAAACAGTAGGTGCTAAGGATGCCACAGTACAGTTCAGAATATAGGACATACATTCATTCAGTAAACAATATCAGTTCAGTAAACAGTTTAGTTCAGTATTCAGAAGATAATCATTTTGAACATATCTTTACACAATTGTTACTCACAGCGTTCTGGGCTACAGTAAGCTAGAGCGTCTCCTCGGGATGCCAACACTATACAGTTAACAGATTGAACACACACTAAATTTCATAGTTGGGAAAGATAATAATTTAATCCCTAACTTGCCTCGGTGTGGTTCTACATCTATATATCCTCTTTAAGATGCTTTAAATATGCCCTAGGAATGCCTAGGATGGAAAGAGGATGCAAAAATGCACTTTTGAACACTTTACAAAATTTTCAGAAAACAGGGGTCTCGCTCGAGCATGGCTTCCTACGCTCGAGCGGACATGCAGTCAAACGAGCTCCGCTCGAGCGTGACTTCCGTCGCTCGAGCGGACTGTATGCTACAGTAAAAATACTGGATGCTCAGAATTTACGCTCGATGGGCGCTCGACCCTCGCTCGAGCGTGAGACATAAGTCCTCGCTCGAGCGTGGATTCCCTCGCTCGAGCGGACTGTGAACTCATGCAAAGTACTGGATGCACGCATTTCACACTCGAGCGCCAACTCTCTCGCTCGAGCGGAAAGCACGATCATAGAGTGTACGCTCGAGCGTAGACTTCCTCGCTCGAGCGTAGGTCCAAAATCTGGAAATTCCAAATTTGAACCTCAAGCTCAAAATCAACTTTAAATGCATTAAAATCGCTCCTCTTGGGCCAAAAACTTGAAAAACACTTCTAAACACATAGGATAACATGATTTGAAGCTCAAATTATAAAATCAAAGCCCAAGGGTGTTTCAATTAAATCCATTTTCAAACCAATTTTCATGATCAACAAGAACATGCAAACATGCATGAATTCAAATCCTTCCAAAGCTTCAATTTGATGCTCTAGTGAGCCAATTGTTCCAAAAACAAGTTGAAAACATGGTTCTTAACATTGACATGGACATACATGTGGAAATCTTTGAAGAACAACCTCAAAATGCAAGGATATGTACATGCATGCAACAATTAAGCTTTAATTCAACATGCAAGAGCCAAATCATGCCTTAGATCACTAAAGACCTATAAATCATGCAAGAATAACCTCAAATACACAATGAAGGAGGTCAATGATCTACCTTAAGTCTTGAATTCAAGTGTAGAAGCCCAAAAATGCAAGAATCCCTTCAATTCTCTCAACCTCCAAGCCAAATCTCAAGAACTCAGGCTCTCTCTCCTATCTCTCTCTCTCTAGTTTGGCTGTGAACAAGAAATGAGCTGAGCAAAATGTTGCCTAAGTGTATAAAGGCTCAAATATTTTAATAAACAAAAGCCCACTCACAATGGCAATTTGGTAGATAAGGTAACTTATGTGTTTTGCATTATTTAATCTAGTTTAATCATACAAAATCAATTTTCAATTAAATACACTATAAAATCATATAAATTCTAATGATCCTAAATCATCAATCGATTTCTGGTTCGGCCGGCGATAAGGCCTTCAATTACCAGTTTAAACAAAAAACACGAACAGATAATTAAACAATCAACAGATAGAAATGCAATTCCAACAGATACAGTCAATCAATCAGTTTCGGATTTCGGTCAGTCAGTTCGGTATCTCAATTACTTCAATTATCGGTCACAATCAGTCTCAGTTTAGCTATAATCGGTAATTAATCGGTAATCAGTGTGAGGGTCATTACAGTCATCTCATTGGAATTTTTTTCCTTTCTTTAGGAGACCAAATAGTGGTTCACAAGTCAAGGTTAATTTTGCAATAAACCATCTTATGAATTGCACTTTACCCAGAAAGCCGCGCACCTCCTTTTCAGTCTTTGGTGGTGGCATTTCTAAGATGACCTTGATCCTGGAAGGATCGACTTCGATGCCCTTTTGTGTAATCAAGAACCCTAGTATTTTCCCTGCTGTAACACCAAAAGTGCATTTATGAGGATTCAGTCGCAACCAATACTCTCTGATCCGTTGGAAAAATTTCTTCAAGGCGGTGTAGTGGCCCTCTCTTTCCTTGGACTTGACAATCATGTCGTCCACGTACACCTCAACCGCTTTGTGGATCATATCGTGCAAGATCGTGATCGCAGCCCATTGATAAGTAGCCCCAGCATTCTTCAAACTGAACGGCATCATCCTATAGCAATACGTTCCTCACGGGGTGGTGAAGGTAGTCTTCTCCCTATCCTCGGGTGCCATCATGATCTGGTAGTACCCGGAAAACCCATCCATAAAGGAAAGCAACGCATGCCCAGCGGTGAAGTCCACCAATTCGTCGATATGCAGTAATAGAAAGTCGTCCTTCAGACTGGCTTTGTTCAGATCCCTGAAATCCACACACACACGAATTCTGCCATCTTTCTTCGGTATCGGAACAATGTTGGCCAGCCAAGTAGGATACTCAGATACTAACAGAAACCCTACATCAATCTGCTTGGTGACCTCTTCCTTGATTTTCAGAGCCCAATCCGGGCGAATTCTCCGAAGCTTCTGCTTAACGGGTCGGGCCTCAAGGTCAAGGGGGATCCGGTGCTGTACAATCTCAGGATCGATTCCAGGCATGTCTTCGTAGGACCATGCGAAAACATCTTTGAAATCTTTTAATAAAACGATTAAACTCTCGCGTTCCTCCGAAGACAACGTGGACCCGATCTGGACCAGAAGCGGATCCTTCTCAGTACCAACATTAATTGAAGTGATTTCATTAACCAAAGGTTTTACAAACCTCTTATCCTCTCGATCAATTAAATGTTTCAAAACCGGAGGAATTTGTTCCTCGTCGTTTTCATTAAAGTTTTGAAAGTCCTGATTAATGCAATAAACGAGCGGCACAGAAAAGTACTCAAAAACAGCATGGTACAATTCTCATTCATAACTTCCAGTTCGTCTGATTCCTTGGTTACAACCGACTCAAAAGAAAATGAAAAAGACAACCTAGACAAGACAACAGCATCCGGGTTATCAACCCCAGGAATACCAGACTCTGACTCAGAAGAACTAGAATCTGATTCTGACTCCACAGACTCTGTGGAATCAAATTCGGGTTTGCTACCTGACCTAGAACTGCTAGATAAAAAGCCTTTCTCGTACTGCCAAACAAGGGAAGGTGCGATGGATGCATCTAGAATGCCAGAAAAAAGGGCCCACAGCCGTTTGATCCCCAATCATGGAAATAGAGAAGTCGTCCCCCAAGCTCCCTGATGTGATCTGAGGATCCGAGAGGAGACAAGCCAGCGTTGCTCCTATCTCAAGTTTTGTGCCATCGGACTCATCCTCTTTGCACTGCTCAGCCACAGCTAGTAGGTCAATCTGTTCTTCTACAATTTCATCCCCTTGCAACTGTAAGTCAAAAAAGATCTCAAAGCCGGGCAAACGCCGCTTTTCAGAATTCAGCCATGGCTCCGGAAAGCCACAAAAAGGGAAATCCTTCCCCTCCCGGACAAAGCGTTTGTTTAGGGTTCCTTGAATAGGTCTATGCACCAACTCATAGTGCTTTCCGACTTGTTTAGCCTTGGCTCTTCCTACCATCTCCTTTCCCTTTCTTATCCAATCCTCTTTGGTAGGCGTGTAACCTAGGCCAAAGGTATAAGGGTTGTGTGGCACTTCGGCCAATGCAACGACGCCCTTCCGGCCACTTTTCCCTAATCCCATTCTGGGTACATGCTGAAGCTTATTTATGAGGTAGACGGATTGTGCACTGACATACAGTCCCTCATTAATAACTAGAAGATCTTGTACTACCCAAGCCTCGGCCAAGGTAAATCCCGACAAAAAGACATCCTCTTCGCTATGTACAATTTCCAAAACCGGTGTAGTAACCTCAGGTAGCGGATGTATGGAAGAGTTCCCAAAAACAATTGCTACCCCCTTCCCATGGGGGTACTTCAACATCTGATGTAAAGTGAAAGAGACAACCCACACTTGGTGTAGCCACGGCCGTCCAAGGAGTAAATTGAAGGTGGCTGGAACATCTAGAACATGAAACTCGATGTCCTGTTGTATCGGGCCAACCCGAGTTCTGATCCGCACTGTCCCCATCACTTCCCAACTGGTATTGTCATAAGCCCGAATCACCTGGGCTGTTGGTGCGAAATCTGCCGGCTTCAAACCAATAGCATAGGCTGTACGCGACGGACACACATTAATTGCAGATCCCGTATCAACCAAGACAACTGGTATCCACTTCTCCTTATACTCCACAGAGATGTATAACGGCTTGTTGTGCTCAGAGCCCTCATGCGGTAGTTCTTTATCTGTGAAGGTCAAAGTCGGTAAAGCGCCACCCTGGAAAACCAGTCCCACTAACTGCTTAGGGGTTGTATCAATATAGAGTTTAGCCTTGTCCATTGCTGCTAGGACGGTTTGTCTATGCACCCGTGAGGCCATGAGTAATCCCCAGATGGAGATGTCTGCCTGGATTTTCTTCAGCTGCTTCAGTACAGCTTCCTCTTCTAATTGTTTCTCTTTCTGTTTCTCTGTTTCTTTGTCTTTTCCTGATGCCTCTGGTTGGTCCAAGTGTGGGGGCTTAAAGTACTGCCCACTCCGAGTCATGTGGTCAACTTCCTTAGTATACCACGTATTATCTAGTTGATTCTGTCCCCAGTCCTCATCAGTATGGGCTAGACGCAAATCATCGTCTTCCCACCACATTCTTTCGACAACCGAAAACAACTGTCTGGTTCCGCTGCACTTGTTCCCGTGTTCACAACACATTCTGTCCCCGCAGGGGCTTTGGCTTTTCTCGCCCTCTGATCAATCTTAATTCTCTCCTAGTCGAACTGCTTCAATGCGACCTCCTGTTCTGTCTCATCTATACAAATACTGCTCAATTCCCGAGCAAAATTCTCGGTACCGATGCTCTCCGGCAGCTCTTTCTTGTTGTCGACCATTCCGACCATTGCAGATGTTCCTGTTTCTGACTGTCCCTGATTCTGTTGAGACCCCTCATCAATATCCGGCTCATTACTAAGCCACCCTGTGTTATTTGCTAATCCATTCAGGTCAAACCAATTGATGTACACATCCCCTGGATCCTGTTCATCAAAGAATTGTAGATTCACGAGATCCTTCTCAAGCTCAGCCAAATCATCCAACCCCTGGCTCAGCCCGTCTTCCCGGACTACATTTACCTCAATCCCTATCGGCAATTCCACCATCGGCTTGGCCTGATATGTTGGCGCAATAAAGCGGCAAGGGTTGTATGCTTCCTCAATTAAGCTTGGCGAGCCCTCAGGCATGCCCTCTTCTATCATAACCACCACCAAGGGTTCAGGTTGGGAGATTGACATGCTCATCATGCACAAGTCTATGATTTTTGGGATGAACAGCGCCGGCTTAGGCAGGTGAGAGGGAATGATGTATATGCTGGGGTCATATGGGATGACCATTGTTTGGATCAAGTTTACTTGCTTGGGCGGAGGAGGGGGTTGGTTATGTGGTGGGAGAGGGTTTGTGGTGACATTTGGCTTGTTAGGAGGTGCTATTACCTTGTTGTCAATGAGATCCTGAATCTCATGACGTAGCCTAAAACATTAGTCAGTATCATGCCCATGTTGCTAATGGAAAGCACAATACTTGGCCGAGTTGTGTGTAGGAGGGAGAAGATTTGGCAATGGGCGTGGTTCCAAGGGCTTCAGATGTCCCTTTTTGATCAGGACCCTTAAGGCCGCAGACAGAGACATATAAAATGGGGTGAAAGTCCTCTGACCTCTGAGTGGGTACTTTGCAGGTTGTGGAGTGGTTCCAGATGTGCCGGTAAAGGGTATGGCTGTTTTTGGTGTAGTGGTGACCATGCCGACGTCAGAAGTCCTTGCGGCTGCATTGCTACTCGTAGCTCCATTTGCACTGCGGGAAAACGCCCTCTTGGGCTACTCCTTTTCATGGTCAATCAGACCTTGTTTCATATCATCCTCGATCTGTACCCCAATCTCATGAAGATCAGCAAAGGTGGGGAGGGGTAAGGCAATCATCTTCTGCATCAGCTTCGGTTGCAGATTCTGAACGACCATTCTTATTTGGTCTTTCTCAGCTGGCTTGGTTGTCATCATGGAGGCCTTAGCTCTCCACCGAGTAACAAAGTCAGAGAAGCCCTCATTCGGCTCTTGTCTAGTTGCCTCGAGATCACGAGTTATGACCTCGATTTGAGTATTATAAGAATATTGGGCGACAAAGGCCTCAGCCATCTCTTCCCAACTTCTCTTGACGGAATCCTCAAGTTTGGCATACCAGATGGCCGTAATACCCGACAGGGTCCGACCAAAAAGGGATAATTTCTGGAGTCTAGTCAGGCCCATCGACCGCAAGATATCTGAAAACAGCCTCAAGTGGACCATGGGATCGCCTGAACCGTCGAAGCGGTCTATGTGAGGCATTTTAAATCTGTCCGGCAATGTCATCGCCGAATCTGTGTAGCTGTCCTCTATATCTAGGATTGAGTTGACTGTTTGAGCTCGCTTGAACAGTTTCTCGAGCTTGCTTACTTTCAAGGCTGTAGGATCGACCTCAGATTCGAATGGTATATCTATTGGGAAGGCCGGTGCTTTGGAGGTCTAAAGCAGGACTGGCCCTGCCGGAACGTCCGTATTCTCCTGGACATTAGCTGTATCCCCGGGGTATCGAAACCCTAGGTGGGGGTGGGTGAGAAGCAGAAGCTACTGTTTGTGGTGGTTGTTGTTGCTGTTAAAGCCTAGAAATTAGTTGAGCCTGCTGGCCTACAATCTCTATTTGGCGAGCAGTAACCTCCGCTTGGTGAGCAGCATCCCGCTGCATAGCCTCTATAGTCTATTGAAGTTGACACATCATGTCCTCCATACTGACTAAGGGGTACTGATCTGGTATATACTCTATTTCTGAGGTGGATGTAGAAAACCGGGTCTCACTGAGTATAGGTGACTAACGAACCGATGAACTATGCTGAACCCTTCTCCGTCTTGTCACTAGAGGGAGTGAAGCAAACACTGGTTTTCCTCTCACAAGATCCCCAGATCGACAAAGCCTCCTTACTCTGGTTTAGAGTGCTTGGGGGGTAACTGCCTCGTTGGAAGCAATGGTGAACTACTACCTTGCAAAAAGAAAAATAAAGCAAAAAAGGAAACAACAATTAGCAAACAGACAACACCTCGACTTAGATAAAGTCAACACACAGTTGAAATCATAAGTTGGATAATCTGTACTCAAACACTAATTTCTGCCCCTAAATTTTCTGCCTCAAAACTGATACCCAGACTTGCAACTGATACATGCATTCCTATAGAGACACACTCTAAAAGCACATATCAAGCAAGTGAGAACCAAAACACCCCTATGGTGGGGTAGGGTTTCCCTGTCCTAGTTTCTTCAGGAGCTAGGATTTCACTACACACACATGTGGTTTCAAACAATCGTGGATTCGGGTAAGCAACCTGTCCTAGTTTGAAACAGTCTTTAAGGCTTCCGATATGCATCTAGGTCAAATGGTCAAAAGGGTGCCTCAGCAAGACCACCTAATATACCTCTCGCACCTAACACCAAGAAGTGAAAAGAAGATCAAACGGTACAGCGGTAGTCCAAATCCAAGGTTTGTGTTCCCATCGTGGCAGAGCCCATAACCAGTCAGCCTTATGACACGCTTTTCTAAGCAAGCCTCCGGCAAACCGCTTAGGAATAGCAGATGGCAAACATTGTGACTTAGGCGCACCAATACAAATACAATGCAAAGAAATACATAAGTGTAAATAAAACAACATATCATGAGTTCGAGTCAAGTTCTCTAAATCCGCAGCAGAGTCGCCAAAAACTGTGGACTCGACTTTCTTCGCACGCCCCCCTTTCGGAGAGACGCGAATTGGTCTCCTACAGTTCGAACTTCTGTCACGGTTCTGAATCTAATCTCACAAAGTGCAATGTAAGACTGATAAACATCAAAGAGTCCAATCCGGCAAATTATTTTAGAAAATCGATTTTGAATCAAATAATGCCAAAACTGGACTACTTTGCCAGATTACAGAGTCGCCATCTAAACATTTTATTTTTAGAAAATTTAGGAAACCCTGACTCATGCCAAAGGCCACGTGTCTGTCATCACCAAAGTAGCCTCAGCTCGGGAACTTGGGTATGAGAGGGGAAGGTCTTGAAATGAGCACCCCCACTCGCCCGATCAAAGGATCGGCCTCTACTAAGCATAATATGTTGTTTTATAAACACGTGTTCTTATTTCGGTTATTAGCCAATTTTATTACATGATGCGCACAGTATACAAGTATAGACTAAATCGCAAAAATTGGAACGAATTTGACTCATGTTTGTTTTCAAAAATGGTTTAAAAAGTGCCACTCGCAAGTGGGCTAAAGCGCGGATTTGCCACCAAACATGATGGGCTTAAAACATGATTTGCCACTTCGCAAAGTGGGCTTAAAACTCACATTTGATGAATTGTTCCAATTCAAACAACAAAGCCTTCATCCACAGGCATTCATGTAGTTTATCACTTAAGCAAATAGCCTCATGGCAAGCATACAAAACATGGCATCACTCACATTCATGCAAGTATGTTAAAGCGTAAAACTTACAGTGTACTCCAAGCCAAAATAAAAGCTAGTTAGAAATATACATTATCCTAACTATACAAGATGTCTAATGCAACACATGCAATAATGCAATGAAATAGGCTCGGCTACCTAAGATGGCATATGAATGCAATACCTTGATACATGTATTCAAAGAAGTATTGAAATACGATGCAGTTGGAATGATGCGTCGAGCCCGGTGCATGCAATACAGATGAATGGATGCAAACATACAAAGCATAAGGTATGCTAATCAAAACATGCCCTAAACTAACCATCGAAAGTGGTTAAGTAAAAAGGAGAAAGACGTGAGGTTGGAAGACATGCACACACACACACGCACACTTATTACAACATTATGCTCTGGCGAAGGAGGGTCCGAATGAATAAGCTAAGCTACTCTAAGCTAAGTTAACTAACTAATCTAATTAGACTAATTAGACTAATTATTACAAACCAATTGAATAACTAGTAAACTACTTACTAATTATTACAAAACAATGAAGAAATAGCTAAACTAAGCTACTTAATTATTACAACACTTAATCAATTAACAAACTAATTAATTAAATTACAAAAACAATGCTAACTAACAAGTAAAGCATTCAACTACAAACTACACTGCCTCAGCTTTGGTTCGGATAATGGAGGATGTATGCACTCGGTTGCCGTCCCCGAAATGCCCTCCAGTTTGCTCTTGAGAGGCTCTGTTTGCAGGGTGTCTCCAAGAACTTTATGCTCCACTTTACCAAATCACTGCTGAGAAATGCACCAGTGGCCTGCCGGCCATGAGGGCTTGCTGCCAGCCACCTGCCGGCCAAAGATGTGCACTGCCGGCCAATGATGAAGCAGTGCCAGCCATCAGTGAGGCACTGCTGGCCACTGGTGTGCTGCATCACCATTCTGCAACAGAGCTCAAACTAGAGGAAAATGGAGGGTCTTTCAAGGGTATATGTGTATTGTGCCCCTCCTTATCATCTCAAAACATCAAAGGAAATGCATTATTGGATCCAAAACTATCAATCAAGCATCTCAATGCATGATGGCCAAGGATCTAACTTGTACAAATTCAATCAATGCAACAACTACAAGACACTAGGACCACCACCCCATCATGCATGATCAAGGGCAATGGAGACAAAGGAGATTGGCTCATTTTCATTAGTTTGAGTATGAAATGGGCCAATCTACCTTGTGTTCAATATAACGTATGATTGAACACAATGCAATGCAAATAACAATGCTTATCTTGGCATGTTTTACTTGATTCAATTCTTGTTTACACATTTTGAGGTACCAAACCATTCTTCAATTGATTTAGTCCAATGTGAAAGTCCTCTAGGGAGAGGAGGGTCAACCAAAAGAATGATTTAAGACATGAGAGAGATCATGACTTTGGCTAGGAGGAATCCTCAAAAGAGGGTTAAAGCCATTTGAGCACAAACTCTATCAAGCTTAAACACAATCATGAGACTAACCAACCCTCAAAACAAAATAGAAAAATGAAGAAATGAGGGAGATGTCAGAATTTTAGTGCTGAAATGGCATGAAACACAAGACTCTAACATGTAAACAACTCATGCACAACATGTTAAGAGACTTAAGCATTAAAACTAGTGAAGAGCTTTACCCTAGAACCATGCAATATCAAACTCAAAGGACCAAACCAACTCTGGACAGACCTCAAACACGCCAAAACAGAGGCTAAAATATGCTAAAATGGTAGCATGAAAAGCAAGAAATGCATGCTCATGTATTAGCTTATAAACAAGGCTTAAGGCACAACTCTCAAAAGCCATAAAAGAGTGAGATATGTGAGAGTGTAACAGAGGTATATACACTGAAACCACATGCTAAATGATGCCAAAACATGCAACCATCACATGCACAACATGCTAGAGGCCTTAAAACACAAAGCTAGTAAAGGCTTTTACACTACAACCATGCATAACAAGTCTCATATGCCCAAGACCATTCAAAACAGAGTTAAAGCATGCTAAATCAGTGGCAAAAACATGTTGGAATCAAACTAACACAAGCTAGAATGATAGGCTAAATCATTAAGTATGCTAGGCTAGTAAGCATGATTGCACTACAAGTACCAAAAACAAGCAAGAAGTGACCCAAACACCCAAAAACAGAGTTGAAACATGTCAAAATAGAGCCTAAAACATGCTTGAACTAAGTTACAAAAGAGTAGAAAAGCATGCTCAACTATGAGGTCATCTATACATACAAACAAGATATAAGGAGGGGAGGCCACCCCCTCCTATTTTGGACCTCCAAACAAACTTTTTACCACTAAAATTCCTCTAGTTTTAGTGGTTAAAAGGCCAAGGAAATGGGGTTTGAAAAGCTTTGAAAGATGGCTCAAAAGGCTTTACAAGCCAAAGAGCAAAGGGAGGTAACCACCCCCTAACCACACAAGACTTAAACCACCATGTTAAGACCTTAAAAATAGAGTTTTTTGGAGGTTAAAACCAACTTCAAAGTAGCATATAAAGATGGCCAAACAATGAAGTAAAACAAGGCTCAAAAGAGGTAAGTCCTTACCCTTGAAGCACAGCAACAAATCAGCAAAACTTCTGAGCCAAAACCACTCTAAGAAGCTCAAACAAGGCCTCTAATATCCTTAGCTCCAAGGTGAAGGTGTTTGGCTAAGGGTGCTAGTGCAAATGTGTAGAGAAAACATACTTTCAAGCCTAAAATATAGAGAGAGAAGATTCTAGAGAGAGAGAGAGAGAGAGAGAAATCTTGCTCAGCCAAATTTTTGTAACCCTTTGCATGCATATAGATGAGCTCTATATATAAAATATACAAAGGCCCTTTGAAGAGATCTAGCCCTCCACGTATAAGCAGATGAGCTAATCTGTGCAAACAGCTGTCAAAATATCTACAAAAATATCTATTGAAAAGCTGGTGGCCGGCTGGCCATCAGTGGTGGCCGGTAGGGCCTATCAATGGCCAGCAGGCCAAAGCCCATGGCCGACAGTGCCCTACCATGGCCGGCAGTGCTCCAAAAGCAACATGCCCAAAAGACCAAAACATGGACAAAAAATGAGACAGAATGGAAACAGGGTTTGGAAAGATCAAACCTGGAGCGTTCCGTCGCGGAATTCGAGTGCTCGACAAGCAATCAAACTTGTCACTGGATGTACCTGCGAGAACATCCAAGTCTTGAGGACGGTTAAAAATGGGGTGTCTACACCTGCCAAAATGACTCTAACAATTCCCAAGAAAGATGAATGTCACAAGAACAATAGCCTCAATCACCATCATTTCTTAAACCAAAACAAAATCAAAGCTAATTTCAAACCTCCCTAGAAAATACTAAGTCCTAACTTGTTTTAAACGTAACCGACAATCCAAATTTCAACTCCCAATCAACAACATAAGACTAGAATAAATATTAACAACATCAATATAAACAAAACTCTGATAGAAAATACTAAGTCCTAACTTGTTTTAAACGTAACCAACAATCCAAATTTCAACTCTCAATCAACAACATAAGACTAGAATAAATATTAACAACGTCAATATAAACAAAACTCTGAACTGAAGAGTATAAAAGGATATGGTCCTAACCCAGGCCACTATAATTTGTGAGTAAGAATATAAAGGAGAGAATTTGATTTACTATGGATATATTCAATTTTGAAATCAAATACACATAACATAGCTTGCCATCGAGCAAAAGCTTGTCAAGAAACAATGTTTTTTGACATCTTTTTCAAGAACTTTTTTTCGTTGCTTTGCGGTCGATGTGTAATAAAAATTTGATTCACTCTGCCCAAGTTTCTGATTTTTCACTCAGGACCTCAAGCTAACTTAATCACATTTTCAAAATTTTACACTGCCCAGATTCACCAACAATTGTCCCAACAATTTTAAACCAAATTTCTAACATTTCTTAATGATTTTTCAAATTCAACAATTTATTTTAAAATGTACAACATCCATGATGAGATATGAATGCTCAATGCATATCATTTTTCCTTAGCTGTAAACAAAAGCCATACAATAGCAATGCAATCCTCCAGCGATTGCTACAAACAATAATTTCTAAATTGTATTCAACACAATATACTCGTATGAGTACTCCAAAATTCATAATAGGTAGTACCATTTAAACATTTCACAAACTTCTCAAATTCTAGGAATTTTTAGAAAATCTAAGACTTTTACCTTTTTGAAATAAATTTGATAAATTTATGCATAACTCTTGTCTATTGAAAGAGAATTTTGAAAGAATTGTACACTAAAGCTATAATTTTTTTATACAATAATTATATAACAAAAATCTCTACATATCTTCCACAAAATCTATAACTATGAATACCACATATACAACTCAAAATCATATTTACGAAGGTAAGACAAACTCAACCTCAAACCAGAAGAGAAGATAGAAAAAGTCTCAAATTCAAAATTGCTTCAAACGACAATCACAATCAATAAGATCGAAGCCCTCAACACACTTTACAACTTTAGTAAACAAGTTTTTAACAAACTCCAACTTGAGATAGGAGAGATTGGTTGTTTTGTGTGATAAATGTAAGGTTTAAAGAGAGAAAATGAAGAAATTTTGGAATAGAAGAGAGAGAGAGAGAGAGAGAGAGAAAAGAAAAGTGAGAAAGAAGAGGGAACAAACGAAGCTAAATGTTATCTCAATAGGGTGATCGATTGCACTTAAGGAGGCAATTGATCGCTCTGAAAATGGATTGATCCCTTTTCAATCTCTACACACTATTGAAAAATGTAACCAACAATACAAACAGAGTGATTGATAGAACCATCATGAGTGATTGATCACCCTCAAAGAGATCAATCCCCTTTTGATCTCTACATACTGTTCGAATTTAACCAAAAAATCATGTGAAGAGTGATTGATCGCAAGTCCATAATTTCTTTCAAAAGTTTCCTAATTCACTCTCCAAATGCCAAAAACTCAAAGGACTAAGTGTAGGAAGTAAAATAGGAACTAACAACAATAATTAGATCAACATACGATGATAATGTTCGCATGCAAGCGCAAGTAGGACATCAAATGGATCGGATGAAGACCTAGACCGTCACAATAATTGTAGACTACCATCACCCATTACCCATCACCAATTTTTTCTATAAGCCATTAATTTCAAACACCACTTCCTCATAACTCTTGGACAACACTCAGTCACCATCTTTGTCAACACTTAAGATTTGAAATGCAATTCCAATAGTTATCATCAATTGCATATTAAATGTGAGTAAGTTTGTACATAGCTTGAAAAGATTGTATACTATGATATTTTTTTGTATTGTGACCATAGGTCATACTTTATTTCTCGTGTACATATAATCTAATGTATCTCTTTATATATATATATACACACACATTAAATGTGATAATAAAAGAAAAAAAAAAAACACTTTGTTGGTAGTGGCATATATACTTTGTTCTTATGTCAAGTTAGTGATTTTAATTAGTTAGTTGAGTTTGCGTCTTTGGTTTTTTATTTGGAGAATAGTTGAAAATAAAGGTTTAGGTAAAGCTATAGTCTCTGGGAATGAAAAAAACTAAATTTTATTTATTTATTTATTTTGGATAATGTACAAATGTTGATATCTTGGTGTAGTGGTTGTAAGTTTGCTGGTGGTGCTGAGGTGAGGTAAGGATGAGCTGTTGATAGATGAGGGACAAGAAGGAGGAAGAGAAGAAGATGAAGGTTTTTTTTTTTTTTTTTTAATAAAAAATTTCAAAAGCGATCCATGTCATTCGTAGAAAAAAAATGAAATAAGAATTAAAAACGTGTCTCACATTGTCTCTTTAAGTGATTCAGACTTGATTTATATAGTCTAAAAGCCTCTTTGGTATTGGGTGGTTTTTGGGCCAAATCTCCTTGTCAAGTTTGTTTTTCTCATTTCTTCATCTTTTTATCACTTTTACATGCAATCGGATTGCCTATGGAAAAAGTGTAGTATTATCTCTTATTGTATCTCTAAGCCATCAAAGGTTGATTTATTTTAGTCTAGCGGGAAATTTGGCCAAAAGTATTTTAGAAAACTCTTTTATTATTATAAGGATAGTTGTGGCTTCTTTTTTTTTTTTCTTTTAAATTTAAAAATTTTTATTGGAAAACAAATTTTCCATTCCAGAAAGACATGAAATCTATTCGCTATGTGTTTTTTGGACAATTTTGCCAATTTTGTTTGCTAAAATCTTGTAGTCTTGTAGCATCTTCTTCTTCCTTGTTCTCCATGTTCTTTTCTAGCATCATTTTCTCTTTTTTGTTAGGTCCTATAAGATCTTATTATAATGGTTGGGAGTACGCGACAAATATACACCATGTGGGTGTGGGTATGGCCATGGAGGAGTTAACTAGGTGCTTGGGTGTGCATGTCGGTGATTGTGAAAGGGTCCATTGTGAAAATAGCATCACCATGGAATTATTTTTTCAATTTTCTTATTATGGAACATTGTTGGGAGCCTATGTAGATGTTCTCCATAAGGCCATTATATATGGATGTTGATTTTGTCAAACTAGTATTGGTAAATAAATAAAAAAAAGTTTTGTCTAACTTTTTATTATTAAAACTTCGCTATAGTTCATCTTTTTTGTTTGAAAAAGTTTAGAGTAAAATTTCACTACCACTAGACAGTAAAATTCTATTGTCGTTAAAAAATAATGAATACAGTCAAATAATTTTATCATTGCATACACCTCAATTTGAGATTTTTAATCATCAAAGTTAAACTTATTGTCCCTCAATTTTGCAATTCTTAATCCTCAAATTGAAAGTTCTTTGTTTGAAAATACAATAAAATTTCACTATCCGAAAGATGGTAAAATTTCACTGTCCAAAATAGCAAACACTATAAAATGTCAACATTTTTCTGCTAAATTTCATATTCAACATGTGTCTTGTTTTATAGATCACACCAGGAAGATTCCAGAAATATTCATTTTTTATTAAAAACAAACATCTAACTAAAAAGTTATTTTGTTTTACAATTTAGAATCATATTTAACCACTATAGGCATTTTAGTAATCCAGCTATGTGCCACTGAAGACAGTAAATCATATTACCGTTCATATTTGAATGAAACTATTAGTATGAGGGTCTATCACCAAATCCACCTCGTCTAGAGGTCTCTCCACTATTTATTAATTAGTTTTTAGTTGAATACTTTCAAAATTCTCACATAGGAAATCTATTAAAATAGAAAAACATATGATAAGTCTTGTGCCAATTGCTATTGTTTTAGGCTGTGTTAGGATTTTTGTTTTCACCACTCCAACACAGCCAAATGAATAAAATCAATTTTGTTTTAACAACAAATGTCCTTCCCTTTTCATTATCATTTTCATTTGCTATTCACAAACAAATGAAACAACACATGAATTTCATTCTTCTTTACTTTCTTTTAATTTCCATTTGCTCACTGTTTGAAAAGTGAATTTGTAAAACACAAAGAAAAATGATAGTCAAATTAAATTATTACTTATACATGTTATTTTTCATATGTTACCAACCAAAAAAATAATGTTCTCATTACAAATATCGATTTGCTTTATTATCATTTTTCTGAACCAACCAAATAAATAGATAAATAAAAATTTGCATTTCTGCTTTCACTTTAATTAATCATAACTAATTATGTAAATATTTAAATATGTATTGATCCAAAAAAGAGTGTAATAAATCATAAAGCATAATAGTTAGTAAATTTTCTTCTTTATGTTTTCCTTCTAAAAAGGAAAAATGATTTACAAACATAATTTTTATATATTAAACACATCAAGAATGATGTGGTCATAGCATTTTTACAATTATAAGCCACAATGATGATTATTTTGACTTAAAATCAAATACTCACTAAAGGTCAAATTATTTTGTATGAAACTTGTGTACAGAAATTCTAAATCTATAGCATTACCCTTTAGAAGGAGAAAATCAGAGAGGATATGGTGTGGTCGAATGATACATTCTATTAGATTTTTATCATTTCCCTTTTTTGGGTTAGAAGGAAATAAAAGAAATAGAAATTAAAAAATACCCTCTCTAAATGGGGAGTCCTTCAGTGATGAGTTCCCATTCTACCAAGGTCAGTTAAAAAATCTACCAGGGTTTGGAAATGTTGTTGAAGATCAAAAAATTTCTAGCCTCCCAAAGGTGCCATAATGTTTTTTTTTTTTTTTTCTATTCATGTCACACATATATAAATATTTATGATCATTTATTTGAGTGAAAACATTTTTTAATTTTATTTTTGCATTTTTTGGCTTTTAGTACAACGGAAAATGAAAATGAATGAAAAATATTTTTCTTGATCAATAGAAAGGGTCATGCTAAAAGGTGTGTATCATATGCATATTCTTTCATATTTTTGTGCTAAGTATTACATATTTTTATGGTAAATGTTATGTATTTTTTTGCTAGGAGTTACGACAATTTGTAATTCAGAAATGAATTACACATTTTGTAATAAATATGTAAAATACCACAACATCTGTAATGTTATCACAAAATACGTAATATCTGAATCACAAATTGTCGTAATTCTTAGGGAAATTACATATACCCCCTCGAGGTTTAGCAAAATTACAGATATCCCCTGAGTTTTGAAAAATTACAGATACCCCCCTGAAGGTACTATTTGCATAACAAATTAGGGGGCAAATTGTTATGAAAATATAAATCTCAGGGGACAATTTGTTATGAAAATATAAACCTCAAGGGGTATCTATAATTTCTGAAATCTCAGAGGGGTATCTGTAATTTAGCTAAATCTCTAGGGAGGTATATGTAATTTGCCCTAATTCTTACTAGAAAGATATGTAACATTTATCTTAAAAATACATAACATACACAACTATAAAATACAAGAGTTTTAGAAACCAAATCTTTTGGTCCCTAAAAATGAAAATTTTGTTACCAAAAAAATTATGAATTAATTTCTATTATCATAAGTATAATCGTTAAAAGGTCGTCCGAAAAGTAAAAAACACAGGTTTTTAGTGACCAAATTTTAAAAATGTCACTAATAAATACACTTTTAAGAATAAAATAATTTGGTTCCAAAATGATTTATTTTGTTTGACAAAAATTTTGGTCCAAATGATAATAATTTATCACTATTGTTCAATTTTCATTATTAAAAATTTAATAACACTTTTGGCAATAAAAATATTTGGTCCTTAAAAAATAATTTTGTCCCTAAATTTGTCTTTAAAACTTTAATTTTTTATAGTGACACTATAAAAATACGTGATAAGATGTATGTGGTATAAATTCTTGGATGTGTGTGCATCATAGAATTTTTTCAATGGAAAATAAAATTATTTAGGTAGAAAATATTTTTTATTTTTAAAAGGCAAAATATTTTTTAGATTAAAATCTTATTAATAAAATCAAACTACCACCGCTATGGCCACGATCATCATTACCGTTGTTGCTACCACCACCTCCATCACTATCACCACCACACTACTACCGCTGCCCCCACCACCTCCACCCCACCCTACCACAACCACTAATTCAACTCTTACGCTGTGTTTGGTTGGAGAATTTGAGGAAGGATTTGGAAAGGGAAAGGGAAAAGTTAGGTGAAATGTGAATAAAACATACTTAGATTTTACCTAATTTCATACACCTTTTCCCTTTTCCTTTCCAATTCCCTCTCCAAATCCTCCAACCAAATACAGCATTAGTATATTAATCTTAATAATGCAACTAAACATAAAATTATATTTTTTACGAAAAATATTTTATGATATATATATATTTAAGAAACTATTTACTCAAAACAAACAAATCGTTAATGAAAGTGAGCTGTGGTTTTGGCAAACCATGAATAACATTGCACAATATTTTACTTCCTTAGAGAAGTGACTACCATTTTTTGGGAGAAGAAATAGCATAGCAAGGTCTTTTGTCAATGTCATACATTTGGGTTGCATGGAAGAGGAGATTGTATCATTGCTATGGGCGTGTTTGGTTCATAATAGACAGCACAAGTTCCTACTTCTTGACAGATGTAAAAGGCATTCTTTCAGCAGCATACTTGGGTTAATAGTTAGTTGTCTGGAAAAGTGCATGTACCCAACGAACTTCACATAAGTAATTGGCTTTGATTTTGAAATAGATGGAGAGAATTAAAATAGTATATAACAGTTAAAAAAATGATTTGTGGCTCTAAAACTGCTGGCACTAATGGCACTAATTTCCTGTTTTGATAACTTTGTTTTTTTTTTTTTTTTTTTTTTACCTGATATAGAAATTAGTGCCATTAGTGCTCAAAAAATTAGTGCCACAAATCACAACTGATAACAGTTATTATATTTTGGGGAAACACTATACGCATTATGTGTTTTTGTGATAAATATTATATATTTTTATAGTAAATATTATGTATTTTTTTTAATAAAAGTTACGACAATTTGTGCTTCAAAAATCAAGTTACGTATTTTGTAGTAGTGTTACGCATTTTTATAATAATATTACATATTTTTATATTCAAATATTTTCTAACCACAAAATGTATAACCACAAAACACGTAACATTATTACAAAAATGCTTAATTTTATTTCTCAATTATAAATTATCATAACTCCTATCACAAAAATAAGTTACATATACCATAAAAATACGTAACAAAGTACATATGATACACACTCTTGGAGGAGTTTGTACCATTGAATTTTCTCAAGAGTCATCAAGTGGCTCACAAGCAAAAAAACCCAACATTACCTAGTCTGGTTCATTCATCCCATGACATGATTTGGCCCGTTTCAGTTCCCAACATGTCCCAACTCATAAAAAAATGATTTACGACGCTTTTGGTCAAGGGTTTGTAACTTGAGCTCACTCAAAAGCCCAACTCGTAAAGGCTCACACAAGCAAGCCCAACCCTACCATTCTACTAGCCAGTAGCCTCGTTTGACCAGTGACTACTTTAGTCAAAAAAAATCAAAAAATTACTAAAAAAATCAAAAAGTTAACAATTTATATCAAAAAGTTAAAGATTTCATTTTCTTTCTACTTTTTACACAACTTTTCGTAAAAAGCTAAAAAGTCATCCCAAACATATTAGTTTTTTTTACATCACATTTTAGTCAAAAAATCAAAAAATTACTAAAAAAACATATTCCCAAACGAGACCTTAAACTGTTCTTTTTGTGCACAAACTCAATATTGTTCATTCTAATGGTCTCAGCCTAGTCTAGCCAGACTCGAGTTGATTTTTGCCTTTGGACTAGAGGCTATGGGTGAGAATGTGATTTCAATTTTTCTGAACAGATCTAGTCTAGTTTGGCCCATCAATTGGTCAGAACGTAAAAAACCTAATCTATATATGGGACTTGGGCACATTAATTCTGAGTTGCGTAAATCTAACCCGAGATGATCCCTAGTATGGACAAAGGGAATCTGATATATGACAACTTTGTGTATTACAGAGCGGTGTGAGTTTGAAAGCAACAATAGTGAGGAATTGTGAAAAAATATCAAAATGTGTACTTATCTTAGCATTGTAATTTGTTTGTTAGTTAGTTTTTTTTTTTTTTTTTTTTGGATTTGGGATAGTAATTTGATGTAATTTGTATTGTTAGTGGATCATTCCATATCTCTCATAAATTTAGATATTTTTGTCAAATCATGTGAATTTTTATGTTTTTTATTTTGTTAGTTTTACTTCCATTGTTTAAGTTAATTTATTTCCAACACATTCCTAACACTATCACTGGTTAAGACCTTTCATAATATATGTCATAACCATAAATGAAGATTTTAGAGATAAAAATTTAAGAATAAAATTACTTTTTAAAACCAAATATCTTAATTTAAAAAAGTTTCACTGTTAAAATTATATCGCTAATATTGTTTGACAATATAAGAAATGTGAAGAAGAAAAGAAAAAAAAAAAACTTCAAATATGTTAGAAGGTACGAATAAATTTTTTTTTAAAAATAATGGAAATATTAGATGTTGGGAATGGATCAAGTGTAGAAGTAATAATATAAGTCTAATGGTCTCAGCCTAGTGTAGCCCGACTCGAGTTGATTTTTGCCTCAAGACTAGAGCCTATGGTATGGGCAAACCTGACCCGAGATGGCCCCTGGTATGGATAAACCTGGGTACATTAGTTTTGAGTTGGGTAAACCTGACCCGAGATGGCCCCTGGTATGGGCAAAGGGAAGAAACCATGGATTATTTTGATATGTGACAACTTTGTGTATTACAGTGAGGTGTAAGCTTGAAAGCAACAATAGTGAGGAATTGTGAAAAAATTTCAAAATGTGTATTTGTCTTAGCACTGTAATTTGTATTTTTTGTTTTTGTTTTTGTTTTTGTTTTTGTTGTTGTTGTTGTTGTTGTTTTTTTTTTTTTTTTTTTTTTTTTTTTTTGAAGTAAATTAATGTAATTTGTATTGTTAGTGGATCATTCTATATCGCTCATAAGTGTAGATATTTTTGTCAAATCATGAATTTTTATGTTTTTTTTTTTTGGTTAGTTTTACTTCCATTGTTTAAGTTGATTATTTCCTACACATTTCTAATACTGTCATTAAGACCTTTCATAATGACCATGGCTTCTGTCCGGTCCGGGATCGGACTGGACCGTGCTGTTGGGCCCGTGAGGGCCCACCACGGATCCCGTTTTGATAATTTGAACCGTTCAATGTGTAGAACTCGTGGAGTACTATATGCTTGTAAAAAATCATGTTGATCGGATATCGATAGCTATGTGAACAAAACAGTTTTTTATCAACAGTTAATTTTTTTACCGTCCATTTTTTTTTAATACAAAACTGATTTGATCACATAGCTATCGATATCCAATCAACGTGATTTTTTATAGGCATGTAGTATTCGACGAGTTCTACACATTGAACGGTTCAGATTTTTAAAACGGGACTCGTGGTCGGCCTCCACGGGCCCAACAGGGCGGTCCAGTCCGATCCCGGACTGGACAGAAGCCGGACCCTTTCATAATATGTAATATCTTAATTTAAAAAAGTTTCACTTTTATTTTTTTTAGCAACCACTTTGGACATTTATTTAGCCATGAATTACTAATTTTTTTTGTTTTTTAGATTACAATTTTTATCTTAAAAAATTAACTTTTTGATACGAAATTGTTTTGTCCTAAAAGTGTTTTATTACTAATATTTTTAAAATTTTATCGCTAAAAATCATTTCCTTTTATACTTTGCAGACAATCTTTTCATGATGACTTATATAATAATTGAAATTAATCTTCTAATCTTTTTTTTAATAAAATTTTTATTTTTGAAAACAAAAAAATAAGTCCATAAAATCCTTATTATTGTGTTTTCCAACACGTTCCTCACACTGCCTCAGTTACCTTGTATTTGGTTGGAGATATGGGAAGGGATTTGAAAAGAGAAAGGGAAAATGTGTGTGAAATTAAGTGAAATATAAGCATGTTTTATTCAAATTTCACCTATCTTTTCCATTTCCCTTCCTAAATCCCTTCTCAAATCTCCCAACTAAACACAACATTAAGGTCTATATAAAGTATTTGACAGAAAGAAGTGGAATTGTTTTGCTTGATAAAAAACTCCAGTGTTTATCCGAAGTAAATTACAAAACATTATGATACAGCAGTGCCACCATACTGGGAGTAAATGAGAAAGAAAGTTGGAGAACTCCCAAACAACTATCACATATCTAATGAGAAAAGTAAAACAAAGAAAAAGAAAATTACATTAGGCATGCTATCCCACTTGCCATCCACATGCCCCATATTATTCTTAGTTCTATTTTATAAAAATACAGTACAGAACATTTTTGGACACTTCACTCTTCACCTAAGTAGAAAATTGTAGGTTTTTTAGGTTCAGTGATCTCAACAGTCCCTTCCAGCATCTTAGCCACCTTCCCCATCGACGGCCTTGTCTCTGGCCGATCCTGAAGGCACCACATCGCTGTTTTCACCATCCGATTCACCATATCGAAATGAGCCCTGCTATCATAAGAGTGCTTGATCTGACGGTCCAAAATGTCCTCCACCTTTATTTCTTTGAACACCTTCTCAAATGCCCACCTAGGAAAATAAAATTCTTCACTTTCCATTTTTGATCCTTGCATCTCATAATTCCTAACCCCACTCACAATTTCCAACAACACCATTCCAAAACTGTACACATCAGCTTTTGGCGTGATCGGATCCATCTTGACCCATTCGGGTGCCATGTACCCACGGGTGCCCCGGATCCGTGACATGCTAACCATGTCTTCCTTTTTCCGTAATTTGGCCAATCCAAAATCTGATATCTTTGGGCAAAAATCATCTCCCAAAAGTATATTCTCTGGCTTGATGTCGCAATGCAAGACCCACTCTAGACACTCTTCGTGCAAGTAGGCAATTGCTCTCGCCACACCTAGCGCAATTCGGTACCGGATGTTCCAATCAAGTATTGGCTTGTCCTCAGACTCTGCAACCGCAACCGCAACTGCATCCATTTCATATTCAGTGCTCGTTGGTTTTACTCGCCTAGAAGAAAATAGAAACTTGTCTAGTGAACCATTGGGCACATACTCATAGACAAGTATCCTCTGACCCTTCTCGGCACAAAAACCCCATAATCGGACCAAATTGAGGTGGTGCATTCGGGCAATAATAGTGACCTCAGCCCAAAATTCAGCATCACCACCCGTAACATTTTTCAAGCACTTCACGGCGACAACCCGATGATCACCCAACTCTCCTTTATAAACATCCCCAAATCCACCTCTACCAACAATATTAGAGAAATTATTGGTGGCATCTTTGAGCTCGGCATAGCTAAATCGCTTGGGTCCGCCCGCGGGCAAAAATTCAAGCCCGAGGGTCTGAGCCATATCCCTATACTTGATGTACTTCTTGAGAAAAGCCCAAAAGAAAAGAAATCCACTAATAAGCTCAGCAGCAAAGAGAGTACATACTATCGCAATATTCCGGGTGGTGGTATTGGATTCCTCGGGCGGATAAGGGAGGCTAATATTGGTCGGGCAAGTTGTCTCCATCAAATTCGTCATCCCCGTGAAATTCGATTCGTCAGTTTCGGCTTCAGCAACCCGAAGAAACATAGCGGTTTCGGTACCCGGAGACCAATACCCATTTTGCAATAAACTTCCAAGCTGGGGCACACAATAACCATTCCCATCATACTTGAACAAAAACCCGAGACAAGTCGGGTTGGATAAACACCGAGCTTTACAAGTTGAAAAATTCTGGACATTAAGATTGGTTTGGTTCGACCCGCTTGAATAGTTCACGTAGTCCAATCGGAGAAACTTGGTTGCTGTTTGGTTATTCCATGGAATTTTCCTTTCGCATGTTTGGCTTTTAGGAAAATCCCGGAAACCCGGTGGACACACACATTTAGGATCGCTCACACCATCACTCATACATATATAGTTAGGACCACAAGTACCATGAATTGTACAAGGCTCTTGAACTGCTTGCCAGACTACGATCCACTGATTCAAACTCGGATCGAGACTGTAAATTTTGAGATTCCCATCATCCTCAAGAGTCAATCTTCGATGCGGGTGATCGCCAAAATCGGAACAAATAAACGAAGCACCGGCGCTCTGAACAACTCTCCCATCAGGTCGAAGTTCATCGAATGAATTGTCAGTATGCCAGTAACTGTCAGTCTCGTTAAAAACAAGATTCGTTGAATCCACGAACTTGAATTTTCCATTGTTTGATGACAAAGTTCCATTAATGGTCTGGTTTGGAAGAATTGTATTGGTTGGAGAAGAAAAACTCGACCAGTTACCAAAAACAAGGCTACCGTCGTTTTGGAGAGTGAGTTGGGTTGAGTTTGGGTTTCTAACTAGCTTTGTTATGTTTTGGCTAGAAGAAGAGTCGTTGAGGAGGAGCTCGCCGGAGCGCGTGATGGTGAGGGCGGCGGAGGGGCTGACCGCGTGGCCTTTATTGGCAGACCAAACTACGGTGGTGTTGGTGATGGAGATGTTGTTGTACCAAATTGAGAAAGTGAAGTTTGGGGAGTTGGGCAGTCGTTGAAACCCGGCGGCGAAGACTTTGTTGGGAGAGAGGAGGATTTGGTTTTGGTTTGGGCGCCATGGGGAGTTGGAGAAGGAGAAGGATGAGATGATGTTGCTTGGCTGCTGAGAAAATGAGGGTGAAGGGTTTGAGAGGAGGAAGAGGAGAAAGAGAGGGAAGAAGGAGAGAGAAGGGAGAGCCATTATTGGATTGGATTTGATAGGGGGTGATGTGTGTGGACATGGTGATTGGTTTGGTTTGGTTTGGTTTTTGTATTATGAGGGGTAGGGGGCGGCTTTGAATGTTTTTGAGTTTACTTTGACCATTGACCAATGAATGGGGCACTGGGTTGGAAAATTATTAAGGAAAATTTGACTATAAACCCCCTTTACTTTCCTTTGATTGTTAAAAGGACTAAGAAAAAAATTATACTTTCTAAACCCCCTCATAATTATAAAATCTTACATAAAGGACAAAATTTATTATTTAAATATTTTATTAGACTATTATACCCTCAATTAAATCTTCTCCCCTTCTCCACCCTCTCTCTCGTCTCTCTCCTCCGCCCCTAAACACAGTCTGAGGTGATCGAGAAGTCCAACAACTCCGACCTCCGGCGAGAGAATCCGGGGCGACTGATCTGAGACGATCATCGCCATCGTTGCCGGATCCTCAGGAAAAACAACATGCAGAGAAGACGGAGAATACTCAGATATATACTAAGATCGCACAAATCTATACTTGATCATCGCCACAGCGAAGGCCCATACTCAGATCTGACTATGGATGTGTGATTCCGAGATCTGATAATGTGCCATTGTAGTGTTTTTACAAAGATCAGAGCTGAAATCAGTAGAGTTTGTTTGATTATTCATCTATACGTATCATTACTATTGTATATATGTTTTTTTTTTCATACATTTGTAGCTTGTGTAGTAGTAATCAGCAGTGACGAGCTTAGATCTGAGATCGTCAACCGTACAAATCTTAGATCTGAGCACGAAATGTGATTTTTCTAGTGCGAAAATCTAATATCTAAGATACAAAACTCACCGACAAACATACACACACAGAGACACACATTGACACTCACTTATGTATATAAACCCAATTTTTTATTTTTATTTTTAGAGCTCTGTTACTTATGGACTAAAATTGAAGAAAAGTTGGACAGTATTTTTCAGCTACATTTTCTATTTGTTCTTTTCTTTATGAAATGCATAAAGATAACATAGAATGGTAATAATAATCTACTTTTGAGGAAGTATTAGATTCTTCTAATTCAGTGGTCATTGAAAGTTATTAGAAGCATGTCTATCCTTTTGCACTGCAACTGTTCAAATTGGGGTGGGGATATGATTTAGCCCATTTTGAGAGAGCACTCGTGAATTCTTACTTTCGCAAGTTCACTGATTGTTAGCTTTATAATTAGAGGTAGTAAATAGGTTGATTAACACGGATTATGTATTTAACCAGAGTAAAATTTTACTCTGGTTCTATTGCTCTGTTTTTTTCATTTAACAGAACCAGAGTAAAATTTTACTTTTATACAGAGTAAAATTTTACTTTTAATTTCAGAGTCTCACAATTTACTTGTTTTTCAGAGTAAAATTTTACTTTTATACAAAGTAAAATTTCACTTTAGTTTCAGAGTGTAAAATTTTACTCTTATTCAGAGTAAAATTTTACTTTTATACAGAGTAAAATTTTACTTTAGTTTCAGAGTGTAACATTTTACTCTTATACAGAGTAAAATTTTACTTTCATACAGAGTAAAATTTTACTTTAGTTTCAGAGTGTAAAATTTTACTTTCATACAGAGTAAAATTTTACTTTCATACAGAGTAAAATTTTACTCTGAAATACATAGTGAAGATGGCTTAATAGGAGAGCTGATAGATATGAGGGTAATATAGTAAAAGAAACAAGTTTTAAAATATCAGGGGGTTTTGAAAGTACTTATATAATTCTTGTCTTTTTGAAAGATAAATTAGATAGTGAGGGGGCTATGACCAAATTTTACTGGAAGTTTTTAAAAATAATTTTAAATAAGTGAAAATAAGTCAAAATATCAAGTTTTTTTTTTAAATTAGGCCTAGTTTGAACGGAATTTCCGAACTAGGCTAAAGCGTTATTACAAATCACGCTTTCATTGTTTCCAGGCCCCTCCCGTGAAAAATTTGTGAAATAGTAAAAGCGAATAAGAAAACGTAGTTACAAACCATACTTTTAAGTAAAATTTATTTTTTTTTCAAAAAACGTGATTTCGAACTACGCTTTTACTATTGATCATAGAAAAGGTGGCTAATAATCACGCTTTTTAAACAAAATGTGAAAATGTAGTTACAAACCCCGTTTTCAACCAAAACACAAACCCAGCATCTTCTTTCTCTCACAGACAGTCACTCACTCACTTACTCACTCACTCTCTCTCTCTCTCTCTCTCTATGTGACACACTCATACACTCACATCCATATCTCTCTCTCTCTCTCTCTCTCTCTCTCTCTCTCTCATACTCATACACTCACATCCATATCTGTGACACACTCACACTCACACTCACATCCATATATAATTTTTAATATATATAAATTTTATTTTATAAAATTGAGACCAATATTAAAGATATATAATAATTTATAATAGTAAATAATAATCAATTATATAATTTTTATATAATTTTGAAAAAAAATAACTTTTCTTGAAAAAATAATTTTATTGAAAAAATAACTTTTTTTTTTCAATTAATTTTTTTTTCAAATAAAATTAATTGAAAAAAAAATTTGTTAGTAAAATTTTTAAATTTTTGTTTAAAAACCAACGTAAACTCATTTTTTGGGCTATGTATGGTTTGATTTTTAAACCAACGTAAGAAATGACTTATCAAAAGATTTTTAGGCTATGTATGGTTTGAAAAAAAATTAATTAAAAAAAATTTTAGGGATAAAAAATTTAATTGGAAAAAAATTTAATTGAAAAAAAAATATTTGAAAAAATAATTGAAAAAAAATTTATTTGAAAAAAAAAATTATCCCTAAACACTAAAATAAAAAAAATTTATCCCTAAACACTAAAAAATTTTTTATCCTTAAACACTAAAATTATCTAAAAAAATTTTAGGGATAAAAAAAAAAATTTAGTGTTTAGGGAAAAAAAAAATTTAGGGATAATTTTTTTTCAAACCATACATAGCTTAAAAATCTTTTGATAAGTCATTTCTTACGTTGGTTTAAAAATCAGACCATACATAGCTCAAAAAATGAGTTTACGTTGGTTTTTAAACAAAAATTTAAAAATTTTACTAACAAATTTTTTTTTTCAATTAATTTTATTTGAAAAAAAAATTAATTGAAAAAAAAAATTATTTTTTCAATAAAAGTTATTTTTTTTCAAAATTATATAAAAATTATATAGTTGATTATTATTTGCTATTATAAATTATTATTATATATATTTAATATTGGTCTCAATTTTATAAAATAAAATTTATATATATTAAAAATTATATATGGATGTGAGTGTGTGAGTGTCTCAGAGAGAGAGAGAGAGAGAGAGAGAGAAGATGCTGGGTTTGTGTTTTGGTTGAAAACGTGGTTTGTAACCACGTTTTCACATTTTGTTTAAAAGCGTGATTATCAGCCACGCTTTCTATGATCAACAGTAAAAGTGTGGTTCGAAATTACGTTTTTTGAAAAAAAATAAATTTTACTTAAAATGGTGGTTTATAACCACGCTTTTACTATTTCATAAATTTTTCGTGGGAGAAGCCTAGAAACAGTGAAAGCGTGATTTGTAATAACACTTTAGCCTAATTTGAAAATAACTTGATATTTTGACTTATTTTGAGAAAAGCCCGGCTTTGAATGTTTTTGAGTTTACTTTGACCATTGACCAATGAATGGGGCATTGGGTTGGAAAATTATTAATTTACTGGAAGTTTTTAAAAATAATTTTAAATAAGTGATAAATTTTAAGAAAATTTACTCATAAATTTTATATAAAAGAATGTTAATCTATTTAGTTTTAAAAGTTTTCTTATGAATTAATTAGTCTTTTTTTTTTTTTTTTAAAAAGTTATATTTATTTGATTTGGTGCTATTTGAGTTTAAATAAATGTCCTTTTGTGATCCATTTTTCTAATTTTACTTATTTATTTTTTGAGATGGGAATGGAAAGGTGAGGTGTGAAATATTTTTTTGGAGAGATTGGTGGCTGAAGTGTTGGTTTGCCAAGCGTAAAAATCTACATTTGTCTTAGTGTGGTTTTCTTATATTACTTAGTGTCCTTTTTGTGATTCATTTTTCTAATTTTACTTATTTATTTTTTGAGATGGGAATGGAAAGGTGAGGTGTGAAATATTTTTTTGGAGAGATTGGTGGTTGAAGTGTTGGTTTGCCAAGCGTGAAAATCTACATTTGTATTAGTGTGGTTTTCTTATATTACATTGGAGTGTTATATTAAAATGTTACGTTTGGAAAAAGTATACTAAGAAGTTTTTGTGTGTTACGTTAATTGAATTATTACGTTTGAAAAAAATATACTAAAGAGTGTTTTAGTGAGTTTTACATTAGAGTGTTACATTTGTGAAAAGTACATTAAAGAATTTTTTAGTATGTTATATTAGAGTGTTACGTTTTTGGAACGTTTGGGACTAATGAGTTTTTTTTTTTTTTGAAGTGTTACGTTTAGTAATTTCAACATTATGAAAAAAAACTTACATTTGTCTCTCAACACATAACACATATACGTTTATACTTGGTCTTTTATGTAATTCATACTAGAATGAGACGTTTGACCTAAAAAAAAAAAAAAGATTCAATAGTTCATAAAATCACTATTTGAAATTTATTGGTATTTCATCTTAAATTTTATGCATATTAATAATTAAGATTACAATTTTTTTATGAATAATTATTTTTGTTGAAGAATCATTGAATTATGAGTTCTTCTTACTTTAAATATGTCAAACTTGTTTTCATTGAATTAAGCAATGAAATTCACAAAAAAATATATTTTAAAATAAATGGTGTGAACCAATAGTTTAAGACTATCAAACAGACTCCTTATTACAGCTAGAGCACTTGCAAATAAAATTTTGATGAAAAACAATAATAGAATATAAATGGCTTCACGTGATAAAGGGGTCGGGAGTTGTTGGGCTTACTAGGTCCACTCTAAGGTTTATTAGTAATTTTAACCGTTGATTTTATAGAATTTTTAAAAAAAATAATTCAAGTAAAAAATTAAAGAAATAATTATTAAAAAGTTTAAGTTAAGAAAAGTATAAAGTATTAAGTTTAGTGGATATATATATATATATATGTATGTATTTTTTTTTATTAGTGAGAGGTCTACTTTTTGTGAAATAATTTGGTGAAAAATCCCTTTGTTTGTTTTGAAGGACATTTATTTTCAATTTTATCCTTTAATTTATATGTTAAATTTTTTTTATTTGTTGACTTTCGTTGAATATCTGTTCAAATTTTTTCCTATCTGTTAAAAAAATTTCCTTATATGTTTAAAATTTTCCTATATGTTCAATTTTTTTACCCTATCTATTTAATTTTTTTAATTCAAATTTTCCTTACCTGTTAAATATTTATCCAAATAAAATTCTATCTGTCTAAATTTGTTATCTATTCAAATTTTTTGATTACCTATTTATTTTTCCCTCTTATCTGTTCAAATATTTTACCAAATTTGATAGCCAAACTAACCCTTTATCTATTCACATAACTCACCAAATTTGATAGCCAAACTAACCCTTTATCTATCAAATTTGAGAGAATTTGATAGCCAAACCAAATTTGAGGGAATTTGAAGGGCCGTGAAACTTTTCACTAGTCTCATTTTAATAATTTGAACTGTTCATTTTGTAATGAAGTTTGTGTATATCAACCGTGAAAAATTAGATCGATCCAATAATTATAACATTTTCATTGTAACGCGTTTATCTTTAAAAAAAATGATTTATTTTAAAAAATAAACTTATCATTTAATTTTTCAGAAACAAACGTGCTAAAATAAAAAGGTTACGACTGTGGAATTGACTTAATTTTTTTAATAAAAAATATATACTGAGTGTTTTACAAAATAAATCGTTTAAATTATTAAATTAAGATTCGTAATGATATCACAAACTTTTGTCAATTCAAAAGTTTGTATTTGGATCCGAGATAAATCCAACCTTTTTGATAAAAAAAAATATCTAGAGAAAATTTGAATGCGTCAATGTTGTAGCAGTCCCATAAGTAAAAAATTGGGACCACATTGTCTCATGACTCTCAACTTGCATTTTTCAATATAGATAAGTGGGCCTTATGAAACTGCATCAACATTAAATAAATGGAGCACAATGAGTTAAATATTGAACATTTTTTTATTAAAAAAATTGAATAAAATTTCTATGCCATGTGACAGCCGCATTCAACAAGTAATTGGGACCACATTGTATCATCACTCTCACCTAATATTTCAACATAAAATAAATAGCGAAGTATGTTATGGGTTAGAAATTAAAGAATACAAAGCAATTTGATTCTCAAAGAATAAATATCTTATTTGCTAAATTCCTGTGGCACTTTTAAATTGTATTTGGATGAACCGTAAAAATTAGTTTTATGCACATTCAAGGTCAAATGATTAGTCAATTTTAAGGAATTGATGGAAAGGTAGCAACTTAATAATAAATTTTAAATTCTTGAGTCTCGAGTTTCATGATAGATAACCGAAGGTGATCATTAACTTTAAGACCTTTACAGAATCATTGTCGGCTGTCCAGATACAAGGTAACTCAGATCTAAGTTGAATTGGGTAAGAGATACTTGAATTATCAAAAAATAATTATAAAAAATAAAATAATAAAATAAACAGGACTTAAAAAATTTAAATTCTTTTTTTATGCACTTTTATGTAGAAAGTACAATTTTTTAAAATTTCTTAAGATGTGTAAAATCGAATATAAAAATCAAATAAACAGGACTCAAAATTGATTAAAAAAATTCAATGCACCCCAAAAATTATGAAATTAATTGTCAACGTTTTGAAATATATATATTTAATGGTTTGGATTCTTTTAAGTCGGTCATCTCAACTTAAGAGAATATTTAGGCTTAAACGGCCTATTTAAGGGTTGACTTTAGTGATCCGAACCATTCATTTTTTATGTCTCATTGAATTAAATATTCATACAATAAATCAAAATGATTGGATATTTGTAGTTATATGTTTAAATCACATTTGTATTATAAAAAATAAATGATTATTCTTGAAATTATAATTGTTGATCATTTTTTTTTAAAATATGATAAAAATATATAGTTACCAATATCCGATTATCTTATTTTTTGAATGAATATTATATTCAACGAGTCCTAAAATGAACGGTTCGAATCACTGAGGTCAACCTCAAAATAGGCCTACCAAGTTTAAATGATCTCTCAAGTTGGATGATCAAGTTAAGAGAATCTAAATCCTATAATTAATATGCATATGAAATAGTTTTAAAAAATTCAATTCTATTAGTTAGATAAACAAAAGGGGTTTTTATTTTAAGATCCTCAATATTAAGATTTTATAAGATAAATGACATGCAATATTTTTATAATAGTTGGGATCCCTTAACATTTTTATAAAAAAAATTTGATACAGAGAAATTTCAGCATATAGAAATTTCAACACAAAGAAATTTAAGCACTGAGAGAAATTTCAGACAAATTTCAAACATATTTCTTTGTAAAGAGAAATTCAAAGAAATTTCATGGAGAAATTTCAACTCTTGACAGAGAAAATTTAGAGTGAATGAGGAAATTGCTCTGTGATGGCTAGATAAATTTGTAAAATTGAAATGTTTCTGTCATTTTAGAGAAATTTGTGAAAGCATCAACACTATTTCAGTTGATTTTCTTTGACTAAAAGCCCGTACTAAATTTCTTTGTCAAAATACAGATAATATATCACATGGAAAGCACTCAAATTTCAAACCAAAAATCTACATCCAAGTTAATCACATTCATTTGAAAAACGCTATCTCTCTCTCTCTCTCTCTCTCTCTCTCTCTCTCTCTCTCTCTCTCTCTCTTTCACTCACTCAACATTTTGAGAGCTTCTCTCTCTACTTCTATTCTTCTAGGGATTCTTGGCTTTGGGCATCGCTTAGGGTGAGAAATGGGGGCTTTGGCCACCGACTTCTTTTCTCCTCCTTCCTTTTCTCTACTGTTTTTGTATCAATAAACCTTAGAAGCTTGTCTTCCCAACTTTCTCACTCCTTGTGAGGTGTTCTTCACCCATCTGCCTTACCTAACTATGATGTCACGACCCAAACTCACCCCTATAAAATTAGTATCATAACCGGCTAGTAATCTTGGGATTACCGAAGGCCTCTTAACAGATTAAACAAAACTAAAGGGCTAGCGGATACAAACATCAAATACAATGTCCATAGAGCTGTGTAGACATACATGGGACAGTAAATTTAAAACTTAGATACATATATGTGACGTCATATTTACAACGGTCTTATGTCACAGTTACAGATACAGTCAAAAGGGACTTAACCTTAAACACAGAGTATACAAATACTGTTCAGACAAAAGAAGAAGACAAAAACTTAAAACTTGCTAGCAAAAACATGACCACACTTTAACTCAGGAAACTTCTCGAGAGGCGTGGTGGTTGGCTAACAAAACTGATCTCCAGGCAATCATCGCTGAGTCTGGTAATGCACCTGATTACCTACATACAAAAATAATACAGTAAGCTAGAGTCGAGTAAACAATAACAAGGTAAAGGGTTTATTAATGATGTTCATCACAGATTCAGAAATCAGAGTTCCTATCAGAGACAAACTCAGATTCACATACTTACACAGAATTTACAAGCAGTTATATGTGGTACAACCATTATGTAAAGCCCCAAAAATAAATACAACAAACCCATCTCATGAACGTAAATATAATTAAATTAATATACCTTCATTCATCAGAGTTGTTATACATGAGAGACAGATACAAGAAGGAATGAAAGTTATACGGATAATCATTGCCTTAATGGCTTACATCGTTCCAAGTCACTACTTGGTTACAACAAAAATGAATCTAGCTCAATCACAATTTAAAGCCCAAGGCTATACAAAATAGATACAACAAAAATAGAAGATCTCGCTCCAAAGCCCTCCAAGCCCTCTAAGCTATTGCCTTGGCAGAGGCATATCACCAATACCTGAAAATGATTTTTCCCAAATAGGGTGAGCCAAAGCCCAGTAGAAACAATCTTGCAAAATATATGAGATTTAATAAAGATATAGGTGAGATGCATAGGTTCAATGCCAAATAACAAAATCTTTCACAACTCTTCTCAAAAACCAAGTTATACTAAACTTACACCTTAATTCATTTTTTTCCCAGTTCACTATTTATACCCACTTCGCTTAATTAATCAAACAGAGGATACACCCTACAAGTCTCCAACCAGTATTAATATCATACAAATAGATTCAATTGCCATTTTACAGAAATTTCATCTGCGGGAATCGGCACCCATATATACGCACGGTTTTTGGGACTTTTACCCTAGACACACAGACCAACTTAATTTAATGGAGTCCATCTCCTTTCCTCTCCTACATATGGAGTATATCCTATTTCTCTTCCTAAATATCATACATATACAATGTATATAATTCATAATCATATTTAATGATAACGACCAAGAGATTAATTTCAATCTGCCTAATTCTCATGCAATTTCTATAACAATCATGACTATCTTCTACTGATAGGCCAAAACAGATATTTCTAAACAGATATACAATCTTTACAACAGATAAATTATCCAAACTTCCATAGGTCAAAGATTAAACAAATCCAATTACACCATTCATGTAAACAACCTCTCAATTTCACACTTTCAATACCAATGTCATTATCTATACAAAATAATTATTTAAGATATTTTAGGGCAAAACTCCATTTTTTCCAATTTCTTCACAAACACCCAAAATTAACCATTTTAATGCCACATAAGCTCATATCTACTCTCATAACCATTTCCAATACGTTCATTTGAAAACCCCTATTTCGATTTAGACCCAAAACCCTAGGTTTGTTCAAAATCACAACAAGTTCCAATATTTCATACCCAACAACAAATAGCTATGTTAAAACTTATAGAAGAGTGTAGAAAATCCTTACCTCGAGTTTAGAAGACCAAAGCAACGATGGAGTAACTTCAGTGACGCCGAAATCAAATCTTGTTTGGACCAAAACGGAGCTCTAGAGATGCTCTTCCTTTTTAACAAAGGTACTCGGGTAGAGAACCCAATGGATCTTGGTGAAAAAGTAGAGAGAATGTGAGATCTAGAGTTTTGAAATGTTTTAGAAAGAGAAAGAGATGAAAAAGTGATGAGAAATGTAGTTGTCACGAACTGATATACGCACAGTCCGCTCGAGCGTAGAGTTGACGCTTGAGCATCAAACATAATAAGTTGTTCCGCTTGAGCGAAAGAGCAAAAAACTGGGCAACAACGATTTGAAAACTAAGCAACCAACCAGTTCCAAACATGTTCCAACCGACTCTAGCCAAACTCAAGTAAGAATAAAGGGGGAAAGATAAGAACAACATCTGGAAACCATAAAACCTGAGTCCAGAATAACAAATAGGTCAGGTCAAAATCGGAATCGCTATAACCTCCCACCTTAAAGAATTTTGCCCCCGAAATTTCAAATCAAGTTTTACAGTTATGTTTAAACTAGAAACAATAACGATAGATAATCCATTCCGATACCATGACTCATTCTCCGGTCATCCATTCTCAGCAACTTGATACACAAGTTCCAGTATTGAAAGTAAAATCTACATTTCCCAAAACATTTACAATGTTTATATTAAATTCATGTTTCCAAAACATACACAATATATACAATGTTCCTATATATCCAAAACATATAAAATGTTTCATATTTTATTAACATAACAAAATTCCATTACATACTCAAACATCAACAAATAAGTCTAGATATTTCTCACGGACTTCCAACTCGCGTTCCCAAGTTGCTTTATCAACCTTGTGATGTTTCCACGATACCTTAACCAAGGGAATTGTCTTGCTTCACAAGACTTGGTCCTGAGTATCCAAGATTCTCACCGGTCTCTTTTTATACGAGGCATCCTCAACTACCTCTAAGTCAGTCCAATTCAACACGTGCGATGGATTCGACTTGTACTTCCGAAGCATAGAAATATGAAATACATCATGAACCCCGAAAAGCTGTGGCGGTAAGGCCAAATGATAAGCTACCTCTCCAATCCGCTCAAGGATCTCAAAAGGCCCAATGAATCGAGGGGACAACTTCCCACTCTTCCCAAACCTCATCAAACCTCTCCTAGGTGATATCTTCAAGAATACATGGCCTCCCACCTCAAAAAACAAGGGTTTCCTCCTACGGTTGGCGTAATTTTTCTGGCGACTCTGGGTCGTAACCAACCTCTTACGTATAAGCGCAACCTTCTCCGTTGTTTCCCAAACTAACTCTGGACCCAACATAGGTGCATCACCCACCTTGGCCTAACACATAGGAGATCTACACGGTCGACCATACAAGGCCTCAAATAGTGCCATGCCAATACTCGACTGGAAACTATTGTCGTACACAAATTCTACTAAGGGTAAGTACATCTCCCACGAACCCTTAAAGTCAAGGATACAACCCCGAAGCATGTCCTCTAAAATCTGGATGGTGCTCTTTGACTGCCCATCAGTCTGAAGATGATACGCGGTGTTAAAAGTCAATCTAGTGCCCAAGGCACTCTGTAAGCCCTGCCACAATCGAGTTGAAAAATGCGGATCTCTATCCGAAACAATCGTCATAGAGATCCCATGCAACCTCACTATGTCCCTAATGTAAAGGTCGGCAAGGTGATCTACCGAGTCACTCACACGCATAGGTATAAAATGTATCGACTTGGTCAACCAGTCAACTACTATCGAAATGCCATCACTACTCCATTGAGTCCTCAGAAGGCCCACGATGAAATCCATCGTGATATGCTCTCACTTCCACTCGGCTATAGGCAAGGGTTGTAACAGACCCGCTGGTCTCTGATGTTCGACCTTCACTTGTTGACAAGTAAGGCACCTCGATACAAACACATGGCTACATCTTTCTTCATACCTCTCCACTAAAACTGGCAACTAAGATCGTGATACATCTTTGTGCGTCTCGGATGCACTACAAGGCGTGAATGGTGAAACTCTCGGAGTACTTCCTCTCGGCAAGACTCCGGCACGAACATACGGTCACGGTATCTCACACTTAGGTCGGGATACACATTCAAGCCTTTCTCCACCTTCCCACTGAAGATATTCTCCCGGAGGGATTCTACCTTATGATCACTTTTCTATGCTTCTATCACTCAATTCATAAGTATAGGTTGTGCAACTACAGAAAGCAAAGCTACAGACTCAACGAACTCGCCTAGAAGCAAGTCGATCTCTCCAATAACACTGAACATCTTCCATTCCCAGATGGCAAGACTAGCCACACTACCCATGGATTTCCTACTCAAGGTATCGGCCACCACATTGGCCTTTCCCAAATGATAATACAACCCGAAGTCATAGTCTTCTATGAACTCCATCCACCTCCTCTGCCTCAGATTCAAGTCTTTCCGTATAAACAGATCTTTTAGACTCTTGTGATCCAAAAACACCTCAAACTTCTCACCATACAGATAATGTCTCAAAATCTTTAGAGCAAAAATCACTGTCGCTAAGGTAGTTCCTCTCATGTATTTTCAACTGCGGTGAGCCATAGGCTACTACCTTCTCCTTTTGCAACAAAACACAACCCAAACCTTCTCGTGGGGCATCACAATACACCGAATAACCCAAATCCCTCTTCGAAATAATCAAAACTCGAGCATTGGTAAGTCTAACCTTAAGCTCTTGGAAAGACTTCTCACAAGTCTCATTCCACACAAACTTAACTCCCTTTTTCGTCAATCTAGTCAACGATGAGGCCAATCTAGAGAAATCCTTCACAAATCAACGGTAATACCCGGCCAACCCCAAGGAACTATGAATCTCAAAAGCGTTCTTAGGTTGTTCCCAGTCTTGCATTGCCACTATCTTGGATGAATCTACAGTCACCCCATCCCCGGATACCACGTGGCCTAAGAACATAAATTCTCTCAGTCAGAATTCATATTTCCCAAACTTAGCAGACAATTTGTGGGCTCTAAGTAACTCAAGTACTACCCGCAAGTGCTCTTCGTACTCCTCCTCAAGAGGTGAGTAAATCAAAATGTCATCTACAAAGACGACCACAAAACGATCTAAAAATTCATGGAAGATTCGGTTCATCAAGTCTATAAACACAGTTGGTGCATTGGTGCACCCAAAGGGCATCACTAGAAACTTATAATGGCCATACCGCGTATGGAATGCTATCTTCGGGATATCCTCCTCCCTCACTCTCAACTAGTGGTAACCCGATCTCAGGTCTATCTTAGAAAAGCAACAAGACCCCTTCAATTGATCAAACAAATCATTTATTCGAGGCATTGCGTACTTGTTCTTAACAGTCACCCAATTTAACTTCTGCTAATCTATACAAAGTCGCAAAGCACCATCTTTCTTCTTGGCAAAAAGAGCTGGTGCTCCCCACAGCGAAGTACTAGGGCGGATGAAACCCTTATCTAACAATCTTGGAGTTGAATCTTCAACTCACTCAACTCAGCAGGTGCGAATCTATATGGTGCCATAGAAATCGATGACGTGCCAGGCACTAAACCAATAGAGAACTCGATCTCTCAATGAGGTGGTAAACTGGTAAGATCATCTGGAAAAACATCAGGGAATTCACAAATTACCCTTGGCAACTCAACTCGGACTTCATCACACTTAGTACTTAGGAAGTTAGCCAGAAGGCAACTAAGCTCACTTCAACCACGTGGATCATATACCGGTGATAAGACTCTATCCACTTGGTCCCCCAAGAAGTAAAAGCAATCACTACTTAGAGTATATATAGTAACCCTCTGACGGTAACAATCTATAACAGCCCAATATAAAGACAACCAATCCATACCCAATATAATATCAAAGCTAGATATATCAATCAATACAAATGCAAATGGAAGTCGGCGACTAGCAACCTTTATATCACAACCCTAACACCCTTGTTTTAAGACAACCTTACCACCAATAGGTGACTCTACACAGATAGGGGATGCTAACTGAGCCAACTTTAACCCTAAAATCGATGCAAATGCAGATGAGATAAATAAATGGGATGCACCAGTATCAATAAATACATTAGTAATCGAATTGCAAAACAAGAAGGTACCTCTCACTACCGAAGGCGCTGGTACTAGATCCGGCGCGGAAATAGCATACACACGTCCTGTAGGCCTCTACTAAACCTGTTCACCCCCCGGAGCATAAGCTTGATGCACTGATTGAGCCAAAGAGTCTCCTTGATTGGCTCTCAAGGCCTATGCTGACTGTGCCGACTGGTGGCTCTGTGTCTACCTCGAACCAGACACACCAAGTGTGCCACTGTAGACACCCCATTTTTGACCGCTCTTAAGACCTGGACGCGACTAATGGTTTACATAGTGGAGAAAGGTGTGCAGGGCAAAGGTTCAATTTCTTCGGCAAGAGGAGAGTCAAATCCCAACCTTACACCCCATTTTGGACCCAAGCTATTTTGAATGGTTTTTAGACCTTAAAACCCTCTCTTTCAAAATATTTTTAAAATAAAGTTTCTACAATGTTCCGAGGCTCACATTTCGTTAAATGTTGTGCTTTTTGGTAAACCGAGTCAGGACAGAGTAGAAATGAATGAAAGAGAGATGAAATCTTTGAAAAATCTTTCAAAACACCATACTTAGGGGTTTGGAGTTGAAGAAAAGAAGAGAAGAGGGAAGAAACCCAGTTAAGGGAGAAAATGGACATGAATTGTTAAGAGAGAGTCGAGCAGCCCTCGCTGAATCGGGCCTATTCATTTGCATACTTGGAATCCATCTATGAGGCCACCACCGTTGGAAAGAAGACTTCCAGGGCTTCATTTTGCACTCAAGAATCTCCTAAAGCCAATTCCGGATGGGGGAGATATGGTTGGTTGAAGTAGGGCATCACTCCGGTTGGACCGAATCTGCGCGGCTTCACCAAAACAGGCATAACTTTTTGTACAGGAGAAATTTTAATGCAAGGTTTGCGCCATTGGAAAGATAACTTCCAGGGCTTCAATTTGGACACCTGGCTAACCACCTTTGGACTTCCCAATCACTGGCCGACCACCTTTCTTTCCGACAGACCCATTTTTTGTCCTGAAAAACCAGAAAAAGTAGCAGGCCGACCATAAAAGGTGGTCGGCCGACCACTTATGCCCAGAAAGCCCAAAATTGATAGGTATTCTCCTTTTAGCTGTCTTCCACAACCTCCAGTTGTCCTTAAATGAGATATTTTCGAGCCAACTCTGAGGTTGGCCATATATGAGTTATATCTCTCATTTTTCAAACACAATCTTCCTAAGCAAGTTTTGGGAGCTTCTCACTCTAAAAAAACCCCTCTCTCTCTAGAAATTCCAGAGCCAAATGTCAGCCTCTCTCTTCTTCTCTTGCCTTGGTGTGCATAGCAAGAGCTATACTTGGAGATATACCTCTCCTTTGCCTAGGCACCCTTGATCAAACTCAACTACCATTGGGCTGAGGTTCTTTGAGGATCATTTTGAGCTCCAAAATCTGGTTTTAGCTCAGAGTTTGGACCCCTTTTTCTGCTGGAGTTCTTGGCTACAAGGGTAACATACTCTTTCCCTCTTTTGGTCTTCATTTTGCTCCTTATGTTTGCCATACTTGAAAGCATTTATGGGCTTCAACCTGAACTGTAAAGTGTCTTATTTTGAGCCTCTCTTCAACTTTGTTTAAGGGCACTTTGCTGTTTGAGGTCATTTACTTCCTTGTTTGCTCAATCTCTCTTTTAGGGCTATTTTTGCATCCTATTTTAGCCTTACTTGTGAACACTTTTGAGATTTCTATAAACTGCAAAAAGTCTTATTTTGAGCCCCTCTTGATGTTTGTTTAAGGGCATTTTTCTGTTTGAGGTCATATGCTTCCTTGTATGGTTGATTGCCTTTTGTTTTGAGCCTTGCATCTAAGCCTTTGTTACATGCTTTGTTTGGCCTTCTAGCCATTGAAATCCAATGGATTTTTAATGGCTAGAACACTGTTTTGAGAGCCAAAATCAGAGGGGGGTGACCCCCTCTCTCCTTGTCTTATTTGGTGGCCTTTTTGGCCTTCCAAAGGACCCCCTATTTGCAAGCTTCCAAGATTTGTTCTCATCATTTTTCAGTGGGTTTTAGGACCCTCATAACTCATTTTCAGAGTTGGTTTGGCTATGCTAACTGTCCATCATGCATGTGTGGAACAACCCTCTTTTTGGCCTTCCAAAGGACCTCATAGTTGCATGCTTCTAAGCCTTGTTCCAGGCCCTTTTCAATGGGTTTTAGGACCCTCATAGACCATTTCCAGAGTTGGTTTGGCCATGCTAAGTGTCTATCTTGTATGTGTTAAGTAACCCCTTACATGGCCTTTCAAAGGAACTCATCATTTTTGCATGTATTGGCTACATTTCAGTGGTTATTTGGGCATATTTTGACATGTTTTATTCACTATTTTTGGCTGGTTTGATGAGTTCTCATATGCTTCATATACATGCCTTGTAAACTATGCTTACTAGCCAATGTTGCATGTTATTTTAGCCCATCATGTTAGCATTTTTTGGCCATGCTTTAAACTAGTAATGTGCATGTTTTGGGACTACCTTGGCTCTGTCTTTGTTCTTCATAGTCAAATAATGCTTGCTTTGCATAGTTATAATTCAATACATGTGCCAAGCTTTGGGTTTCGGGGCTTATTTTATGCATCGGGTGCCATATTTCCATGTTTCGAGACCATTTAGCATCATGTTTTAGTGCTAGAAATTACATGTTTGTATGCCATCCTTCATCCCTTGCCATGCTTTGGTAGAGTGGCATTTCATGCCTTAGGTTCGGTCCTCAGTATGCGTGCATGTGTGCACGCATTTCGGTTGTCTCATTTTCATCTGATGGCCACTGATGTGAGTGTGGCTGAGGTCCACTCATGTTGGTGTAAGTCCATCATGCATTGTGTATGCCATTTCAGTCCATAGCATTGCGTATGCTAGGTTGTATGTTAGAGCGTTGTGTATGCCATGTTACATCGAGCATTGTGTATGCCATTTCATAGCATTGCGTATGCTAGGTTGTATGTTAGTCGCATTGTGTATGCCATCTCATTTGCATCGTGTTTGGGATAGGAGTTAGCCCAAGCACGGGAAACGAAGGACGTTTCGTGCTCCGAGTGACGGAACGTGTCTCAATTCCCTGTCGCCGACACTCTGGATTACCCATGATGGAGTTTAGGTCTTGTTGTGTTTTCATGTGCATTCATTTCACATTGAGTCGTGCAATTCGACTCCTCGGCCATCATGCATCGAGATGCGTGATTAGTGGCACGAGGATCGAGGACTACACTCCCTAAAGAGTAGTCATGCATACATATGTGAAAATACTTTGCCATGCCCCTTTGTTGCTCTCTGTTGCAGCAAATCAGAAATCAGCAGCCTTCTGGAGCTTTGCACAATATTCCGAGAACAATTGCAAATAGAGGCAAACCGGGGCATCGCAATGGATTTCCGCGCAAGGTAACTCAAGCATGCATCATTCATCATTCGGAACAGAGCTGAGGCGGTCCATGGATTTGCGTGCTAATTTACCTGCTTTCCTAGATTAATTTGTTAATTAATTAGGATTTTGTATTTATTCGGACTGTATATTATTTATTCGGACCCTCTGCGCGAGGGCAATGTTGTAATAAGTGTGCGTGCGTATGATGTATGTCTTCCAACCCCACGTCTTTCTCCCTTTTATTTACCAGCTTACAATGGTTAGATTAGGACATGTTTCAATTAGCATACTTATGCTCGCATGTTTGCATCCATTCATCTGTTTTGCACGCGCCGGGTTCGGCGCATCATACTAACTGCATTGTATTTCAATTCCGAGTTGAATACGTGCTAGCTGTAGCATCATCATATTCCATCTTTAGAATAGCCGAGCCTATCTTAGTTGCATTTTTGCATGTGTTGCATTAGGCATTTCTGTATAGTTAGGATCATGCATGATTTCTAACATAGCTTCTGTTTTGGCTTGGAGTACTCGGTAAGTTTTTGTGCTTTAGCATCCTTGCATGCGTGTGAGTGACTGCCATGATAGCATGCTTACCATGAGGCTATGTGCTTATGTGATATAACTGCCTGAATGCCTGTGGGTGAAGGTTAGATTATCTGAATTGGAATAATGCATTGACTGTGAGTTTTAAGCCCACTAGATAGTGGCAAAACCATGTTTTCTAAGCCCACCCGAGGGTGGCAAAATCTGCATTTTAAGCCTACTTGCGAGTAGCAAACCATTTTCAAAACAAACATGAAATGTTTCGTTCCAATTCAGGCGACCCAGTCTATACTTGTATGCTGTACGCATCACATAGTAAATCTAGGCTAATAATCGGAGTAAGAACGCATAATGTTTTCAAAACTAGATATCATGGTTAGTAGAGGCCGATCTTTGATCGGGCAAGCGGGGGTGCTCACGAAGTGACCTTCCCCAATCGTACCCAAGTTCCCGAGCCGAGGCAACTTTGGTGATGACGGACACGTGGCCTTAGGCAACGAGTCAGGGTTTCCTAAATTTCCCAAAATAAAATATTTAGGTGGCGACTCTGTATCTGGCAAAGCAGTCCATGTTTGGCATTTCTTTACAAAAAAAAAAAATCTGTTTTCAAAAACAATTTGCCGGATTTGGACTCTTTGGTTCAGATTAAGAATCGTGACAATTGAGTCCGAACTGTAGCATGAGGCCCACGGGCGCGTCTACAGCCACCCAACTAAAGAAAAAATCCCTTCATGTGCCCCGCCTACCCACACTGATAACAAGTGAGCGGCTGCCCTTTCCCTGACTCTAGCTCTGAGAACAAGCTGAAAATGGTGTAGATCGTTGCCCTCCTCCTCTCTGCAGGCAAGCCGGAGACTTGTGGCCCAACTGACCACATTTGAAACAAGTAATGTCTGCTTGACCACCCCTCCCAGAACCTGAACTCGATACTAAAAAAGTAGACCTCGACTAAGCTCTTTGGGACGGCTATGGATTAGAACCCCTCTACCTCTTACTATCCCCCTGCACATCCTGACTCTTCGTAGAGCCCCTCATCCTCTCCTCCTCCATCTGCATTACGGTCTCCAGATGAGCCGCCGTCTTCTCTGCAAGGCGTTCATAATCCTTAATCATCGACCCGGCCACTTTAAACATAAGTTCGGTCCTTAACCTCTTCTCAAACCCTAGACAACAGCGCTTTTCAGTCGCCATTAACTCTGGTGCAAACCTAAAAAGGCTAGTGAATGCGGCTTCAAACTCGGCCACCGGTGTGCTCAATTGCTTGAGCTGAGAAAACTAATCCCTCAATTTCTCCCTAACAGTGCGAGGCATGAACTTGTCCTGGAAGGCTTCAACAAAAGCCTCCAAGTCACGCCAATACGTCCACGCACATACTTCCACCACTGACCTCCATCTCCCTTCAGTTGGAATGATGCCAAGGTCACCCTTAAACCCCCATCTTCAATGCCAAGCATCTCAAATGTCTTCACCATCTACTCTAGCCACTCATCCATTTTTAGTGGCTCCTTGGGATCACCCAAAAACTCATCTGAATTCGACTGGAAGAACTCTCGCTTCAGAAAAGATGGCCCTGCCTCAGCTACTTAGGCCTGGACTAGATTCTCAGCCCAGAGAATGTCCATGGATTCCCTCAATGCTTCGGCCATTTTGCAGGCTAAGGCACCCATGGCCTGTTGACTAATTGGTTCGCCCATATTGGCCTGACCAATACCCTCCTCCTGGGCCGGAATATCATCCGGTATCAGCATATCCTGCAGTCTAGGCCTACCACGACGTCCTCGTCCTGACATCCTAATGAAGGTAACAAAAGAGATTAGCACATTCACAAATGTGCCGAAGCTAATTCATTCACATCCTAATGCGGTAGACAACGATAATTCACTCCACATAAGCTCGTAGTCACATAAACACATACGAATTTCGTTCCTGGATAATGACCTTCCCACGACGTTGCCAGCGTTCCAATTAGAAACAGTAGTGATTAAGTGCTCTTCTAATTAGACTTCTAGAAACCCGTAGACTTAATCAACATCCTAGAAATTAAATCTCATACCGATGTAATCACATAAACATGTTATCATCTAAGCACATATCGTTTGTACTAAAGTCTCTAACAAGCGAGACAAACCCATTGTAGTACTAACCACTTCTCACGTACCCAAAATATTCAAACCCGGTATGCTCTGATACCAAGTTTTAATGCCCCAAAAATAAATACAACAAACCCATCTCATGAACGGAAATATAATTAAATTAACATACCTTCATTCATTAGAGTTGTTATACATGAGAGACAGATACAAGAAGGAATGAAAGTAATACAGATAATCATTGCCTTAATGGCTTACATCGTTCCAAGTCACTGTTTGGTTACAACAAAAATGAGTCTAGCTCAATCAGAATTTAAAGCCCAGGGCTATACAAAATAGATGCAACAAAAATAGAAGATCTCGCTCCAAAGCCCTCCAAGCTACTGCCTTGGCAGAGGCAGATCACAAACACTTGAAAATGGTTTTTCCCAAATAGGATGAGCCAAAGTCCAGTCGAAACCATCTTGCACAATATATGAGATTTAACAAAGATATAAGTGAAATGCACAGGTTCAATGTCAAATAACAAAATATTTCACAACTCTTCTCCAAAACTATGTTATACCAAACTTACACCTTAATTCATTTTTTCCCCAACTCACTATTTATACTCACTTCGCTTAATTAATCAAACAGAGGATATACCCCACAGGTCTCCAACCAGTATTAATATCATACAAATACATTTAATTGCCATTTTAAAAAAATTTCGTCCACGAGAATCGGCAAGCATGTATACGCGCGATTTTTGGGACTTTCAATCCGCCTAATTCTCATGCAATTTCTACAACAATCATGACTATCCTCCACCGATAGCCCAAAACAGATATTTCTAAACAGATATACAATATTTACAACAGATAAATTATCCAAACTTCCATGGGTCAGAGATTAAACAAATCCAACTACACCATTCTTGTAAGCAACCTCTCAATTTCACACTTTCAATACCAATGTCATTATCTATACAAAATAATTATTCAAGGCATTTTAAGGCAAAACTCCATTTTTCCCAATTTCTTCACAAACACCCAAAATCAACCATTTTAATACCACACAAGCTCATATCTACTCCCATAACCATTTCCAATACGTTCATTTGAAAATCCCTTTTTTTATTTGAACCCAAAACCCTAGGCTTGTTAAAAATCAAAACAAGTTTCAATATTTCTTACCCAACAACAAATAGTTACGTTAAAACTCATAGAAGAGTGCAGAAAATCCCTACCTCGAGTTTAGAAGACTAAAGCAACAATGGAGTAACTTCAGTGACGCCGAAATCAAATCTTGTTCGGACCAAAATGGAGCTTTAGAGACACTCTTCCCTTTTAACAAAGGTACCCGGGTAGAGAACCCATTGGATCTTGGTGAAAAAGTAGAGAGAAGCTCAAGATCTAGGGTTTTTAAATGTTTTAGAGAGAGAAAGAGATAAAAAAGTGATGAGAAATATGACTGTCACGAATTGATATATACACAGTCCGCTCGAGCGCAAGAGTTGATGCTCGAGCGTCAGACACAATAAGTTGAGCGCAAGAAGTGACGTTCGAGCGCAAAATACACACATCTAGTAGTTTTGTAGACAATAGACCAACGCTCGAGCGCAAGAATAGCCGTTCAAGTTGAGCCCGCTTGAGCGCGAAAAGAGCTGCTTGAGCATAAAATACACTCTTTCAGTATTTTTACAGACTTGCAAAAAAATATTGAAAGTTCACAAAGCTCGCTCGAGCAGAAGAAATACCGCTCGAGTGGAAGAGCAAAAATCTAGGCAACAAAGATTTGAAAACTAAGTAACCAACCTGTTCTAATATTCCAATCGATTCAATAGCCAAACTCAAGTAAGGATAAAGGGAAAAAGATATAAACAACATCTAGAAACCATAAAACCCAAGTCCGAAATAACAAATGGGTCGAGTCAAAACCAGAATCGCTATACATTAGCTATCAGATCAAGTTGGTCATGAAACCCACATACATAGTCAGTACCGACGACCATAAAGGTCAATATGTTATGCACAAGAAGCCATGGTATTGTATCCCCTAGGCAAAGGCCAAGTGAACATAGGCCGCGATATTGTTTTCCCTGGGTAAGGGCCACATGATCATAAGCCACGGTATTGTTTTCCTCGAGCAAGGGCTACATGAATATTTGCCACGGTATTGTTTCCCCTGGGCAAGGGCCGCATGAACTAAGGATGCCACAATTACATTTCAGAAAAAATGGACATTCATTTACGATTCGGAAAATAGTATTTCATAAAACAGATCATATCTTATCATTCTGAAATTACTTATAATCAAACATAGCTTTATAGAGTTGTTACTTACAGATAGCTCTAGTAGCAGAATAGTCAGAACAGACAGATCAGATAGTCTATGGCGCGTGACCTACACAAACACATAGTGGATACACGTTGAAACACACGCTCAGAAAACACTTAACTCATTTCTTTTCTATCTTGGTGTGTTTCTAATCCCTATCTTTATTATTATGTCTTAATTAAGGTTTAGGAATGCCTAAGATGCAATGAGAATGCCAAATTGCACTTGAAAACACTTTGCAAATTTTTTAGAAACATAGTAGTTTGCTCTAGCACAACTTTGGTCGCTCGAGCAGACCTCTTGGTCTGCAGAACTTCTGGGAGCTCTTATTTTACGCTCGAGCACAACTTCCATCGCTTGAGCCAAGGTTCAAAAATAAGAGTAGTCGTTCGAGCGCAGGTTTCATCGCTTGAGCGGAGTGCTCATGCCTGCAAAAGTAATGTGAGCTCGAATTTTACACTTAAGCCAACCTTTGGTCGCTCGAGCTAAGGTGCAAAACAAAGGGTGGTCGCTCAAGCGCAGCTTTAATTGGTCACTTGAGTGAAACTTTAATTGGTCGCTCGAGCGATGATGCAGAATTTTGAAATTTCCAGATTGCTGTTCAAGATGCAAAACTTAAATTCAAAACTTCAAAACACATCATTTGGGCTCAAAACTTGAGAAAACATGCCTAAACTTGTATAACATCATGAATTGAAAGCCATTGCACAAAATCAAAGCCCAAAAGCAACTGAATTATTCAAAACAAATCTTGAAACTTGTAATGATATGAATTCTTTTCTTCCAAAACAAGATCAATTGAGATGTTTGGCACAAAAACGTGTTGAATTCTTAAAACATAGCCAAGATAAGAACATGCATGTGAGAATTCTTTAAAAACAACTTCAAAATGCCATGATATGTACATGCATGCATGGATTGAGCTTAAATTTTTCAATCCTAGCTTCATTCTTGTAATTCTCTTGATTTCTTGCACTAAGTGACTCAAATTCATAATTTAAGAGTTTAATTACCTATCTTAAGTCTTCAATTGGGCTCCATATGGAAACTCCCTTGAGTTTCCAAGACAAATCTTCCAAATTCCTTTACCTCAATTCCCTTTTGTTTTGATTTCAACTTCTCACTCTCTCTCCTCTTTCTCCACGTTTTTGAGGTCAAAAAGATGAAGGAAGTGTGTCTATATGTGTCCTAGCACTCACATTAGCCGTATATAGGCTTGGTTAAGCTAACTTAATTAATCCTTGATTAAACTAATCAATTACAATTATTTTATTCTAATTATTTGGTTTTGAATCGAATTCTACACAACCTTACCAAAAAATTCTAAAAATTCAAAATAACATATAGACTTAGACAATTTCGTGTTCAGATGCTGATGAGGCCTTCAATTCACATATTGAATCGGAAAGTCAGACAAATATTTCTACGTTAAACAGATATAAGCACAAATAATGCAATACATATGCAATTAATTTAGAATTTCTCTTAATTACTTATTAAGCATTCTTAATTAAGGATAATAACTTAATCACAAGTCGGGGTTGTTACATATGGCCTTCATCGGAGCTACCCTCTCCATCTTCCTCCACCTCACTTCATCACAGCCACCACCACACCTCTAGATTTGCTACTTTTCAGTCCCTATGGCTCCAAATATGCCATTTCTCGGCCTTCAGATCTACTACTTCTTGTCTCCGATCATCGGATTCACCGCCATCATTCCACTACCTTAACTTGGGACTGAGATTTTGCTTTTTTATTTTTTTTCTTTGTTCTGTATTTTTGTTTTGTTTGTATTTGGTTGTGTAGCTTGGAGTGCATCGGTGGTGTAATTATAAAGCTTATCCTCTCTGTGGTTGTAATCTATGTTTTTATCTTAGACTCGCCCTATTGTCGAACTCTTATGATTGACGTCTACTTCATAGTATAAGCTTTGCGTCTTGATATTTTCATAGTTGCTCTTTGATGCTTCATTGTTGATTTTTACTTTGTTTGGTGTAAATTTTTTATTGGATCTTTGTAAGTGCTGTTTGACTTATCTTAATGGAAATTTCCATTGTTCAAAAAACAAAAAAAAAAAAAGTTAATCACAATGTATACCAATCTCGAATTTCGATAAATTCAATATAGCTATCACAAAAAAATTAAGTGGATGGTAGCTTTGTAACATTATCAATAATGGCGATGTTTGACAACAACAGTTAGAGGCTATTTTAGTCTTTTGGACAAAAAAAAAAGCCTAAAAGCCTCATTGTTGCTGAGGCTCAACTTGGGGAAATTCTATTTCCACACACTCACCTACCTCTGTGCACACACTTAATGATTTATTTTTTTATTACAATTTTGTCCTAAAATAAAATTACTAAAATGTTCTTATCTTCTCCACCAAAACCCTAATTTCTTCATCTCCTCTGTGCACACATTTTGATCGTTGTTGAATGGATTTACCATTGTTGACATTGGATCTTCCCTTCCTCCTCCTCCGTTGTCCCCTAGATCATCACCTCCACCACCGCTGACTCCACCGCTACCACCTCCACCTTCTCCAAATCACTGGCCACCGCCAAGACCTTTTAACGTTTTTGCGGAAAAATTTTCGAAGTCGTCAAATTCTAAAACCCTAGACCTCCGATTACTCTCTCTCTCTCTCTCTCTCTCTCTCTCTCTCTCAGTAGAGAAAACAAATTCTCATTCCCACTCTCTGTCCTCATTTTCTTGGAAACCAAACAGTGGCACAAATGGCTACCTTTCAACTCACAAACCTAGCTGAGTTAATAATGTGTTCTTCTTCTTCCTCCTCAATTTTCAGTGGGTTTAACCACAAAACCTTCTCTCCATTCGTCTCAAGAACATGTTTCTCCTTCCAGGCTAGTCGTCGAAGTCCCTCGAAGCGTTACTGTACTTCTAGTAGCTCGTTTACTCCAATGGACGTGGCCAAGATCAAGGTCGTCGGAGTAGGTGGAGGTGGCAACAATGCCGTTAATCGCATGATTGGCAGTGGATTACATGTGGGTTTTTCTTGCATTTTGATGGTTCAGATCCAAATTTGACCCCTATTGCATATAATAATACATATATATACATTCTTGCTGGTTCTGATTATAGAACTGGGTTTTGTACATAATTATTGTTTTCAATGGCAATGTGGGTTTTGCTTTCTATCTAGTTCGTTGTGCATTGAGTAAAATTATAAAATTCAAAATTAATTGGTATGTGTACTTAGAGAGGATGTGGAATGAGATGTTTTGATGTGTGGAAATAGAATTACCCCTCAACTTGCGGTTGCCAGCTACTAATCAACAGAGGGCAAAAAGACACTTTTACCCTTTGAATATTTGACCAACCCGTAACCCTCCAACATCAGCTTTGATTAACAACTGTCTCATTTCTCTCATCTCCAGCAACAGTCAGTCAAGTTTCTTACAAATTTGGAATTTTTTTAATTCATAATTTTTATATTTATAAGTCAAGTTTCTTAAAATTTTGTAATTTATTTTAATTCATAATTTTAAGAATTGAAAGTCAAATTTCTTACAAAATTGCCATTTTTTTAGTTCGTCATTTCTATAATTCAAAGTCAAATTTCTTACAAATTTGTACTTTTTTTGTAATTCATCATTTTTATACTGAAAAGTCAAATTCTTACAAATTTACAAATTTTTTTTATAATTCGTAAAATTTATACTGAAAAGTTGATTTTTGTAGGCTAGTTCTAATTTATTTTAATTCGTAATTTTTAAACGTTAATAGTCAAATTTTTTACAAATTTGCCAATTTTTTTAATTTCGAATTTTTAGAATTTTAAGTCAAATTTCTTACAAATTTTTCATTATTTTTAATTCGTAATTTCTATAATTAAAAGCTAAACTTCTAGGCTATTTGAGTACTAATTTTATTTTTATTCGTGTTTTTTTTAATGACAAGTCAAATTTATTACAATTTTGCAATTTTTTTTTGTAATTCCTAATTTTTGTAATTAAAAATCAAATGTTGCCAAAATTTGTAATTTATTTTAATTCGTAGTTTTCAGAATTAAAAGTCAAACTTTTAAGCAATTTTCTATTTTTTTAAAAATTATTTCTTACAAATTTGTAAATTTATTTTTAATTCGTAATATTTATTAGTATTTGAATTTCTTACAAACAATTTTTTTATCGAAAATGACTGGTAGCTCGAAATCGTGACTCGATTTTGGCTCGACAGTCCAAAACGACGTCGTTTTGGGCTGTCTTTTTTTTTTTCTTCTTTTTTTTTTGTCATGCTGGTCTGAAACAGAGGGAGAGGAGAGGGAGAGGGAGAGAGAGAAAGAGAGAGAGAGAGAGGAGGCAGGTCGCCGTCGCAGCCCTTCGCCGTCACCTCTGCCCGCTCGTCACTGCCCCGCATCCGCCGATCGTCGTCGCAGCCTCTGCCTCGCAGCCCCCGCCCCTCGCCCCCGCCCCTCCTCTGCCTCCGCCCCCCGCCTCCGCCTCCACCCCGATATGTTGGCCCCCTCCAGTCCCTCCTCCTCCGCCCCTCCTCCTCCGCCCCTCCTCCAGCCTCTCCCTCATCCTCCTTCTCTCTCACTTTTTCGAGCCAATTTCGAGCCAAAAATCTCGAGCTACCAATCGCGATCGTTTTTTTATATCAAAAAATTCAAACTCCTAGCAGATGTTCACTGTCACGTCGTCAGCGAAGGGATTTTTTTTATTTATTATCTTGGAAAAGGACCTTGTACAGTTGTAGGGGCATTTTGGTCATTTTGTATCCTAACATCATTTCAAATACATTTTTTAATATAACAATTCAACAAAAAAAATTAAGCCATCTTTTCAAATATAAAAATTAAAATAACCTATTAAAATAGTCAAATAATTAAAAAGTTCAAAAAATAATCACTTCTCAAATGAGACCAGTATAAGAATTCAACAGACCTGTGTCCACAAATTGATCAAGCTGAACAACAAAGATTTCAGCTTTGCTTCCCTTCATAACTAAATTCGCCTAAAAAATTTTAGGGAAAAAGAACAGAACTCAACCATATTCAATTGATTTCATCAACAACTTGAACGTTTTCTCTCCAGCAAATGAAATTGGCGGTGGTGGAGAGTAGGCGGCGGAGGTGGTGGTCGGTGTGGGTGATTTGAGTGGGTTTTGTATTGAAAAATCTTAACTAATAAGAAAAAATCATATTGGATAGAGATATTTCACTAATTTTCTTTCAAGGGGAAATTACATAACAATTTTGTTTAGAAAAAATAATTACAAAAAAAGTGATAAATATTATAAATATTAATAATTAAAATGATTTACTTTTTCATAAATATATAATAATTTTTTAAAATTAACCTGATTAGTAATTCACACAATAAAATTTACATAATTTTATTGCGAAACAAACAATTGGTTTGTATGTAAGGCTTTTAAGCCACTTTCTCATCCGATCTCATCGAATGATCTAAATGCAACCAACGAAACAATAAATTATCAATCACAAATAATGTAATTTTGATAAAAATTGACATAACAAAAAATTTAATTTTTTGTAGTTGATGTTGTAAATGTTTGTAGTTTAGTTACGATATTTTTTATTATATCAATTTATACGAAATTACACCTTTTATGATTTATGTTACGAAAATTTATGATCATATTGGATATTTTGTAATAGGATACATACAAAGGGGTGCATGCCATATCATTTATTGTTTGGGTCTAATTGGCTCAGGAGCCTCCCGCAAGCTGTACAAATAATTTAAATTATTCATCTTCATAGTTTTGTGTATAAATTATGTATAAAATAAATTACATTAATCAAATAATATAATCACCTATTTTATCATATTTTTTTAACTTTTGAATAAATAGGTAATTTACTTACATTGATTTGTGAAATAAACTATTTAATTTATCAGAATAAGATGCATGATGAATTCTATATAATCCAAACAGTAAATACCTTCTAAAATTCACGCAGCCAACCAGAGCATATATATATGGGACCAAAAAATATTGGATTAACCTTATTTAATACCCATTTTGATACAATCAAAAAAGTAAAATATAAAAATAAAATTATCCATTTTGACATTAGCAATTAGCATGGTCTTGTTACAATTCAATCTTAACCCTTGATATACGTGGGTAGCACTTAAACTTGATTTGTGCTATCGCCAAAGTGGGCATGCAATAATTTTCACGGATTAGGTGTCTCTCTAGTTTGAAATCAGATTAGAACGTTTTGTCGGATTCGTGAAGCCTATTATAGGTTCAATTTCAATAATTCAAACTATTTAATATGTAGGGTTCGTCGAGTATTTTATTCTTACAAAAGTCACATTAATTGAATATTAATAATAATTTGATCATATCATATTTTTATTCATAGTAAATATGATTTAAAAATAAATTATTAATAAAAATCTATACTATATATTAAGCAAAAGGAAATTTTTAACCCCAAGTCTTGTGAGAGTTCCAATCTCCCAATCTAAATTTCTTGATTTTTTGATTGAAAAAAAAAAAAAAACCTTAGCATTTATTAACTTCTCCCAACCCCCAAGTCTTTCACTCATAATAATATTTTAATGCATTAAGAACAAGTATAAAAATTCTTTGAAATCCAACCCATGAATTTCTTGAAAAGTCCCAACACATATGATTATTATCCTTCATAATAACACTTTAATGCATTAAGAACAAGCATAAAAAAAATTCTTGAAAAGTCTAACACATATGATTATTATCAAAATATTAAACTTTAATATAATATAAAAAAGGAAAAAAAGAAGACATTTAAAAATCGCAATTCAAAAAAAAAACCTTAGCATTTATTAACTACTCCCAACCCCCAAGTCTTACCCTCATAATAACACTTTAATGCATTAAGAACAAGTATAAAAAAAATTCTTTGAAATCCAACACACATGAATTCATTGAAAAGTCTCAACACATATGATTATTATCCCTCATAATAACACTTTAATGCATTAAGAACAAGCATAAAAAAATTTCTTAAAGAGTCCAACACATATGATTATTATCAAAATATTAACTTTAATATAATATAATAAAAAAAAGATATTTAATTCAGTGAAAAGTCTAACACATATGATTATTATCAAAATATTAAACTTTAATATAATATAAAAAAGGAAAAAAATAAGACATTTAAAAAAAAAAGACATTTAAAAATCACAATTCACATATATAGATAATTGTAAATACAATTCGTACATAGTACGGATGATATGCTAATATATTTTAATTGAATGGATATCAATATTCGATTAACGTAATTTTTTATAAAAATAAAATATTTAATAAATATTATATATTAAATATTTTAAATCATTAAAATTGAATCCTAATAAAATTCACAGTATCAAACAGTATCATCTCGATCACAAAGGAGACTAGAAGAAATCTAGACCCATGATGACTTGCATTAATTTGTGTCCTTTTCGTCCGATTAACTTTTGCGAGAGTGCCTTGTTTTGTTGACTCGGGCGTTGAAACTTCTTCAGAGATGTAGGTTAGAGAAAATCTAGACCCACGACGAGTTGCATTAATTATTGTGTGGTGGCTTTTCGTCCGAATAACTTTTGTGAGGGTGCCGTGTTGACTTGGGCATTGAGACTTCTTAAGAGATTCTTAATCCTCTGGGTATCATATTTCCCATGAAAATTGTTTAAGTGCTCTAAAATAATAAAATCTAATAGCTTTAAATATATTGTAATTTTAATTAATTTGATATTTTATTCTTTGTATTTTTTTTTATATTTTATTTCTTACATTGTCAACTCATTAAAATTGACTTGGTGCTCTCTTTTTAGGCCAAGTTTAGCATTTTCAAAAAAATTCAAAAAGTCAAAAAGTCACTATCCTATTTAAGTCACATCATCTTATTTAAGTCACATCACCTCTCTAACACATCACTTCAAATCCAACCTATATTTCATAAAAAGTCAAAAAGTGTACTTATTTAGTCTTCCCAAACTTAGGGGTTGTTTGGGATGGTCTAAATAAGTGTACTTTTTGACTTTTTATGAAATATGAGTTAGGTTTGGATTGGGTTTGAAGTGATGTGTTAGAGAGGTGATGTGACTTAAATAAGATGATGTGACTTAAATAGGATAGTGACTTTTTGACTTTTTAACTTTTTTTAAATATGCCAAACCAAGCCTTAGCCTTAATAGTGTATATCATCACTGATTTTCCATTGACAAAAATATGATAGGATCTTCTATTGTCTTACGATTTTTAATCAATATATATGTACATGTATCTGAGTTAAAAATAAATATTACATAGGCCAATTATTTTAAGTGGTATCATCAATTGTAAAAGAAAAATGTTTGAGGGCCACAATTTTTGTAGCTCAAATGGTTCAAAATTACTAAAACGACTTTGTTTTGATAATTTTGATGTTGTTTTGTACTCAAAATGATGTCGTTTTGGCAATTTCGAGCCATTTGAGCCACAAAAATTGTAGCCTTCTACCATTACTGATTGCAAAAAATATATGTATATAAATCTGACTAGGTAATGTTAGATTTATTTTTTGGTGTGCCTCAATAGCTTACATATCTTTTACATGTTTTATTTTATTTAGATTCTATAATTAGATAAAATTAATATTTGAGATAAAATTCAGTAATTAAAATTTTAAATATGAGATAATTACTCTTCTAAGATAAGAAGGAAATCTTGATAGACAGGAATTCTTTTGATAAAGTTTATTTGACCTCTTTTCTCCTTTATATAAGAATGGATGACTCCCCTTACATAATATGAGTATTTTTCCATCACTCTAAGTTCTATAGTCATCCTAATTAAGAGAGAGAGAGAGAGAGAGAGAGAGAAGAAGGTGAGCCAATAATTCAATATTCAACTATTAGGAGTATTTTCTCAACTTCTCTAATTCAATGGCTGATAGAGATATGTTCTTTTTATTCTTGAGATGTATTGAATTCAAGATCTTATAAAATTCAATTCCACATTATTATTATGGTTACATGTACATTAATTTTTTCCATGTGGTATCAGAGTTTTAATTTTGTAAATCAATACACCTTAGAATAATAATATATTTATGAATATTGTTATTATATTATAATTATAATTATTCATGATACTAAGTGTGGCCCTTGCTTTTTTCTGATGTATCCTCTAAGGCATAAATGTTTGAAGCCAATTCACATAGTAAGGTTAAAGAGGTGAGCAGGGCTATCGGCTCCAATAATGAGGGACCGAAATTGCATGATAAACATGTAATATGCGTGCTTCGGTTTATTATTAATTTTAGTAATAATAATTTTTATAATCATTATAATATGACACTGAATTGAGTGTAGTATTTATATTACCCGCCCTTATGACAAAGTGCATAGATGAAAAGCAATTTTAGAATTTTGCGGAATCGTTCGGTCTATTACATAAATATATTTATTTGACTGTATTATGTTAGAGAATTATAGTTTTACCTTGTCTGATTATGTGTACTTATTTTCTATTATTGTTGATATTTATATTTTTTCATGATTTAAATCTGATATCATGATATACTTTTATGACATTAAATATTAAATATTGAAGTGGTTAATTCATATTAGGTGTAATTCTTATTGACCATCATATGAGATATTTATGATTGTCATATTGCATAATTATATATATATATATTCATGTTCATTTAGAGTTATTATTATTATTATTATTATTATATTGGTAATTGCAATCACACAAAAGAAATTCTAAAAATCATAAATGGTGATTTCATTAAAATAGTGATTGAATTAATGATAATTAAATAAACTCAAATTAGTGAATAGAGAATATTGTTGGTTAGTTCCGTATTCATAGGATTTACTAATTTAGTAGCTGCCAAAGTGATCTAGATTTGTAAAACTTATAAATATAGAACTACATAAAAGAATTGTTAAAAGGGTAACATTAAAATCGATAATATTCTCAATTGCAGTTATAATTAGGAGATTGAGACTAGCCCAAAGGAGAGTCACTTTCAAATAATTATGAACTGGGTAGGGTAATGTAACTTATGTAATTTGACATATTAGAATTGAATACCCAAATGTAACATGACCAACTGAAAAGTTGCATAAATTACTTTAGACCTACATAAGTGATTCTTGATGAGTGGACAATAGATATACCTAAGTTTTGCCCAAAGGAAAGACTTATGTGATATCAATAGTTCATTATTATAATTCTCAAAGTTTAATATGTATATTGTTTATGCCTATTTCCGCGTTACTTATGAGACCTTTAAGATTTGTCAAAAAGATAACTTGCTATCTAAGGTGGTTGGACTTAGAAGTGAGGCTATATTGACTCCTCTGACTCTCTTGGGATCTTATTTGGTTATTGACTAAAGGACTCTTTAGTGATGTTACCCTAACCCTTAAAGTAAAATTTGGGGGCGTCACATGTTCTATCTTATTTCAGTGGCAGTTCCCACCTCATTGCACTCTCTTGTATCGAGCATCCCTTTACTTATTGGCACTGTTATGGCTGAATTGACAACAATGATATATGATGGCAACCGAGGAGTTCAGGATCACATCCTCAATATGGCTAACAAAGTTGTAAAGCTTAAAACTTTAGGGATGCAAGTTGAGGAAACTTTTCTCGTGCAGTTTATTCTCAACTCACTTCCATCACAGTTCGGCGCATTCAAAATTCACTATAAGACCAATAAAGATATGTGGAGTTTGAATGAGCTGACTAATATGTATGTTTAGGAGGCAGTGAGGTTGAGAGAGGAAAGACGTCAAACTGCATTGGTTGTAACTTATGAAGCTATAAAGGAAAAGAAGGGTAATTTTGTAAAATAAAAGAAAAATCCATCTAAGAAAAAGAATGGGCCTAGGGAAGAAAATCAGGCTCAAAATAGTTTCACTGTCAAGTGCTACTTTTGTGGCAAGAAAGGACATGTAAACAAAGACTACAGCAAGCAAAAGGCTTGGTTCGAAAAAAAAATGTAAGAAATTTTCTTTTGTTTGTTATAAATCAAATCTTCCTGAAGTACCTTCTAACACTTGGTGGATTGACTTTGGGGCCACGACCCACATTACAAATTCCATGCAGGGATACCTCTCAACTAGAAAACCTAAAGAAAGTGAAAGATTTGTCTATATAGGGAATGGTCTCAAAGTTGAAGTCATAACTGTAGGAATTTATCGACTGATCTTAGAGACGGGTCATCAAATGGATCTAGAAGACACTTTTTATGTTCTTTTAATTTCTAGGAATTTAGTTTCGTTATCGAAATTAGATCGTGTTAGATATTCAGTTTTATTTAGTTGTGGAAAACTCAATTTAATGTTTAATTCAATAATGATTGGTTCTGGTAATTTATGTGATAGTTTATATAAAATTACCTTAAATCATTAGTTTGCACAATCATTAGTAACTCTGCATTCGAATATTGGTTTAAAACGTAGTCTAATCATCAATCTTGTGGTCTAGACAGTTGGGGCATATTTCTAGAAATAGAATTGAAAAATTGGTGAAGAATGAGATTTTGGAAAACCTAGACTTCACTGATTTTGAGATATGTGTGGATTGCATTAAAGGAAAGCAAACCAAATACACTAAGAAAGGTGCCACAAGAAGTAATGAGCTTCTTGAGATAATTCATACTAGGGGTGGGCGCGGGTCGATTGCGGCCACAGAACCTCCAATCCGCTATCCATCCGCCAGATTGGCAAATTAGAGAAAATTAATCCGCATTCGTCCGCCAATCCAGCGGATGTGGATTGAGCGGATTGGCGGTTTGGTGGATGGATGCGAATCGGTTTGGTGGTTTAAAATTTTATAAATTTTCAACAAAATTCAACTTGTTCACTTCCTCAAAAAAAGAAGAAGAAAGTATTACAGTTGATGACTTAAAAAAATATTACAATTACTGCATACCTCATCCAAAGCAAGAGAGTTTGGAACTTTAGAATATTACGATCACTGCATGCCTCATCCACATATTACAATTACAGCATGCCTCATCCACATAAAGTATTACAATCTGTGGTTCTTAAAATATAAAAACAATTCAAACTACCAAAACCATGAACAGAGCAGTAGTAGAGATTGTATGTCTCTATATTATTACATCTATATCTGTTTTTGAAAACAAAAACCAACCAGCATATATCATATTTTCTATTTATTATTTTTAGAGATAGATTTAAAAACCAAAAAATATAGATAAATAATACGTTTATTTTCTTCAATTCAAAAAAGATATTCAAGTTTAAAACTTTTTTTCAACAGAATATTTAAACTCTTTTTTAATTGAAAAACACAAACAGAATATTTAAACAAACTGAAAACATAAAGTCTTATAAATCACTAGGGGTGCTCGCCGTTTGGCGGTTTGGTTGTGGCCAAAGGAATCTCAAATCCGCCATCCGTCCACCAGATTGGCGGATTGGAGAAAATCAATTTGCAACCGTCCGCTCGTCATCACGCATCCGTCCAAAATGCGGCGGATCGGATCGGTTCGGTCGATTTTGGCGGATCGGTATGTCCGCTGCTCACCCTTAATTCATACAGATATTTGCGGGCCACTCAACATCCCATGTCTTAGTGGTGAAAAATATTTCATGACATTTATAGATGATTTCTCACGTTATGGATATGTGTATCTAATTCATGAAAAGTCTCAAGCTGTTGACATCCTTGAGGTATACATAATTGAAGTTGAGAGACAATTAGATAGAAAAGTTAAAACAGTGAGATCAAACAGGAGTGGTGAGTATTATGGTAAATATGATGAGTCAAGCCAAAATCCTGGCCCATTTGCCAAATTCTTAGAAAAGAAAGGCATTCGTGCTCAATATACAATGCCTGGTACACCACATCAGAATGGAGTTGCTGAAAGGCATAATCGTACACTTAAAGATATGGTTAGGAGTATGTTAAGTTACTCAATTGTACCCATTTCACTGTGGGGTGAAGCTTTAAAGACTGTAATATGTATCTTAAATAGGGTTCCGAGTAAGGCGGTCCCAATAACTCCTTTTGAGTTGTGGACTGGTAGGAAACCTAGTTTGAGACACTTACATAGTTGGAGTTGTCTAGCAGAGGCAAGAATTTTTAACCCACAAGAGAAAAAGTTGGACTCAAGAACAATATCTGGATATTTTATTAGTTATCAAGATAAGTCTATAATGTACAAATTTTATTGTCCTAATCACAGTATGAGGATAGTGGAAACTGGTAATGTTAGATTCCTAGAGAATGGTGAAATTAGTGGGAGTGAGAAAACATGAGTGGTGAATTTTGAGGAAATTAGGGTGGATGTGCCAACATTTGACCCTTATCGAAAAATTGTTGTTCCTCAGACTATTCCACAGGCTGAGAGAAACAAACAACATAATGAAAATCCTTCACCACCTCATGTTTTCACCACTTCATGAAGATACCACCATTGAAAATATTGTAGAACCACCATAACTGGCAGTTCTGAGAAGATCTCAAAGGGAAAGAAAACCTGCTATTCCAGATGATTACATGGTGTATCTACAAGAATTTGATTTTGATATTAGGATTAACAAAGATCCAGTCTCATTTTCACAAGCCATGAATAGTGATGATTCTACTAAATGGGTCAATACTATAAATGAAGAGTTAAAATCCATGGAACAGAATGGTGTTTGGGATCTCATCGAATTGCCTAATAATTGTGAAAAAGGTCGGGTGTTAATGAATCTTCAAGACCAAGCACGACGCAAAAGGCAATATCGAATGATTTAAAGCCAGACTTGTTGCCAAGGGTTTTACTCAAAAAGAAGGCATAGACTATAAAGAGACCTTCTCTCCGGTATCTAAGAAGGACTCGCTTAGAATCATCCTAGCATTGGTAGCTCATTATGACTTAGAGTTGCATCAAATTGATGTAAAAACTACTTTTCTAAATGGGAATTTGGATGAAGAAATTTATATAGAGCAGCCAGAAGGATTTGCAAAGAAAGGTAAAGAACATTTAGCTTGCAAATTAAAGAAATCCATATATGGCCTTAAACAAGCTTCCAAGCAATGGTATTTAAGATTTAATGATACCATTGCCTCCTTTGGATTTAAGAAAAATGCAGTTGATTAGTGCATATATCTGAAGGTTAGTGGGAGTAAGTTCATTATTTTAGTGCTATATGTGGATGACATTTTGTTAGCTAGTAATGACCTTGGCCTATTGCATAAAACCAAGGAATATCTCTCCAAGAACTTTAAAATGGTCGATATGGGTGAGGTAAATTATGTTATTGGCATAGAGATCTTTAGGGATCAATCTCGAGGATTGCTATGACTATCTTAGAAAGGATATATTGATCGTATTTTGGAGAGATTCAAAATGCAGTTTTGTTCAACCGGTGATGCACCCATCATGAAAGATGATAAATTAAATGAAAAACAGTGTCCAATGAATGACTTAGAAAGAAAACAAATAAAGGACATTCCATATGCATCAACAATAGGGAGTTTGATGTATGTCCATACATGTACCAAGCCAGATATTAGTTTTGCAATTGGAATGTTGGGAAGATTCCAAAGTAATCCTGGAATAGAACATTGGAAACCAGTGAAGAAGGTTATGAGATATCTTCAGGGAACAAAGGGCTATATGCTCACCTATAGGAGATCAAAATAGTTAGAAATGACGGGATACTCAAACTCAGATTTTGCTGGTTGCCTTGGTAGTAGAAAATCTACATCAGGTTTTATTTTGCTACTAGCTAGTGGAGCAATTTCATAGAAAAGTGTAAAGAAGTCCACTATTGCTTCATCTACTATGGAGGCTGAGTTTGTGGCATGCTTTGAGGCTATAAATCATGCTTTATGGTTGCGAAATTTCATCTCAGGACTTGGTATTGTTGACTTAATTGCCATGCCGCTGAAGATATACTGTGACAAAACTACAACAATTTTCTTCTCGAAGAATGGAAAGTACTCCAGTGGTTCCAAACAGAAGTAAAGTACTTAGTTGTTAGAGAAAGTTTGGAAACAACAAGTGTTAATTGAAAACTTAAGCACCTCTCTTATGATTGTTGATCCATTTACAAAGGGATTGCCACCAAAGACATACAAAGAGCATGTTATCAGGATGGGGACATATAAAGAGCATGTTATCAGGATGGCGTCTTTTAAACAACCTATGATGTGTATGGTTAATCTTGAGTGCTTATTTTTATTTGACACTATTTGCGCAATAATATTATTGTTTCTATTTTTCCTATTCTAAAAGTGTGTGTACACATTAATTTGAATATTGATAAACAAGAAATGTCTTAACAAGACAAATTACAGGGGCTTTTCAAGCAAATAATTACATATCCTGATAATGGACTAGGTTAGTGAATGTTATCGACGGTGTGGTGCATAGAAGAAAATATGACATAGATGCTATATAACCGCTATGACTCACATTAGTGATCTAAAGTAATCACAGTATTATAGTCTCTAATATATCTAAACTTATTGGCTATTTTTAAAATTTCGTGATCACGTATTAAAGTTTTTAATGTGGAATCTAATGAGTCAAAATTTTTATAAATTGCATATTTTGAAAAAACCTCATAATTGCATCACAATCGGCTTAATGGGCCAAGTAATGTTGGATTTGTTTTCTGGTGTGGCCTAATAGCCTACATATCATTTACATGTTTTATTTTATTTGAACTCCATAACTAGACAAAGCCAATATTTGAGATAAATAGAATTTTAAATATAGGATAATTACTCTTCCAAGATAAGAAAGAAACTTTGATGGATAGGAATTCTTTTAATAGAGTTTATCTAGCCATAATCTCTCCTCTGTATAAGGATGAATGACTCCCTTTACATAATATGAGTATTTTTCTATCACTCTAAGTTCTATAGTCATCCTAATTAAGAGAGACAAAGAGAAAAAGGTGAGCCAAGAATTTAAGGTTCAACTATTAGGGGTATTTTCTCAATTTCTCTAATTCAATGGCTAACAGAGGTATGTTCCTTTTCTTCTTGAGATGTATTGAATTCAAGATCCTATAAAGTTCAATTCCGCATTATTATTATGGTTACATGTACATTAATTTTTTACAGGTAAATGTTATCATCTCACTTTACTATATAGTTCTTAATTTTATAGTGAGAGAAGAAATGATATCTACCTAATTTGATTTATATTTTTTTTGGGTAAATTATAAATACACCCCCTGAGGTTTGCTTAAAATACGAATTGCCCCTTGTGGTTTGGAAAATTACAAGTACCTCCTTATCATAATTTTTTATTTAACAGAATTAATTGAAAAAGTAAAATTTCTAACTGTTCATCTATACAATAATAAAATTATCTGAATTATTAATTGAAATAAAATTTTAACATTATTTAAAACTATTAATTAACTTGATGATTTATTAATAAAAGGACCTATTTATTATGAAATTAGAAACCTTAGGGGGCATAATGTAATTTCTAAAACCATAGGGAGTAATTTGTAATTTAAGTAAACCTCAAGGGGTGTGTTTGTAATTTATCCTTTTTTTTTTTTTTTGAACCTATTCATCCAATCAAGAAAAAAATGACAAAAAAGTAACTACTTCAAGAACAAAAAATACAAAAATGAAGAAAATTATATATTTTTTTCTTAAGACTTGCCAACATTCAAAGAGAAAATATGTTGTATTCGTACAAACCTAGATATATGGGTGATGGGGAGTTTCTGATGAAAGTAATGAAAAGTCTCCGATGAAGGTAAATGGATAATTGGCCGATGAGAAAAAACTTTTTAAGATTTTTGACATATTGATAGTTGAGAGTTTATTTGAGACCATGAAAAGAAATTAAAATAAAATAAATGATAAGATCTTAAAAGGTGTAATTTTAATTTTGAAGATTTTTTTGAAAAAAAATTACCCAAACGGCATGGTCTTTTTACCCCTACGTATTGATTATTTGTTATAAAAATCATAAGATAGTAAATAAAATTTATGTATTTAAATAATAAGAAGGAACCATGGACCCGCCCTCGTCCCCGATAAGAGCAGTTTTTCCCTGAAAAATATCTTCAGCGAACTGGGGATGGTATTCAAAATTGAATCCCTGATCAGTTTCGGGCCAGGGACGAGGATAGCTTTCACAGGCCCGAACCCGTCCTTGTCCCTAGCCCATTTCTTCCCTAAATAAAATTACTTTTGTACCCCTCTCTATATATATGTGTATGTCTCAATTTGTTGGACTTAGTTTAGGGTTATAGGTTCACACACACAACACAAAACACATCACTTCTCTCTCTGCTACTTCCTTACCGTTGCTCACTCGTTTGCTCCTCCCTCATCGGCGTCACCTTCCTCACCGTCGTCGTTGCTCTTCTCTCTACTCTCTCTCACTCTCTCTCTGATATCTCACCGATTTCAGTCCCTTATAGTGCTCTGATCACCATTTTTGGCGATGAGAGAGAGCTTCGCGTTGTGAGAAAAATATAAAGGAAGGAGGGAGAGAGAGAAGAGAGCCATCATGGAGTGCTCTAATCGCCATTTTAGTCCCTCATAGTGCTTTTCACAGCGCCGATCTCTACCGCCGATCTCGTCTTTCGCTGATCTCATTTGCCGCCCTCCTCTACTTCTCTACCGACTCATTCCATCTCTCTCTATTCTTCTCTCTTTCTCTATGTGTTAGATACATACATACATACATACATACGTACGTACATACATACATACATACATTATATAGATTTCAGCTCAAATCTGTGAGATCTATTATGATGATGATCTGTTGTTGTTGTTGTTGTTGTTGTTGTTGTTGTTGTTGTTGTTTTTTTATTTTTATTTTTTTTATCTATTGTTTAATGATGATCTATGTTGTTGATAATGATCTTCTGTTGTTTTTTTTTATCTGTTGTCTGGGATTTTTTGGAGTTGGGTAAACTCGATCCCAATTAGGGAGCGGGAGCGGGGGCGGGGGCGGGGGCGGGAGGAAGTGATAGGTTCCCCGTTGGCGATCGGGGGCGAGGACAAGAATTTTGTACCTTTGAGGATCGGGGACAGGGAGTATAATCATCGACCCCGTCTCGGCCCGTTGCCATTCCTAACCATGGTGGTGTAGTGGTGCATGATTGTGCCTCCTGAAGGGAGGTCTATGTTCGGATTTTATTTTATTTTGTTATTTTTTAAACATAAAAATATTTTAAATAAAAAAATTTACAAAAATATTTTCTTAGAGTGAAATTTAATGATATCTTTAAAATTATGAGAACAATAATGGTTGTTTTGATTGAAAATAAAGAGAAATCTATGTGTTTGGTTTGAGTTTTTTGGATTAAGTTTTTTAAAAACTGAGTTTTTTGTTTTTTGTGTTTTTTTGTTGTTAGTGAATATTTTCAAAATTTTAAGCATTTTTTTTTACTTTTTTAGATGTGTCTTACTTAGATGTATCTAAAAGGTAAAAAAGTTGTGAAAAATATTTATAAAAATTAATAAATATATAAAAATACGAAAAATATACTGAATTCTTGTATTTTTTTTTTATATTTTTGGTATTTAGTGAATTTTTAAAAGATTTTTTTTCACAAAAATTATACTTTTATGTGTATTTATATTAAGTGTATCTAAAAATTAAAAAATTTGCTTAAAATATTTAAAAAATTTAGTAAAAAAAATATGAAAAATAAGAAAATAGAATTTTCTGAAAAATGTTTTTGGTGATACCTATCATTAATGACATACAAAAATTAATCGTATTTTTTTGTTTTTAGTGAATATTTTAAAATTTTAAAGTATTTTTTTTTTACTTTTTTAGATGCACCTTACTTAGATGTATCCAAAACGTAAAAAAGTTATGAAAAAATATTTTAAAAAGTTAATAAATACATAAAAATACCAAAAAAAAAAAAAATACTGAATTCTTGTAATTTTTTCTTTTTGTATTTTTAGTATTTAGTGAATTTTTCAAAGATTTTTTTTCATAAAAATTATACTTTTTATATGTATTTATATTAAAATTATTGGAAACTCCCATTTGGGAGAGTTATAGTCTAACAAGTTCTCATTTTAAATTTATACACATGAAGGTCCTGTTTTTTTGATAATATATTCTGAAGGATCTCATTATGTCATTATGGAATGGATTGTGAGACTAAAATACCCTTTTATGTTGTGGCTAGAAACGTTTTTGGAAGGGATTGTTCTGAGATGCTGTGGACGTGGGGTTCGATTTTTTGCAAACAGGTAACGTATTCATCCATCTTGTTATGTGGCTGTTTTGTTTTCATAGCATGGGTTTGTGGCGTGTGGGTTCATTTTCATGTTGGGGCGGAAATACGGTCAATAATGGCGTGTTGGATCGGTTATTTTGGATTGTGCTTTCATCTCAATAATTTCAAGTTACACCGTTGTTATTCTTTCCGATTTTAACCATGGTTTTTTTTTCCACTGCAGCAGTGGGGGGACAACCTGATAGTTGTGTGCGTATGGTGGTAATAATGTTGCCGTCATGCTCAACGCAGCGTTCACGTTACCTGTTCACAATCCAGACCACACCGCGATCCACACCATCATACCACACCTAAAAATCTGCTGACGTGATTGCCTCGTTTATCAGAACTAAGGCCTATTTTGAGAAGGTGGTAAAAATCAGTTTTTTTGCTCTTAACCAAGATTTTTTAAAGTGGTTTGGAAAGTTGGTAAAAAGTTTTTTTTTTTTTTATTAATATTTATTTATGGTGTCACATCACACTAAAATAACTAAAATACCTTCACCTAACTTAAAAAATTACATTTCACCCATTTATACAAAATATAAACATTGAGGGTAATTGCGTAATTTTTCAACCTAATTATGACACTCCCCAAATGAGGAAAAAAAACACGGCTTGCGTTTTGCCCCCAAAACGCCAACCAGGCGTTTTTATCCTTTCCCAAAAGTGGCCCAACCCGATGTGGTCCACTTCTAAACACCCTAACACAAACAGAATTGATTCTCCAAACTATTTTACTAAATTATGTGGCTGCCACAAGTGGTTTGGCTACAGGACACCAATCACGACGATTGGAGAGGTTGATGTCTCACTGTACAATGGAAGGTGGACAATTTTTGGCCAACGTCAGTGAATGAGGGTTTTCCGAATCTTCTACCACATCACCAAGATAAACAAATGTTATGGAGTATGTGCACCGTATCATCAACGTTGAGTACGATGTGGGTTGATCCAACATAATTAATGTGGGCAGATTTTTGGACCAAACTGGGCTTCGGTGTGGTGATGTGGCTAGACCAACCCAACGTACCACCACAAAAAAGTCTATAGGACGCTTTTCCCAAACGTGGCAGCCCCATGATTTATGCAACCTAAACAACTCAACATTAAAATCAATCCCTATGGGTAAAAACGTAATACACCTAAAAATGGGACTTTTGGGATTATTATAAAACAATTGGGACTGCATCGTCTACAATTCATTCATATGGGATTTATAGGTCAATTCCCATTTATATTAAGTATGTCTAAAAAAGAATTTTAAAAAAAATTGCTTAAAATATTAAAAAAAATTCAGTAAAAACAAAAAAACACTGAAAATAAAAAAATAAAATTTTCTGAAAAGTGTTCTTGATGATATCTATCATTAATGACATACAAACATAATTAATCTCACTATAAAGATATATAATTTATTAAATTGTTATTTACATTTGACATGTGAGATTCATCATACATGTATTTCTTTACTATTGATTGGTTATATCACATGTCAATAATGACGTGATGTTTCCATTATATTAAATTTTTACTCAAATTTTGTATAAAAAAAATTACTTTATCATTATATAATTTATTTTAAGACTTGTATTCATGACTTTTTTTTTATTGTCCAAGATATACTAGTAACAAATAACATTATTTTATTTTATTTATTTTTTACCTTTCTTGAAGTTAATCATAAAAATTTATGTAAAATATTCTTGTAAATTTTTATAATTTTGTAATTAATAAGTGTTCCTTCTTATTTAATTTTTGGTTTTGCCACTGTGCGCAACAACATCCCCAAACACGACTATTTGTGCCATCTTCTTTATAAATCATGACATTCGGCCTAATGGTTGTGCAACACTCTTTAGGATGTGAGATTTCAAATTCAACTTTTATAAAATGGAGTTTGATGCCTTTTGTGGTGATATTTATTTATCTTCTATTATGAAAGTTGTTGGTGGAGTTGTTGGGTTTGGACTTAGTAGGTTAGTTTTAGTAGGATTTGTTAACTTTTTAGCTATTGTAGGTTATTAGTTTGTTTGATAATGTACTATTTCTCGTAATTTTAATTATTTTCTTATTGATTGACAAAATAATAATAATAATAATAAATAATAATAATGGGATTTGTTAAAAATTGCAATAGACAGAAAATCTTCGAAACTAATTGCAAATACAAGGCATCTTCAGTTAAATAGACTAAAATATCTTTATTATTTTTTCTTCTTACTTCTCTTTCCTTCTTCGTTCTTTTCGATTACCACGTTCTATGTCGTTGTTCGTTTGAAACCTCTACTTTAAATGTTTGAACGACAATGGGTGTTTTGAGGGTTTCTTGTAATTTTATTTTTTTAATCTGATGGTGGATTGTAGGCTATTTGTTGTGTGATTGTCCTAAAAATGTATTTAGAATTTTTTTATTATGGTATGGAATTATCCGTGGGGTTTAAAATAATAAAGTAAATTTTAAATTTCAAATGGGTGTACAAAATATTGGGATGTCGAATTTGGAGTGCGTTTAGATGCTCCCATGATTTTTAGTGATACTTTACTTTTATTTATAATTACAAAATTGTCACCACATCATTATGGATGTGTTTTATGTAGGGTTGCAAACGAAACGAACCGAGCTGAGCCGAGTTTTGCTAAGCTCAAGCACAACTCGTTTACTTATCGAGCTTGTTTATTGAGTTCGAGTTCGGCTCGATAAGAAACTAGGCTTGAGCTCGGCTCAACTCGTTAATTTTAATGAAACTCGAGCTCGGCTCGATAAATTTTTTTTAATATTATTTAAATATAAATATTTAAATAAAAAATATTATTTATATTATTTAATATATAAATAATATATTTATTATATAATTTAAATAAAGATAAACGAGCCGAGCATATGCAAGCTCGAGCTCGGCTCGTTTACTAAACGAGCCTAATATTCGAGCTTGAGCTCAACTCGTTTACTAAACGAGCCGAGCCGAGCCCTTAATGAGCCAAGCCGAGCTTGTTCGTGAACAGCTTGGTTCATTTGCAACCCTAGTTTTATGTAAAAAAAAATTTATTTGCAAATCTTTTTTCTTCAAACATTTATCTAATCATACTAGGTTCTTTTAAATTTTAATTTACTAGCCTATTAACCGTACTATACACGACATAAAAATAATATATTATTTAACAAAAATATGATAAATATATTTAATTTTTTTATATTTTGTAAAACAAAAGTTAAATGAAAGCTAGTCAATCAGAATTTTTTTTTTGTTTATAATTAAGAAAATTAAAAAAATTAGTATGAGATATTGATTATAAGACTTCTCACTAAAAATCTCATTTTGCTTATATAAACTAGCCTATTACCTGTGCTATGCACGGGATAAAATAATATATTATTTAATAAAAATATGATAATTATATTTAATTTTTTTATATTATGTAAAATAAAAGTTCAATGGAAGCTATTCAATCGAAATTTTTTTAATTGCTTAAAATTAAGAAAATCAAAAAAATTAGTATGAGATATTGATCATAAGGTTTGTCACTAAAAATCTCATTTTACTTATATAAATGAGAGTATAAGATTCACTTTATATAAGTGAAACAATTCACTTTTTCCTTCTTTTCTTGATGTGGGATTATAAAATAAAAGTTAAATGAAAGCTAGCCAATTGGAATTTTCTTAATTGTTTAAAAGTTAACAATTGTTGAGTGGGAAGTTTATTTCGAATCAAGCAATCTTAGTCGTTTAATATTTAATTAGGTCAATTTTTAATTTATTTCGAATCAAACAAATTTAACCAATATATTTTTATAAAACCGCTAAAATTGCAGTTAAATCAGCGAATCAGTCAAACCAAAAATGGTTCACCCTATCAGTTAGGTCAAAGGACCAACCAAGTCGTACAAAAATTAATTAATTAAAACTTTTATATTTTATTTTAATTTTAAAATTTAAATTGTCTTGAAACAACTTATTTTTTCCTCCTTTTCCTAATGTAGGATTATAAAATAAAAGTTAACAGCTGACTGGACGGGACGTTCATTTTTAATCAAACAATCTCAGTCGTTCAATTTTTAATAAGGTCGATCTTAGTTTATTTCAAATCAAACGAATCTAAGTAATATATTTTAATAAAACAACTAAAACCGTAATTAAACAAATGAATTAGTCAAACCGAAAATAATTCAGTCTAATCGGCTAAGTCAAAAGAACAATCAATTTACAAAAAAATTAATTAATTAAAACATTTAAATTTTATTTTAAAATTTAAACTATCTTGAACTGAAACATGCACAATGCTATAATATTAAAAGAGAGTATAAGATTCACTTTATGTAAGCGAAACAACTCACTTTTTTTTTCTCGATGTGAGATTGTAATTATTTTAAAGTTAAATATTATGAGAGTTTCAAAATCTCATACAAAATTATTTTTAAAATCAAAATATCTATATGGGATTGTAAAATAAAAGTTAAATGGAAACTAGCCAATAAAGATTTTCTTAATTGTTTAAAATTAAGAAAATGAAAAAAAAAAAATGGTATTGATTATAAGGTTTTTCACTAAAAATCTTCTTTTTGCTTATATAAATGAAAGTATAAGATTCACTTTATATAAGTGAAACAATTCACTTTTTTCCTTCTTTTCCCGATGTGAGGTTGTAAAATAAAAATTAAATAGAAGCTAACTAATGAGAATTTTTTTAATTGTTTAAAATTAAATTTTTTAATAATTTATATAAATTAGAGCATAAGATTCATTTTATGTAAATGAAACAATTCACTTTTTTTTTTTTTTTTGTTGATTTGGGATTGTAAAATAAAAGGTAAATGGAAGCTAGCCAATAAAAATTTTCTTAATTATTTAAAATTAAGAAAATTCAATAATTTTAGAATGAGGGCTTGGAGCTTCTAGCAGGTTTCTCCCTTAAAACTTCCTTTATAAGATTCATTTTTATATAAGTGAAACAACTCACTTTTTCTTTCTTTTTCCAATGTGGGATTGTAACACTTTATATAAGTGAAACAATTTACTGTTTCTTTGTTTTCTCAATATGGGATTATAATTATTTTAAAGTTAAATATTATGAGAGTTTCAAAATCTCATACAAAATTATTTTTAAAATCAAAATTATGTGGGATTATGAAATAAAAGTTAAATGGAAGCTAGCCAATGCAGATTTTTTTAATTGTTTAAAATTAAAAAAATCAAAAAAATGAGTATGAGATATTGATCATAAGGTTTCTTACCAAAAATCTCCTTTTGCTTATATAAATAGGAGCATAAGATTCACTTTATGTAAGTGTAACAATTCATCTTTTTTTTCCCCTTCGATGTGGGGTTATAAAATAAAAGGTAAATGGATGCTAACCAACGAGAATTTTCTTAATTATTTAAAATTAAGAAAATACAATAATTTTAGAATAAGGGTTTGAAGCTCCTAGAAGGCTTCTCCCTACAAATCTCATTTTCCTTATATGATATATAAATGGAAACAAATTTTGCTTTTTCTTCTTCTCCCAATGTAGGGGTGTAATTTTGGCCCGGCCCGGCCTATTCGGGCTCATGTCAGGCCTTGCGGGCTCCTGCCAAAAAATCAGGCCGGGCCGGGTCGGCCCACGGGCCAAAAAACTAGGCCCAGGCCCTAGCCGAGGCCCAGGGGTATTCGGGCTTTGGGCGGGCTAGTGGCCCGGGCCTCGGGCCGGGCCCCTGGGCTCGGGCTTTGGACGAGGCTAAACAAATTTTTTTATTTTTTTTATATTTTTTCTACCAAAATTTTATTATTTTTTATTAAAAATAACACTGGGCATCAGGTGGCCCGGTCAGGCCGGGCCTCGGGCCAGGATTTTAGGCGGGCTAATGGGCCGGGCCACGGGGCAGGCCAAGCAGGCCAGGCCCATGGGCCAAGCCGGACTTCAAAATGATGGCCTTGGCCCAAGGCCTCGGGTTGGGCTGGGCTTGGGCTCGGGCCTACACGGGCCAAAATTACACCCCTATCCCACTGTAGTATTATAAAATAAATCATAAATTAATTAGAGTTTTATTTTTATATGGTTAAATGGCAGTTGGCCAATAAATTTTTTTTAAATTTTTTAAAATTAATAAAATCAATATGAGAAATCGCGATTAAACCGGCAAATCAGTCAAACCCAAAATGGTTCAGCCTAATCGGTTAGGTCAAATGACCAACCAACTTATACAAAAATTAATTAATTAAAATTTTTAAATGTTATTTTAATTTTAAAATTTAAACTGTCTTGAAATGAAGTATGCACAATACTACATTATTAAGATTCACTTTATATAAGTGAAACAACGCATTTTTTTATTTTTATTTTTATTTTTTTCATTTTCCAATGTAGAATTATAAAATAAAAGTTAACAATTATTTGGATGGAAAATTTATTTCTAATCAAGCAATCTCAGTGTTTCAATATTTAATCTGATCAATCTTTAATTTATTTCGAATCAAACAAATCTAATCAATATATTTTGATGAAACCGTTAATATTGCGGTTAAACCAACAAATCAATCAAATCAAAAATGATTTAGCCTAATCGGTTAGGTCATAATTAATTAATTAAAATTTTTAAAATTTAAACTATATTGAATTGAAACATGCACAACACTACAATATTAAATGGGATGGGAGTATAAAATTCACTTTATATAAGTGCAATAACTCATTTTTTCCCTTCTTTTTCCTATGTAGGATTATCAAATAAAAGTTAACCAATAAAGATTTTCTTAATTGTTTAAAATTAAGAAAATCAAGAAAATTAGTATGAGATATTGAAATTCTCACAAGGTTCCTCACGAAATGGGATGGGAGTGTAAGATTTCTTTTATATGAATAAAACAACTCATTTTTTCCCTTCTTTTTTCGATATGGGATTATCAAATAAAAGTTAGCCAATGGCGATTTTCTTAATTATTTAAAATTAAGAAAATCAAAAAAATTAAAATGAGGGATTGAAGCTCTCATAAGACTTCGCACTAAAAATATCATTTTTCTTATATAATATATATACGTATTGATAGATAGATATGACACTTTATCATCTATTTATTCGTAATAGTTAGTTGTATGGATTAGAAAAAGTGATATTATTATCTTTTTATATAAAATGTTTTTTTTTCTTATTTATCTTTATGACTATACCTTTTTAGCGTTAGTTTTGATTGATTTAGTCTTACTAAAAAAGAGATTAGTGTAATTATGTTAAATTTATAGACATATTTTATTTTATTTTTTCTAAATCTTAAGAGTGGTCAGTGTAATTCTCTCTAATTTATTATTTTTATTGATAAAAAAAGACTTTTTGGTTTCTCACGTAAATAAGAAGAAAAAAATTATAATTTTTCACCATTTTGTTTGATGAACAAGAAGGAAAAGAGAATTCAAGCCTCTTTGCATTTTTTTTTTTTGGTTTTTAGATGAAAAATTTTGGAATTATGAAAGGTTTATATTGACTGACTTCTGTTTCTTATCAAATCTCATCAATTTTGATGAGAAATATATAATATTGGTTTTAAGATAGTTTTTTTTTTTTTTTTTTTGTCTCTCTCAGTTTCTCTTCCTTCTACACCATTTCTCACAAACTCAAATAATCAAAGTTTTTTATTTTTATTTTTTATTTATTTCTTTTCTTTTCTTATCAAATTTCTCAATGTCTTGGCAACAAACTTGCTAACTCTATCATATGTGGAGAGCCTATGTTGCGGTCATGGAGAGAAGAATGTGAAGAGTAAATGTAGGACGGCAATAGCAAAAACTAGACTATACTGGTGGTGGAAGAAGACTCTAGTCAATGGTCATGGTTGGAATGTTGAACTCTAGTTTTTTGAGAATGTTTATAAGCACATTACAACAATTTCCAGTCTATATATATATATATCTAAATAATTAATTTTATTTGGTAATTAATATTAAAATCGACAAAATAGTGTGAACTATGAAAAAGAACTATATACAAACAAAAGGTTCCCTAATTTCTTTTTTACCGTTTTGATTATTAAATGTTTATTTCAATATATGTTTATCAACTTGGATTTGATGTGTCATTCAAATAATTCAGTGGTGGTGATGAATTGCATTGCACATGTGCCTCTAGATAGATTGGTGAGTTTGTTTTAGAAGGAAAACCAATTTATTTCAAGTAATGAAACACCTTATAATTGATACTTAGTTTAAAACCGTTTTAATACTCAATGAAAGAAAGAGATTATCCAAGCAATTACACACATAGGAGATAAAAGATTTTTAGTGGAAAAAAAACCTTCCAACCACATCTTACGATGTAGTAAGTGGGAGGTCAAGAGTTTGAGCAAATAGAGTAACGGTGAATTCTTCAATTGTATTCTAACTGTACTAATAAACTAATGCTTTCTTTGACCAAAAAAATAAAACCTTCCAACACGTTAATCAACAAAAAAGAATTCTTTGACCAATCTAACTATACTAATATACTAATGCTCTCTTTGACCAAAAAAATAAAACCTTCCAACACGTTAATCAACAAAAAAAAAGAATCATTTGACCAAGAAGGTAAAAATCCATTGTAACGCTATCGACTAGTTAATCGAATTAAGTATAATTCGGACAAAGATCCTATCTCCTCAATTCCAAAGTAGTTCTATAGTCTAGTTTTGTAGTCTAGTTCAACTTTCTCGGCTTTGGGTTAATTTTTTAGGGATTTTTAGCTAAAACTCTCTCATATGGGTTATATCTTGTGAAAAGTCAAAAGATTATAATGTCTTTGACCTTTGATCTTATATGTTTATTGTGAAAATGACAAATTGAAATTTTTTTGGACATTTTTGTCTACAACTTTCATTACCTTCTATAGCTTCTCATATTTTGTAACATCCAAAATTTATTTCTCGAATCTATTACCATAACCCTTTAATTAAGTCTATTTCCAAGTTATGACACAAGAATAAAAATAAATGAAACAATCAAATCTCTCTCTCTCTCTCTCTCTCTCTCTCTTAAATACATAATAATAACGAGTTCAACACAATTAAATTACAATGGTGCCCTTAGGCTTACATTGGAATAACACAATTTAAATGGGAGGGATTAACCCTCTTTACATAACATGGCATTCTGCCTACACGTAGCAAGCCCCTTGACTAACAATAAAAAGACATTTCGGATTTGTACTACTCTTCAACTCCATACTTGAAAATGGTTAACAATGTGGGATGAACACAAATGCTCAGTAAAGATCTCAATGATTCTAAAAAATAACAATACATGGATAACCATGATCATGAATACTGTCATAATTATATATGTCATGTGATTTTTTATACCCAAAACATACATACATAAGTATATCTTTTTTTCAAAGAAATCCTTCTTTTATCATTTCATGAACTTTGTAACTCACCAATTTCAATTTGAAAAGGTTTCTAAATCAAAATCACACCTCGAACATCATGCACACATTAACCATTTCGACATCTCTACGATTGATCTTTTATAATCCAAATGATTTCATTACGTTGTTTATTTTCCAAAATCAATCCACAATTTATTCTTTGTACTATCGTGCTACTCATTTACATCAAACAATACTCACATCACTACCAAACTCAACACCCATCTCATAACGCAACTTCAAGTGTATTCTCAATTACATTTATTCATCAACAATTATCTCTATAGCTATGCATACATTAGCAATTAAATGTCACAATCAAATAAACAAATCGTCGTCTCACGAAGCCTCACATTACCATCGTGGACTCACTAAGCCCTACGTCTGCCTGCTTTACCGGTTACTAGTCAGAAGGAATGCATTACTTCTATATAGCACAACCCGCTTTACCAGGTGTTAACCGGAAGAAACACATTACCTCTATATAGCACATCCTCCTACTTTACCGGATGCTAACCGGAAGGAACGCATTTTTTTTATATAGCACTGTAACAACGCCCGCGGGGGACCTCGCTACAGCTCGGACTCGATTTTATGTTGCGGTTCCAAATCTCGAACCAAAGAGTCCAAATCCGGCAAATCGTTTTGAGAAAAACAGATTTTTTGAAAGAAGTGCCAAACATGGACTGCTTTGCCAGATAACAGAGTCGCCACCTAAATATTTTTAAAATGGGAAATTTAGGAAACCCTGACTCGGTGCCAAAAGGCCACGTGTCCGTCATCACCAAAGTTGGCTCGGGAACTTGGGTACGATTAGGGAAGGTCACATCGTGAGCACCCCCTCTCGCCCGGTCAAAGACCGGCCTCTACTAATCATGATATCTGTTTTTTGAAAACTTTGTGAGTTCTTATTCCGGTTATTAGCCTAGGTTACTATGTGATGCTCGCAGCAAATAAGTATAGACTGGGTCGTCTGAATTGGAACAAAACATTTCATGTTTGTTTGTTTGAAAATGGTTTGCTACCCGCAGGTAGGCTTAAGATGTGGATTTGCCACCCTCAGGTGGGCTTAGTAAAACAATGATTTTGCCACTATCTAGTGGGCTTAAAACAAACAGTCAATGATTTGTCCCAGTCCGGATAACTCAACCTCCACCCACAGGCATTCAAGGCAGTTATATCACATAAGCAAATAGTCTCATGGCAAGCATGCTATCATGGCAACACTTACACGCATGCAAGGATGCTAAAGCATAAAAACTCACCGAGTACTCCAAGCCAAAACAAGAAGCTAATTAGAAATCATGCATGATCCTAAAATATACAGATTTGCCTAATGCAACACATGCAAGATGCAACTAAGATGGCAGGCTCGGCTATTCTAAACATGGCATGTGAAACGCAACAACCAACATGTATTCATCTTGTAATTGAAATACAATGCAGTTTGTATGATGCGCCGAGCCCGGTGCATGCAAAACAGATGAATGATGCAAACATGCTGTCATACTGTTATGCTAATTGAAATATGCCCTATATCTAACCATCCAAAGCGGGTAAATAAAAGGGAGAAAGAAATGGGGGTTGGAAGACATACATCACACTCACACACCCTTATTACAATTTTGCCCTCGCGCAGAGGGTCCGAATAAATAATAATACAGACCCAAAATAAAAGAATATTACAGTCCGAAATATACAAATTTCTAATTAATTAACAAATTAATTACAGAAAAGTAAAACTGGCATGCAAGCCAGGGACTGCCTCGCTCCTGATGAATGGTGTATGCTGGGCTGCTTTGGTGCGGAAATCCACTGGGATGCCCTAATTAGCCTCTGTTTGCAATTTTCTCAAAATGCGTGCCAGGCTCCGAAAAGTTGTTGATTCTTGATTTTGCTGCAACAGAGAGCAGGAAAAGGGCATAGCAATGTATTTCACAAATATATGCATGTCTCGATCCTCGTGCCACCAATCACGCACATCGATGCATGATGGCCGAGGAGCCGAATTGCACAACTCAATATGGGATCAATGCAGATGAATGCTACAATGAAAACCTAACTCCATCATGGGTTATCCGGAGTGTCGGTGACTGGGGAATTGAGACATGCTCCGCCACTCGGAGTGTGAACGCGCCTCGTTTCCCGTGCAATATGCATGATATGCATGAAATGTAACTAACATATGACCTAGCATGCACAATACTGATGAGAATGAGATGCCTCGAAATGCGTGCCCACGGGCACGCAAACCGAGGCGATGACATACAAGCATGAGATGACATGAAATATGATACACAATGAGACTAAAATGAAATGCCTCGAAATGCGTGCCCACGGGCACGCATACCGAGGAAATGGCATACAGAATGCAACAGAACTAAAAATGACATACAGAATGCAAATTGGGCTTACACTAACATGAGAGAGCCTTAGCCGCACTCACATAAGATGCCGGAATGATAAGAATGAGGTGCCTCGAAATGCGTGCCCATTGGCACGCAAACCGAGGCAGAGATGAAATGCAAGTACGATAAAATAGAGTGCCTCGAAATGCGTGCACGCGGGCACGCAAACCGAGGCAGAGGCATACGCGATGCAAACCGGATAAAACAGAATGTCTCGAAACGCGTACACACGGGCACGCAAACCGAGGCGGAGGCATACGCAATGCCAAGCGGATAAAACAGAGTGCCTCGAAATGCGTGCACACGGGCACGCAAACCGAGGCGATGATATGCGATGCAAAATCGGATAAAACCGAAGTGCCTCGAAATGCGTGCCCACGGGCACGCAAGCCGAGGCGATGATGAAATGAGAAAATCGGATAAAACCGAAGTGCCTCGGAATGCGCGCCCACAGGCACGCAAACCGAGGCGATGATATGCGATGCAAAGGCATACGGAATGCAGCGATGGGCTTATACCAACATGGGAGAGCCTCAGCTCACTCACATAGGAGGCCGTCGGATAAAACAAAGCTGCCTCGAAACGCGTGTCCGCGGACACGCAAATCGAGGCAATGATGTAGAAACATTAAAATGCAAATTGGGCTTACGCCAACATGAGATAGCCTCAGCCACGCTCACATAGGCTGCCGGAATGCTAGAAATGAGGTGCCTCGAAGTGCGTGCCCATTGGCACGCAAACCGAGGCAATGCAAAAATGACACAAATGGCATGGGAAATGATGGCAATGGAATTTCAGCACTTAAATAAACGGGAAAACAGCCCCGAAACAATTCGAAATGACACTCGAAGCATGCATTCATCCCGAAAATGCGAAATTAAGCCCCGAAATGGCCTATAGCCATGCTACACGTGCAAAATATGATCATGGCAGCAAGAACAGTAGCAAGACAGTCCCAAAAATGGCATTTTTTCAGTAGTAAACATGGCCTAAATGCAAGCATAGATAGATCAAACAAAGCATGCAAAGTTAGTGGCCAAAAGAGGGGTATTGAGACAAGTGATACATGAAAACCCCAAATGGACAAACTTTCTTCTACAACATTGAATATGAGCTAAAAATAAGCACAATTGCAGAAGATGACATTCTCAAAATCAGATCACAATCATGCTAAAAGATCCATGCAAAATAGGCTCCAAATAGGCTATATCATGAGACATGCAATGCACACACCAAATGACAAAACTTTCTTCATGTAATATGTAAAGGGGGTCAAAATAAGACCAAAGTCAGTAGGGGTCGAAGCCCCAAAAACAAATATAGATAGGTCAAAATTGCATGCAAAAGAGTGGCACACTTGATGAACATTGAAGGAAGTGGTATATACAAAGGCCAAATGAAGCTGAGCCTATCTACAATGTTGTAGAGGGGCTCATTTTAAGCACAAAAGCAGTAGGGGTCGGACCCCCAAAAACCAACACAAATAGGTCAATTTTAGCATGCAAAAATGTTACCAACTTGAAGAATATTGAAGGAACTAGTGTATACAAACACCAAATGAGGTTGAGCCCTTCTACAAAGTTGTAGAGGGGCTCATTTTAAGCACAAAAGCAGTAGGGGTCGGAGCCCCAATTCTCAACCAATTAGAGTATAAAAATGAACCAAGAAAAAGCCCTAAAAGTTAGTTTTGAATACTCACCCTTGAAGACTTGTCTTTCTTTGATTCTTGGCCTTGATTTGTAGCTTCTCAACCTCTGAAATTCACTTCCTAGCTGCTGGAGTGGTAGTGTTGATGGTGGAGCTAAGGGTTGGTGAAGAAATGGCCTTGACACTTGAAGCTTTTTTGGAGTTTTGAGCTAAGGAAATGGAGGAATTTGGAGATGTGTTCTTCAAGAAAAATTTTCCAACCTTGAAGAAGGAGAGGGAGGGCCCTTCAAATAGGCAAGAAATGGGGTGTAAAAGGGGGAGGGAAAGCACCCAATCTTTCCCTCCCGAAATATCCCCGGATGCCCCGGGATATGCTGAAAGATATCCGGACAGCTGGGACAGGCTGGAAAGCAAGAATCTGGCCGGCCAGGTATTTTTTTGCAAGGTGGCCGGCCAGCCACCCTCCATGGCCGGCCAGCCACCCTACATGGCCGGCCGGCCACCCCAAGAAAATGAACAGAAGATTTTCTGGCCGACCAGTATAGAAAGGTGTCCTCCAAGGTGTGTAGAACAAGGCCCCATGGTTGAAATCTGGCAACTCTGAAGCAGGAGCCACAACATAGAGCTTGAAGGAGAGGCCCAAAAATGAAACCATGAATTTCTGGCCGACCACTATGCCAAAGTGTCCTCCAAGATGTGTAGAACAAGAATCCAAGGTTTGAATTTGGCAACATTGAACCAAGAGTCACAACATAGAGCTTGAAGGAGAGGCCCAAAAATGAAACCCACAGTTTCTGGCCGACCACTATGCCAAAGTGTCCTCCAAGATGCCCTCATCACAGATATGTAGCTTTGGTTGGAAGAAAATGCCCCTAGGGTGTTCAACATTGGCCCGGAAGTGAGCAAAACGGGCTCCGGAGGAGCGAAACTGGTTATCTGGGATAATTGCTGGCTTCTCACCCCCCAGTGATCTTCCTGATGTTGAAACAGAGGTACCTGCCAAGTTTGAACAAAAACTAATGAGAAATGAACACTCGGAGCCAAAACCGAGCAGTTCGGAATCCCAAAAATGGGCTGCAGGTGCCGGAAGTGGTGTTCAGCAGCGAAGTGGGTATCTGCGACCCCAGTGTCCTCTGGAATGACGAAACAGAGATACCTGCCAAAAACCGGAGCAAATGGATGCGAAATGAATGCTCGGGACCAAAACACGCAGTTTGGGGTCCCGAAAACCGGCTACAGGTACCGGAAGTGGCACACAACCACGAAGTGGGCATCAGGGGCCCCAGGGTTCCTCGGAATATTAAAACAGAGGTCTCCGCTAAAAACCGGAGAAGGCTGATGCAAAATGAATGCTCGGGGCCCAAATCACGCAGTTCGGGGTCCCGAAAAAGGGTCGCCGGGCACCGGAAGTGGTGTTCGGCTGCGAGGTGGGCATCAGGGGCCCCAGTGTTCCTCGGAACATTAAAACAGAGGTCTCCGCCAAAAATCGGAGAAAGCGGAGATGGTTGGGCGGTCCCGAGCCGAGGCACACGGCCTAACGGCCCCGAAAACCGGGAACCGGGCTCCGAAATGGGCAAAATGGCCTACGGCCACGAAAAGTAGCTCACGGCCACCGGGAGATAGTCTACAGGACCACTCCCTTCCCTCAGGAAAGAAAACAGAGAAAACCGGGTCTGGTTCGCAAACCGAGACAAAGCACAGGAGAGAATTCGGAAGTCCGGAGGCAGGGCGCACGGCCGCGACTCTGAGACTTCTGAACGAGCACAGCATGCAACATCACCGAGCGCTCAACTGGTGACGTCTGAGTCTTAAGGTCGGTCAAAAATGGGGTGTCTACAGTTGCCCCTCTTTGACAGAACTCGGAAGTCAAGGAGTGACGGGAGTGAATGTCAAAGCCTAGAGACGACCCATTTTTGACAAGGCCGAAGACTTAGACAATCATACAAAATGAACAGAGATATGTGCCCGCAGGCGTGCCCGCAGGCAGGGGGCAAAATGCAAAACGACATGCACAGAGCCAGGTGATCATGCAAGTGCAGCAAGCTGCAATGAAGCAAGTATTGACAAATAGATGCAACAGTTTTAAGCAAGAATGCAAAGCAAACAACTACGTTTCATGCAGTTAGGAATGCGGAGAATCATTCAATTCTCATCGCGTCTCACACGGAGAAGATACGATACCTGCGCGATTCGTCTGGTCGCACCAGCCTCAAATGAACCGTACATACAATATCGTGCCTGCAAAAGAGAGAAATTCAACAAGAACAATATGCAACAACATATATTCCATGCGATTCCTATGATTCGAAAAGCTTGACACACACAATGTCGATGAACGGATGCAACATAACGCGAGAAAAGTGCGTGCGTGTCAACGCGTGTTGAAGCGCAGAAGTATGGCACATCAAGAAATCATGCGAAACATTCATGACAATGCAAATTATAAGCCCAATGAAGCAAAACGAACATAAATCAGGATGCCCATTTGACATGAAATGATGAACCGGAAAATGCGCAGTTCGGTGACGGCAACTCAATCGCGGCCTCTGATTCAACTCCCGGAGAGTTCACAACATGTTTAAAAAGGATACACTCTGATTTTGATGAATAATGACGAGACACATATCAGAAATTGCAGTTAAAGTTCCAGCGGAGCAATTCGGCGCCAGAAAGTGTACTTTTCTTCAACTTTTTCAGGTCCCGGGAACTCCGATCTTCCTCAAAATTTGCAGAGAGGCAGGGGAGGGGGTGGGGGACATGGTCGGCCAGCCCATTGCCCTAGGAGAGGCCATCGGCCAGGGCCAAAAGGTAGAGGGGCCGGCCAGCCAGGTTAGGTGGCCGGCCGGCCACCTGCCAAAAGCAGGGGCAAAATGGTCATTTTGACCTTTTCTATATATATGCACCTCCATTCAATCCGAAATCACACCCCCAAGTGTGGAATTCTCTCCTCTTGCTCTCTAAGCCATTCTCTCTCTCAGATCTGCATTCTATACGCGCCCCTCGGCCTCCCACGCAAGTTGTTTTTGCGAAATCTTTCAGATTTAAGCACTTTGAAGCGACTAAATTTCGACTTTGGAGCTTCTCTTCTCATTTTCACCACTTGAGGTAATTTTGTTTCACTATTTGGAAAATTTTCCCGGGGGTTGACTTTTGTTGACTTTTTGTTTCCCGAGAGTTGACTTTTGTTGACTTTTTCCAACTTTGGCCCATTTTGCTCATTTTTGCTCCTCTTTGCAGATTTCTCGACATGGCGGGCCATTTCCCTCACGGCGGAGGTTTTCCCGGCGCCGGAAATGACTTTGACATTATGGCATTGCCTCCGAGAGTTCGCCCTTTCATTCCCGATCGATATGCCCCAGCGGTTCATAGGCTTCCGCGGGCCACTTTTCGTCATTTCACTGAGTTTAACGACCGAGTACCAAGGGATCTTCTCTTACGAGAGCCAGAGCAGCACCTCTCTTATGATGCAGAGGTATTTTACTTTAGTCTCTGTATTCCTCGTGCATTTCATTCCCCTGCCATGCTTAGACACATAGTTTAGCTTATGACATAGTACTTGCATCCTGAGCATGTGACTTAGCCACTTGAATTTCGTGAACACAGCTCATTGAACAATTGTGAGCGCGTAGTATACATTAGTTAGGAATTGAACACACGGCTCAAACATTGATTCGCCAAACACACAGCCCGAAGTTGAAAATGAGCACACAGCACATACTGACTAAGAGTAGAACACACAGTCCCAAAACTCAGATTTTCTGAACACGCAGCCCAGATTTGAAAGTAGAACACACAGCCCTAAACTTTGATGCACTGAACACACAGCCCAGATTTGAAGCGAACACACAGCCCACTAATTGAGAGTAGAACACACAGCCCCAAACTTGATGTACTGAACACACAGCCCAGATTTGAAGCGGACACACAGCCCACTGATGTTGAGTAGAACACACAGTTCCAATTTGAAGCGAACGCACAGCCCACTGATGTTGAGTAGAACACACAGTCCCAATTTGAGGTGAACACACAGCCCACTGATGTTGAGTAGAACACACAGTCCCAATTTGAGGTGAACACACAGCCCACTGATGTTGAGTAGAACACACAGTCCCAATTTGAGGTGAACACACAGCCCACTGATGTTGAGTAGAACACACAGTCCCAATTTGAGGTGAACACACAGCCCACTGATGTTGAGTAGAACACACAGTCCCAATTTGAGGTGAACACACAGCCCACTGATGTTGAGTAGAACACACAGTCCCAATTTGAAGCGAACACACAGCCCACTGATGTTGAGTAGAACACACAGTCCCAATTTGAGGTGAACACACAGCCCACTGATGTTGAGTAGAACACACAGTCCCAATTTGAAGCGAACACACAGCCCACTGATGTTGAGTAGAACACACAGTCCCAATTTGAGGTGAACACACAGCCCACTGATGTTGAGTAGAACACACAGTCCCAATTTGAGGTGAACACACAGCCCACTGATGTTGAGTAGAACACACAGTCCCAATTTGAAGCGAACACACAGCCCACTGATGTTGAGTAGAACACACAGTCCCAATTTGAGGTGAACACACAGCCCACTGATGTTGAGTAGAACACACAGTCCCAATTTGAGGTGAACACACAGCCCACTGATGTTGAGTAGAACACACAGTCCCAATTTGAGGTGAACACACAGCCCACTGATGTTGAGTAGAACACACAGTCCCAAACTCAGATGTACTGAAACTTTGAACACGCAGCCCAAATACCAAATTTACTGAACACGCAGCCCGTTTTCACTTCATTTGCACACAGCTCATTTTCACTTCATTTGCACACAGCTCATTTTCACTTTATTTGCACACAGCTCATTTTCACTTCATTTGCTGATCTATGCATTCATTCTAAATGCAGGTTTATTCTCGCACAGTGCGAGGATACGGTTCCGTCACCGCGAGGGAGTGGTATTTTGAGCTTCCGGAAGCTGTCCGGGGCTTGGTCGACCTCGCAGGATTTGGACCATTCTGCCGGGGACTATCTCGTTGCCTCATCAGTAGGACTTTATTCGCGGCTCTAGCAGAGAGGTGGTGGGACACCACCAATTCTTTCCATTTTTCTGCAGCCGGGGATATGACCATGACCCCGCTGGACTTCGCTATACTCACCGGCCTAGACGTAGGCGGTGTACCCATTCCCTATGACGAGGATATGGGCCAGTGGGAGGCTGCTTGGATGCACCTATTGGGGACACACCCGCCTGTAGACAGAGGTTCGGGGAGAGTCCGATACTCCTGGTTTGCTTTGCACTTCCGGCGGCCACAGATGGAGCCCGGTACTCCTGAGGAGGCGGAGCAGTATGCCCGCGGTTTTCTCATGTATCTCCTCGGCACCACCTTGTTCGCTGATAGAGGGAACATGGTAGGGTTATATCTCCTGAGTGCTTTGGTAGACCTATCACAGGTCAGCCAGTATGATTGGGGCGGCGCTAGCCTGGCTACCCTGTACTGTTACATGAGCGCAGTCTCTCGCGGACGGGGAGATTTACTCGGCGGCTACTGGAGAACCTGGGAGGTACATTCTGTCCTTTTGATTTACATTTTTTGCTTCTCATTGCTTGTTCACTGCACACACGGCGCACTTTGCACTCTGTATTCTGCCTTCAGCACCTTGTATTCACATCCCGCACTGCTTTTCTCAGCTATGGGTATATGCATATTTTCCCACATTAGCCCCGGAGATGGAGGTGACAGGACCTCCTATGACCCCATATTCACTGATGTTTGAGGGCGAGTACTTGTCGAGGCCTCGAGAGACTCTCTTCTCTCTGCGGCAGTACTTCGATACTGTTCGAGCGACAGAGGTATTTTAAAACTCTCAGTTCCTTTTCCATTTTCATCTTTGATCTGCTTTGTATGTTCTGATTTCTGATTGACTTATGCACTGGTTATCTGCAGATCACTTGGCAGCCTTGGGCAATCTTCGGCGATGACCTCGAGGATCAGTACCCCGGGGGGTCGACTAGTTCCCAGTATAGGTTCCTGCTCGAGGGACCAGTGGGTAGAGTCTGGTTCCTGGGGGAACGCTTCCAGCGCCAGCTATGGGGGGGGAATTCTCAGGACCCTCCTGCTGTGCCTCCAGACACCATGCGGACTGCTGATAGATTATCTCCTGAGGAGGTCAGTAGTGCTATGCAGGGCAGTGATGCGTTATTACATCTTGTTGATGGGAGCTACTCCACCTACCGCCGCATATATTTGATGCCCCCCTTGACGGGAGTACGGGCTCCGGCACGGAGGCCCGCTGGCGCACCATCTTCGAGTCACGCTCGTGCTACAGACATCCCTTCTTCTAGCAGGGCTGGCACATCTAGAGGTAGAGGCAGTTCGATTCCTCCGATCCCTCCGACTCTTGATCACCCTGGATGGCCAGAGATGCCGACTGAGTTGACGTGTTGGCAGTATGGGGCTACCTCCCCGATTCCGATCCCCATGGAGCCTCCGGCGCCTGGTCACAGATACGTCAGTGATCCTGACTCACCACCGGTATGTTCTGCCATTTTTCATTTGTCACACAGACATTTTGACAGTTGCTTATCAATTGATGAATTGAGCTTGTATCTGCAGCCACCTCGGGATTACATAGATCAGATGCTCGGAGTGGTGGCCTCACTCGAGGGGATGGTCCTGCGCAGAGAGGCACAGATGTCCATCATGGGCTTCCAGGTACCCTTCATCTTTCTTGCACTTATCATATTTCTGTTAACGCTCTGGCTTTAAACATTCCATCGTACTGATAGGCTGTGTAGAACACATCTAGCACACACCCCCCTCCCATACTGTACTTGCACTTGCTTTTTATGTTTGAACTGATGTATTGCACTTTGCATTTTCAGATGCCTCCAGTCTATGCTTCGACACAAGGTGGGCCTCCCGGGCCTTTTCAGAGAGGTAGAGGTACTGGGCCTCGAGGAGCTGGGCCATCTCGGCCTCACCGAGGAGCTCGAGGAGGAGGGTCGTCTCGCAGACGCAGGGCACCCATTGTTGAGGACGACGAGGAGGAGGTCGCAGATCATGTGTCAGACACATCTCCTGGAGGGGGAGGCTCCGGTCTTGGTTCCGGGAGTGGAGACGAGCCTGAGGGGGATCCGGAGGACGACAGCTCCGATTCAAATGGTGATGATGGGGTAGAGATTATCCCGCAGAAGAGGATGAGAGGGCCTCCCCATTCCCGCTCCCGAGGGCACTGATGTTATTTCCTGCTTTATTCTACTTTTTAGCTAGTAGTTTGTAGCACTTTGCACATTGTTAGGCAGTTTTATTTTCTGTAAAACTTGTACCTTTACTTTGTTGTAAAACATGATGAAATGAAACAGCTTTTGAAAAGACGTTGTATTTGAAATTCTTAGCATCGTATCGCATTATTTCGCACAAAATGGAATTGAATGAAAATGTGCCTCATGTATTACCGGGTCAGGTGGTGAACCGACGCAACAAATAAGAACAAATTGACTCACTAAGAAATAGAACAGAATCTTAGCAAGTTTACAACTCAATAAACAAAATACAACAATGTTAACGACTCAATCGACAAGACTTAACAAAAATTGTGTAATCAAAAGGGTAACAACTCAAAACACAAAATGCGACAGCTCGACAAAACTTACAACTCAATAAGCAAAAACAACAACTCGATAAGCAAAAATACAACACGATGTACTTTGGATGGACTACCTGAAGAATGGAATGTATCCAAAATTGATAGGCCTGGATGCCTTCTACTGCCGGGAGACAACCAGATTTGCAGGGAGTCCACTACTGCTACAGGTAATGTTTCCCATCCAAGCTCACATATATGTTCACTCACATCACTCGGCCCTCGGGCTCGATTTTTCTCACAAAACCCCTATCTCACTTTTCTCTCATCGCACATCTCTCTATTCTTTAATCTCTCATTTTTTCATCCCTCCCCAGATAAGGTTGATGGATAAGTTGCAAGTTGTGGACTCTTGCCCTGCTTATTCAGCCCGCAGCTACTTCTTTCGGCAACACCTAGTCAATGCTCCTGATGGGAGCTGGTGGTTTGAACGGATGTGCAATTTATCAGCAGACCGCATTGCTTGGAGAGTTAGAGGGCTTCTGGCCCCTGCCCCTGTCTTCAGTTGCACTTGGTCTGATGAGCGCTGGGATTGGCTCAACGAAGGAGCACAAGTTGGGCCCAAGTTGGCATCAGAGGCTTCAACTAGCTCTGGGAGGGGGCGCAGGGACACCTGACTGGACTGTGCCCCAGATTTATTGCTTTATTAGTACTTTCAAGTTTTCGTTATGAATGTAATGAAAAAGCAACTTCAATTGTATGCAAGAGCAACAGAACTCTGTTTTTGAAATCAATGAAATTGAAGGTTGGGGTACTGAAAATTCTCCACTTTTGGTCCAAAAATGGTCTTAGTTGTAAGAAGATTAATTTGAACAAAGCCAACTTTTATTAAAACTTTTCAAAACTATTTTCGATATGGATCAGAACTGGACACGCCTGAGATCTGCCACTGAGATGCACAACCCCGGATCCTAGCAACTGGAAAGTTGCCCCTAGTTTGAATGATGCCGCAGCACTTCAGCGCAACGGAAAGTTGCCCCTAGTTTGAATAGCACTGTACCGGAGATCACAACAGATGCTGATGAATAAAGATGACTGAGATGATCAAAATGGACAAAGTTGATCGGGGAAAAGATTGTGACTGAACTTCAAGATGAAGCTGCCTACGTATCCCAAAGATGGGAATCAAGCCTTACGTAGTTCAGGCTTAGGTTCGCTCGGGTATTTTTACTCTCCTTTTGCGCTCTAACTTTTGCCAAGGCCGCCCTTTGCGGGTTTTCAACCTTGCGAGCTCAGTTTTTATAATTTCAAATTTTTTGTGCTCTGAGTTTTGCCTAGGTCGCCCTTTCGGGTTTTCGGCCTAACGAGCCTCTCAGGGGTAGTATTTCTTCAACTTGTCCATATTGATCGGTTGGGAAAACTCCAAGCCATCTAGATCCATCAGAACCACAGCTCCACCTGACCAGATTGACTTGACGATGTAAGGACCAGTCCAATTAGGTCTGAACTTGCCCCTTGGGTCGTGGATGGGAGCTCGGTTGTCCTTGAGCACTAAATCTCCTTCTTTCAAATTCCTGGACTTAACCTTCTTGTTAAAAGCCCGGGCGATTCTGCGTTGATAGCCTTGGACGTGGTACAGTGCTTTCAATCTTCTTTCATCAAAGAGCATGAGTTCCTCAAATCTATTCTGCTGCCAATCTGCTTCGGCTATCTGGCACTCGGCCAATACTCTCAAAGACGGGACTTCAATCTCAATAGGCAGGACGGCCTCCATCCCATAGACTAATGAGTACGGAGTCGCCCCAGTAGAAGTTCTGATCGAAGTCCTGTAGCCCCACAGAGCAAACGGCAGCTTATCTGGCCAATCCCGGTAGGTTTCCACCATCTTCTGTAGTATGCGCTTGATGTTCTTGTTGGCGGCCTCAACTGCCCCGTTGGTTTGTGGCCGATAGGTAGACGACTTATGAAAAGCCACATTGTATTTCTTCAACAAATCAATCACCTCCTTCTTGAAGTGGGAACCATTGTCAGAAACTATCTCATTTGGGACTCCGTAGCGACAGATAATGTTGTTTCTGATGAATTTTGCGACGTGTGAAGCCTTCAACACTGCATAAGATTGGGCCTCAACCCACTTTGTAAAATAATCTATCGCTACCAAGATGAACTCATGCCCATTCGACCCCTTCGGCGTAACAGCTCCAATTACATCAATTCCCCAGACAGAAAATGGCCATGGTGAAGTCATGTTGTACAGCTTTGACGGCGGAATGTTCATGCGATTTGCATGAATCTGGCATTTATGGCATCGCCGGACGAAACCAATACAATCCTCCTCCATGGTGGACCAATAATAACCTTGTCTAAGGATCTTCCGTGCCAACATCACCCCATTCATATGTGCACCACATTCACCCCCGTGGATGGCTTCCATCAGACGCCTTGACTCTTCTGCATCCACACACAGTTTATGCATTCCCAGATGGCCTCTTCTATACAGCTTACCCCCACAGATGATGAACTGAACCGACATTCTTCTGATTGCCCTCTTGTCTTTGGCATTTACCCCTGGCGGGTATGCTTCTTTCTCTAAAAAGTTCCAGATATCGTAGTACCAAGGGTGTTCGTCCTGAACTTCATCTATGGTTGCAATCGACTCATAAGCAGGTACAAATTTCTGGTCGATGATGACTGGACGCATTCGGACTCCACACGGGATGTCTATCATAGATGATAGAGTTGCTAAGGCATCTGCGAACTTGTTGTTCTCTCTTAGCAGATGAGCGAAATTTAACTTTTCAAACCGAGGAATCAGCAAATCCAAGGTTTGGTGATACATTATCATATTTTCTTCTTTTACTTTCCAGTCTCCTTTAGCTTGAGACACAACAAGATTCGAGTCCCCAATGACGTCCAGCCGTCTTGCCCCTAGTTCCAGGGCTGCTTCTAAACCAGCGATGCACGCCTCATATTCTGCTTCATTGTTTGAGACTTTGAACCGGAGTTTGAAGGCTAGAGGGATACGGGAATTGTCGGGTGCTATCAGCAACACTCCTACCCCATACCTATGTTGATTTGACGCTCCGTCAAAGTACATTGTCCAAGTTTCCTCGTCGATATGCAAAATTGATTCATCTGGGAATAAATACTCAACTGCTTCATCCCCCTCAACCGGGTGGTCGGCAAGGAACTCTGCCACTGCTCTTCCCTTCACTGACTTGCGCGTGACATATGTAAGATCAAATTCGGAGAGCAACAGCAACCAACGAGCTAGCCTACCCGTAAGCGCTGGTTTCTCGAAAAGATATTTGATGGGATCGAGACGTGAAACCAACATTACAGAGTGAGCTAACAGGTAGTGCCGCAGCTTCCTGGTAGCCCATACCAGAGCTAAGCAAGCCTTTTCCAGTGGTGTATATCGGGTCTCATATTCCAGCATTTTCTTGCTCAAATAATAGATGGCTTTCTCCACCTTATCTTCTGATTCTTGTGCAAGCATGCAGCCCATCGTGGTCTCAGTCACTGACAGATACAAAATCAACGGTTTCCCCGGTTCTGGTGGCGATAAAACGGGCGGGTTCTGTAAATACTCTTTAATCTGTTTAAATGCAGCTTGACATCGGCCGTCCCATTGGAACTTCTTTCCTTTCTTCAGGAGGCCAAAAAGTGGTTCACAAGTCAAGGTTAGTTTTGAGATAAACCGTCTTATGAATTGCACTTTACCCAGAAAGCCGCGCACCTCCTTTTCAGTCCTTGGTGGGGGCATTTCTAGGATGGCCTTGATTTTGGAAGGGTCGACCTCGATGCCCCTTTGTGTAATCAAAAACCCCAGCATTTTTCCCGCTGTAACACCAAACGTACATTTCTGAGGGTTTAACCGCAACCTGAATTCTCTGATCCTTTGGAAAAACTTGCGCAAGGCGGCGTAGTGGCCCTCTCTTTCCTTGGACTTGACAATCATGTCGTCCACATACACCTCAACCTCTTTGTGGATCATATCATGTAGTATTGTGGTCGCGGCCCGTTGATAAGTAGCCCCAGCATTCTTCAACCCAAACGGCATGACCCGATAGCAGTATGTCCCCCACGGGGTGGTGAATGCAGTCTTTTCTCTGTCCTCCGGCGCCATCACTATCTGATTATACCCTGAAAAGCCATCCATGAATGAGAGCAAGGCGTGCCCTGCTGTGAAGTCCACTAATTCATCGATGTGTGGTAGGGGAAAATCGTCCTTCGGACTGGCTCGGTTTAAATCCCTGAAGTCTACGCACACCCGGATCTTGCCATCCTTCTTTGGCACCGGAACAATATTGGCCAACCAAGTCGGATATTCAGAGACTAGCAGGAAGCCTGCGTCAATTTGCTTGGTGACCTCTTCCTTGATCTTAAGAGCCCAATCCGGACGGATCCTTCTGAGCTTCTGTTTGACAGGTCGGGCCTCGGGGTCAAGGGGGATCCGATGCTGTACAATCTCAGGATCGATCCCAGGCATGTCTTCGTAGGACCACGCGAAAACATCTTTGAAATCTTTTAATAAAGCGACTAAGCGCTCGCGTTCCTCTGAAGACAGCGTGGACCCGATCTGGACCAGCCGCGGGTCCTCCTCAGTACCAATATTTACAGAAATGATTTCATCCGTTAAGGGCTTAACAAACCTCTCTTGCTCTTGCTCAATTAGTCGTTGTAAAACCGGAGGAACTTCGTCCTCGTCGTTTTGATCAAAATTTTGAAAGTCCTGATTTAAGCAATAAATTAGGGGCACAGAGAAGTACTCGGAAACCACATTCACCTCATTCTCATTAAGTTCATCCAAATCGTCCAATTCTTCTGTTACAACAGACTCAAAAGAAAAGGAAAAAGACGACCTGGACAGGACTTTGGCATCCGGGTTGACACCCCCAGGAGTACCAGACTCAGACTCAGTCGAGCTGGAACCTGATTCCGACTCAGAAGACTCGGTGGAATCAGATTCCGGCTCACTACCTGATCCGGAACTGCTGGATAAGAATCCCTCTTCATACTGCCAAGTGAGGGAAGGTGCGATCGATGCGTCCAAAATAGCCGCTGGTTGGCTCACAGCCATTTCATCTCCAATCATGGAAACCACGGCGTTATTCCCCAAGCAATCTTGGTCGATCAGAGGATCAGAGAGGAGACTTGCCAGTGCTACCCCCATTTCCAATTCAGTGCCCTCAGGCTCCCCTGCCTTATTTTGCTCAGCCTCAGTTGTTGGGTCTGTCTGCTCTGTGGCAACGTCATCCCCGGATAGTTGCAGGTCGAAGAAGATTTCGAAGCCCGGTACGCGCTTCCTCTCCGCGTTTAACCATGGCTCTGGGAAGCCGCAAAATGGAAAATCTTCCCCCTCCCGGACAAAGCGTCCGTTCAGGGTACCCCAGATGGGCCTGTGCATTAAATCAAAAGGCTTCCCAGCCTGCTTTGCTCTGGCTCTGCTAGCCATTTCCTTTCCTTTCCTTGCCCAATCTTCTTTGGTGGGCAGATAACCCAATCCAAAGGTATGTGGATTATGTGGCACTTCGGCCAACGCTGCAACGCCTTTCCGGCCGCTTCTTCCCAATCCCATCCCAGGGATATGCTGTAGCTTGTTCATGAGGTATACGGCTTGAGCGCTGACATACAAACCCTCATTCACAGCCATGATATTCTGTACTACCCGGGCCTCAGCCAGAGTAAATCCTGATATGAACAGGTCCTCCATGCCGTGTTCAATCTCAAGGACTGGCGTAGATACCTCCGGAGGGGGATGGATTGACGAATTCCCAAAAACAATGGCTACTCCCTTTCCGTAGGGGTACTTCACCATTTGATGTAGAGTAGATGAGACGGCCTTCACCTGATGCAACCAGGGTCGCCCCAAAAGCATGTTGAAAGATGCAGGGACCTCCAAGACATGAAAATCTACTTCGTGTTGTCCAGGCCCAATCTTGGTTTGGATTTTCACTGTCCCCAGGACATCCCTGCTTGTATTATCATACGCTCTGATTACTTGAGTAGTCGGTGTGAAGTCCGCAGGCTTTAACCCAATTGCATACGCCGTTCTGGCCGGACAAACATTGATAGCGGACCCGGTGTCAACAAGCACCACCGGAATCCATTTGTCCCTGCATTCTACAGAGATGTAGAGAGGTCTATTGTGATCCACGCCCTCAGGCGGCAATTCTTTGTCTGAAAAAGTCAACGCCGGGGAACCTCCTCCCGGAAAGACTAGCCCAACTAGCTGTTCTGGCGTAGTTTCAATGGAGAGTTTAGCTCTGTCCATGGCAGATAAAACAGCCTGCCGGTGCACCCTCGAAGCCATAAGCAGTCCCCAGATGGAGATGTCTGCTTGTATTTTCTTTAGCTGCTTCAGTACAGCCTCTTCTTCAACCTGCTTCTCCTTCTGTTTCTCTGCCTCCTTATCTTTCCCTGATGCCTCGGGTTGATCAAGGTGTGGGGGCTTGAAATACCGCCCACTTCTCGTCATATGGTCCACCTCTTCGAGGTACCAGGTACTGTCTGGTTGGCCGCCTGCCCAGTCTTCGTCTGTGTGGGCAAGATACAAGTCGTCATCTTCCCACCACATTCCATTAGCATCTAGCAAACATCTGTCTGGTTCCGGCTTGTTTATGCTCTCAGCATTTTCCCCCCTCATGCTCACAGCATGTTCAATTTTCGTGCTCGCAGCACTCTCAACTTCCTCATGGTTCTTTGCTTTTCGGGCTCTCTCAGAGTCCCATCTTTTTCCTTGTTCCTCCAACAACAACTGTGCGGTTTTCAAAACGTTTTGTTCCTGAGCGAAATTCTTCGTACCGGCGCTCTCCGGCAATTCAATCTGATCCTCGGCCCTTCCGGCCACAGATGGTACAATATCAGGCTGATCATCCAACCACCCGACGACTTCTGCTGGCTCCTCGTATTCAAACCAGTTGACTGATGCATCCCCTGATTCCTGATCGTTGAAAAACTGGAGGTCGGCGAAGTCCTCTTCCACCGTTGTCAAATCATCCCCTGCTGATTCAGGTTTATCCCCCCGGATCATACACAATTCAGCCTCTGGCAACAGCCCTGCACTCAGCTTTGGTTGGCTCACTGACAAGATATACCCACTCGGATCATTAGCTCTGCCAGTCAAATTCTCTGTTTGCTCCATCCCAGACTCAGTTTTGCTCTCCTCGGAAGCCTGCCCCGTTCCATTCTCGGTGGTCACCACCTTTAGCTCAGGTTGGGGTGTAGAGGTGTCCATCATGCACAAGTCCGTGCTATCAGGGAGGATCACCTCTGGCTTGGGTAGGTGGGAGGGTGTGATATAGATACTGGGATCATATGAAGCGACCCCAGTGTGGATGAGGTTGACTCTTTTTGGTGGATCTTGGTTGTGTTTGGGGAGTGGGTTGTTTGTGACGTTGGGTCCTTGGGGAGGTAGGATGATGTTTTTGTCAATGAGATCTTGAACCTCATGACGCAGCCTGTAGCATTGGTCGGTGTCATGACCATGCTGTTGGTGGTATTGGCAATATTTGGCTGGGTTATGGGAAGGGGGGGAGTGGATTCGGTAGAGGCCTCGGTTCCAAGGGTTTCAGGTGCCCCTTTCTGACTAGGACCCCGAGGACCTTGGACAATGGCATATAGAGCGGGGAGAAGGTTCGTTGACCCCTGGGTTGGTATCTTGGGCCTTGATTACTGCTCCCAGAGGCATTAGAAAAAGGTGTGGCCGCTGCGGACCTTGGTTGGGGAAGGGGAGTGGTGGTGACCATTCCGACCTCTGAAGTTCTGGTATTGGAAGAGCCACTCGGGCCCGCATTATTACCACGGTTGAATGTTCTCCGGGGCTGATCCCGATCTTGGTCAAACAGACCCTGTTTCATCGCATCCTCTATTTGCATCCCCATATCATGCAGATCTGCGAAAGTGGGGAAGGGAACTACAATCATCTTCTTCATTAATGCCGGCTGGAGATTGCGCACAATCATCCGTATTTGATCTCTGTCTGTTGGCCTTAAGGTCATCATCGATGCCTTCGCCCTCCACCGGGTCACAAAGTCAGAGAAAGATTCCTTGGGCTCCTGCCTCGTTGTCTCGAGATCACGAGTTGTGATCTCGATCTGCGTGTTGTACGAATATTGTGCAAGGAAGGCCTCAGCCATCTCATCCCAGTTTATTTTCACCTGATCTTCCAGCTTTGAATACCAAGTGGATGCCACACCCGACAGGGTCCGACCGAACAAAGAAAGCTTTTGCGGTCGGGTTAGGCCCATTGGTCTTAGAACGTCTGAGAATAGCCGGAGGTGAACCATAGGGTCCCCGGATCCATCAAAGCGATCGATCTGGGGCATCTTAAATCTCTCCGGCAATGTCACGGCTACATCAGTATAGCCGTCTTCAATATCTGGGATGGCCTTCACCCCTTGAGACTTCTTAAAGAGCTTCTCCAACTTGCTCAATTTCAGAGCTGTCTGGTCTACCTCGAACTCAAATGGAGAGTCCGGATGGTTAGGTGTAATGTTTTTGGACAGTTGTGGTAGAAGCGGGGGCGGAGCCAGCCCCGTTGGAAGACCCGTGTCCTCTTGCATGTTTGGGGGGTTTGGCGGAATGTTCTGTTGATTCGGGAGGGTATTCTGGGCAGCCTGGGCATTTTGCGGGTTTGGAGGGGCATTCTGGCCAGCAGGTAGTTGTTCAGGTAATGGGGCCCCGGGTGGAGGGGGAGCCTGATTTGAGGCAGACGCTGCGTTCTGCTGTTGTAGTCTGGTGATCAACTCAGACTGTTGGGCCATGACAGCGGCCTGTTGTCTGGAAAATTCCGCCTGGCGGAGAGCATCATCTTGCATTTGCTTCATGCTTTCAGTCATCTGGCGCATCATCGCCTCCATAGCTGTATTCTGTTGTTCCATTTGAAGAACCGGCAGGCGTATCTCTATAGCAGAAACAGGAAGCTCAACCTGACTATTTGCTACTAAAACAGACTGCTGTCCCAGTAACCTTTGTTCTGACGGACTGTGCCTCCTCGGCCTTCTTCTGATAACAGGGGGTAGCGAGTGAAACACTGGATGTCCGTCAACTAGATCCTCGGATCGGTTGAGTCGGCGACCGCGTGTCCAAATTGCTTGGGGAGTATCGACTGGTTCAGAAGCAATTGTGCCACAAACTGCCCTAGCAAAAGATAAATAAAGCGAAAAAAGAAATAAATAACCAGAAATAAAACGGGCAGCATAACGGCTTAAATTGAATACACCACACACAGTCGGGTATACAACAACACACAGTTGGTAAGCTGGCTATACACTGTCCTCAAATACTGGTCAATATTCCTGTATCACTGTTCTGATAAACTGAATCTGATATCCGCGGACAACTGATTCCCAAATACTGGATAATGCCCGCAGGCCTGATTCCCAAATTCAAAAACCGATGCCCGCAGGCCTGATGCCCAAACTCATACTGATACATGCATTCCCTGTAGAGGCACACTCTAACAGGCACATAACAGATAAGTGAGAGCCAAAACACCCCTATGTTGGGGTAGAGTTTCCCTGTCCTATTTCGTCAGGAACTAGGGGTTCACTACGCACGCAGCGGTTTCAAACAACCTATAAACGGGTAAGCAACCTGTCCTAGTTTGGAATGGTCACTATGGATCCGAATATGCACTAGGTCGAATGGTCAAAAAGGGTGCCCCGGTAAAACCGGGGTTTGTGTTCCCATGCTGTCAGAGCCCAGAGCCGATCAGCCTTACGGACATGACTTGACAAGACAAGCCTCCGGCAAATCGTTCGGGAATGGCATATGGCAAACACGGTGTCCTAGGCGCACCAATGCAAATGCAATGCAAAGAAACACACAAGTGTAGTCAAAAGCAGATATCATGAGTTCGAGTCAAGTTCTCTAAATCCCCAGCAGAGTCGCCAGAAACTGTAACAACGCCCGCGGGGGACCTCGCTACAGCTCGGACTCGATTTTATGTTGCGGTTCCAAATCTCGAACCAAAGAGTCCAAATCCGGCAAATCGTTTTGAGAAAAACAGATTTTTTGAAAGAAGTGCCAAACATGGACTGCTTTGCCAGATAACAGAGTCGCCACCTAAATATTTTTAAAATGGGAAATTTAGGAAACCCTGACTCGGTGCCAAAAGGCCACGTGTCCGTCATCACCAAAGTTGGCTCGGGAACTTGGGTACGATTAGGGAAGGTCACATCGTGAGCACCCCCTCTCGCCCGGTCAAAGACCGGCCTCTACTAATCATGATATCTGTTTTTTGAAAACTTTGTGAGTTCTTATTCCGGTTATTAGCCTAGGTTACTATGTGATGCTCGCAGCAAATAAGTATAGACTGGGTCGTCTGAATTGGAACAAAACATTTCATGTTTGTTTGTTTGAAAATGGTTTGCTACCCGCAGGTAGGCTTAAGATGTGGATTTGCCACCCTCAGGTGGGCTTAGTAAAACAATGATTTTGCCACTATCTAGTGGGCTTAAAACAAACAGTCAATGATTTGTCCCAGTCCGGATAACTCAACCTCCACCCACAGGCATTCAAGGCAGTTATATCACATAAGCAAATAGCCTCATGGCAAGCATGCTATCATGGCAACACTTACACGCACGCAAGGATGCTAAAGCATAAAAACTCACCGAGTACTCCAAGCCAAAACAAGAAGCTAATTAGAAATCATGCATGATCCTAAAATATACAGATTTGCCTAATGCAACACATGCAAGATGCAACTAAGATGGCAGGCTCGGCTATTCTAAACATGGCATGTGAAACGCAACAACCAACATGTATTCATCTTGTAATTGAAATACAATGCAGTTTGTATGATGCGCCGAGCCCGGTGCATGCAAAACAGATGAATGATGCAAACATGCTGTCATACTGTTATGCTAATTGAAATATGCCCTATATCTAACCATCCAAAGCGGGTAAATAAAAGGGAGAAAGAAATGGGGGTTGGAAGACATACATCACACTCACACACCCTTATTACAATTTTGCCCTCGCGCAGAGGGTCCGAATAAATAATAATACAGACCCAAAATAAAAGAATATTACAGTCCGAAATATACAAATTTCTAATTAATTAACAAATTAATTACAGAAAAGTAAAACTGGCATGCAAGCCAGGGACTGCCTCGCTCCTGATGAATGGTGTATGCTGGGCTGCTTTGGTGCGGAAATCCACTGGGATGCCCTAATTAGCCTCTGTTTGCAATTTTCTCGAAATGCGTGCCAGGCTCCGAAAAGTTGTTGATTCTTGATTTTGCTGCAACAGAGAGCAGGAAAAGGGCATAGCAATGTATTTCACAAATATATGCATGTCTCGATCCTCGTGCCACCAATCACGCACATCGATGCATGATGGCCGAGGAGCCGAATTGCACAACTCAATATGGGATGAATGCAGATGAATGCTACAATGAAAACCTAACTCCATCATGGGTTATCCGGAGTGTCGGTGACTGGGGAATTGAGACATGCTCCGCCACTCGGAGTGTGAACGCGCCTCGTTTCCCGTGCAATATGCATGATATGCATGAAATGCAACTAACATATGACCTAGCATGCACAATACTGATGAGAATGAGATGTCTCGAAATGCGTGCCCACGGGCACGCAAACCGAGGCGATGACATACAAGCATGAGATGACATGAAATATGATACACAATGAGACTAAAATGAAATGCCTCGAAATGCGTGCCCACGGGCACGCATACCGAGGAAATGGCATACAGAATGCAACAGAACTAAAAATGACATACAGAATGCAAATTGGGCTTACACTAACATGAGAGAGCCTTAGCCGCACTCACATAAGATGCCGGAATGATAAGAATGAGGTGCCTCGAAATGCGTGCCCATTGGCACGCAAACCGAGGCAGAGATAAAATGCAAGTCGGATAAAATAGAGTGCCTCGAAATGCGTGTACGCGGGCACGCAAACCGAGGCAGAGGCATACGCGATGCAAACAGGATAAAACAGAATGTCTCGAAACGCATGCACACGGGCACGCAAACCGAGGCGGAGGCATACGCAATGCCAAGCGGATAAAACAGAGTGCCTCGAAATGCGTGCACACGGGCACGCAAACCGAGGCGGAGGCATACGCAATGCCAAGCGGATAAAATAGAGTGCCTCGAAATGCGTGCACACGGGCACGCAAACCGAGGCGGAGGCATACGCAATGCCAAGCGGATAAAACAGAGTGCCTCGAAATGCGCGCCCACAGGCACGCAAACCGAGGCGATGATATGCGATGCAAAATCGGATAAAACCGAAGTGCCTCGAAATGCGTGCCCACGGGCACGCAAGCCGAGGCGATGATGAAATGAGAAAATCGGATAAAACCGAAGTGCCTCGGAATGCGCGCCCACAGGCACGCAAACCGAGGCGATGATATGCGATGCAAAGGCATACGGAATGCAGCGATGGGCTTATACCAACATGGGAGAGCCTCAGCTCACTCACATAGGAGGCCGTCGGATAAAACAAAGCTGCCTCGAAACGCGTGTCCGCGGACACGCAAATCGAGGCAATGATGTAGAAACATTAAAATGCAAATTGGGCTTACGCCAACATGAGATAGCCTCAGCCACGCTCACATAGGCTGCCGGAATGCTAGAAATGAGGTGCCTCGAAGTGCGTGCCCATTGGCACGCAAACCGAGGCAATGCAAAAATGACACAAATGGCATGGGAAATGATGGCAATGGAATTTCAGCACTTAAATAAACGGGAAAACAGCCCCGAAACAATTCGAAATGACACTCGAAGCATGCATTCATCCCGAAAATGCGAAATTAAGCCCCGAAATGGCCTATAGCCATGCTACACGTGCAAAATATGATCATGGCAGCAAGAACAGTAGCAAGACAGTCCCAAAAATGGCATTTTTTCAGTAGTAAACATGGCCTAAATGCAAGCATAGATAGATCAAACAAAGCATGCAAAGTTAGTGGCCAAAAGAGGGGTATTGAGACAAGTGATACATGCAAACCCCAAATGGACAAACTTTATTCTACAACATTGAAGATGAGCTAAAAATAAGCACAATTTCAGAAGATGACATTCTCAAAATCAGATCACAATCATGCTAAAAGATCCATGCAAAATAGGCTCCAAATAGGCTATATCATGAGACATGCAATGCACACACCAAATGACAAAACTTTATTCATGGAATATGTAAAGGGGGTCAAAATAAGACCAAAGTCAGTAGGGGTCGAAGCCCCAAAAACAAATAGAGATAGGTCAAAATTGCATGCAAAAGAGTGGCACACTTGATGAACATTGAAGGAAGTGGTATATACAAAGGCCAAATGAAGCTGAGCCTATCTACAATGTTGTAGAGGAGCTCATTTTAAGCACAAAAGCAGTAGGGGTCGGACCCCCAAAAACCAACACAAATAGGTCAATTTTAGCATGCAAAAATGTTACCAACTTGAAGAATATTGAAGGAACTAGTGTATACAAACACCAAATGAGGTTGATCCCTTCTACAAAGTTGTAGAGGGGCTCATTTTAAGCACAAAAGCAGTAGGGGTCGGAGCCCCAATTCTCAACCAATTAGAGTATAAAAATGAACCAAGAAAAAGCCCTAAAAGTTAGTTTTGAATACTCACCCTTGAAGACTTGTCTTTCTTTGATTCTTGGCCTTGATTTGTAGCTTCTCAACCTCTGAAATTCACTTCCTAGCTGCTGGAGTGGTAGTGTTGATGGTGGAGCTAAGGGTTGGTGAAGAAATGGCCTTGACACTTGAAGCTTTTTTGGAGTTTTGAGCTAAGGAAATGGAGGAATTTGGAGATGTGTTCTTCAAGGAAAATTTTCCAACCTTGAAGAAGGAGAGGGAGGGCCCTTCAAATAGGCAAGAAATGGGGTGTAAAAGGGGGAGGGAAAGCACCCAATCTTTCCCTCCCGAAATATCCCCGGATGCCCCGGGATATGCTGAAAGATATCCGGACAGCTGGGACAGGCTGGAAAGCAAGAATCTGGCCGGCCAGGTATTTTTTTGCAAGGTGGCCGGCCAGCCACCCTCCATGGCCGGCCAGCCACCCTACATGGCCGGCCGGCCACCCCAAGAAAATGAACAGAAGATTTTCTGGCCGACCAGTATAGAAAGGTGTCCTCCAAGGTGTGTAGAACAAGGCCCCATGGTTGAAATCTGGCAACTCTGAAGCAGGAGCCACAACATAGAGCTTGAAGGAGAGGCCCAAAAATGAAACCATGAATTTCTGGCCGACCACTATGCCAAAGTGTCCTCCAAGATGTGTAGAACAAGAATCCAAGGTTTGAATTTGGCAACATTGAACCAAGAGTCACAACATAGAGCTTGAAGGAGAGGCCCAAAAATGAAACCCACAGTTTCTGGCCGACCACTATGCCAAAGTGTCCTCCAAGATGCCCTCATCACAGATATGTAGCTTTGGTTGGAAGAAAATGCCCCTAGGGTGTTCAACATTGGCCCGGAAGTGAGCAAAACGGGCTCCGGAGGAGCGAAACTGGTTATCTGGGATAATTGCTGGCTTCTCACCCCCCAGTGATCTTCCTGATGTTGAAACAGAGGTACCTGCCAAGTTTGAACAAAAACTAATGAGAAATGAACACTCGGAGCCAAAACCGAGCAGTTCGGAATCCCAAAAATGGGCTGCAGGTGCCGGAAGTGGTGTTCAGCAGCGAAGTGGGTATCTGCGACCCCAGTGTCCTCTGGAATGACGAAACAGAGATACCTGCCAAAAACCGGAGCAAATGGATGCGAAATGAATGCTCGGGACCAAAACACGCAGTTTGGGGTCCCGAAAACCGGCTACAGGTACCGGAAGTGGCACACAACCACGAAGTGGGCATCAGGGGCCCCAGGGTTCCTCGGAATATTAAAACAGAGGTCTCCGCTAAAAACCGGAGAAGGCTGATGCAAAATGAATGCTCGGGGCCCAAATCACGCAGTTCGGGGTCCCGAAAAAGGGTCGCCGGGCACCGGAAGTGGTGTTCGGCTGCGAGGTGGGCATCAGGGGCCCCAGTGTTCCTCGGAACATTAAAACAGAGGTCTCCGCCAAAAATCGGAGAAAGCGGAGATGGTTGGGCGGTCCCGAGCCGAGGCACACGGCCTAACGGCCCCGAAAACCGGGAACCGGGCTCCGAAATGGGCAAAATGGCCTACGGCCACGAAAAGTAGCTCACGGCCACCGGGAGATAGTCTACAGGACCACTCCCTTCCCTCAGGAAAGAAAACAGAGAAAACCGGGTCTGGTTCGCAAACCGAGACAAAGCACAGGAGAGAATTCGGAAGTCCGGAGGCAGGGCGCACGGCCGCGACTCTGAGACTTCTGAACGAGCACAGCATGCAACATCACCGAGCGCTCAACTGGTGACGTCTGAGTCTTAAGGTCGGTCAAAAATGGGGTGTCTACAAGCACATCAACTCGCTTTACCGGTTACTAGTTAGAAGGAACGCGTTCCCTCAATATAGCACTATTACATTTCATAGGACATGCATCTCAATTTCCTTCCATTAATTCTCATCTAATTATGTAATTTCGCAATTTATCGACAAAACAAGAGGTTTTATTTCAACCTATCTCACATCAATTCTACAATAAGCAATATCATCCTTCACAGATGGCCAAGGATAAAATCTCTAAGCAATAAAAACATACATTCCCGTAATTAACACAACACAATTCTTACAACATTTCCACATTTTGCCATTATCAAAATATCACTCGACTATTATATTATCTCAAAATTTCCATGATTGGTCTTACTAATTTCAAATCATCAATATTTATGGTGTAGGCTAATTTCATGATTTTAATTCTATAAAATTCAAATTTCCAATGATTTCAATAAATTTCCAATTCATTCCCTTTCAAAATTTATAGCAATCCCCTTTCTCTTTCCTTCCATTTCCATCTTCATGATTTAATTCACAATGCTCAAGTTTGGCTCAACAAGTATTAAATCCCTTAATCATTTCATTCTCAATTTGTTAAACAAACAACTAAAATTAGGTTTCTTACTTAAATCATCGTAACCATATCTTAATCATATAATAGACTCAATTAGTATGTGATTTATCAACTCTTTTCGAGTTTTGTGAATATTCCATTAAAATTAGGGCTTTTCACCACAATCCTCATAGACATGCTAAACTACCTCAACATATACCTATTTAACAAAAAAACAAGAAATTAAACCCATTCAACTTGAAAGCCTAACTCTCATCAACATGCTTTTCAAAAACTCTCAACAAGAATCATGTTTTCATGCAATAGAAAAATACCACATATCTATCTATAGCAAAGTATTGAAAAGAAGTAAAGAAATTCCTACCTTTAGAAAAGAAGAGCAGAAAAGCTCCAAAAATCAACTTTGCTGGGATTCGATCTCCATTGGTCAAAATGTAGCCCTTGACACACTCATCATTTTGGTATAAGGAACTATGGTAAAAAAAAAACTCAATAGATTTGCTTGGATCAAAGAAAATATGAAATTTGGTGGGTTTGGGTAGAAAGAGCTAAGAGAAAAGAGATGAAATGTGATTAGAGAGAGAGAGAGAGATATGTGAAAAAGTGAAAGAATGAGGAGGTTAATTAGCATCAGATTTAAGGAATAAGGCATGAAAATTGAGTTTGGGAAGCACATTTCTATACGTGTAGAGCCTATGGCCGCATGTGTAGCACCCCTTTCCGTACGTGCGGTGGCTTCAGTTGCACATGCGATTTATTTCAATGGAACCACAGCCAAACTCTCTCTCATTACACGTGTGTCCCTATCCCCCGCACGTGTGGCCCATCCCCCAGGCACCTCCAATTTCCTTGCTTCAAACAGCACATGCGAGCCCTCCTGGCCACACGTACGGGACTACTTGATGGCTTTTCGATTTCGTTCTTATGCCCGAAACTCAAAAGTTTAACTCGAAAATTTCTAAAAGAGATTATACAAGGTCGAAGGCAAGGTCTCAATAACGTTACACGTTACTCAAGCTTTGAAAACAAAATAATGCTCCGATTGTACAAATTTAAGTCAGGCCCATGACCCAGGACATCACATTTTCTCTCAAAATATCTTTCTCTCTCTAACAACTTTCTCTACCATCTTCATAGCCATCGATGAGCTCTCTTTCTATCGTCTCCACTCCCACCGTCGCTCACCATGGAACTTTTTCTCCACTGTCTCTACTATCACTGCCAGTTATCACCTCTATGGCTCATCATCGATGCCACGATGTTAGATCTACCATCGGAAACCATCATATTTACCATCTACCTCCACCATCTTAGATTTGCGATCATCACCTCAAATCTCTCTTCCTCTCTCTCTCTCTCTCTCTCTCTCTCTCTCTCTCTCTCTCTCTCTCTCTTCTTCTTCTTTTTACGATGCTCTCTTTTTCAGACAATAAAATTTTACTCTAATTTAAACAAATTTGAAATTAAAGATGAAGGCATATCACCAAACCTTGGATATCCTGATCTCGAGATTTAAAAAGTTGACTTTCACCCACCTATTGAGAGAGAACAATCGATTCGCTGATGCTTTAGCAACTTTAGCTTCAATGATAGATATATTGATAGGGGTGAAGATGCGTCCTATGTGATTGCATATAAGATAATAGCTGCAACAAAAGAGGTTGAAGATAAAAACCCTTGCTATTTTGATATTTGGAATTTCTTAAAAAGTGGTAGATATCCACGAAGGGCAAATGCTAAGGATAAAAGAGGAATATGGTGTTTAGTTGCTTAATTTATTATTTATGAAGGAAAGTTCTATAGAAGAGGGCACTTGGGAATGCATATGCTATGTGTGGAAAAGGAAGATGCTAAATGGATCATGGAAGCAATTCATAATGGAAAGTGTGTGGTGCATATGAATAGTATAATGTTAACAAGAAAAATTCTCAGGCAAGGGTACTATCGGTCAACCATGGAGAGTGACTGTATCAACTTCGTTCAACCATGCCATAAATGTCAAATCCATGCTAATCATTTGAATATCCCGCCGTCGAAACTCTACAATATGACTTCGCCATGGCCTTTCTCAATTTAGGACAAATGTTATTGGAGCAGTTACACCAAAGGATTGGAATGGCCATGAATTCATCTTGGTTACAATTGACTATTTCACCAAGTGGAAAGAAACGCAGTCATATTCAATGCTGAAAGAGTCACATGTAGCCAAATTCATTAGAAACCACATCATTTGAGGGTATGAAGTACCAAATGAGATAGTATCAGACAATGGCTCAAACTTCAAAGCAGAAGTGACAAGTTTACTCGAGAAGTACAATGTGGCTTTCCACAAATCATCAACTTATAGGCCACAAACCAATGGAGTTGTTGAAGCTGCAAATAAGAATATCAAGATCATCCTGCGAAAGATGGTGGAGACATATAAAGATTGGCCATATAAGCTACCTTTTGCACTCTGGGGATATAAACGTCAATTTGAACGTCTATGGGGACAACCCTTTATTTTTTGGTATATGGAATGGAAGCTGTGCTACCGATCAAGATTGAGGTACCTTTATTGAGAATCATGGCTAAGTGTCAGATAACAGAAGTAGATTGGCAACAAAATTGGTTTGAAGAACTGATATTGTTTGACGAGAGAAGATTGAAGGCATTGTACCCAAGGATATCAGCGCAGAATTGCTAAAGCATTCAACAAGAAAGTCAAATTTAGAAATCCAGCAGAAGGGGATTTAGTACTAAAGGATAACCGAGCTCTTATTCACCACCCTAGGGACAAGTTTCGACCTAATTGGACAGGTCCCTACATCATTAAGTCTATATGGTCTAGAGGAGTAATTATTCTTGTAGCGATCCTGGTTTCAATCATTCTTTCATGTTTTGCCACTTCGACTGGGTCAGTCGGGGATCGAGCTGCCATTTATGCGCTCGAGCAGAGAATGTTTGGTTTCAGAAGTTTGACCTGTCTGCAAAAGTACTGGGTTAGTGTATTTGACGCTCGAGCAGGGCTTTCCACGCTCGAGCGAACCATGTTATATCAGTTCGTGAATCTGATATTTCAGATCACTTTTTCAGTCCTCTTTCTCTCTAAAACTCTCCAGAATTCCAGATCGGGAGCTTCTCTCTCTAGAAGCCATCTTCTCTCTTTGATTTCTCCAAATCCATTGGGATTTAGACCTAAGTTCTTCACCAAAGTTGGTTATCATCTCAAGGGCTTTGTTGTGTGCAGTGAAGATCGAGTTTCGACACCGTTGATTTTGGGGGTTTCATCTCATTTCTTCTTCAAAACTTAAGGTAGGGATTTTCTTAGAGTTATATATATATTTTTGCAAGATCTATATGATTTTTAAAATCATCTTTCGATAACTTTGAAAATTGATTGTTGATTCAAGAAGTTGAGCGATTTTGAAAATGGGTTTGTCTCTTGTTCTTTTAAAATGATCTTATGGGTTTTGATGTTCGTTGAGTGAAGAAAAGATGATTTTGGAAAGTTTTATTTTAAAAGATTTGAGTTGTATAGTTTTGGTGAGAAAACCTAGAATTTGGGAATTTTTTTTGAAGACTGAAAATCCATGAATGATATTGTTATATTTATTTTGTGTGTCAAAATAAATAAATCTTTGGAAATTTCTTATTTATATTTATATAAATGATGAATTTCAGGGAATATGAGAATTGTTATTCATTTTGGAAATTATTGTTCAAAACGTTGAAATAGTCTTGAAATAACTAATTGTTGATGATACTTGAGAAAGGAAATTGTGTTATTCCTTGGATGATGAATTGGAATAAAATTATTTATATTCATCTTGTGAAATTGGCATATCAATTCATTTGATTACATTAAACTTTGAAAGTTGATTTGAAAACTTGCATTGAGAAAAGAATGTTGATAAATAAGTTTTCATGGAATAGTTTTGGGGTAAATACATTGATAAGTCTTGATAGGTGGTGTAGATGATATTGAATAAGTTGGCCTAAGAGTCCGGGGTGAAAAACCGAAAACCAGCGCGGATAGGTGTCGAGCCTTCCGGTTAATATCGGTAAAAATGACAATTTGGTAGTACTTGTATAGCCTATTTGCAGACACCGACCTAGGGATTACCAGAGTCGTATTTACCGCCCTTGAAATAAATTGTTAAGTTTTGAACAATTGAAATTGCATGATATCATTGAGCATGATGGTTTTCAAAAGATAAAAATGTGATTTATCTTCAAAAATGGCATAGCATGGCATGTACATTTCATCTCTTGAGACTTGTATAAAATGTATATACTTTGTTAAGAATTTCCTACTGGGCTTTATGCTCACCCAATGGAAATAAATTATTAAGTTTTGAACAATTGAAATTGCATGGTATCATTGAGCATGATGGTTTTCAAAAGATGAAAATGTGATTTATCTTCAAAAATGGCATAGCATGGCATGTGCATTTCATCTCTTGAGACTTGTATAAAATGTATATACTTTGTTAAGAATTTCCTACTAGGCTTTATGCTCACCCTACGGGATTTTTGTGTAGGAAAAGATGTGGTGATCCCACCCAACTAGAGGTGTGGAAGTATGTATGTTGGGAGTACAATGCTCTCATTTTGCTGTGACTCTGTGTGTAAGCCAAGGGTTGTGTTTGTGTGGGTTTGAATAACCGTTTTGTGTAATCAGGCTCAAGCCTTGGAAACTTGTAAACCCTTGGGGGTATTTATTTGTTTATTTTCTTGTTGTTGGATTAATGTATTGTTGCATGAAGAACTATTGTATCATGTAATGTAAGTTTGGAGATTTATATTCGGTTTTTCTTAAAAGAGCCATGATTGTTGTATTATCATTTGGGTTAGAAATTTGGGGCGTTACAATTCTTATGGATCTAGACAGCCTGGAGTTTTCCCAACCGATCAATATGGACAAGTTGAAAAAGTATTGTACTTTAGAGGCTCGCTAGACCAAAAATCCAAAAGAGTAACCCAAGCAAAAGTTAGAACACGAAGAAACAAAAAATAAAAGATAGAGCTCACAAGATTAAAAACCTGAAAGGGTGATCTTGGTAAAAGGTAGAGTGCAAAAGGATGTATGTATTGTTGCGTGGCTCATGCTTGGGACGTCATCATGTATTTACTGCCCTTTTATTGATGAGGAGATTAAAAAAATAAAAAATAAAAAAGGAAATCATGCATTGAACATCATTGATTTCAAAAAGGAAAAACATGAATTTTACCATAGCATGTGCATGGCACATTCATATGCATTTCAATTGTTTATATACTTTGTTAATAGTATTCCTATTAGGTATTAGCTCACCCTAATCTAACAAACTTAAAGGACTTAATGGTGTGACTACGCCCAAGTGATAAGGTGGTGGAGATGTTTTGAATGGAGCATAAAGGCTCATTAAATGCTACTTCCTAAAGCTCCAGGGTTATTTTGTATTTTGGGACAAATGTCTACCATTTTGTGTAATCAAGGGAATGCCATTGAAACTTGTACGTCACTAGGGCATATTTGTTTTGATTTCTCTCTAATTCCTTGAACTATGATTTGTATTATGAACAAAAGATGTAATGTTTTGATTTAGTTCAATGAGAAAGAGATTATCTGAGTAAAAGAATATGTTCATCGTTAATATTTTCTTTTAATAGTTTTAGAGAATATTTAATGGTTTTTGAGCAATAAATGGATTATAAATCCAAGTGTGTGAATGCACATGCAATGAGTGTAGTATACTTGTAAAACTCCCAAGTGGTTTTAGGAGATCTTTAAACTTATCCTCTAGATTGTACTAAGGGTTGTTTTGTGAATTAACTATTTTAGTTAGTTTTTTAATTTTTTACAAAAAGACTTGTGGAGACATAATTTTCATTTTGTCCACATGGTTTGGTTGCTAGCCGATGTGCTATGTAGAAGGATGTGATTGGCCGAGGTATGATGCTTTCACACTGGATTTGGGATAATTGGAGAAGGACCTAAGTCCTAGTAGAAGACAGATTCCTTGGTTAGTTAGGCTAAAACTCTTGTGAGATGTTTATTCCAATCCAATTAGGAAAGATGAGTCCTGGACAAGTATTATTCGTCACTCTTGTGAGAAATAAGTGTCCTAGTGAACTATGACTTCTACAATGAAGAGGCATTGGTTCTGTATAAAGAGAGGAACCCCCGTGGGCCAAAGGTAAATTTTAACTAGTGAGTTTATTGCTTGAGTTATTTCTTTTGTGATTATTTTTTAGAGATGTTTACTAACTTGATTGTCGAAGTGCCCGTGTGGTTGGTAGCAACTAGTTTAGTTTTTTGTTCCTTGTTTTAGGTTGTGGATTCTATCTAGTACATGTGCTCTTTGACTTTGTTAAAGATTGTGTGATCAGATTTTAACACACACAAAACTTACAAAGTAAAGAAAATAGTTAATTTTTTTGTAATGACTTATTCATTAAAATAAATTGTTGCCAAAATAACCCTAAGTTTGAACAAAACATTTCTTGAATCTTTCGCGAGATCGGAACTCAAAATGCTCATAGTACTTAACTAATTAAACTGAAAAAAATCAAAAAATAGAGGCCTAAACTTTGAAATAAAATTAGCAACACAAAAATAACATATGAGGTACTAAGACATTTTTTCTCAAGAGATAGGGGGAAAGGAGAGAGGAGAAAATGAAAGACATGAGAAAGAGAAAAGTTAAGCCTATTTTATTTGTATGGTTTACAAGTCAACTTTTCGATTGGCTGCCTATAAACCCACAAAACTACAAGCTAGGGTGAATTTATTCTGATGAATATTTCAAAGTCATGCTTATCGATCTAATTGATTAAGCCCCAAAATATTAGCCAAACTCACTTTTCATATTTCCAATGGGTTTGGTGTAATTTATTCCAATATAAATTTCACTTTATCTCTTTATGATTTTTTGTCATGTGTGTAACATCACCCAGGGGATACCTGCATGCGTTAAACAGTTCGGACTCCCAAGATCTCTATGATCTAGTCTCACGAATGCAATGTGAAACACAGATAAGAGTCCAAATTTGGAAACTTTCATTGAAAATCCATTTTATTGCAATTTTGTCAAAAATGGACTGAGTTATTAGATTTCAGAGTAGCCACTTAATATTTTGGGAAATTAGCAAACCCATGACTCATGCCAAGGCCACTGTTCGTCGTAACCAAAGATACTTGGCTCGAAACCTTAGGTATGAGAGGGGAAGGTCAATAATGAGCAACCCCGCTCACCTGATCAAAAATCAACCTCTACTAAACCATGATATGAGTTTTATTTGCTTTATATGTTCATATTCTAATTTATTTAATAAATCTTAAAAATTTACTATTTGAAACATTCAAGTATAGACTATGTCATTCATCTTGGAACAATTTGAGTTCATGTATTTTTTGTAAGAGTTTTAAAGATGCACAACTCAAAGAAATTGAGTTTACAAATATGAAAATCAATATAATTCCAAATTAATCGACACAATCTTCATCCATCGGCATTTATAGAGATATATCACATAAGCAAATAGCCACATAGTAGGACACTAAACATAATAAGAAAATTATGCACAAGCGAGATGCTAAAGCATAACGACTTACATAATTACCGACGTCTCACGAACAGTTACAAAACAAATTTAGTAAAATATGCATAATCCTATATACAAAATCCTAATGCAATACATACACAAAAATGCTTCTAAAGATCCGGCTTCTAAAACATGACATATGAAACATTGCAAAACATGCGATAGTGCACAAAATCATGTAATAATCAATTAAAGCGCAAATATGCAAATTTAGCCAGATCTAGGCATGAATCGTGTATGTAAAAGCATGAATATGCATGGCATGCAAGATATATACATATGTACAGTTAGGGAAAGCGATTAAAGAATGTGATAGATAAGAAGTGGGATGAAAAATTATTACAACACTTTAAATATTACAAATCCGAGGGAGTTGAATAAATATTACAACACAATATAAAAATCCTCACAAACACTCAAAATAAAATAAACATAAGAAAATAGCAGTTTCAAGTGCCTCAAAGACCATCGAAGGTTGATCTTCTCAATGTCAGAAGGCTACTCGGTTTTGCCTAGAGGTCACAAGCATGGTCATGAAGGTCGCGAGCACAATGGTATACTTTTAGGTGGCTACCGGACCAACTAACGGGCCGAGTAGCCTGGTAGGCTCGGCCAAACTCTATTTTCTTAGATTTCCACAACAAAGAAAAAACTAAAAACAATATATATGAGAGTCTTAACTCACCACTTTCAATTAGATTACAACAATGTATAATATAACAAGAAATCAAAGCAAAAGAGCAAAATAAGTAAGAAATGCAAGAAAATAAAAAGTTTGTAAAATTTATCTTCCAAGGAAATGATGAACTCCTTAGTTCACAAACTCCCACTTGATCACCCTAAAGTATAGGAAGTGTGTTCTCAAATCCTCAATTCGAAATTATGGAGTTTATGGTATGGAAAATTGCTAACTCTCTAGTTTTTCTCACTTTCAATCACTAAACACTCTTCCTTATGATCAAGGCAATTGATCTTTGGCTCTATCAGAATTTTTGGAGTGGTTTTGGTGTATGGAAATGAGGAATTTCAGTAGCTATGGAAACTTGGAAGTGTTTTGGCTCAAGGTTGCAATTTCCTCTTTTGCTCTCTAACTCTCTTGAATAATTTTTCTCCTCATTCCCTCCTCAATATCTAATCTGAATGTATAAGCCATGAATGAATGAACAAGTCAAGAATTGGGGGACAAGGTGGAAGACAAAGGTGATAGGGATGACAAGGATGATAATAATGATCAAGATTTTGTTGCTTTCGATTCATCCTTTATGACAATGCCAAAACCTCTTTTGATAATAGAGGATGGGTGGAGATAATGGAGGATGAGCGGGTTCATTTGAATGGACCAAAAAATGGGTCAATGGGGTGTCCCAACCGAACCAGAAAAAAAAATGGGTCTGTTGTTGTCTCGGGCCGAGTCAACAAAATCCGCTCTTAAACCCAACTTCAAACGAGCATATCTTCCTTGTTCGAACTCGGTTTTAGGTGATTCTTGAGTCTAAAATGAAGCCCCAGAAGTCTACTTTTCAATGGTGTAGCCTCACAGCTAAATTCCAAGTTTACAAAGAGATATGTCTAATTTAGTGAAGGTTGTTCATTTCTTTCTTAACGATTTAATGTTCATCCTTTTCCTAAACCAGTTTTCTTCCATCCCCTCTTATTTCCTTCAACTCCAAACCTATAAAGAAAATGTTTTTAGATATTTTTCAAAGAGTTCACCTCCCTTCCATTTATTTCCACTTTATCCTTACTCGGTTACTGAAAAGTGCAATATTTTAATCGAAATGGGAGCCTCGGAACATCGTATAAAGATTTGGAAAAATATTTTGAAAATAGGGTTTTAAGGTCTAAAATATTTTAGCCAAAAATGTGTGAAGGTTGGGATTAAAGCTCAAATTTCATCTCTCTTCTGAGAATTCTGTGAGAAACACATTATAATTGTCATCATCGGGTAATTAACAGAGAGTGCCCAAGCCTTAGGGCCGGTCAAAATTGGATGTCTACAGTTGCCCCTCTTTGACAGAGCTCGAAGTCATTTCATGATGTGAGTGAATGTCAAAGCCCGAAGCGACCCTTTTGATAGGGCCGTAAGACTTGCGCAAACAAACAAGATGCAATACAAGTGGTTGAACCTGAAGGTTGCCTACATATCCCTGTAGACACCCCATTTTTGACCACCTTTAAGACTTGGACGCGACTGATGGTTTTGGAAGATATGCAGGGCAAAGGTTCAATTTCTTCGGCAAAGAGAGAGAGTCAAAGCTCAACTTCATACCCCCTTTTGGACCAAAACGATCTTGATCAAAAGATTTTAGACCTTAAAACCCTCTCTTTCAAAATGTTTTGAAATAAAGTTTTTACGATGTTCCGAGGCTCGCATTTTGTTAAATGTTGCGCTTTTCGGTAAACCGAGCAAGGACAAAGTAGAAATGAATGAAAGAGAGATGAAATCTTTGAAAAATCTTTCAAAACACCTTACTTAGGGGTTTGGAGTTGAACAAAAGAGGAGAAAAGGGAAGAAATCCAGTTGGGGGAGAAAATGGCCATGAACCGTTAAGAAAGAGTCGAGCAGCCCTCGCCAAATCGGGCCTATTCATTTTCATACTTGGAATCAAGCTATGAGGCCACCACCGTTGGAAATAACACTTCCGGGACTTCATTTTGCACTCAAGAATCTCCTAAATCCAATTCCGGACGGGGGAGATATAGTTGATTGAAGTAGGGCATCACTCTGGTTAGATCGAAATCTGCGCGGCTTCACCAAAAAGGGCATAACTTTTTCCACAGGAGGAATTTTAATGCAAGGTTTGCTCCATTGGAAAGCTAACTTCCGGGGCTTCAATTTGGACACTTGAATGGCCACTATTGGACTTCCCAATCACTGGCCGGCCACCTTTCTTTCCGGCAGAACCATTTTTTGTTCTAAAAAGTAGCAGGCCGACCAGAAAATCTAGCAGGCCGGCCACCTATTTGGTGAATGGCCTTTTTTTCCCTTTTGAGCTGGCTGGCCATGATCCTTGTCCCAAGTGTGTTCCAGCCATGTATTTTGTTTTGTACTTCACTCATGTCCGAGGGTTTGGCCTTTTGGGAGGGAAACTTGAATTGGTTTTCCCCCCCCCCCATTTTTCCCCCTCTTTTCCACTCCTTTGCCTATAAAACCAGCCCCTCCCCTTCAGTTTTAAGGGTTACAAAAAATTGGTCTAAGCCTCTTGCATTGACTCTCCCTCTCCCTCTCTTCCACACTTCAAAACCTTAAGCTTCCTACACCCTTTACTCTACAAGCCATAGCACAATACCTCCAACATCCATTCCAGCAGCTTAAGGCTGTCTTCCAGAGGTTAAAAGCTCCCAAACTTGGTCCAAAGGTTGCTAAAGATTGGTTCTACAAGGGTGAGTCCCATTTTCCCTCTTTTGTGCATTATTTTGATCTATATTCTAGCTCCTTGTGCTTACATTTTTGGGCTCTAACCCTAACTGGAAATAGTCATATTTTTATCTCCTTTTTATGTTTGATTAAGGGCCTTTCCCTGTTTGAGGCTTCCTTCTTACCCTTAGTGTTTAAACCCTCTTTTAGGCCTATTTTTACATAGTATTTTAGGCCTATTTGTAAACTGTTTTGAGCTTGGTTATAAACTGTAAAGTGGCTTTTTTTGAGCCCTTCTTCAACATTGTTAAAGGGCTCTTCACTGTTTGAGGCTTCCATCTGTCACTTGCCTCTTTATCCCTCTTTTAGCCTTATTTTTGCATGTTTTGTTAGCTCCTTGTGCTTGTATTTTTGGGCTCTGGTATAAACTATAAATAGCCTTATTTTGACCCCCTCTTCATGTTTGATCAAGGGTCCTTTGTTGTTTGAGGCTCCCTTTTTTCTCTTTGTGTTTAAACCTCTTTTAGGCCTTATTTTGCATAGTATTTTAAGCTTGCATGTGCACTGTTTTGGGTTTGGTCACTAACTTTAAAATACCGTGTTTTGGGCCCCTCTTCAACTTTGTTGAAGGGCCCTCCTCTGTTTGAGGTCAGTAACCATCACTTGCTTCTTTGTCTCCATTTTGGCCCATTTCTTGCATAATAGTTTAGCCATACTTGTGTTTGTTTTCGTGGCTTGTTGTAAACTGTAAAGTGCTTCATTTTGAGCCCCTCTTCAACTTTGTTGAAGGGCTCTTGGCCATTTAGGGCCAGCAGCTGCTACTTGCTTCATTATCTCTCTTACGGGGCCATTTTTGCATGCTAGCTTAGTCCTATTTGTGTTCATTGTTTGGCCTTGATTAAAACTGTAAATATGCTTGTTTCGGGATTGTCTTGATTCTGTATTCACACTTCATGTTCAAATAATGCATGCTTCGCATAGCCATAGTTCATTCCATGTACCTAATTTCATGTTTCGGGTCTCATCCCATGCATCGGGTGCCATGTTTCTATGATTCGGGGCTGTTTAGCATCATTTTTCAACACTGAAATTTACATGTTTGTATGCCATACTCCATGCCTTGCCATGCCTTGTTAGAGTGGCATTCGTGCCTTAGGTTCGGTCCTCGGTTTGCGTGCACGTGTGCACGCATCTCGAGTGTCTCATTTTCATCTAATGGCCTCCTATGTGAGTGTGGCTGAGGTCCACTTGTGTTGGTATAAGTCCATTATGCATTGTGTATGCCATTTCATTCCATAGCATTGTGTATGCTAGGTTGTATGTTAGCGCATTGTGTATGCCATGTTACCTCGTGCATCGTGTATGCCATTTCGTAGCATTGTGTATGTTAGGTTGTATCTTAGTTGCATTCATGCATGTCATGCATATTGCATTGTGCTTGGGGTAAGGTTTAGCCCAAGCACGGGAAACGAGGGACGTTTCGTACTCCGAGTGACGGAACGTGTCTCAATTCCCAGTCACCGACGCTCCGGATTATCCATGATGGAGTCTCAGTCTTGTTGTGTTTTCATGTGCATTCATTCCATATTGAGTTGTGTAATTCGACTCCTCGGCCATCATGCATCGAGATGCGTGATTGGTGGCACGAGGATCGAGGCATGCATACATATGTGAAAATACATTGCCATGCCCCTTTCTTGCTCCTTGTTGCAGCAAATCAAGAATCAACAGCCTTCCGGAGCTTGGCACGCTTTCCAAGAACAATTGCAGACAGAGGCTAATTGGGGCATCGCGATGGATTTCCGCGCCAAGCAACCCGAACATGCATCATCCATTATCCGAAGTAGATTCGAGGCAGTCCCTAGCTTGCATGCTAGTTTATCGCTTTCTTAGGTTAATTTGTTAATTAATTAGGGTTTTGTATTTATTCGGACTGTAATAACTTATTCAGGATTGTATTATTTATTCGGACCCTCCATGCGAGGGCAATGTTGTAATAAGTGTGCGTGAGTGTGATGTATGTCTTCCAACCCCACGTCTGTCTTCCCTTTTATTTACCTGCTTATGATGGTTAGATTAGGGCATGTTTCAATTAGCATACAGTATGATAACATGTTTGCATTCATTCATTTGTTTTGCATGCACCGGGCTCGGCGCATTATACTAACTGCATTTGTATTTCAATTCCAAGTTGAATACATGTTAGCTGTAGCATTCCATATGCCATGTTTAGGATAGCCGAGCCTGCTATAGTTACATTTTTGCATGTGTTGCATTAGGCATTTCTATATACTTAGGATCATGCATGGATTTCTAATCAGTTTCTGTTTTGGCTTGGAGTACTCGGTAAGTTTTATGCTTTAGCATCCTTGCATGCGTGTGAGTGACTGCCATGAATAGCATGCTTACCATGAGGCTATGTGCTTACGTGATATAACTGTTTGAATGCCTGTGGGTGAAGGTTGGGTTAGTTGGATTGGAACAAATCATTGACTGTGAGTTTTAAGCCCACTAGATAGTGGCAAAACCATGTTTTCAAAGCCCACCTGAGGGTGGCAAAATCTACATTTTAAGCCTACTTGCGAGTAGTAAACCATCTTTCAAAAACAAACATGAAATGTTTTATTCCAATTCAGGCGATCCAGTCTATACTTGTATGCTGTGCGCATCACATAGTAAATCTAGGCTAATAACTGGGATAAGAACGCATAATGTTTTCAAAACTAGATATCATGGTTAGAAGAGGCCGATCTTTGATCGGGCGGGCGGGCGGGGGTGCTCACGAAGTGACCTTCCCCAATCGTACCCAAGTTCCCGAGCCGAGGCAACTTTGGTGATGACGGACACGTGGCCTTAGGCAACGAGTTAGGGTTTCCTAAATTTCCCAAAATAAAATATTTAGATGGCGACTCTGTATCTGGTAAAGCGGTCCATGTTTGGCACTTCTTTCAAAAAATCTGTTTTCTCAAAACGATTTGCCGGATTTGGACTCTTTGGTTCAAGATTAAGAACCGTGACACAAACCGAGTCCGAGCTGTAGCGAGGTCCCCCGCGGGCTTGTTACAATCCCATTGCAAGGAATCAAACTAGCGTAGTTCAGGGGCAGAATGCAAATGACATGCTCAGCATACAATTTGAAAGTTAGTCTCACACGCTTCACGTAGCCTGTAGTTTTGAAAATTTATGTATGTAATAGGATGCAATGAGCAATAATCAAGTCAACAACATATGAATGAAAGAAGCCTCAACTTAAATCAAAACAAATCTAATCGTGCCTCACACGGAAAGGAGTAAGCAAATAACAATTCCAAAAATGTTTCACGCAAAAAAAGGGAACCGTGCAATCAACAAGAATATCTCTCTATATTTCATACGAAGAGAGGGAAGGTTGTAACCAGGGAAAGCGATGTCCTAATGCATTTCACGCAAAAGGCCGGGAGGGTGGTGTAACCAGGCGTATCTCAACGTATTTCATACAGAGAGAGGGAAAGTTTTAAACAAGGAGAACAATAAGGGTGTAACCAATAGGCGTACGTATTTCATACGGAGAGAGGGAATGCTTTAACCTAGGAGAATAACAATGGTATAACCAACAGGCGTATCTCAACGTATTTCATACGGAGAGAGGAAAGGTTTTAACCGACGAGAACAACAAGGGTGTAACCAGCATGCATATCTCAACGTACTACATACGAAGAGAGGGAAAGTTTTAACCGAAGAGAATAACAACGGTGTAACCAACAAGAGTATCTCAATGTATTTCATGCGGAGAAAGGGAAGGTTTTAACCAAAGAGAATAACAAGGGTGTAACCAACAGGCGTATCTCAACGTATTTCATATAGAGAGAGGGAAGGTTTTAACCGAGGAGAACAACAAGGGTGTAACCAACAGACATATCTCAACGTACTTCATACGGAGAGAGGGAAGATTTTAATCGAGGAGAATAACAATGGTGTAACCAACAGGCGTATCTCAACGTATTTCATACGGAGAGATGGAAGGTTTTAACTAAGAAGAACAACAAGGGCATAGCCAACAGGCGTATCTCAACGTATTTCATACGGAAAGAGGGAAGGTTTTAACTGAGGTGAACAACAAGGGTGTAACCAACATGCATATCTCAACGTACTTTATACAGAGAGAGGGAAGGTTTTAACCGAGGAGAATAATAATGGTGTAACCAACAGGCATATCTCAACATATTTCATGCGGAGAGAGGGAAGGTTTTAACTGAGGAGAACAACAAGGGTGTAACCAACAGGCGTATCTCAACGTATTTCATACGGAGAGAGAGAATGTTTTAACCGAGAAGAACAACAAGGGTGTAACCAACAAGAATATCTTAACATACTTCATACGGAGAGAGGGAAGATTTTAATCGAGGAGAATAACAATGGTGTAACCAACATGCGTATCTCAACGTATTTCATACAGAGAGAGGGAGGGTTTTAACTAAGGAGAACAACAAGGGCGTAACCAACAGGTGTATCTCAACGTATTTCATACGGAGAGAGGGAAGGTTTTAACCGAGGAGAATAACAATGGTGTAAACAACAAGCGTATCTCAATGTATTTCATACAGAAATATGGAAGGTTTTAACCAAGTAAACATCAAATCCTAACATGTTTCATGTCAAAGTTGAAAATGTGGTGTAACCAACAAGTATACTTAACCGTATCTCATACGGAAAGGGGGAAGGTTTTAACCAAGTAAACACAAATCCTAACACATTTCACGTGAAAGAAGAAAATAATGAACTCGAAATCCAAATGCGTTTCACACGGGAGGAGGTATAGTCGTGGAACCAACAGACATACCTAACCGTATCTCATACGGTAAAGGGGGAAGGCTTTAACCGAGTAAACATCGAATCTTAATATGTTTCACATGAAAGTAGCAAAGGTGGTGTAGCCAACAAGCATACGTAAACGTATCTCATACGGAAAGGTGGTAGGTTTTAACCAAGTAAACTTGAAATCCTAACACGTTTCACATGAAATGAACAAATGTGGTGTAACCAATAGGCATACCTAACCGTATCTCATACGGAAAGGGAAAAGGTTTTATCCGAGTAAACATCAAATCCTAACACGTTTCACGTGAAAGGAATAAAGATGGTGTAACCAACAAACGTTCCTAACCATATTTCATACGGAGAGAGGGAATGTTTTAACCAAGTAAACTTGAAAATCCTAATGCGTTTCACACGAAAGGAGGAAATGTGGGATGCGATAGATGCAACATGTTGTGTGATAAATACACGAGAGTGGTTGAATTATGAGATTAATGCACATGAACGGTAGATTCACAAACATGGTTTGATGGATGTACAAATTATTGTATATATATTTATATATTTATTTTGAATAAATACCATATACTGTATTCATATACATCCATATACATATACATGCGAACGATATACAAGATATGTATTACATATGTATACACATATACACAGGCAAACTATATACATATACGGATACACACATATACATATGACAAAATGTATACATAGTTACATGTACACAGACATATATGTACATAATATATACACACACACATACATACATACATACATACATACATACATATATATATATATATGTATACATATACACATCTCTTTCTCCTCCCATGTTTTTGTCTCTCTCTCTCTTTCTTCCTTCATCTTCTTCGAGCGTCGTGTCTGCCCCGCGATTTCAACAATCGCGGTGCCTGACCAACAGGCTGCCCCAATCTTCAACGGTGCCTCAAGCCTTCTCTCCCACTTTGTCTTCTTTTTCTTCTTCATTCTTTTCTTAATTCGAGGCTTGTGAGAAAAAGGCAGAGCAAAAGGCTACAGACTTTCTCTGCCACCACTCTATAACCCTTTTCTTTTGCATCACTCTCCTCTGACATGGCCTCTTCCCGCGGTTCTCTCACTCTTTTTCCAGACCTCAATGAGTCTACGATAGAGATGACCGATTCCGACTCCCCTGAACCTTAACCACGCACTCCTCCTCTTCTTATTTTCAACTTTCCAGCAATGTCAGTTGAGCAAATAATGGCAGCACAGTCTGACATCGAAGCCAACTCATATACACTGAGGTCATGTGTGGAGACTGTGACTACGGTCTCCAACTTGTCCCGTCGACTACAGAACAAGATGTTTAATGTACATCAGTTAAATGCACAACTCTCCCTGCTTCAACGTATGTACAAGGACTTTTGAGTAAAAATTAGTGCACTGAAAAAGCAGAACAAAGAACTGAAACAACAAGCCACCTCTGCGGCCCGATTCGGAGTTCCTTCGCACAACCAATTTGATGGCCGGCAGGGAGTAATTTCTTTCGGAAGCTCTGCCAATGCTGAGGTAAAGTCTTCAAGGACTCCCCAAGAGTAAAGATGAAGCGAGGCAGCTTATTGTAAAGTAGGGCAACGAAGTTGTGTGCAAATGAAGCCGATTGTAATCTTCACCGCTAGGCTGTTACCGGAAAACTGAGAGAATGCCACTCTCTATGTTTTTTTTTTTTTTTTGCTGCTTAGAAAGGTGCACCAATCCTTCAAAATTTTCTCTCTTTTGTTTCGAAATTTCTTCCTCTTTCTGTAATGTTGTAATCGGGGGGTTCACCTTGGAATTGAATAAAAGGAATTTCATTTTTGCACATCATGGTGTGAATGACTTTGCACTTGAGTTTGAAAATATTTTATTGAATTTGAATTTCAAAATGATCTAATTTGAATGAATTCTGAATTGGACATTGAGCCCTCAACTGATCAAAAATCAAAGAATAACTCAATAGAAGAAGAACAAAACAAAAACAATCCAAACATACCTATTTACACTCATTGGAATGAAAGAGACTCAAAACAAAACTTTTAAAGACAAGCCATTGAGCTTTATACAAATTCTGTAGTTTTTTCCATTTTGGGTTCATGAAGTGGCTGGTCGGCAGATTGAGTGACCGGCCAACTGACACAAACAAGAAACACACCTGGAGTCAAATAAAATCTAGACGGCCGACTGAATGGTTAGTCGGCCAGTTGAAATATGAACATGGGACTTGAGAGTGCAGAGAGAAGACAGAATTCCTGACTTGACTATGCCCTTAGTTCATTGCTTTGACTTTTTTTGACTAAAAAGATTTTAACCGACATGAAAGTTAGATTAACAAGCTTGTTCCACTCCCTGTTTTGAAATCATGTAAGCTAAGTTGTGAGCACTGAAAATTTTCCTTTTTTTTGAGTCCAAGAATGGTTCGATTTTGCAAAAATAAAATAATTTTCAAGAAAATTAGTCGACTTTATTAAAAAAAAACCTCAAAAACTGTTTTCGCAAATGGCCACTACTTGACCAACACGAGATCAACCCTTGAGATGCACAAACTCAAATTAGATAACCCGGGCAGGATCTCTCTTATAACTAAATCGGAATAGGACAACTGAATTGAACGAAGATGAGCTAATTGAACATGTATAGGATAGCCAAGTTGAATAAGGATACACCAATCAAACATGGACGAGACAAGCAAATTGAAAATGGTTGGAGCCGAACTTCGGGATGATGTTACCTATGTATCCCAAAGATAGGAATCAAGCCTTACGTAGTTCACAGGTAGGGCTCAGTCGAGTATTAACACACTTCTTTTGTGCATTAAATTTTGCCAAAGTCGCCCTTTTAGGTTTTCGACCTTGCGAGCTCTTTTCATTTTTTTCATTCTTCTTTCTTTTTTTTTTCTTCTTCTTCTTCTTCTTTTTTTTTTTTTCTTTTTTTTTTTTACTTTAACTTTTGTCTGGGTCGCCCTTTCGGGTTTTTAACCCAGCGAGCCTCTCAAGGATAGTACTTTGTTTTAGCTTGTCCATGTTGATTGGTTATGAGAATTCTAAGCCATCTAAATCCATGACAATGACTATTCTTCCTGACCAGATAGATGTGATGATGTAGGGGCCCCAATTGAGTTTGAAATTGCCCCTAGGATCGTTGATAGAAGTTTGATGGTTTGTTAGCATTACATCTTCTTTTCTCAAATTCCGAGATTTGGTTTTCTTGTGTTGATACCTTATCCTTAGCATTTGCCCCTTGTGGGATAGATTGTTTTCCAAAATGTTGTGATACCAAGGATTTTCATTTTCAATCTCTTCTGTTGGGGTTATCATTTGCTCTTGTAAGGATCAGACACATCTTGACCCCTATCGGTATATCCACCATTTAAGCTAGGGTTGCCAAAGAGTCGACAAACTAATTATTCGTTCTGACTAGGTAAGCGACTAAGTTTGAGTCTTCAATCATATCCAACCTTATTACCCCTAGTTTAGAGTTGCTTCCAATCCGGCTATACAAGCCTCATACTCAGTTGATTAGTGACCTTAGAATCAAAGTTTGAAAGCTAGGGGGGTCAAGTCTCAAGTCGAGAGGGATTCTATGCTGTATAATCTCATAATCAATTCTAGGCATGTCTTCGTAGGACTACGCAAAAATATTTTTTGAAATCTTTTAATAAAGTGACTAATCGCTCGTATTCCTCTAAAGACAACATGGAACCAATTTGGACCAAGCCATGATCCTTCTCAATACCCACATTAACAGAAATGATCTCATCCATTAAAGGCTTAGCACATCTCTCTTCTTTTTAGTCGATCAAATTTTGCAAATCCTGAGGAACTCCTTCTTCTTATTTTTTATCACAGTTTTTGAAAAATTTGGTCAATGTAATGACTTAAGGGCACAAAGAAGTAGGCGAAAATTACTGCATTTTTATTTAGAACTTCTAGCTCAATAGTCAAAATAGATTCAAAAAAAGGAATGAAAAGACAGACACAAAAAGGACAGTGATGTCTGGGTTAACCCCTCCGAAATCACCAAACTTAGACTTACGAGACTAACTCAAGCCTAATCCCAACTCTACAAACTTCGTGGAATCAAACTTGGACTCAACAATCAATTTAGAACTCAGAATAAAGCCATTCTCAAATTGCTAGTTAAAATGCGGGCTATCCACTACATTTAGAATAAAGCCCGTGCAATCAATAGGTAGTCACTCCCCAATCACAGAAATAGTCGGATATCTCACAAGTTCTATTTATTTACATTGGTAAACTTTGTGGGACATCGAATTTTTCTGAAGCAATGGTGCTACAATAACTTAGCAAAAACAAAACGGAACTTCCAATTAGAACTATGGCAGCACTTTGGCCCAATTCGCACAACTGATCGTTGTATGCCCCCACTGGAAAAAAATTGAACCCTACAAACTAATATGCCTTAACCATTGTTCAAAATTTGAGAACCCCATATCCCATACATTGCACATAGTAGGAAAAAAAACAAACACCCCTATAGAGGCTAGGGTTACCTTGTCCTAGCTTTGAAATGATCTAAGGTTTCAATATTCAAACAAGCAATATCGTACGACTTAGAAATGGGAGAGTATTTTATCCTATTTTTGGAAGGCACTATAGCTCACTATATGCATAAGGTCAGCTCTACTCTAGGGATTGAAGTCAAGGTAACGTCACTAAAGAGTCCTTTGGGCAATAACCAATAAAGATCCCAGGAAGTCAAAAGAGTTAATATAGCCTCACCTCAAAGTTCGAGAACCTTAGATAGCAGAGATACCTTTTTGACAGATCTTAAATGGTATTAACACAAGGTTTCCAAAGTAACGCGGAGGTGGTACAATGTCACAAAAAGCTTGTCTATGCTCCCACCAAGATTTGGGCAACACAGGGACTTTAAATGCACTAATGCATGCAATGCAATCAACATATAATTGAAAATACAAATCATATCATGGAGTTCGAGTCAAGACTTCATAAAATCCCCAGCAGAGTCGCCAGAAACTGTAACATCACCCAGGGGGTGCTCGCGCGCGTTAAACAGTTCGAACTCCCGAGATCTCTATGATCTAGTCTCACGAATGCAATGTAAAACATAGATGAGAGTCCAAATTTGGAAACTTTTATTGAAAATCCATTTTATTTCAATTTTTTAAAAAATGGACTACGTTATTAGATTTCAGAGTCGCCACCTAATATTTTTGGAAATTAGGAAACCCATGACTCGTGCCAAGGCCACTGTTCGTCATAACCAAAGATGCTTGGCTCGGAACCTTAGGTATGAGAAGAGAAGGTCAATAATGAGTATCCCCGCTCACTTGATCAAAGATCGGCCTCTACTAAACCATGATATGAGTTTTATTTGCTTTATATGTTCATATTCCGATTTATTTAATAATTCCTAAAAAATTACAGTGTGAAACATACAAGTATAGACTATGTCATTCATCTTGGAATAATTTGAGTTCATGTATTTTTTGAAAGAGTTTTGAAGATGAACAATTCAAAGAAATTGAGTTTACAAACATGAAAATCAATATCATTCCAAATTAAGCGACACAATCTTCATCCACCAGCATTCATAGAGATATATCACATATAGCAAATAGCCACATGATAGGATAGTAAACATAATAAAAAAATTATGTACAAGCGGGATACTAAAGCATAACAACTTACATATCTACCGACGTTCCGCCAACTGCTACAAAACAAAGTTAGTAAAATATGCATGATCTTATATACAAAATCTTAATGCAATACATACACAAGAATGCTTCCAAAGATCCGGCTTCTAAAACATGACATGTTAAACATTGCAAAAAATGCGATAGCGTACAAAATCATGTAATAATCAATTAAAGCACAAATACGCAAATTTAGCCGAATCTAGGCATGAATCATGTATGTAAAAGCATAGATACGCATGGCATGCAAGATATATACATATGTACAGTTAGGGAAAGCGATTAAAGAATGTGATAGATAAGAAGTGGGGATGAGAAATTATTACAACACTTTAAATATTACTAATCTGAGGGAGATGAATAAATATTACAATACAATATAAAAATCCTTACAAACACTCAAAATAAAATAAATATTAGAAAAGAGAACCTTCAAGCGCCGAAAAGACCATCGAAGGTTAATCTTCTCAACGTTGGAAGGCTGTCCAGTTTTGCCTAGAGGTCGCAAGCACGATCATGAAGGTCGCGAGCATGATGGTGTACTTTTAGGTGGCTACCCAACCAACTAACGGGCCGAGTAGCCCGGTAAGCTCAGCCAAACTCTATTTTCTTAGATTTCCACAACAAAGACAAAACTAAAAACAATATATATAGGAGTCTCAACTCACCACTTTCAATTAGATTACAACAATATATAATATAACAAGAAATCAAAGCAAAAGAACAAAATAAGTAAGAAATACAAGAAAATGAAAAGTTTGTGAAATTCACCTTCCAAGGAAATGACGAACTCCTTAGTTCACAAACTCTCTCTTAATTACCCTAAAGTGTAGGAAGTGTGTTCTCAAATCCTTAATTCGAAATTATGGAGTTTATGGTATGGAAAGTGGCTAACTCTCTCACTTTCAATCACTAAACACTCTTTCTTATGATCAAGGCAATTGATCTTTGGCTATACCAGAATATTTGGAGTGGTTTTGGTGTATGGAAATGAGGAATTTCAGTAGTTATAGAAGCTTGGAAGTGTTTTGGCTCAAGGTTGCAATTTAGACAATTTTTCCTCTTTTGCTCTCTTTTTTCTCTAACTCTCTCCAATGATTTTTCTCCTCATTCCCTCATTAATATCTAATCTGAATGTATAAGCCATGAAAGAATAAACAAGTCAAGGAATGGGGGACAAGGTGAAAGACAAATGTGATGGGGATGACAAGGATGATAATGATGATCAAGACTTTGTTGCTTTTGATTCATCCTTTATGACAACGCCAAAGCCTCTTTTGATAATAGAGGGTGAGTGGAGATAATGTAGGATGAGTGGATGCACTTGAATGGATCCGAAAATGGATCAATGGGGTGTTCCAACCGAACCAAAACACAAAAGAAAAATGGGTCTGCTGTTGTCTCGGGCCGGGTTAACAAAATTTGCTCTTAAGTCCAACTTCAAACGGGCATATCTCCCTTGTCCGAACTCAGTTTTAGGTGATTCTTGAGTCTAAATTGAAGCTCCAGAAGTCTACATTCCAATGGTGGTGGCCTCATATATAAATTTCAAGTGTACAAAGAGATATGCCTAATTTAGTGAAACTGTTCATTTCTTTCTTAACAATTTAATGCTCATCCTTTTCCTAAACCAGTTTTCTTCCATCCCCTCCTATTTCCTTCAACTCCAAAGCTATAAAGATGTTTTTAGATATTTTTCAAAGATTTCACCTCCCTCCCTTCCATTTATTTCTACTTTATCCTTACTCGGTTTACTAAAAAGTACAATATTTAATCGAAATGGGAGTCTCGGAATATCGTAGAAACATTTGAAAAATTTTTTTGAAAAGAGAGTTTTAATATTTAAAATAGTTAAGCTAAAAATGTATGAAGGTTGGGATCAAAGCTCAAATTTCATCTCTTTTCTGAGAATTCTGTGAGAAACACATTCTGATTGTCATCATCGGGTAATTAACAGAAAGTGCCCAAGTCTTAGGACCTGTCAAAATGGGGTGTCCACAATGTGTAGTTTATTTTATTAACATTTGAAAGTAACCATATAACCCTTTTGTGATTTGTAAACTGAAGTGCACCATTAAATTAACGATTTAATGAAAAAGACTAAAATACACTTGTATTTTTGTCATTTATTTGGAAGGTAAAGTGCACTTTAATCCCTATATACTTTATTCCATGTGTGATTTACCCCCTTGAACTTTGAAAATGAGCCTATAACACCCTTATGTGTGCACGTGTTTCACACTTATTGTTAAGTTGGACAAAATGTTTAATTGTGCACTTTTGTTCACAAATCACGTGGTGGTTATGTGATCATTTCCAAATATTAAAGAGATAAACCGTACATGCCCCAACCACAAAGGAATAAAGTGAAATTTGCCCTTTATTCTAAATGACAAATCGACAATTTATAGGTAGAATTTTTAAAATTACTTCTCATTAGTTTCAGGATACTTAAATTTTTAAATTTATTTAAACTATTTTCATCATATAAATTGTAAGTATAAAAAATAAAAAAATCAGAAATAAATACATAAATAATGAGTGTTATTATTAGTACTCCATTAATTATTTTGAAACCCTCAATTTTTAGTTTTTTTTTTTATTATTACAACAATAATCTCAAATAAAATTACTAAAAATGACATCATTAATTTTGGGACACTCCATCTCACAGTTAAACTCACACAACACTACATCATGAATTAGGATTTATGAGAGTACCCACCTCCATCACCACCTATCCATCTTCCCCAAATCTCACTTTCAAAATTTACCCACCCTCAAAATCTTAAAAACCCTTTATCGGTAATATTTCGGCAATAAAGATAGCAACTATTTGATTACCTACACTTCTCTGACAATGATAATGAGTGAAAAAAATTTCGATAACCACAACTCCATGAGACGAGAGGAATGCAACAATAAAAGTTCAGAGGAAGTTCATAACTTTGATGGTGTTCTTAGGTCAAAGGAGATTGACCTTATAAATGTAAGTTTCTTAAAAAAAAATGGCAAAAATAATAAAATTGGTTCGTCATTTTTTCGGGACTGAACTTTCGAACATATGATCGAAATTCGGGAACACAAATCCGAACATTGTTTATTTTTCAGGAACCAGTAACCGAACATTTATTATTTGTTTGGAAACCGATAACCGGGTATTAATCATCGAAGAAAAGGATAAGGCGGCACAGAGAGAGAGAGTAGAGACCATAATCACACTTGACTCTTCTTCTTCTTCATAGGTTTTGTTAGAGTTTTTGGAAGAGAGGTTTTTTAAGGGTGGGGAGTGTGCATTCAATTAAATGGGTGAAATGTTTTCACAAAGATAATTTTGGTATTATTTGGGGAGAGAAGAGAAATTTTAAAACTTTCAAAATTTATAAATGAAGATCCAAAATAATAAATGGGGTGCTCAAAATAATATAAACAACTCATCTAATCTAATTGTAGCTAACTGGTGAAACTGGTTCAAGGTTAGGCGGAAAAACATTCAAGTTGAAAAGTTTCGAGAAAAGCCAACTCATTGAACTGTCAAGGCTGAATGATTATTGGGTGATTTTACAGCATTGCTTCATATTATTTATTACTTTGGCACTTATCAAATTATCTCAAAAAGTTCGAACAAAAATTATTAAGTCTTACAATTTTAATCAATAAATATTAAGTTAGGACATCATGTGTATCTTCCCAACATCACCACATAATTTCTTTTGTTAGGACATGTAACTCGACAACGTATTTAATGGTTCCTTAGACATAGCCAGATGATGTCCTAAGCTGTAATTGGCGAAAAAAGTAGAGTTCACAATTTTGTAATAGATCATAAGAAAACAGTAAAACAGCATGATATTTAATGATTAATAAATACATCTCCACAACCTAATAATTTTTTAATAATGCTATAGGAATACCCAAATTTTTATCAAATATTTTGCTTGTGAACTCTAATTCATTTAAAATTTTTAATAAAATTTTTAAAATCTCTAACATTTTTCATAATTTTTCCTATAACTCGCCTGTTGACTGTGTAACTGCATTGATAATGCTTCTCGCTGTCAAGTGTTCTTCTAGCTTATCACGTAAACTTGTCACATGTCACTTCTTAATTGATCCATGAGTAATTGTTAGATGTAGGTTTAAACAATAGGAAATTAATGAGAGCCCCATTTGGTCCCTTGTCAAGAACTTGGACAGCGTACAGAAATATAGAACTCATATAATTCAGACAAACATATAACTTTTTTTTTTTTTTTTTTCGGTTCAACCACCCGGTATCCGACCCACTGGCCGACTAATCCGGATTCGGGGAGCAGTTTTGGATTTAAAGGCTCAAGTCCCCTCCCAATTGGCGTTGCGGGGAATCGAACCGTAGTCCGTCCTTCCAAGCCGAGCTCCAATCACCACTCGGCCAACAACCAATTGGTAGACAAACATATAACTACTCTCCTGGTTAACACCCTCCACTAATACCTAAGGATATTCAATAATATATGACAGAAAAAAATATACCAGAGAATGACGTGATTACATCAAAATTTAGCATTTTAAAATAATGTTTATCAACCAAAATGTCATCGAATCACAAAATAATTCCCTCTTTGAAAATTAACAATACCATATACTATAGTCCTTATTGAATAATTATTCGGTAGTCTCACAATATTATGTGACATTACTTGGCTTGTGCTTTAAATGAAGCATGCATCAAAAAAATTTATGGATGAGACATAATGACTTACCTTTGATAGATGACTTAATATGTGCTGTTGTTTTTAATTTGTCGGGAATATCATGCGCTTCGGGAGTATCTTATAATTTTTAGTTCTATTTGCTCCACATAATTGCCCTCCACTCATTGAGTAATTATTTAGTAGTTCTCGAGTACTATGTGACGTTGTTTATATCGTGTTACAAATCAATCATGTAGCGGAAATTTTTATATGGATAAGACATACTGACTCACCTTTGTTAAGTAACTTAACATTGATGCTTCTCATTTGTTTGAAATATCATATAGCCAATATCAAGTGCTCCATGAATATCTAATGATTTTCAGTTCTTCTATTTACACTGAAATTCATTACAAAATTGGATACAACCTTCTCAAATGAGTGAAATTTTTTTTTAAAAAAAATCACGTCATATAAAAAAAAAAAAAAAAAAACAAGTATATATGATTCTGTAATAAATTTCAGTATAGACTTTTTCAATAATTTTTCTCACTCTTGGGCCATATTGGCCCCCTGCGACAACCACTAGGAAACGATATTGCTGATCTCTCAACAATGGGAATCCGGACCCAAGGAATCAAATCAACCAAGTAGGTTCTTTTATATATGAGAAATGTTAGGGATCAAGAAAAAAATTTCATGAAAATGATTATGAAGGATTTGTGACTCTTAGATTACCTTGATTAGTATGTGGTGCTTTATTCTAAGTGTAATCTAAAGGTCACAAATCTTTCATGATAGACTTTTCATGATACCTAACATTACTGTTTATATATATATATATGGACATATCAAGGACTTATAACGGTTCCATTTCCATTATCATTTTTCTGTTTATGAAAGTTGTCATCCCCAATAAGCAAATGACAACTTTTCTTAGAGTCTCTCCGTTCCTTCCAATGATCCAAATGTTAACAAAGTCTACAAATACAAACAAAAACAAACTATGTACCACCAACTCATACCGTTGTTCCTTATGCTTTTCATCCCCAAACAAAACCCCCTCTAACTCTTCTCCTTCCCACAAAACCATAAACTCTCTCTCTCTCTCTCTCTCTCTCTCTCTCACACAAGACAAGTCCATTTATTTTGGGCTTAAACTACAATCACCTAAGTTTTCATTTGTGTTTTCAACATGCAAAGAAAGTTCAGGCAAGCCTTCACAACCATAAAAGAACATGGATGTGTTAGCTATGCAAAAATCGCCACCATTGGAGGCTTCTGCGATCTTGATCATGTAGTTGTCAAAGCAACGTGTCCGAATGACTTACCTCTCCCGGATAGATATGTTCATGAGCTCTTGAAGATCTTCTTGGTCTCTCCATCTTCGTTCCGAGCTTTCTCACTCACCTTCACTCGCCGGTTTAACAAGACTCAGTGCTGGAGAGTTGCTCTTAAGTGTCTGGTTCTTCTTCATCGTTTGCTCCGATCATTACCTGAAAACAGCCCATTTAGAACTGAGTTACTGTGGACTCGTTCTAATGGGTTGTTGGGTCTGTATCCTTGTAAATTCAAAGACTCGTCTTCCTCAGCTTCTGAAGATTATACCGGGTTTATCAGATCGTATGCTCAGTTACTCGATGAGGCTCTAGATTGCTTATTGATGGATAATAACAGAGCGGATTATTATGAAGATGAAGATGAAGATGTTGATGATGAAGAAAAAGAAGAAGTACCTCAGACCTTAGAAGGTAATGTTGGAATTTTAAATTTTTTTATAACTCATAATCTTATTTAATAAAATCTGAATTAAGTTGAAATGCAGAAAAGGGGTTTTGTCAGGGTCATGGAATTAGTTGAGGTGCGCGGACATCCATCATCAAAAAAATAAATAAATAAATAAAACACTACTAATTTGAAGTAAGAAAAGTGTTGGCATGTGTTCCATGAGACAATACATGCAACATATTACATAAAAAAAAGTTTTTCTCATAAAATGTTATAAAAATTTCACGTAAAATAAAAATTTAAGTGCAGTTTATATTCGTAGTTCTTGTAGTTTTTTTTTTTTTTTTGGGTCAATTTGATCATTATAATTTTAATTGCACTAAATTTACCCTTGAATTTTTTACATGATGTCAATTTAGACTAATTGATAGCAATCCTTTAGAAATTGGATTGGAAAGTCAAAGCATAAAATAGTTCATTCACTTTTCTCAAAGTGATTGAGGGATTCACATACAATTTAAAATGATTCATTCCTTTTTAAATGAACCATTTTGCTTTTAACGAACGTTATTAATCAGACTAAATGAATCCCACCTGAACACTAAGTACATAGACTGGGGCATACTATAACAAAACATACAAACAAAATCCAAATAAAACCTCTTCAAAATTGAAGAGTTCTTAACCAATATTAACCAATACATTTGATGTAAACCCTAAATTTCCCACAGGCAAAATGAAAGAAGTGGGTAGACTGCTGGAACTCCTGCCACAGCTCCAAAGCCTGATAGACCGAGTCATTGACTGCCAGCCAACCGGGGCAGCTTCCCGGAGCTTCCTCGTCCAATCGGCAATGAAACACATAATCCGAGACAGCTTTGTGTGTTACACAAGTTTCCGGCAAGACGTGATGGTCGTGCTTGACGATCTCATCCAGATGCCCTACCGGAGCGGTGTAGCCGCCTTTGGTATCTACAAAAAAGCCTCGGTCCAAGCCATCCAACTCTCCGAATTCTACGATTGGTGCAAGTCCATGGGGCTCTGTGGATCTTATGAGTACCCTTTCATTGATCGAATCCCTCAAATTCAAGTCCAAGCCCTTGAAAATTTTCTCAACGGAATGTGGCAGTTGACAGAGTCTTCTTCATCGACTGCTTCGCCATTGACGTCTGCCTTGGAGGGGTCTCCGCTATCGAGTTTTACAGAAGGTGAGAGTGAAAATCAAGAGTTTGTTGAGGATGAAGATAAGTTATTAGCAAAGAAAGAGGAAGGAGGTGAAGAAATGGAGCCATTGATTCAGTTTGATCATGAAGTTACCAATAATACTAATAATGATACTAGTTGGGATTGGGAGGCACTTCTTGAAGCTTCCATTAGTCCTTCAACAGGTTTAGTTCCTAGAAACAACTTTTTCTTCAACCCTAATGGTCATGACTATGGATACGGACACAGATATAGCTGTGGATACGGATACGAATACGAACACGAACACGAACACGAACACGGATATGGACAAGTGCACGGGCATAATTTGGGAAATGGACAGTGTGAACAAACAAATGGATGGCAGACGCAGATATACAATCCATATGCTCTAAATCCTTTCTATCAACAACATAACATTTCTCACCACTATGGATCATTTGCAACCAATCCGACGTACCCGTGGGGGCTTTGAGCATGGTTTTAATTAATGGGATCCGTATCAATATTGACAATGCAATCATATATCAGGTAATAACAAAAAGTATCGGTTGATATATAGATCAGTATCAATATTGAAAGTTTAAAATCCCAATACGTATCAGACAATGGAGGGGGTTCAAAGTTGGACTGATATGTTGTCTCAGACAATGGCTTAATTTTTTCTGGTGGAACAAACATTAATTTATGGTGTCCTTCTTCAATAATTATTCTTGTTGGGGTGTGTATTTAGGGTTTAGCTTTGTTTAATTAGTCATTAGATTTGTACTTTTGATGAGATGTTATATAACCCAAAGCTTTTACTTACCTTTTTTTTTTTTTTTTTTTTGTTCTTTCTTTCTTTATTCTTTCTTACTAATAAGTCAAGAGATCTTTATTCTATCTATAAAATAGTGAAATAGAGATTATTCACATTGTCTACTTTGAAGGAAAGTGTTCTTATTGATACAGAAGTGTATTGGTACTTAAATTTGTTTGATGCATTAGTTTTCCTCATCTTTTGTCCATTAATTCTGCTTAACACTAAAACCAAATTCAAAAATAAACTCCAAATACACATGAATGGATAGGATTTTATATACGCTTTGTTCAGGAAGTTAACTATCTGACTTTTAATTATTTTAGCTTGGCTAAAAAAATTGTGTTTGGAAAATTGATTGACTTTTTTTCGTATGTGACCTTAATGATTATAAAAGAAAAAATGAAATGATTATGAGTTGAATGTGACATTTTGTTTATTGACTATTTTAGCCTATTTTGTTTTAGTGAGCTATTTAGCCCAACTATCTTCCCAAACAAGGCCATAATTTATTTTTACTGGGCTAACTCTGAAAAATATTACGCATCTATATAAATTTAGTGTTTGATTATGTGTCTCATTTCTGTATTCCTATTCGATCAATGGGGTGATATTATTGAAGAGTACAAACTACAGTCCAACAATACTTTGCAAATCAGAAAGGTTGATATCTTTCGAATTTTGGACGAATATGAGAGACGTCTACGTTTTCAATGAGTCCTTTTAAGGATGAGTATAACATGTAAAAGCTTCATACTACATCTATTAATTTACATTATTAACATTTCATTCAAAAAGCTTTCAAAATTAGGTAATTATTCAATAATCTCATTGCCTACATGATATTTTAGAGTCAGTTGCATACAATTTTACAGCTGGCAGATGTAGACTCACATTTGTAAAGTATTTTATATTATTTTTTTCAACAAGAAACAAATAGCCTAGTTTCACAGACCCTAAATTTCTGTCATCAATGTTGCAAAACACTTCCAAGGATCATTAAAAATCTTACGGTACGATAATTTCAAGACATGTTTTAATGAATCGGAAGACAGAATATGAGAACATAGGATTTCCATGCCGAAACAAATCTTACAAGCACATCAACAACTTTACATGCTACAGAAACAGATAAATAAAACAAAATAAAATAACAACAAAATACTTTTCTCGTCTTGAAAGTGAAAATGTATTTCATAACTCGATTCATGAGTCAAAGAGTACTTGATCTAGGGTGCCTGTTTTTGGCATGCCTGCGTTTCCAAGTTAAAGTATGACCATGGCGGTACACTCAAGAATGTTGTTTCTCCAAGATGAATAAACAGTGTTCCTATTCAACCCTAATTTAGGGGTTGAGGCTATAGAGGTGGAATTGCGGATACTTTTGGTTGTCAGGTCTTTTACAAGCATAATCAAGACACTCACCTCGTTCTTCAAGCTGTTTCAGAAATTTCTGATGATTACACAACTTATCCAAGGCAGCAAGGGCATTCCAATAAAGTTCACCAATAGTATCATTGTGAAGAGAACGATTGAAGTAGTCTCATCACCAAGTGGTTCAGGAAGCGGAGAAGCCAATTCAATAGTTAAGGGTTTAGGGCATTCCGATAGAGTTCACCAATAGTAGCATTGTGAAGAGAAAGATTGAAGTAGTCTCATTCCCAATTGGTTCAGGAAGCGGAGAAGCCACTTCAATAGGTTTTTCCTGAACGATTCTGTTCGAATTTGATGTGAATTTCATACAAGAATCAGACACCCATTACAATGCACGAATCACCGACCACTCAAATTTTAATCCTTAATATTATACATCAGGCCAAAAATCATGTAAAATAACTTGCTCAGTTAATTGCCCTATGAATGTAGTAGTACCAATTGGAAATCCATTATTTGCTTGTTCATGAAACACAACAGCAAATAAATGGTGAAGCGTCTGGTAAAACAACGAATGCATTTCACAATCCAGCCAGCAGTTGATGAGAAAGTCTTCTTCAATCTCCGTGTTCTAACATCACTTCCGGTGCCGCCTCTTTGGTTCGGCTCTCTGCCTCTTCTCATCATCCCAATCTCTGTCATATGTCCTAAACCATAGTAGTTAAGGAATAACTTCTGATATGTAATGGCAATTACCAGTGAAACAAAACAAATCTGGCCAACACAAATGCCACGTACAAAAAATATCATTTGGTGACAAGTATCATTTTTCTTCAATAAAAGACGAACTAAGAAACATCAAGACTTCTAAGGTGGCATGCCGACACTCATCAAACAATTTCCAACTGCATCTCCTACTTTTAAAATTTTTCTAGACTCGAAGAACACATGTTTCTATTGCTTAGACACATGAAATAAAAGAACTTGAAATCAAATGATAAAAAAAATAAATTAATAATGATAAATTTATACATATGCTACTCGTCTACACTAAATAAATTATTATATTTTAAATAAATATCCATGACATAATAATTACTTATCCTTATATATGTCATATCATAAATATATAAAACTTTATATTTTGCACGTCCCCCACGTATCGTGTCCTACATAATTTGATAATTTCTGTGTGAATATGTCTATGTCGTGTCACATGTCCATATCTGTGAATCAACGTGTTCAGACCAAAATGCATGCACGAATAGAAGAATATTCAAGGATACGGTTCAGTATCCCGACGAGTCATCTTGCTGGTCGCTTCTTTGCCATGAATCCTCAGGCCCGGTTCCTCCAAGTAACCCGGACGCTGAACCATGGTCCCCTTCCTGTCAGCCCTGTCTCTTCCATCATATGGCTGTGACATACCAATATTTACGGGAGGAGGTGGTGGGGCTGCAGGTGAATACTCACCAGCCTCGGGCAGATGCTCCCTTTTGAGTTTTCGTCTTTTAGACGCATTTGCATCCATATCCTCCTTCAAAGGGTTTGTTTTCTCCCTCTCCCTTTCCCTCTCTTTCTCCTCCACCTACATGCAGCAGTCAGAAAATATAAGCAATGAACTTTGGACAAATATTTTAATAGGACATTAGCAAGAGCCCCAACAAAGGTCAATAAGAGTATCTGCCCAAAAGCAACAGTAACCTGTTCAGAATCAAATATCATAGCAGTGTAAACCAGATTTACTTTGTAATAAGCTGTATATAAACAATTTGAATAAGAAAAGTTAATATTCCATTCCATCAATCAATGACTAATAAATGAACGGGCAAAATTCATTTTACCCCTATGGTTAAAATATAGCCAGAAAGTCCCCATGTGGCTCTAGACTGAAGTGTCACCGTTAGTTTTTCTATCTAAACTAATGAAAGGTGTGTCACACATACGATTTTGTAGAGTGGGCTTGGTTTTCTGAAAAAATAAAGTGAAATTAATACAAAAAGACAATTTTATCCCCATCTTCTCCAAACCTAAAATTAGATTAAAATGTTAATCAAAAAATAAATAATAAAAAAAGCAAAATGTAATTAAAGATTGATTTAAAATATAAAATATAATTAAGGATTGATTTACAAAATAAATAATGATTATAGATTTATCTAAAATAAAAATAAATTAAAATTAGATTAAAAGGTTAGGAATTATAACAAACAATTAAAGATTTAGGATTAATTGATTTAGAATTAAGCCGTGGTGTATACATTTTGCAGACGATATCGTGCTAGTGGATAAGACTAGAGAAGGAGTTAATACAAAGTTGGAGATTTGGAGAAAAGCTCTTGAATCTAAAGGTTTCCGGATAAACAGAAATAAGACAGAGTACATGGAGTGTAAATTTAGTAACAGTAACAATGAAAGCAAAGGAGCAGTAAAGATTGAGAACCAAGAATTGCCTAAGTGTGAACATTTTCGTTATTTAGGGTCGATTATCACAACAGCGGGGGAGATTGATGCGGATGTGGCCCATAGGATTAAGGTGGGATGGTGTAAGTGGAGAAGTGCGTCTGGGGTACTGTGCGATAAACGAATACCCACTAGACTAAAAGGTAAGTTCTGTAGAATGACTATTAGACCAGCGATGTATGGGACGGAGTGTTGGGCAACCAAGAAACAACATGTAGATAAGATGAGTGTGGCTAAGATGAGGATGCTAAGATGAATGTGCGGCAAGACTAGACAAGACAGAATTAAAAATGAGTATATTTGGGAATGAATAGGAGTAGCACCGATAGAAGATAAGTTGAGAGATAATCGATTGAGATGGTTTGGTCACATTCAACGGAGACCAACAGAGGTAATAGTGAAGAGATGCGATGCTGTAACGGTAGAGGGGAGTGTTAGGGGACGGGGTAGGCCTAGATTAACATTGGCTAACATTGTAAATAGAGATATGGATCTACTTAATTTGACTAACGAAATGGCCTTTGATAGGGCCGCATGGAGAAGAAGGATTCATGTAACCGACCCATTTAATGGGACTTAAGGCTTGGTTTGGTTTGGTTTGGTTTGGTTTGGTTTAGAATTAATTGTGATCTAAGTATAATTAAATTAAAAAGTTAAGAATTACAATAAATAATTAATAATTGATGATTAATTGTAATTTAATTGAATTAATGTTAAAATTATAAATTATATGTATAAGAGAGGAGAGAAAGAATATAACAAAACGAGGCATAGGGTTTGAGAGTATTACAATCATTTCACATCTATAATTAACGGGATTAATCATTGCACTTTGGTAAAAAACCACATGGGGACTTCCTAGTTATATTTGAACCATAGGAGGATAAAGTGCTCCAGTCTCTAACCACAAGGGGTAAAATGAATTTTGCCCTAAATGAATTAACTCAGTAAAAGGTACCAGCCTAGTTGATCACTAATTAACCAGTAGATCATCAATTGGTTAAACCGATGTATAAAATTTATTATTTTATATATTAAATCATTATGTAAAATTACAAAAAATAAATAAATAAATTTGAGAAGGCGAGGAAAATTTAACATCGATCAATTATTTTTACTGACATGAAAAATGTGATGATTCAAAAGAAAGTTTGTGTTTCTTTTTTTATTATTGGTACATGGGAGGTCGTATCCTGGGGGAACAAGCAAGTCTTGCATGTGGCAAAACTTAAACACTTAACCTCCTAGTGAGGTGCTGGGGTTCAAGCCAACTGAGCGAGCCCCAGTTGGTTGGAGGTTTGTGGCTTGGAAGTTGTGCTTTCACACATATTTCTTTAAAGGAAATTTTATTTAATGTATTATGCACATAGAAACATGTTTGATATGCCCTTTATGTACACTTACTCTATGAGATATTACAGACACGGTGTAGACATACCTTTACTGATATCACCTCTCGCTCTTCCCGCTTTCTATCTCGAAAATCCTCTTCTCTTCTGCGTTTTGCATCATCCTGTGAAACAAATGTATTCTCCTCAGATCGTCTCCGTTCTCTATCTTCATGCCTTGGTGAAAGTCTTTGAGTATGTCTAGCAGTTCCAAACCTTCTGTCAGCATCCTCATCTCTTCTTCCTGCATTAACTGACTGGGGTACCATGTGAGGAGGTAGTGGTGGTGGTGGAGGCAAGTTTTGCCCATGAAATCGATCATCAACATGAGATTTCTCTGCCGATGCTTCATTATAGCGCAATTTACTTCTATCATCTCTGATCCTTTCATCCTTAGCTTTGTCAGCAAGCCTATCAAAGCTTCTATCAGAACCTCTGTCTTGTCCTCTTTCCACAGAACGCTCTCTCCCATATCTTTCCATTGACCTATCCCTTGATTTTTCCATTATAATATCATCTCCACGGGACTTTTCAGAACGGTCTAACCTTTCCCTGTAGTCCCTGTCATGTCTTTCGGTCCCCTTATCTTTAGACCTGTCCAGGGGCTTATCTGTAGCTCTACTGATAATTTGCTCATCAGATCCTGATTTGTCAACATCCACTGGAAAATGTTTATCAGCTAATCGGGGATCAATTGACCTCTCCCTATCAGAGAATCGAACTTCACCCTCTAAATCTCTTGAATCAGCTTCTCCTTTCCGACGCTTATTTAGTCGGTCCAAATCTTCAGCAGGGCTGGCTCTCTTTTGTGGTTTGTCAACAGATTTTGAAGCTGTAACAGAGTTATCATGCCTAGGAGAATGAACAGGTCTTGAAGAAGGAGCTCTTTGAATATCAGAAACTTCAGCGCTATCATCTTTTACAGCAGAAATCCGCAAATCAGAAGCCTTTACAGCTCCACTCTCTACCTTTGGTTCACTGCCATGGATATCTAATGATTTTGTGGATGGAGTAGTTCCTTTAGTTGAAGTTGGAAGTACATTGCCATTTGCTGAACCTGCAGAAGAAATATTAGCTGTCCCACCTTGCCTGCCTTCAAGTGGATGCGAGAGATCTCTGTCAGATTTAGGAGGAGGACCTGATATTCTGCCAACAGATTTTCCAGATTTACTATCATCTTTTCCAAGATCCTGTTTCGGTTGTTTTGAAAGAGATCCAGCAGGCAATGGGCGTTTTACAGGACCTCTCACCTGCCAACATGAAAAGGAGAGAACTGAGGGAAAAAATAAAGAAACTCTGCTGAAAAATGAACAGATTACAAGAAAGCAATGCCCAAAATATTCAAGGTGATCCACAAATTTTTAACTGTGTCAGGAGATTTATGCATGTATGTATTATAAGAAATAAAATGCATACATATGTTACAAGAACAAAGAAAAGGTTTGCTCTTTCTAAACTCTGCCCTAGTTGTCAAGCTGTTCTCAGATGGCACAATAGGGACTTCTCAGGGGTCTGAAAAATGTCTAATGTTCATATATTTGATTTAATTTTCAGTAGTAACATTCACTTATAAATAATAATAATAATAAATTATTATAATAATCATTCAATAAATGAGAAAAATAAATTCCACTGAGGTTGCCAAACTACCTTGCGAGAATGCCTCTTCATGTCTAATTGTCCAACAATAGATGAATTTGAATTCAGATGTTACCTGAGATTCTGCGGATGTCTTCGACCCAACTTTGGGGACATTCTCATCCAATATTCGGTTTGTAGACTCATCCATCTGTTTCTGATTTTCTATTGATTTGGATGCTCCTGCATGTACAGCAGCAGAGGGCATGGAGGCCTGAGCATCTGACCCATTTAATAATGAGCCACCTTTAAGTTTTACATGTCCCAGATCAGGTTTCAGTGAAGCACTTTCTGTTCTTTCCAGCCTCCCATCAGCAGGTTTTGTTCTCAATATCTGGTCTTTGACAGCATTTCCAGAATCTGGATGTTGAGTTCCTGTAGCAAAAACTCTTCCCCCAGTAGGTTCACTTTGAGGAACATTTTGTACAGAACTACCACCTAGTGATTTTGAAGCAAGAGAAGGGGCAGGTTTCAGTTCAAGAAATCCCATGCCAAAATCATCATCTGTGACCCATGAAGGCTGCAATTATCAATGAAAACAGATCAATATCATAAGCAATGAGCAAATGTCGATGACATTTTAAAGCTTAATAACAAATATCTTTCTGCATAAAAGAGCACAGGAGACAACATGTCCAAAATTAATATAGAGAGATTTAGTGGCATCCATAATCAGGGGAGTATCATTTTGCGTTGTACCTTTCTAGCAGCCAAGGCTGCAGCAACGCCTGTAGCCAACACCTTGAGATCCTCTCTTTCATCGCTTTTAATTTTAGCAACCTGAAAAGAGGGAGGGAGGGGAAGAGGGAGAGAGGAGTGACAAAAATAAAAAGTGAATACACTGCTCAAGAAGATTACAATCTTATATAATTAACAATAATTCTAAGTAGTCTTACCCGTTTTTCAAGGTTGATCCCACTCTTTCGAGTGACGGGGAAAACACTAGAAATTTTTGTCAACATTATAAGAGCATTTCGGATCTCCATGTACTCAGCAGATTCCAAACACTGAATCAACAACCTTGTAATCCGCTGACTCCATTTCCAGTGTACCTTTTGGCAAAAAAATGGGTGAAATTAATCTACAACCAATTGATAGGGATTATAGTATTTAAATCATATTTAACACATGTCAAAAGGAGCAGCAGCACCAGTTATCACAATTTCAGGAAAAGAAAACAGCAGCAGAAAGTGTCCATCCAAAACATACTTTTATATGCACCATAAAGGGTTTTCCACATATCACAGGAACTATACTTAGAGCTCGAGAGCATATTGATACAAACTGAGCCAAATTGAATTTCGGTGGTCCCTGGAAGTTAAATTTGATGGCCATCAAAATCCAGGGACTGTTACTCCATTGAGGTGCCGCCCTTCACCCACCAAAAGTTCTACAAGAACACTAAAAGCCTAAATACAGGTTAAATTGTAATGATAAATTATTAGAGAAAGGGATGTTTTTCATTCGATATTCCTATTCATTAGCATGAAGAAAGGAAGAATAGACCAACAAAAGGAAAGAAAGGAAGATCTAAGAGAAAGGACTACAGTTTCTAAAAATGCTGCAATACATCATTAACATCCTTACATCACTTGAAGACAGTATCGTATAGAACTTTTTGTTACTGTTGCCATCATAATTTTCAATTTTTTAAGGTTAAAATAGTACAGTTCTAACATGGAGTAGCCATGCCTGCCTAGTGAGCTGTAGATAACCTAAAATAGATATGCAACTGCGGACCTTATAGCATTTGCCCCCATGCTGAACCAAAAGATATCCTAGTCATAATCCCATTGTGAACTCAGCCGTCAGAGCATTAACAAGGAGAGAGTAAAGCACCGAGTGTTTACGGGGCTAGGGAGCTAAGAAAGTTGGGGTGATAAAAAAAGAAAAAAGGGGGCAAAACTAATATCATGAATATCCACACGACCTCTTTCTTCTGAAATATAAAATTTGGACAAGAAAACAGTACTAATTTCTAATCCTCAAGCTTCAAGGTTAGTCCCTCAAATTGTTTCATAGATAAAATTGATTGAGGTACTCACTCATCTAAAGTGTTACGAAGTCCTAAGCAGAACACTAGGGAAAAGGCTTTGCAGTGGGGGTATTTCCTTCATGCAACTAATTATATTTGGGCAGTTGATGAACATGAGCAACTAAGTTTTTTTTTTAATCAACTAGAAAGTGTTTAATATTGACTCAGATAATTTCTTGTCATACTCTTCAAATGCCCAACCTTAGCCACACTACGGTGAAGAATTGATTTAATATGATTCAAAAATTGATTTAATATGATTCAAAAACTATATAGGTGATGGTAGAACCAAGTTGTTTGCCTTCAAGATCATCTTATGATTAAGTATTTGTTATGTTTTATTGCAATAAGAATAATTGGAGCATTCCACCGATCTCTAGTATTGGATAAATCATGTCACATCTTTATTAACCCAATGCAGGAAAAAAATCAATAAAGTTGATAGGTTCCTAACACAATTGAGAAAACAGGCCTCACAATTCAAAACCAGTAAACTAAATAAATGAGAGAGAGAGAGAGAGAGAGAGACAGAGACAGAAGGCATCATCACATATTTAATCGTTAAAATCTCTAATACTAAAATTTGCCAAATAATATCAGATAGCGATATTATCCACTCAAGCTCGTTGCAATTCCCCTTCCTAATTCAACTTTCTAACTTTCATACCACCCCATGAGAAATTTATGTCTTTTCACTTCCTCATCTAGTTGTAATGATTAAATGATCCTTCAATTTTATGAAGAGTCAAGACTTTCAATTGCAGTAATTCTTTCCAACTCATCTAGTTGTAATGATTAAATTATCCTTCAATTTTATGAAGAGTCCAAACTTTCAATTGCCGTAATTGCAGTCATATAACTTATATAACAGTATGCAAGTAGAAAATTGATACTGATATTGTTGTTTCAATCTATTCTTTAATACAACCAAGGTAGAATTACCTGCAGTGAGATAAATTGAACTAGAAAATCAAGAATCGTATACCATACAAATATATATATATAATATGACTTTAAGATTAAAAAACAAAAAACAAAAGACAGAGAGAAAGAGAAGGGGGCAATCTTAATTCCATAGCCTATTACTTAACTATCCAACCTGTATTGATTCAATTAAAATAGTGATCACAATCATTCATTGATCTTGCACACTATTTTTCTAAACTACCAATAGAATCATAGAAACATTGCACAAACACTGTAAACCTACATACTGTGTAGAGGAACGACTAAAATAGAATAAAACAAAACAAACAAAAAAAGGACTTGGCATACATAAATTACGAGTGTCAAGCAAAAGAGAAATGGAAGAACAATGCTGTTAGAATCAAACACACAGTTCATTGTAAAATATGAATCACATGGCTAGAAAATATGTGAAAAAACACTGCACATGTTTAAGCATTTTAGCATCCACAGTAATAACCGGAAAAAAAGAAGAGTAAAAGAAAAGATGAGACATTATTCAACACAAGTCCAAACTATACATGACTGAAGTTCAAAAACTCAGGTGTGTGAGCAATTTTTGCTTCAATAAAGAAGAGAGATGCCCAAAAAAAGGTACAAAAGGCAAAGATAAGGCGACAATATCAGACGAAAGGAACTTGGGCCATTGACTTTTGAAGGATATAGATAAAGCAGTGTCAGCGCCAGAAAATATTACAACTTACAAGATGATACACAAATAATAGGAGCATTAATGAATATAGAATTTAACTACAGAAACTGCAAAAACAAAGTAGTCAAGCCTAAACAGTGTTTTTTTCCAACTACTACGAATACAAATTTCACAATTAAGAGATTACACGAAATTTGCAATTGAAAACAATCATCATAACAAATATTCAGCACTTTAAAATGCCCATGAACTCACCTTAATAAATTGACTATAAGTAACACGAAGGCTGTTTGGATCTCTATAATAGACAGCAAACCCTGGCATGTTTCCACACTCACGTTCATATATTGATTCATCACTCTGCAAGGCAACGCATTAGTCAACACAAAAAACCTTTCAGAAAACTATGCAGGCAGCCAACCACATACATCAGCCTAAACATCATTGGACAATACCAACTAAAAAACAACACAAATGATCATTCACCTTCCAGTGGTAAGCAATTTTCAACGTCTCACATAAAAACCTCCCAAGTCGACCCACTTCATACTCAGTACAGCAGCATATCATAGGTTGTAAGGTTTTACATATCAGAACATCAATGTGGTTGACTGTGTTGAAAAATGGTGTTCCTAGAGAATGAAGAGTATGTACGAACATAGAACAATAAACAGCATCAGGCATACTGAAAGTACAGCGTGGAAAAATACAACGCTGGAGGAACTCCATGTTAATCTTCAAAGTATCCGGGCAGGAACTCAACCACTTATCCTTCTCACGAGCAAGCCGCCTTCGAACAGATGCAACATTTTCTTCATGTTTCTGGAGTTCACTAGTAAGACGATCCAAAGATTCTTGAATTCTTTCCTTGTCTTTCTTCCTTTTTGTTATTGCTGAGCTCGAATTATCAGATAGTTCTTCGAGAGCTTTAAGAGCAGCATGCTGCTTGACAATTTCAGACTCATAACGATTTCTAGGAACATAAAGGTCATAAAGTGTAAGCCCCCAAAAAGTGGCATACAGATCTGGAGAAAGGCTGTTCCACGCTTTTGAAGGTAACATCGTTCTAACTGTATCAAGAAGATCTGACCACCTGCATAGAAGGTATAAATTTTTTGAAAGCAGGACAACATAGCTAGTCAAAAGGTAGAAATCAGAAAAAGAAAAAAAATTTAGATTATCTTGATACAAAGCAAGAATTCACAGTAAAACAGTGCCTTAACAGTACATAAATGTAAACCAAAAGTTTCATATAAGCCTAAAAATGTTACAAATATGAGCTGTTGAAAAAGAATAAGGTCAGGAAAATCACGTTATAGGCTTCCGGGAAGGACCAAGATCTAGAACCAATTTGCCAGAAGAACCTGTGAGTTCAGATTCATTTTCCACAATTGAGGTCTTCGGAGCTTCAGTGTTATCCAACGGCCAGAAGACATCAGAACTAGTCTGGCACTTGAAGAGCCTCATTACAGGCCGATAAATTAAGAAAGCCACCTGTATCAGATGTTAACCCAAAAAAAGAAAAGAAAAAACAATATTATAAATAGTGAGTTGAATCACATTACAAAATTTTACCAAAATGAAATATAGCTGTCATTGGAAAGTAAGCAAAATAACTGTCCTTGGACAGTTTGTAGAAAACACAGAAAAAGTCTTTATAAAAGTACCTAGGAATAGAATGCAGTCCAAAAGGTAAGTGAATAGAATGAATGAGCAGTCATTATCTAATCCATGAAAAATATGATATATGAAACCAGTAGAAAGAACTCCAAATACTTTAGAGAGAGAGAGAGAGAGAGAGAGAGAGAGAAACCTCGGCATCAAGGTGGTAAAGGTGTACAAGATCATCAAGAGGTGGAATCAGCTGACCATATGCTGTTGTTGGTGTCACAGCACTACACAGGAATTCTACATATTGAAGAAGGGTTCCATGGCATCTATCAAACTGCTCACTAACCATCTTAATGTATTGCACATCAGCATTTATGACAACCCTGTAAAGAATAGTAGTCAGATAATGTTCTCAACAACTCACTGCATTTACATGAGCATCATTTCTGTGGCAGTCAGCAAAAGCTGGCAAATGGTATCCAACTCCCTATCACTTGATAAACCTATCTCTAACTAGTAGGGTCCAGATTCAAGGTAATAGACTCGATCAAAATAAAGGCGGGCCTATTTAATCCATGTAGAAGTAACTACAAACTGGTTGACATGATAAAGATTCCTCATTTTGAACCCAAGTTTGGACAGAAATATACTTTCATTTGCACCAATCATAGCAGTTAATAGTGTTAGCTCAAGGAATTTTAGAAATATGTTGTACTGCTTACACAGAACGATGTTGGGCAATAAGCAACAGTAGTGGAATTGCTAACTTCGGTTCGTCCTTTGGAAGCAACGAGTCCCTCAGCCTGTTAGTGGATTTGATCAATGCCTGCAAAGATAGTTACATGTTAACATTTCAAGACTTCAACAAACCACCTCGAGCACTAAGATGAGTAAATTTCTATTTGAAATACATTTTGAATATAAACCGAGATTTAGTAGTCAAATAATGAAAGGTATCAAATATAGTTTTCTACACTGTTCATCTATTTGAAACAAAAAGAAGGAACAACAACAACAACAACAACAGTTATAATACTATCAATAATATATATATATATTAAAGGACAACATCCAACAAGATATTAAAACCCCATTAACTAGATGGAGAAATCTAAAAGGTAAGAAAGAAAAAGTAATTAAAGATAAAATGTTTAAAGAAACATGGAGTTTGGAAGATGAATAACATCTGAAATACAATGCATTAAAAGAGAATATCAAAAGTTCTTGGAGAATCAAAAGAAAAATGCTTTATATCCAAAGGGACTTGGTGCTTGAATAATGAAATAAAAGTCATAGTAACAACAAAAATAAATGCTTTAAAAAGTGGCAAGAGGAAAAAGATGAGAAAAGAACATTTACAAACTTGCGAAATTGAGAACAATGAAGGAATATACTTTTATCAGGTTAGGTATATTAAAATAAAGGATTCAAGGGTGTAAGTGACGGATGAGAAGATTAGGCTGTGTGTTTGGATCCTGGATTTATTGAGGGAAAGGGAAAGGGAAAATAAAATAAAATTACTCTATTTGTTTGGTTGTAATGGAAAGTAGAGTGGAAAAGAAAATAAGAGGGAAACAAATAAGAAAGAGGTTATTCCCATATTTCTCTTACTGATATGTGAGGAAAAGAAAACAGAAAAGAAAGAAGAAAATTTTATCGAGCTAAAAACAGAGAGAAACAGAGTCTCAAGCATTCGATCATGGCTTCTCGCAGGAGACCATTGTTGATGAAATTCAACCTCCAACGATCGTTCATGAGTAGCTATCAACAACGATCGGCAATGAGTTTTGAAGATCTACCTCTAGCAACAACCTCTTATTCACACCATCATTCGTCCAACTCTCTCAATCAACGATCATCATTTGTTTAATCCGCTAATCTTCAATCACAAAACTCAATTGAAGATTAACAACCTGAAGATTCCAATCACTCTATATACTGTGATTACTGTTTGAGGTAAATGGTATTATTTAATTATGGACAATGCAGAGGTGGTTGTTGATTTGGTGAGATTTTCATCATTGAGATGACGGCAACATAGTGGTGTTGGCCTCCCAAATGTATGGTTGATGCATTCGTATTGCTTTTCTTCAAATGAATTTGTGTTATTTCTCTTCCGTTTCTGCTCTTTATATTGGCTTCCTTTATAAATGGATTTTTTTATTGTTTCACTAATATATATATATGGTGGTTGAATAAGTTTCAATTAAATCCTACAGTGAGAAATGCCACAAGAGGGAGAGAGAGAGAGAAAGAGAGAGGATTACATTTCCTTGTCAATTTCCCAACTCAACCAAACATAGCTTGGAATTTGTATTCTATCATTTCCTTTTGTTTTACTTTTCCATTTCCCTTTTCCTTTCTCTCAATGAATGATTCCAACCAAAGCGTTACGGGGTTGGTTGATCTAGATATTTTAGCTTATGTCGAATTTGTAGAGGATTTGATAGCTTAGCAATTTTTCCTTGGGGTTTTGAATTTTGTATTCTTTGCATCATCTTGATGCTTTTCTAATAAATTTGCTTATTTATCAAAAAACAAAGACGACAGAATATAAGCTTTGTTGTCAAATAAGGGAGTACAAGGTGAATTTTGCATTGAAGAAGATGAAATGGGGTAAGGGATTAAAATCATATTGTATTCCTATTGAGGCTTGGAATGCATTAGGCAAAGAGGGGTGTTTTGGTTAACAAAATTATTCAAAACAATTTTAATGACTAGGAAATGCCTAATGAGTGGGGAAAAAATAACAAATTTAGTTCATATATATAAAAATAAAGAAGATATCCAAAATTGCAACAATTATAGAGGCATTGATAATGCATACAATGAAATTATGAGAGACACTGATTGATTATCACCTAAGACTTACAATAACAGTGTCAGAGAATCAATTTGAATACATGCCCGATAGATCAACTATAAAAGCAATATATTTACTAAGAAGATTAATAAAGGAGTACAGAGAGAAGAGGATGGATCTTCATAATACAACTGTCCTTTTGTCAATCCTATCAATCCAAACGGCAGCAAAGCAAAAAATTGAAAGAAACTATGAATTCACTTTGTTAAATACTAGAAGGCGCTACAAATGCAAGTGGAGTTCATTAACCCGTAATTAATTTACTTTTAGAAGATTGTCATCCAGTGGTTTATCCTACCAATTTGCGGGGAGTATAAAAAGACTTGGCTGTTGATTTTGGTGAAGATGGGTGTTTAGTGAAGAAAGGACTTGTATAGGTCAAAAGATGAAACATTAGTGATAGGAACTTTACTATTCTCGTCCAAATATTATGCCTCAAAGAGACTCCATTTTGGGGGAGCGGACTGGGAGGGGTAGAGTGCATACTCAGCTCATCAGCTAGCACTGTCCTCTTTTATACCTTTCTTTCTTTGTTTTCTGGTTCTACTAGTTGGTCGATGATGGGAGTGGGACAAGCCTAAATTTTGGCATTGCTTTCCCAGAGTGTTTGGCCTAGACTTGAACCACATTCTCAGTTTAACAGCCAAGTATGCTATAAGTGCTTAAATGTCATAGTTTGTCGCATGCTTTATTTTATGTTCTAGAACGCAAATATCAATTCATATTTCCCCACGCTAGAAGAATTAGAAGAAGAATATCTATAGAATTAGAAGAAAAATCTCAATAATATAAATATAAACTACGGAAGGTATCTTAAAAGGGTATTCATTTGTAAAAGAGAAAAACAAGAGTTCATATCTCCACCTCAAACATAACTTTCTTTTAACAAAATAGTATAATTTAGTATAAATTAGGGTTCAAATTGTTAATAACAAGAATCAAAATAAAACAGTAGGTTTTCCCTTAAAGAGGGTTCATGTTATGAGTCAAAGTGTCTAGGTTAATCACCAGTCTCCATTGTACAGTTTGGAATGTAAATAAGAGCTGATTATCTTCTACAAACATAATATCTTATAATGAGTTATAAAATATTAAATTGCTTTAGAAACTAAATCACTGAAAGTAGACTCTCAAAACTTTACAAAGCACCTTGTTGTTTCGGGTCATCCCAAAAGAAGTAGCCTGATACCGGAGAGTGTCACTCCCTGCCATGGCATCTAACTGTTCCTCAGTCATGTTCTCTGTATATTGGACATTTGCCATTTGCTGGATAAGCTCCTATTCCAACCACAAATGTTCAAATTATAAAGCATGATGATAGAAGCCACATCATAAATGGCATAATTTAATGTCTGAAAATACCTGCAGAAGAAGAAGTTCAATTCCATTCCCTTTTTTCAACTGATTCACAAGATATTGGAAAAGACCTCTAAGTTCCATTGATGGGTATTTCTTGCACCTATAAACAAATCCAACCGCTATAATAATTTTCAAAGAAGTAATCATTCTCAACTTTGATTTTTCCATACATTCTGTTTCCACATTGCATCTTTCATAGAAAGTATGTCACCAATCAATAATGCAGTAAGTAAACACAAAAGAGGAAAATGAAAATAGGGCAATTATAGTTACGTCCTAAACACTATGACTTGTTCACATAGAGAGGAAGCAAGATGCCAGTCATGATAGAACATAATCCAGACAGACCAGCAATCCAATGTTTTGATTATAGGGATCAGCAAGGAAATCAACTCATACCAAATATTTGAATGGAGAAAGAATACACACACACACACACACCAAAAAAAAAAAAAAAGGATAGACAAAGTAGAAAACAAAGTAACAAAAGTTTTCAAGGGAAAAACTTCAGCAACAAAGAAATATCATACAACTGTTCAAATAGAAACAAACAGAAATAGATAAACACACACACACACACACATATAATAATAATAATAATAACAACAATTTAAAAATAATAAAGTAGCCAAAACATTACAATCAACTTTTCCAGTAGTATACAATCTTTTTTTCCTTCTATTTTGTTGAGTCACGAATGGAACAATACAAGAGTTATTAATTGAAAAAAATAGGATTTGAAACCAAAGAAATCCATGGATCCTAATGGAATCACAATTATAGAATTAGAAAAATCTCATCCACATTTGCTAAAGTAAATCAGCATTTGCTTGACCCCTAAAACCACTCAACCTGGTCAGGAAATTTAGATCATGTTAATGAACTCCTCAACTATTTCTGATGTAATAATAACATTTAATCCATTTTTAATATTATTTTAATTCAAAACCTAGATACACGACTAGCCCATCATCTTTTCTTTTCTATTTTAATTTCTTAGTTCTCAAATCTCCACCGGAGTGCTAGTAGTGATGTAAATTGTATCTACTTAAGATATCAGGGGTCTTGCAGCAAGTAGTTATAGTACACTAGGTTGCAGAATATGTGAGGAACACTAAATGATTGTACGATGCATTACCATAATGAACAATTTATATTTTATGCCCGGTTGAGAATTCTCCTTGCCTTTGGTGAGAAATGTCTCCAATAAAAACCTCTCATTCCTTGTACAATTGAGCAGCACTGATACCCTTGTGAGCTTTTTGGTTGATGAAGCTCAAGAAATAACACAACTCTCAACTTTCAAGCATCGCCTCTAGAGAAATTGAACTTAGCTTCAAAAGTTCATGAGCTTCGTTCTTTGTATACATCTCATACTAAGGCAAATGAGGAAGCAACATATATGGAATCTCTATCTTATAACTGCAGGATTATGCCAGTTATCAATGGCATTGCAGAATTATAACCTCACGACATCTGGATCTACCAATGAACCATCAAACAAATCAACTTCATGCAGTTACAATCGGAAAAGAAATACTTCTTTCAACTCTCCCACTTCTTAAACAGAACATATCCCCTCGATGCACAGGCATCCCCTGCTGAGCTTATCAAATGTGGGAATGTTATAGTCAGCAGCAAATTTAAGAGAAAAAAGACAACTTTACTGAAATTTTCCAGTCATACGCCAAAGGAAATGCAAAATCGCAAAATGGTAATAGCCGCAAAAAGAAAAACAACAGTCACAAAAACTTAAACTATCCAGGAATAAGCACCTTCTATCTTCAAACTTCCAACTAAGTCTAAGCTTCAAAATAGAGCAACTTGACTTGGACACAAATTCCTAATTACATGGAACTCAGCAGAACATGAACATCCAAGTGCACAGCCATGCAGTCCAACAGGAATAGTTTAAGTATCTGTATGCCAATCACTTTGAGATAGATGTCTCCGAGTGTTCACCCCTCATCTCCCTTTTCAATAGTAGTTTTGAACCTCAGCTAAAAACATCAAAAGTATTTACGCCACTATACAACCCCTTCCAGTACATGATGGCCAACAAAGCACTGTCTGTCTTATTCACTCTGCAGTTTGTCATACTTGCACTCCACCACTTGCCTGCATGAGCTATTTGACTTCATACAAACATACCTAGGGCAAGATTCCCATAAAACCACCTATATTTGGTCTACAGGAAAACTTCCATCTAAGGACACATCTCATTTAAACTTTTGAAAAAAGAGCAATTCTCTTCTTTGGGACTTCAAACCAAACATATACATGGAGGAAGGCTTATGTGGAGTACTTCTCACTTGATCACTTGCCCTCCCTAACCCCCCTCCGTTTTCTTCCACAAATCAAAAAACAAATGCCTGCCCTCCAGCAGATATCCTCTCCTTTTTCTATTCTTTTTCCCCCATTCCTGTTCTGATAAGCAATTTGTCAATCTTTGTTGCTGAATCTCATCTGACTGATGGCCCAATAAGGCAAGCGAATGTAAGAAGGCTGAAGCAATATGACCCATCAAAGGAGCTCCTGCACTGTCCACTACATCCCCAGCTCCAGCTAACCTGCTTATGCTGAGGTTAATCTGCAACCCGCAAACTGGGGTAAATCATCCCATGTCTGTCTAAACTCTATATGCAACAAAGAATGTACATTATAATTATTATTTTTGTAATTTTAGGGTAAATTAACATTCTTTATAATTAAAATATATATATCATATCATACATCCACAGTCCACAACCAGAAAAATTCTTGACAAGCAAAAATTATAAGCATGTCGAGAAATGATCAAAATCAAATGAACAAAAAATATACATTATAAGAAGAGTAGCACTGGGAAAGGGCAAATAATGCAACCCAGCTAAAAATAAAACTAAGTTTGAACCTATTAACAAACTATACTTGGCATTACACTCTAAAGTAAAGATTCATTTATTCCTGAAATAAGAAAGAAATGGCATATATAAGAAACAAACGACTTATCCAAAAATAAAAACTCCACTTAACTAGAAAAAATTCCTAATGCAGTAATACTTTAAACAAACTTTTAAGCACCAGTGTAAACTAGCCCAAACAAGAAAAGAATACATACAAGTGACCCCAAAACGAAGCCAGAGATTGAAGCCAGTCTGACAAATTAAGACCATCGTCTTTTAGCTTCTCACGTCCACCTTGTGCCAAGCGCTCAATCACAACATACTCCAAAACATCATACTCAAGCTGTGTTGAAAACCATACATTTAGTGAAAGAAAAACAGGAACCAAAAACAACTACCCTAAATAAGTTAATTGTACTTAGAATGTTTTGATGAGAAGAAACAAGTTTAAAAAGCACATATTTGCAATGCATCAAATATCTAGATAAACATGTTTGAACTGTGATGCCAATAGAGAGTTCCAAAAGCAAAATCACATCAAAGGTGATCCCACATTTTGATGAGGAGCAACTAGAATGACATCAGTAATAAACCCAATGGTCCTACACGAACCGCATGCAAAACAACTGACAAGCAAAAATATAAATTGTCAGTAATTAAAAAAACTATGTACTTCACCAATTAAAACCAATGATTTTCTGTACAGTAAGCATTTAACTTCACTAGAGAACTCAATAACATTTCCATCTAAGTTTTCACAAAAGCAGCCAAATTTTTTCCCCTGCCAAGTCTGATTCATTAGAGTTTCAGAAAGCTCAATATAATCATGTGATAAAAAGCTTTAATTAGAAGACAACCAACATTACTTATATCTTCGTAAACAAGAGATTAAATCAAAAGAACAAAGTTGTGCTAACATTCAGGACAAAGACGCACAACAATAACGGCTGCCACAGCCCCAGTGCCATCAATTTACTCTTACTGTCTCACAGGAGACAAATATGAGACTGGAAAATTTCCAACTTCTGTTAGAACAATGCATAATATTAAGTTGGACCTCAGTGCTTCCAGATTGATTAACATTTTGCCAGATTTTCTCGATGAATAGTCATCACATGGGCAAAGTTTATAATTTCAACCGGGCAAAAAGAACGAATTGTTTTAGTGTTCATTTTCTATTAGTTTGTCAAACATCTACATCATGGTTTCAAAGCAATTTGGAAAAAATTAAATGCTTTCATACGTACTTTGCTCATTCCTTCCATTTAGTTACTATATATGGAATTTTATTTTTTTTTTTTTTTTTTTTGAATTTTTTCAATGTGAAGTAAAGAAAGACGTCAAAGAATGGGCAGAACCCTTTTCACTATATTCAATTATGTAAACCAATCCAAGTGAGGCAGCATTGGCAACTTTCTGATATTGTCAATATTTTCTTTCAACTTTCTAGAACACAGTTTCTTACAATGAAGCAAAAGTTCGTAATGTTTTCAATAGAAATTTATGACCTCTATCTTGATTTCATGAGATGTCATGTTATAAGGAGCAGCAATGTATTAACATCCCTATTGCTAAACCCAGACCATCAAACTTACTGCCTTGAATACATTCTGGAAAAAGAACAATTCTCATTCAGCTATTTTTCATTCAATCAATTGGAAAAGAATACCCAGTTCATAATTAAGAGAGCTCATTATAAGCATGTAGAATAAACTTCTTCATCCAAACAAATAGTTCATCGATATCCAAACCAATTTGCTCATATGCATGCCAAAATTTGTGGGACTACCGTGAAAACCCAAATCCAAAGTATTGCCAAAGCAGGGAATGCCTATCTTCGAAATTTTAAACCTCATACCAGAGAAAAAGAGGATTAAAAGATGCAGTGCATGATCACATTCTATCATGTAGAAAAAATTAGATGTATGAGAGAGAGAGAGAGAGAGAGAGAGAGAGAGAGAGAGAGAGAGAGAGAGAGAGAGGACGGAGAATGAAAATACTAAATAATAAATCCACACCTGTGTCAAGTACTTGAATGCATCTACCACAGGAGTAATCATATCCCTGTATGCCTCTATCTGTACATCACAATTCCAGAACATAAATGTTCTCTCACAAAATAAAATAACAAATAAATAATACAAAGATAATAATAATAATAATAATAATCATAGTAACAATAATTATAAACAAGCTCTACCAGCAAATTAAGTGTTGACCACCCCAACTAACACAGTACCTGATGAACAATTGTTCGAAGTACGGTCATTGGATTGGCATGCGCAAGTTTTGCAACCATTCGACCCAGCTGCTTTAGATTTTCCTTTGCAAGTCGTTTCAAGATTCTTCTAGTGTCTAACTGTGAAAGAGCAGGGCAAAGCAAACTATGCTCTTCAGACACAACACTGAAAGCAGTGAAAAGGAAAAAGAATTCTAAAAAGTTATTTTGTTACCTTTGCCGTTTGCCTAGCAGCCAAAACCATTGGAATCCGCTCATCATCTTTTTCCCATTCACCATATAAACGATACCTCGCCTAAGCAGACAACACACCACTAAGTAATATATATCTAATGAGATAAACATAAGTATCATACAGCTCCCACATAATGCCTACCTCATATGGAAGGAGATTCATAACTTCCCATATCTCCTGCCCGACTGCCGGATTTGCAGGTATCAATTGTAAAGAAGGAAGTAGACATGCTCCCAGGGCTTCCTCAATCCTTAATCTGGCTTCCTTCAGGTGAAAACGAGGATTTCGATTTCCACCAATACCAGTTTCAGGAATAAAATCTCCATTATCGGCACTAACAAGCTCAAGTGCAGACAGGTAATAGCTTCTCAGTACTCTACATACCTGCTTGCCGAGAAATCACACACAGCTCATTCTTGTGAGCACTAGGAAAAAAAATAATCCAAATAGTAAAAAAATAAAAAACAATTCATAGAACAAAACAATGCACCTTCTGCAGCAGCAATGTATCACGGTAAAGAAAAGGTCCAGCACAAGAAAGCATCTGAAAAAGCTCTTTTGGAAGATTAATGAAGGATTCATGGACTGATGAATTTGTTTCCATAGAATCATTACCAGCTGCTGAAGGCAACCCCAAGCTCTGAAGATGTGTTTGCCGAACTAGGTCATATGCTGGAGATATATTTTTTTCAATGAGCCTGGACATGTGCAATGAAAGGTTGGAAATAGAAAACTCGTAGACTTTCAAAATAACCTTAAAGATATTGGAAGACAGCAGGTAAATTAAAGAAGTAGGTTGCGAGTTTTAAGAATGGACACAAGAAGGAAAAATATGCAGGCAGATGCAAAACCAGAGACAGAAACAAATTATATGAACTGACAATCCAAATTCATCATGTAACTGAGATATACCTAAACAATTCATTACAAATTTGAACATGTTCCGCCGGGTTAAGAGGAGAAAGCCGATCAAAAAGTATATGGGCATGATACCTGGCACACAAAAAAAAACAAAAATATGACACCATATACTCGAAAAGTTTAGTAACTAAAACAGTTAAATTAAAAGTTGGATCAAAAATAAATAAATAAATACAACTGAAATACTTAATACAGACAGGCTTAATCATGTTAATGTTCCATTAAAAATCAAGTCCACAGTGATGAATTGAGAAAAAAGATCAAAATACATGAAAATGTTTGGTACAAAAAATCTCTCTCTCTCTTGTTTGCATTCCAGTTTGGGCTTCAATATTTGATTTTATAAATTCCGACCTATGATTTCTTGTTTGTCCTTCCTTTCTTCTTATTTTCTTTTATCTTTTCGATTTCCTTTGTTTCCCGCTTCTCTTCGTCTTATCTCTGTCTCTGTTTAGGGTTTCTCTACTTGGAGTTCTCCAAGGCTTTGGTCTGGTTCAATCTTTTCTTTGTATTTGGTTTTTCTTCCTTCAAGCTCCATGAATCTGGATCTTGAATCTCTAGATCTATGTTACCTAGAATGTGGATTGTTCCGGTACACGGAACGGTAACGGGAACGTGGTACGCCACATGCTCTAAAATGTTATATATCACACTTAAGAATTTAAGGTAGTCTAGAGTAATTTTCTTTTAACAATTAAGTATCTAATAAAAAAAATTTCTTCTTTCATATAGCAAATCATTTCTATAAAAATTATGACCTATTTTTGATTTTTTGTCGTGTTAAAACTTAATTCATCTTAGATTTTAGTTCATATATTTGAATTTTTTTTCTATTAAGTTAAAATTTAAGGAAATATATTGGAAAAAAAAAAATTGGGGATCACGTTGGATCACTAAATTTACCGTTTTGGAACAAAAAGTGTACCATGTTTTGGAACGCGTGTACCAATATGTAATTCGCGAGGATATTAGCGTTTTCTGGTAAGATAGCTCTAGATCGTGAGTCTTGATTTGGTTCTATTTTTTATACTTTGATCTATGTTGTGGGCCGGTTTTTGAAAATCCAAATGTCTTGGTAGGTTTCGAGATGGGCAAAGGTTTGGTGGCGGAAACAGGGAAGATTGAACAGACTATGTGGACCATGAATAGGTTGGGCTTCGTTACGAAAAAGGGGAATAAGGGATTACAGGAGGAACTTTAACAATCTTATTACAGGGACAGAAAATGCCCAATATAAGGCTATTTGTATTTTAATAATCTTATTACAGGGAAAGAAAATGCCCAATATAAGGCTATTTGTATTCATTCAAGTAGAGCCAGCCCTGGGCTAAGGCAAGCAAAGCCTGTGCCTAGGGCCCCAAAAATTAGGCCCAATAAAAGGCTCCCAAATTCATAGTCTTGTACTACATTAAAAACTCATAATGACCCAATTTTGTTTTATTAATTTAAGCCAATTTAAAGGGCCCCAAAAATTTTGTTTGGGCCAATTGAAAAAGAGGCCGATTAAAATTTTTTGTGAATGTTAGTTGTTAGCCCAATTGAAAAAATAAAATATAAACTATATGTATATGGGGGTGTTTGGGTAGAGGCTATTTGGCTAAAATAGCCAATAAATACAAAATCAGCTAAAATAACCAATAAGACAAAATGTCACATTCAATCCATAATCATTTCACTTTTTTCTCTCACAACCATCAAATTAACTACCAAAAAAAAAAAAAAACCCTACCATCCCAAATATAATTTTTTTAACCAGGCTAAAATAGCCAAAAAAACCAAATAAAATAGCCTATTCCCAAATAGGGTATATGTGTTAGTTGTTAGCCCAATTCTGTTTGGCCTATTTTTTTTTTAACTCTCTTTATGGCCCAATTACGTGTTTTTAGTGAATTTTTTAATATTTTACACAAAAAAACATATATATTTTGTAGATACACTTAATCTAGATACATTTAAAGTATAATATTTGTGATTTTTTTTATTAAAAAAAACTACCAAATACAAAAAATATAAATAAAAAAAATACAAATTGCAAACTCAAAATTATTTTGAAAACTCTAAACCAAACTGGGTGAAATTAATTTTTTTTTTTTTTATGAATATCTAAAAGGCCCCTGAAAAATTATTTCGCCTTAGGCCCCCCAAAACTCAAGGTTAGCTCTACGTTCAACCTATGAAGGGAAGACTATACTATACAATAGCCTTTGATGGTGGAAGGGAGTCGCGAAGAACTGTGGTGATCTCTGATTTTGGGGAGAAAAAATTGAGACGAGTCGCATAGTAGATTGAAGTGTTTTCCCATGGAAAGGGATTTGGCGTAAACCCCCCACACTAGAAACCACCCGCTCTAAACCACCCGACATAGCAGGGACGGGGAAGCTACAAGCTATGTGCAGCTCCTGCTAAGAATCTTACCATTTAATTCAGATGAAACAAGTGCAAGTGAATTGATGCTGCATGTGTAACGAAGGATTGAGTTTCAAGAATGCTAAATTTAGTGTAGAAATGCATTTGATGTGTTGCCTTTGGTTGTGCTTCCATTGTGTGAAGTTAAACTGGAAAATGAAGGGGTTCTAGTCTACTAAACATTAGCAGTGAATGAGGAATGGAGTCTTTGGATGTGCTTGTTTTGCGTTAAATAGAGCAATCGGGCAACTCGTATTTGTAGAAGGAGATGGGGAGCCAAGAAAGTGAAATGGGGTCAGGCATTGGGAAGGTTTTTTCTCGTTTCCTTTTTTCTTTCCTTTTTTTGGTTGTACAAGGGTTGTGCCATCCGTTATAAGAATCTTATGATTCGCAACTCAATTCACACTTCACGCATAGATCGATAAGGATCTATAGGTGAATTTATTTTGGGATAGAATCTATGGTGAATCGCACATTTTACAATCAATTCACGATTTGATTCACCATTTGTAATTCATGCAATTCTTGAAACTATCTTGTCCAACAAATTTAGACATTTTCACTCTTTTTTCTTTTTTTCTTTTTTTTTGTTAGTGAAAATGATATGATACAACTTTTAAGAGTAATTTGGATAAAAATAACCAACACTTATGCATAATTTATTATTATTTTGATGATAAGAGAGTTTTACCAAGATCTAATCGGATCTACTCAAACCCATCAATGCATGTTCTTAATCCTTTTTTTCCTCATTTTTTCACTTAAAAAAAATATCATGATACATCTTCTAAGAATATTTAAGATTAAAGTAATTATCCATTGCTAAACCCAAGGCTGTTAAAATCAGGATCCTAGGTAGGATCGGTGAGAGGGCCTCGTGGATCGAATCATAGGATCGGATCAAGAATCGTAAAATCCTACTTTCTATTTTTTTTTTTAAAAAAAAGATAAAAACACAAATTAGAATGATATATATTAAAAATAAGGTGAAAAATTACAAAAAACTACGATCCTACCTACGATCCTACTTGTGATCCTATTATAACACCGATCCTACAATGATCTGGATCGTTTGAGAAATGTAGGATCGTAGGATTGTACAATCGTACGATCCGGGTCGTGATTTTAATAACCATGGCTAAACCAAACAAAAAAGTAATTATCTATTGCTATTTTACTAAAACAAATATAATTCAACATTACATGAGTTCGGTCAACTTTTTGTTCATCATTTAAACCCAATGGTTCCACAATTGTTTTTTTTTCAATTTTTTTTTTTTGGGTCGCCAATTAAACCCAATGGTTCCACAACTGATTTTTTGAAACTTCTGAATAATAAACATACACACCTTTTAAAGTATTTTCGGTTTTAAGATAAAGAATTCTACTTAATTATTTCTTAGTATTATACTCTGTATAAGATTCCTAAATCCATTTTTTAAATGTCAAGAGAGATTATGTCTTCTTTTGCTATCAAGGCAATGTCTTCCCTCTTAAGATGGTGTAATCCTATCCTCCATATAAAAACTATTTTATAACATGTAAAATTAATTTTTTTTCACATATACAATTGTTACCGTCATTTTTAATAGTTTAACTGAATCTTAATGATTCTCAATATGATTCGATACATGATTCACAAAATTAGGATTTCAATTCACGATATGATTCTCAATTTGACAACTATGGTTGTGCCCCTCAACACATGCTCTAATATGATTTCTTCTTCGTTGCTAATAAAAAAAAATGTCCCATTAAAGAAGTATAAAATGCATGATGTGCAGCAGGATAAAAAAACAAATTGCCCATTTTGAAACTTTTTGGGTCAGAATATCCTGCAACATGCATGCCACACAAAATATGTGCTGCCCCACACCCAAAAAAAGGATAAGAATAAAGAGAACAGCAAGAATAAAAATAGGAGGGGAAACGGCATTATGCAAGTTCATTTAACAAGATATTAAGAGAAACACTGTAGACCAGCAAAAATAAAAGCAGAATGGAAGATATATATATATTATCACTCGACTTGCTCCTAACATTATTGCTAAATGAATATCTCGTACACAAACAAATTATGGCATCAAGAACAATGGAGTTGAAATTATCAACCTAACTTTGATGGAAGTCCTAATTCATACACAAGATAATGTAACATCAACACCGAAGCAAAAATAATAATAACAAAAATATTTAAAATATCGATGAGAAATAATGCAGCCATTAGGCAGCAGGAAAGTTTCACTTCCCAAAAACTAAAAATTAAATAAAGATATAAGATTAATAATTCCAAGCCGATAAAAATAGATACTACACCTCAAGCACACAAATCCTAACAAGCATAAAGGGAGCTGCACCAAACTATAACAGTACAAGTGCAATAAAAGCAAACATAGCAAAGAAGAAGAAGCAACGCGTAGTTGTAAATTACACACACCCACAAGAAAAAGACAAACAGATAAAGACTAAAGACAATTTTTACAGCGCAGAAGCAGCTGAATTTCAGACATCAAGCTTACCAGTCATTCACTGAAAGAAATCCAGTTAGCAAGCCCAAAGTTTGATTATTCTCAAGCTCTGAAGCACGTTCAGTGACTGCCTCACTTTCCATGTCTAAAGCAGCAAAAAGATCAATTGTCACATCTCCTTGCTTCTCGTCATCCATAAGATCCTTCCCAATAGCAGCAAGATTTATTTTGCCAATTTTATTAGCCTGTAAGCCATACCACATAACAAGGAAGGGGGGGAGAGAGAGAGAGAGAGAGAATGAATATATTAGGGTAACAAGATTTCCAACTCTAAATCCTCCTCAAGAAAGCCAAGGAAGAAAACTGGAGAGCAAATTACGTCGTGTCACTCGTCACACCCAATCTGTTGCTTCTTACAGAATGTAATATACTAAATGATCTGCGTGCACCCACATGTTTCATACCATATGAGAAAGAAAAAGAGCATACAACCATTACTTAAACATCTCAGTCAAAACTACATAAAGACATTTACACACAGGCAGCGCACCCAAGGTAATCACGCAGAGAAAATTGCAGTGACAAGATAATGACCACAACAAGAAGGACAAAAAAATAAGATGCTGATGCTGATGCTGATGCTGATGACGATGACGATGACGATGACGATACCTAACTAATAATGTACAAACAAAGAATTCAATCACTTATAATTAAGTTGATTACCTCATCAAGTCGCTTAGCAGAAAAAGCATTATAATGCTCAAATGCCTCGTCATCCTTGGGAAGTAAATGTGCATATCTGAAACGAATACAAAACCTTTTGATAACAGAACTGGCAGCAAAATTAAGCTCACCATACAAAACCTCAGGGAAAAAAATAACAATATACTGTCAAGGATATAGAAACTTTTTTCCACAAAATATATCAAATGTCTGACAGCAAGCACATCACTTTTGACATAAAAACTCAACCAAGCCTTGCCCCAACTACTTGGAACCGACTACATGAATCTTGTTTTGCGATTCCGATCTATCAAACACCATAACTCCAGTTAAACAACATGATACTAAAAGTTCAATGATCCATCAAAATACTATTTCTAGAAATACTACTTAACCCAACCAAATTCCTATTTAAAGATATTCAACCTTTTCCTTGAACCAAACTCACCCAAAGAGACTTCAAAAACCTTACTCCCCATACTGAAGGAATCTTCGACTAAGATTTTGACTCCAAATTAATACTTAGTTTAATCATCCCAGACACAGTACAACAATAGAACACAGTAGACATTACAAACAATTAACTATATATACTAATAAAACCCGATTGAGTAAATGCTCCTTCATAGTGGCCATATGTACTTAAAGTAGTCAAACATGGTACAACCTTTGCCACAATATGTGCCACCATTTTTAGCATCATGATAAATAATCAGCCAACTTATCCTTTTACCAGAAAAAGAATTAACTAAGCTGCTCAACAAAGTAAAGTGAACATGAGGAACCATGAGACTACTAAAAATAAAAATAATAATTAAAAAAAAAAAACATGAGGAACCTAAGTTGAAGACAATCTTAGATGATTGTTACTATACAAAGATTGATTAGATGATCAATAAATTGAAAGAACCATTACAAGGCCAGAATACGCACAAAAACAACTCACATGCTATCAAGATCAATGAACTCTTTCTTCACCAGTAAAGCTGTCAACTGATAGAGCCCAAATGGCACAGGGCAATTCACTTCCATACGCTGATAGTATTGAAACTTAAAACCAAGAATCTGGGAAGCATGAGACTGTAAAACAGGGAAATAAAATAAGCAAAGTATAATCCATTCATTGAGAGTAAAAATACATGAACAATATGCAAGTCCAACCAGAATTATCGGTTGTTCAAAAGAAAAAAACAGGGTTTGGAAATGTGGCATATGTAATATATAAATTAAAACCATACCTTGGGAAAAATGGGAATCAGATCCAAGAATACACTGCTATCAGGCTGAAGTTCAAAACACTCCAATACCTGAGGTATCAAATACCAATCAGTCCTAAGAGATGAACTTCAAATCAAAGATTTCTGACAAATTACTAACTGCAATAAACTGCAAATAAGCACATTAATCAAAAATAATAGAAAATGCCAACTTACAGTGTCAAACACGCGATTTGGATCCAGATCAAAGTGTCCAATCAGTGACTGCAAAACATTAATATCGCTTAGAAAATATCTGCACAGATATATAAATCTAAACAAACAAACTAGTTTCAACATGAACCTTAATTATGCCAACTATTGCTGCTGATGCATTTTGGGTTGATGCCTCAGAACCCTGACAAAGAAGCGTAACCTGCAAATTCAGAACAATTTAACATAAGCAGCTAGGGGAGAAAGGTTAAAAGAAAATTCAATGCAAATCAAAAAGTGATAATTCATGTCAAACAGTCAAATCAATGAATATAAGAAATTAGTCAGTGAATATAAGAAATTCTTAAGTATAAACTTTAAACAGTTAATTGAAGGATTGGGTTCATAAGACATACTCGATTTTAGTAGTAGGGATGCCAAAAAGTACCAATGAGAATATTTATGAAAAAGAAAAATTACCCGGGAGAATATTTACAAAAAAGTAACTACAATAACAAAGAAAATTTAACCATGCTCATTTTCTCTTCACCTCTGTCTCTCCTTTCTACTTTCTCATATTTTTTTAATAAATTCATGATTTTTTGTTGTCGAATTTTTTTGTTCAACAAAATTTAAAAACAAAACAAAAAGAAGAAAAAGAAGTAAATAGAAAAAATTCTTGTTAGATATTTCGAATAGGTGTCGAAACAACTTATTGTTTCAGAATGTTTCGGCGTGTTTCAAAGAGTTTAGATAAAAACTCTGCAATTTTGATTTTTCACTAGTGTTTCCATGTCTATTTTCTAAGAAACAGAAATGTTTAATGTTTTAAGCCATTTGATGGAAATGAATTGAAATTATGTTCCTTTACAGATAAATAAAGTACCTAAAGGCCACCAGGAAGTTCACTTCCGACAAGGTAATATACTAATACTAATATAGGAGACTACAAACTACTAAGCATTTAGAACCTCTCACAAGCAGCAAATCGAATTCACAAGAATATACAAACACATTTCAGAATCAGGTCGTGCTTGAGCCCAAGCAATGTCTTGCATAAATTGTTAACTCAATGCTTCATATCGGTTCTGGTTTATCAAAAGAAAAGGTTTTTGGAGATCCGCCCAGGTTTTCATATATCGGGTCTAACCTAGAACTTTAGGACAGGAAAAAAGGTCAAAAAGGACCTACTGCTTGACCATAGCTGCAAACTCCCACACCCTTAGCCAGTACCAGGACTTAGTCTTCGGGTTACGAGTTATACAGAGTTGAAGACAAGATGTGGTGTCCAGTCATATTGTTAGGGATAGTTATGCCACCTATCTTTTTTACTTATGCCTTTAATAAGGACATCAACCAAGTTATCCTTATCCCAATCGGACATTCCATGGTCTTCTGTTTATTTCGTCTACACTTTTATGATACCCTCTATTGGCAATCATTCAACAGACTACACTTTTGTGATGTCTGTCACATGAATCATCGATAGAAAGAGAAAGCTTTATCTTACAAATACCACACATAACATCTTCCAACAACCCTTCGCTTTCTCAAACTTCATAGAATCAAAGCCAAGCTGATTCATCATTGTTTCAAAAAGTTGCTCAGAATTAAGTGGCAGCTATGGTGCGGCAATTGATCCATTGTTAAACCCCAGTATACTTTTTCTTCACCACCGTATATATTTGTGAAACTAATCAAATCAGGACCAGAATAAAATAAATGAAGATCAGTTACTTAACTGAAAAACCCTCATGCTTTATTTGGTAGAAAAGAAGAATCATCATAACCAGAAAAAAATAAAAAAAGCATGCAAGGCATCCCTTACCGTGAACTTCTCCAACACTGCAAAGAACAATCAAATAGAACATTAAACAAATTTATACCAGAAAGAAAGCAATTAAGAAGTGAACATACCAGCTTGGCGTAGCCCTCACTCTCTTCCCGAAGAAGGTTAAATTTAGTTTGCTGATAGAGCAAACGAGTGTTTACTCTGACCTGAAATAAGCAGCATAAGAACGTTAGAGGCAAACAACTAAAAACAAAAGACCTTCATTTCAAATCCATTACAAAGATCTCATTAACTCAGTTATAGATGTCACAATACAAGATTCTTGGCCAAAGCTGTTCGATGTAAGGAGCAACAACTATAGACTCACAACGAAGGTTCTTCAGATTTTCATTGTAATAATTGAAGAATCTGGAAAATGTTGTCTGCCTCTCACCTAGAACTGAGAATGAACCAAACCAAGCAAATATTATGCAGCTCGAGCTCACAGTTGACTAAATTTTTTGCTGAATAGGCTTGGCTGATTTCCAATCAAGTTTAGCTAATCCAAATAAGCTTGTATTTCCAGCAAAGCTCAAGCCCAAGCACAACAGGCAAGCTCTTCTAAACATCTTACCTCAAGGAACGATGATGAAGAAGAAGAAGCACTAATTACATATCAATGCTCAACCAACTAATGTTGTGTTTGGTTGAGGGATTTGGGGAAGGATTTGGAAAGGGAAAGGGAAAAGGTATGCGAAACCATGTGAAATTTAGGTATATTTTATTCACATTTCACCTACCCTTTTCATTTCCATTTCCAAATCCCTCCTCAAATCCCCCAATCAAACACAGCATAATAGATTCCTGAAAGCATGGACACACCTCCTAGGGTGGCACAACAATGCCGGACACATGCCATACATTGGACACACAAGGACACGACAAACAAATATGTAAATGTTTCTTATTATTTTTATATTCCTTTTACAATTTTACTAACAAACACGCTCAAACACACACATGACATGCACGTCTACAGAATGGACATGCCTGAGGCACATTTGGGGTCATGTCACAAGTCAAAAAAAATATTCAAAAAGGGGCCCACAAAATAAAAAAAAGAAAAATACAGATTCAAGAAATACGGAATAAACAGACCAAGAAGCCCCTTACCCTCCTCAATGGTGTTTTACACACACACACACAGAGAGAGAAAGAAGACAAGAAAAAAAATGGCCCACTGAGCTAGACAATAAGAGGCAAGAGCACTCCAGCAAACTGAGTTGAGTGCATTAAAAGTTTAAAACCACCTTAGCTCTTAATCTTTCCTTTCCTATTTCTACCTTGTTTCCAATTTCAGCCATTACCATTCTTTTCTTCACATATTTCACACTAAAATTGTTTAAAAATACATATTAAACTTTTCTAATGCTTTTTAAGACACTGACAAATATTACTTATTCATGAACAGTGGGGAATTTTCAAAATGAACATAGGATTTGGTGCCGCTACTTCTTTTCTAAGAATTAAACATAAGAGATGAATATCTTCTTATTACTTTAAATAATACCCAGATATAGATTTATTTCTCACCATGTCTGTGTCCTAACTCTCTTATAATTTCCATGTTGGCATGTTTCTATCATATTGTATCGTCTACCATATATTTGTGCTTATTAGAACATGGCATGTTTCTATTATGTTGTATCGTCTACCATATATTTGTGCTTCTTAGAACATGTTGAAATTAAACTCAGGTCCAAAAGGATGTTTTTGGGAAAAAATATATATATAATAAAAAAATAAAAACAGTTTCCATATGCACATTATCAGACAACCTTGGAACTGAAAATGCTGTAAAACCAGTGTTACCACAAAATGCTAATACCCTAGCGAATTATGTTTCGAAATGCATTTTCTGAAACATGGTACATTTTCATTCAAAAACAGTAAATTTAGCAATCCAAAGCAATCCTAAAAGTTTATTCTAATATACTTCCTTAAAGTTTCTTTAGAAGTACAAAATCAAACATAATGAACTAGAATCCAAGGTTAGTGAAGTTTTGACATGACAAAATGTCAAACATGAGTCATAATGCTCATAGAAATGTGTTGCTACATGATTAATTTGGGGGTGGGGGGGGGGGGGGGGGGGGAAAGCCAACATTTTATTTGATATCTAATTGTTAAACATAATTACTCTAGACTAAAAGTACCTTAAATTCTTGTAGTGTAAACTATACAAATCTATCCTTATCATACCACAATTTAAAGCATGCGGTGTACTGCATTCCAGTTCCCTTCCCGCTCCACACATGGGAATGACTCACATTCTAGGTAACATAGATATATCACAGCATTCAAGAACCTTAGCAGTCATACCACCATAACTAAATTTAGGGTTTCGGGTTAAGGCTTCAAATCTGCATACCTCTTTAGACTTCAAATCTGCAGCCTTTATCTTGATCATTTCAGATTCCCATAAAAATTCTTCCTGCGGCACACAAAGCATATATATGTAAATTTTTTCACTTTTTCCCTTCTGCTCTTGAATGAATAATGCAGGGGTGTAAGATTTAGAGCAAGCATTCACCTCACAGCGCTCCTGAAAAAGCCTCAATGGAACTAATGCAGACTCCACCAGCCATTTTGCCTAGAGAGGAGCAAACAAAAAAACAAGTACAAAGCAATGTCAACAAATAATAACACTACAAGAAATTAAAACACAAAACAATGGAACAAGCAATCCGTAGGAGCATCCTGAGCCTTCATGATATTAAGCATATGACTAGGTACAGAAATGAAATTTCAACACGAGAAATACTTGTAATGAATTAGGAGGTTGAGTTTGTAAAAATAACAGCTATCCTGTCCATTGTGGCTTACTTCTTGAAAAAAATCCTGTCCATCATGGATTTCTCTGCTGTAGATCCCTTTAGAATGGATTTCTCATCCTCCCATTCTTTATTCTTTTCTTTACATATTTTTATAACGAACTTTCCTTTACATATTCTTAGTATGTGTATCTATATATATAAGAACCGCTTAGTTGCTTGAGGTTCGTCTTTTCTTTCCGATTTTTCCCTTTCATTTAGAATAATTTACTAATGGTGGCTTATATGTTGAGGGAAGGTTTTTTCGTAATTATGCAAACATTCTTGGTCAATTATGCAATTACAAATACACCCACAAGGTTTGTTTAGAATATGAATTTGTCCTATAATACTAGAAATTACAACTATCGTTTGTTATAAATTTTTATTTAACGCAATATCAATCCTCCCCTGCAATAATAATTTATCAAAATTATTTATTGAAACATATTTCTCATATTATTAAAAACTGTTAATTCTCTTAATGATTTATTTATTAACAAAATGGTTAACTGAAAAATATTTTTTATATCATTAAAAATTGTTAATTTACTTATTAAAAAAAATTGGTCATTTGTTATGCAAGTATAATTTATGTATTGATAAAATTAGCTATTTGTATATATATGTATTTTCTTTTGCTCCTTTATTAATTCGGTGAATTATCATAGTAGTTTTTTGTTAGATGGGAGAATTATCCAAGTATTTGTTTTATATTTATCTATTGAGAAAAGCTACTCACCATAATTTTATTTTATTTTTTTTAATAAATTCAGAAGAAATGTTAAAGACTCATAAATTCTCCCAAAATGATATGGTAATAGAATTTGAGTCTACATCATTGGGTGTATAACAAATCAAAAAATGAAACATATCATACCACATAATTCTATTATATATCTAATGATTTATTCAATTCAATTCAATTCCATAGAACAATATTTTAATTTTTAATAGATTATCAAAATAAAAAATGTAAATATACTATACTAATAGCCCACGCCTTGCATGGGCCTTCATAAACTAGTATATATATATAAGGAGCACACAATGAGCAAACACATATCAAGAAAGTAGACTCAAAACTGGAGAAACAAAAATTTTGAAATGATTTGAGTTGATCAAAGGCAAGAGGAAACCTTCTTCCATGAAGCTAAAACATCATTTTCCTTTAAATCTAAAGCACCAAATCTATCAGACCCGATGATTTCAAGACTCGCATAAATCACAAGGCGTTTACGCAAACTGGATTATGAATAGTGCAATTGCATTGATCTATACATGAATCGAGAAACAAATTGTGAATCAAATTGTGATTCATAAGATTTTGATAGCAGAGCTTCCACCTCATCAAAGTCATTAGTTTATGCTCTTCCCAAATAATCCACATCAAGAACCAAGCCTAATATTTGTTCCCTAATCCATTGGTTTAAATCACAGCAGGCAAATATTGCATTTTTTCTCTATAATGCCACTTTTCTCGTCTTTTTACAATATTTTGTAGTTGTCATCAAGTCTTCACAGATTCCAGAAACATAGCCACAAAGAGAGAAGAGAGGAAAAACAGCTTCAAGAGGTGACGAGAGAATATGCACCGAAAGAAAATTGACAAAGGTGTATACTTTCACCTTTTCCACTTTTGGGTTAAAGGTAGATGCATCAGCATTTTTTTGTTATTTTTCAGAAAATTGAGCAAAAATACACTCATTATGATCATATAATACACTTTCAAAAACATATTTATAAGCTTAACAGAAACGGGCTACAATTTTGTAGGAAAATACTAAAATGATGAAATGAGCTATGAGTCTACATGTCACAGATATTCTCAATGCATTACGGCCAAGAAGCTCTGTGTACTAGAAGCATTACAGAAAAACCAGGAGATTTTATAAAAGAGACACCAACAGGGTGCAACCCACATACAAAGGAAAACATATCATAAGCTATACATCAAAAACCTATAAAGGCCTCTAAAAATCAAAAAATTGGTGTAAGGATGGAGAAACCACAATTGAGAACCAACTATACAAAAGAGACAAAAATCTACTCTTCAATTAAAAATAGCTCTCAACCATCAAACGTTTTTCAAAATCTCTCTCCCCACACCACCACCAAGGGAACCAAACCCCATGCCTTTTTCCTTCTTCTCCCTACTCACAATAAAAACCAAGAGCAAAGCAATTCCCTCACCATCCGTAGGAACACCCACTCCAAGCCAATCAAGAGGATCAGCAACAACCACATTTCCCTCACCACGTCACAATAAATTAGAAGATGGTTTACCAATTCTCCTCCTTTCTTACACATGCAACACCAATACACATGCACTTGCCTTCACTTAATTAGGTGGTCAATAGCAAGAATCTTGTCATGTGGTACACACCAAACAAAGAACACCACCTTAGAAGGGGCTTAGTATCCCATATTCCTCTCCAAGGAAAAGGACATCCTCCATGACCCAAGAATAGAAAGATTTCACCAAAAAAAGGCCAGAAGAGGATCTTGTCCATCGGATGGAATCTCCTCCATCACAAACACGGGTGGCATACTAACAATTAAGAAGATCCATCAACTCCCCCACTTTCTGATCATTAAGCTTCCCTTCTCGAAGCAGTGCCCTTGTTTAAAATAAGGTAAACACTAATAGTTGCCTTGCTATCAAGAGCAACACGAGCCACATTACTGTAAGCATCCTCCAACTTCACATCTCCATGATTCCAAAACTTCACCTCTCCCTGATTCCAAAACTTCACCATCTCTTCATTACCTATCACAAAATAAACATGGCTGAAGAATGAGAAAATTTCAAACACATTTCCATAAACTCGACCCATACAACATAGTAACCTCCTTCAAAGTCTATCATCCCCAACTGCTAACCATATTTACACTCCACCACCCTTCTCTAATATCTCTCCCTTGCACAAGCAAATCTCCACAATCATTTACCCAGCAAAGCTTGATTGAAAATGGCAAACGTGTTAATGCCGAAAACCCCCTCCCTCTCAACGGGGTGCACACCATATCCCACTTCACCAAATGGTACTTGAACTCTTTGCCATGCCTTCCAAAGAAAGTCCAATTGTAGTTTCTCCAGTCTCTTAACAATAAACAACGGAATGGTAAAGAGAGAAATAAAATAAGTGGGCAAATTGGATAAGGTGCTCTTAGTCAAGGTCAACCATCAAGGTCAACCTGCCACCTCTTGAAAGCTATCGCCTCTTCCACCCAGCAAAAGGCAACAATTATGTAGCAAAATACTTAAATGGTGAAATGAGCATGAGGGGCCTATTTGGTGTAGCTTATTGTAAGCTAAAAGCTAATAATCAAATAGCATAAACTAAAAGTATTCCTCCCCTAGCTTCCAAGTAATTAGTTTTTTCATCTTAAGCTATTTTTGTCTCATAAGTTGTAAACAGAACCTGTAACTAACACTTTAAGCTATTTTTGTTTCATAACTTGTAAACCATAGTGCATCTCATAGATATGCTCGATGCATTATGGCCAAAAAAGTTTCATGTGCTTGAAACATTACAGCAAAACTAGATGCAGAAACATGTCTTAACAAAAACACTTCATGAATCTTACAGATATTTAAATGCATTATAAAAACATAATCCAAATCCCAAAAAAAATGCATGTTCTCAAACACGAAAGCTAATTCCCTAACACCCTAAAGGTGATCAAAACTTAAAAGCTTTATTATGTAGCAAAATACTAAAATGGAAAAATGACCATGACAAACCTATTTGGTGCAGGTTATTGCAAGCTAAAATCTTGTAATTAGAAATAAAAGCTAAAAACAATCCTCCACCAACTTCACAATAATCAGCTTTTTTGTAGCTTACGCTATTTTGTCTCATAAATTGTAAACATAAGTTTTACCAAACACTCTGGGCCTCTGGCATAGATTTTTAAAAAATTTATTAAAAAAAATATATTTCTAAGCAGCCCAATAAGATGCAGCAAACAGATTTTCTCAATGCATTACTACCAAAAAGTTTGGTGCACTTGAAGCATTAAAACCAGAACAAAAAACATACTTTTAACAAAACACTTCATGAATTCATAAATCTTACGGATATTTCAAAGCGTAACTATATAATAAAAAAAACCATAACCTAATCCCAAAAAAAGAGAAAGATGCATATTCTTGAAAAGAAAAACTAATTCCCTAACACCCTCAAGAAGATCAAAACTCAAAAGATTGCATTTCATCCTTGTTTTTTCCCCCTTCCCTTTTCATTATATGTCTCTCCCGCTTCCTCTTCTTTTTCACTTGGATACAAATCTGATTAACTAATAAGTATGGCTTAACTGAAATCCTTCTAACTTCAAATTTTCTTAACTTTAGCTTGGTATGAGAGTAATAACTTTCATGATTTGAATTGATGTTGCATTTATAATTAAGTGCCTTTCATGAACCAGCACAAAAACACTAGAGCCAATCCCAAATTCCAAGATTTAAAGCCTCAATAATAAAAATATACAAGTACCTAAAGTGATAACAATATATGACAAACACACAGTATATAGAAAACAAACTTGATAGTCTTTTCATGCCAGAAATGTTGACAACATAATTTCAAATGTAATAACTACAATAGGCAAACAAAAGATATCATCTATAAAGGGTCACTCATTTTTTGGCATGTACACTAACCAATTTAATGAGACGAGCGCGATACTCTCCAGGCATCGTAAGCTGCCAAAAAAAAAAAAGGTGAATTAACACATAAGTAAAACAAATTTTTGTTAGAAACTTGTAGACTTTCATGGAATATACTGAACAATAGTTAGTCATTTAACAAAAGCATCAATAAAAGTATCACAAGAAACACCTTTCATAGCTTTCATAGCAAATTAAAAAAATAGTGAACCTGAATGCGTGTTCTCCCACACCTAAAAATGTGTATTTTAAATAAAAATAACCATCTTTTACATGAAATAGTTGTGTGGCACATGTTGTGCACATGCGTCTCCTATTACATTATCTTCCCTCTCTCTTACCAACAAATTCAAAAATTGGAATCATACTGGGATAATTCAAGTAAATTAAACTTCCAATATAAACATTTCACTTTCAACAGAGAGGCACATCCACTAGTAAGTTGCATTCTGTTATAGTATATTATATGAGTTTAATGCAATAAACATGGTGAAGGAGTTCTCTAAACAATGACTAGAAAACAAATAATCTATATTAAAAGTTGAATCCCAATCATTGCACAATTCAGAAAATTTCATATTGCCAATTTTTTTTTAATGAAATTACACTCAAAACAGCACACAATCACACCAAGGAAGAAAATAAGCTCTTTAGTTTCTAGTTTTAAAAAAACCAAAAAAACATTTCAGTGCCGTTTGGTAACATTGACAATTTACTATTTTAAGTTTACAGAAAACATTAAACATGTTTATGTTTATTTTGAATAAAAACAAAACCAAAAAATATGTTTGATACATGTGTTTTAAAAACTTCTTCTGAAAACAAGTGAAATGGATGGCCTGCGGGACGTGGTTGTCCACGGTTGGAAATGGTGGCCGGAGGTGGTTGTCGGTTGCCGGAGGTGGTTGTCGGTTGGCAGAGGTGGTGACCGACTAGGTTACACAGACTCTTCATAATAAATCAAATACCTGTGTCGAACAGCCGACACTCGAATAAGGGTAAAGGATATATGGCAACTACTTTTCAACGGGCACTTCTTATATAATTGTTTATAACACTGTTATTATATATACATATTGGTGTATAATTGCTATAAATGTCTTTTTAACAATGCAAGTTACATATAGCACCATTTTATCTCACATATTTGATTAAAAATATGACATTTTTTTGGCCGAATCCATGTACCATTAAATTTATGATTTGATGAATCCGACCTCTAGATACATACCCACTCCCGACACCCGTATCCGAGTCCTTGTAGCATAGGTGGCCAAAGGTGTTGCCGGCTGAGGGAGGTGGTGGATGAAAGTGGTTGCCACTGGTGAGAGGTAGTTGGCAGTGGCCACAAGTGGTTGTCAACCGTGGGAGGTGGTGACCAAAAGTGGTTGCAAATGGTTTTCTGATCAAAGGTGGTTTCCAACAAGAGGAGATTACCACCTATGAGAGGTGGTTGGCGGCGGTGCGAGGTGGTTGATGGCTGAGGGAGGTGGTGGCCAAAGGTAAGGTGGTGGTTGGCAAAAGGAAGTCATCATCATCACCGATGGTAGCCGGCAGTAGTGCTAAGCCGTAGGAGGTGGACAAAAAGGGTTTGAGAAAAAAGGAAGAAATGAAACAAAACAAATTTAAACAAGTGAAACCAACTTTTTTGAAGTTACAAAAATTTAGTAAATTTTGTAAACTATTTACATTTTTTTTTTAAATAAAAATAAAAAACAAGCAAAATTTTGTTTATAGTTCTCAAAATTTCTACAAAAATAAGCAGAAAACTATAAATATAAAAGTAATCAAACAGACCCTTGGCATCCTACATATTTAAACTATTTAACAATTGAAGTAGTATGTGACCATGATATGAATTTATTGTGATATTCTACAAATTAACAAAGTTCTATGGTATTAGTCCCTTCTAAGGATGCACTCTTTGGTTGGGAGACAGTTTCATAGAAAAAATTTGAATACAAACAACCTAATTAAAAGAAGAAAAAATGATCCCTAATTGGTGTTGCATGTGTAGGAGGTGAGCGTGGAAGGACTATCTTACTTATTGCCAGGTGGCATTGGAAATCCAATCACTTGTGCTGTGCATTTTTTGTGTATCTTCAGCATTCCAAAAATTAATGGAAGAATTATGTCATAGTGCGATTGAAGGTATGGTAAAAGGAGAAGAGAGTTATGGTTGCTATCTCTATGATGTTCATAATGCGGACAAAACCTACATTCTTTTGCGGATAGTGAGGCACCAATCAATGAAGTGAAAATTCAATTTTTGATTATATTATACATCCAGTCTAGGTCACGAGGAAGGTGCACCTTTGCATAGTTTTTTGGATTTTGTAGACAAACAAGTAGTTTGAGATTCCATAATCTTGTAATAGAGTCTTGTAGATTTTGTGGACTTTTTGTGTCTAGGTGACGCAATGTTATACACATGGGAACTAGATAACATTCTGGTAGACTAAAGGGATCTTGAATCCATGACAAAATATGAAACCTTGAATCCACAAGGAAGAAAAAAGTTATGAATATTAATGATAAAAGCAGTATTGTCCCTAGACTTACATGGCCATTTATAATAAACTAAGTCTTGGAGACCAAGCAATCTTAGAGACCAAGAAATCATAAAACTAGGAAATAACCAACTAGACTAATTCATTGAAAAGAACCTAAAAATTAAGAAACCTAATATTCTAAGATATCCATACTAAATTACAAGTCACCTAAAAAATTACTAATTCCAAAATACTAATCACTAGGCCTTTTGTGCATCTTTTTTAGGTTATTATGGTGTAACCTCTTCTATCATTTTCATACATGGGTTTTATCCCTTCTTGTTTCATTTTATGAAATTTACTTATCAAAAGCATAGCAATAAAGTATCAGTGTTATTTGGTCAAAACACTAAGCGAAGTAATGCTCAAAAGGTTTATTTGAGTGTTCACCTAAGAAACACAGACACTCCTAAGAAGATGGCGCATCCGTCTTGTGTTCGTGTCCAACACACACTTGTTGGACACTTCCCGACATGTGTCTGACACTCATCAAAACATGTTCTAATGTTTATAAGATTTTTTTGAACTAGACACTCTTCAGACACTCATGTCCATTGCTTAAATATACGTGTCCAACAATTAAACACGCATGAAACTAATTATAAGTTTGAACTAAATAATTTAGGATACAATAATAAAAGAAAAATTAATGTAAATTTATAAAATAAGTGTGAATAATAAGTGTTATATTAAATTTTTTTATTATCTTTAAATGATATATTCATGCATATGACATATAATAAATAAATAAAATAATATATTTCATGTGTGTCCCCCACGTGTCGTGTCCTACCCTGCATTTTTTTTAAATTGGCATGTCGGCGTATCCGTGTCGTATCGTGTGTCCATGTCCGTGTTTCTTAGGTGTTCACTGTGCATGTTCAAATACAATTTGATATTTATTAGGTCACAACTCACAACACTATGCTCAAGGTTCATGTGTTCAGCTCCCTCGCTGATGATCACTCTTGAAAGTAGTTTGAAACTATAGCAGAGTTCCTCTGCTTTACTTATCAAAAAAGCAAAGTTCAGGGTTGCATACAATTAGATTCATAAGTGGGCATTAGCTATGAGAAACTTGTCGGTTTATGAATTAAAAGGGTGGAAGAAAGGTTGTGGGGTTAGTAGATCTAAATGGGCTACAGTTGACTAGTTTAAAAGTGATAATATACTGGAATTTCAAGAAGTAAAGGTTTGAACACTGACCGAAAGAGTTAAAAGAAAAAAAAGGACAGGCCTACAAACCTGGGGTTAAGGAATGAGAAGTAAAGAAAGTAGGGTTTCATTGAGCTCCAAATAACGAAATCCAATCACATAAAATTAAATAGAATTTCCAAAATCAAACACTGTTTAATAACAGTGCTATCAGTACACCAGCAACTCATACTGCTACTTCTTACTTCTCACATCATCTCCAAAACAATGATATCAAAAGCAATAGAGCTGCCCAAAAGGAGGAAACACGGATTACAATAGCAAAAGGGTGGAAATCGCAATGGGTAATTGGTAAATATAGAATTCAATGACGCAACCATTATTTATCTGATTAACAAAATTTCAAAAACTATATCACTCAAATCTCCTACTCAAGAATGTTGAAATTGCTCCACTGTACCATTACAGACTCTCAGTTCTGGTAAAAAATGCTACATTATGTTTTCATAATGCCATCACAAATAGCACTAGTAGCGTTCTCTCTTTCTTTAATTTCCCCAATTAATTTTTGTTTGCACCATTCTATAAATCTATTAGGCACAACCCAAGAAAGAAACTGTAGCGACAAAACTTCACACACCCCACACTCTTCAAAAATTAGGGTTTCATAGTTATTTTGGATTGAAACAAAAAATCTGATCACAGAAAATTAAATATAATTTCTGAGATTGACTACTTCTCAATCAAAGTTCTATCAGCACACCAGTAGCGCACATTGTCTCCAAAACAATGATGCAAAAACCAATGGAGCTGCTCAATAAGAGGATAAATGGATTACTAGTTAGGTGGAAATTTCAATGTGCATATGGAAAATTCAGAAATAACATGCCTTTAATGATACAACCATCATTTTATCTAATTAACAAAAATTCAAAAACTCTATGGCTCAAATCTCCCACTCCTTTATAAGCATGTCAAACTTGCTGCGATGTACAATTAAAGGTTTTCAGATTTGGTAAGCATTGCACGTTATATTTTCATAATGCCATCATAATTAGCACAACTACCCTTCTCTTTTTCTTTAATTTCCCTGATTAATTTCATTTGCACCATCTTATCTATCTATTAGCTACAAGAAACAAACTATAGTGACACAATTTCACACACCCCACACTAACTCAAGCCCAAACAACCCCCCCCCCCCCCCCCAACACAAAAGTGGCAATCAAAAGGCAACACAGCAAAGTCCCCATTCGAAGGCAGTGATACCTACAGTTTTAACTCCAATCCATGAATCACCAAAACTTAAATGCACATGAAACATATAATTTTCTAAATATTATGACAATAAAAAAACAGTTGCTGTAAATCAAATTAAACCACCTATTAATTGTGATCAAAACAAAAACAAAAAACAAATACAAAACTCACATCTTGAGCCATTTGGGTCACAACATCAGCAAAATTTGAACTCATTTCTTCATCTGAGACTTTATCCAAAAAGTCAACTGAATCCAATGCCGCTTTACACTTCTGAAATGGCAATTCACCCCGAACCTAACAACAGAAAGGCCAATAATTTAATGCAAAAAATAAAAAAATAAAAATTCCATGTAATCACATACTGGGCTAAACCCATTTTAAACCAGAACAAGTATAATATTCTAACTATAAAATCACACATGATTCAATACAAAACTCAAGAAAACACGAATTAAGAAAAACCCAATTGCAGGAAGAACACATACCACGGTCCAACAAAGCTCATACAGAAAACGAAGCACTGGGACCGGGTTGGGGGCCTTGAAGCTAGGGTTTCCGTTCTTCCATTCCCGAATACATTCTTCCGTAACGCAAATACACTCCAGAGGCGGAAGAGACATGCTCGGGGATTGAATAAGAAAAACAAACCCTAAGGTTTTTGGATTTGGGGGTGGAGTGAATCAGAGAGATTGGAGAGAGAGTGTTAAAAACGTAATCTGAGAGGATTTCATAGATTGAAAAGAGATCGAAAATGGAAGCGTTTTAGGGTTTCAGGCTACTCGGTGATCGAAGTAGCGGTTTGGAACAGAACGCAGTTTCGAGGATTCTCTCAAATTTGCTTTGGCTTCGCTATTAATTGGAGTGATGATGTTATTTCTATCCCAGGTAATGTTTGGATAGCAAGAAACAAGGGTTTTCTTTATAGATATTCTAAAAAATTAAATTATTTTTCTAATGTGTCGTTTGGTAACACTTACGTTTTTAATTTTCAGTTTATATTTATAAAAATTTTAAAAATTCAAATAAAAACTTATTTGATAAATTTTTGATTTATAAATCGATGGTCTCAGTTTATAAATTTGACCAAAAAATGTAAACTTAAAAAATATGTTTTCATTTTGAATTTTCAGTTTTTTTTTTTTTACCACCCAATACTAACTACCACCCGCCACCATTTTCCACCATCGTCTTCCGCCACCCACCACCCACTTCCCACCACTACCTGCAACCACCACTCACCACCCACCTGCCACCACCACCCACCTGCCACCCACTCACCACCACTACCCACTCCCCGCCACCGCCACCATCCACCACCCGTCCGCCACCACCACCCATCTGCCACCCACTCGCCACCACCACCCACCCCCCGCCGCCACCGCCACCACCACCACCCACCATCTACCTGCCACCCATTCACCACCACCTACCTGCCACCCATCCACCACCACCACCCACCCCCCCGCCGCCACCACCACCACCACTACCACCACCCACCACCACCACCACCACCACCACTATCACCACCATCACCCACCACCCACCCGCCATCCACCTGACAACACTACCCATCACCCGCCACCACCACCACCATCACCATCACCCACCACCACTCGCCACCACTTGCTATTTCTCACTCTTTTTTATATTTTTAAATTTTTTTAAATATTTTGTCTAAACCAAACGCGTTTATAGTTTATGTTTTTCTAAAAATAAATAAAAATCAGTTTATAAAATTTTTGTAAATATAAACTGAAAACGTAAACGTTACCAAACAGGCATGCAAGTTTGAAAATTTTAATTATTGTGGCTTCATTTTGTTTTTACTTTTAAATATTTTCTTCTTCTTTTTTTATTTAAAAAATGTGAGATTATCGTGGAGGAATATTAGATATTTGATTTTTTTTTTTTTTTATAGTTTTGGAATTTGATTTTTGATTTAATTATGTAATTAAGAATAATTTTTTCATTCAATTGGTTTCAAATGATAAAATCATAAAAAATCGGAATCACATTTTCATTTCTCTCAAAAAATTTATCATCTGAACCAAGTCTTAAGGTTCACTTCTTTTTTCTTTTTCTTTGTTATTAAAATAATTTAATTTAATAAAAAAAAAGCCTCAACTCTCAAACATAAATCAGTGAACATTCCTAATTTTTGATTTGTAAAAAGCGACAATTAGAGTAAAGAAAGACTAGCAATGATCCTTGGTAGCATATTCAATCTAACCGGACCAACCTTATCATTTTAAGGTTTGAAATTAGTGTTTTACCTCGTTTGGACGGGTGTAGATGGATTTTGTCCGTACTTGAAAACTCATTTCATCTCGGCTTAGGTTTGCACAAGTACATTATAATTTATTTTAATATTTAACCTTTTGAACATGTTAAGGTCATTGTAAGAGATGAATTGTGACCTCTCAATAGAAATAAAATTTGATTCATTAAGTTGCTATATTAACTTTATTATTTTCTTTTATATATAAATTATTTATTTCAATTTTATTATAGATTGCAAAGATTAGGCTCAAACATGATACTAAGGCCTCGTTTGGCAAGTGCCATTTTAGTCAAAAAATTATTAAAAAAATCAAAAAATTAACAACCCATACAAAAAAGTTAAAAATTTCATTTTCTCTCAACTTTTTGCACAGTTTTTCGTAAAAAGTCAAAAAGTCATCCCAATCATACTAGTTTTTTTTACATCACATTTTAATCAAAAATTCAAAAAGTTACTGAAAAAACATGTTCTCAAACGAGGCATAAAGCTTAACTCTGAGCATTTTTATATATAAATTATTTATTGCAATTTTATTATAGATTGCAAAGACTAAGCACGGACATAATGCTAAAGCTTTAACTTTGAGCTTGGAAGGAAGATTTTAGGTCTGACATTGGGTTGAATTAGGCTCAAAGCCAACATTTCTTTGTATAGAGTTGAGCACAGTTGAGCCCATCTCTACTGTACATGGTCATCCATGGAGGTGGTATCAAATATAATTCTTTTCTTGTATATCAATTTGATGAAAACAGATTACAATATATAGAGATACCAGATAAAATAATAAAAGCTACAATCTGTTGGTATGAGTTGTAAGGTATAAGTTGTAAAGGAAAAGTGATATGCTAGCATGGGTTGTAAAGCAAGAGTGATACGTTGGTATGTGGTGGAAAACAGGAGTGTGCTGGACTCACTGGAAAGCAGGAGTGTGCTGGACTCACTCCAACACTCCCCCTCAAGTTGGTGTGTAGATGTCTTTAACACCTAACTTGTCAAGTGAGTCATTGAAGTTTCTACTAGAAACTGCTTTGGTAAGAATGTCAGCCAGCTGATCTTCAGATTTAACGAAAGGGAACTAAATAATTTGCTATTCCAGGTTCTGTTTGATGAAATGTTGGTCTACCTCCACGTGCTTGGTCTGGTCATGTTGAATTGGGTCGTGAGATATGTTGATGGCAGCTTTGTTATCACAGAATAAATTCATTGCAGAATCAGGAGGAAAACCGACCTCTGTTAGCAAACCTCTAAGCCAAAGAAGCTCACATAATCCTTTTGCCATGCCTCGGAACTCAGCTTCAGCGCTGGACAATGCCACTGCCTGTTGCTTTTTACTCCTCTATGTAACCAAGTTTCCTCCCACAAATGTGAAGTAGCCTGAAGTAGACTTTCTATCCAAGATATTTCCAGCCCAGTCTGCATCCGTGTATCCTTCAATATTCAAATGAGTGTTCTTGGAGAACATTAGTCCTTTTCCAGGTGATGACTTTAGATAGCAGAGAATTCTAACTGCGGCACCCATATGATCTTCACTCGGATTATGCATAAATTGGCTTACCACACCTACGGCATAGGCAATGTCTGGACGAGTGTGAGATAAGTAAATGAGCTTTCCCACTAGTCTTTGATATCTCACCTTATCAGCAGGCACTTGATCCGAATATTCTCCAAGCCTATGGTTCTGTACAATGGGCGTATCCACAGGTTTACACTCTAGTAAACCCACTTCTGTCAATAAGTCTAGTACATATTTCCGTTGAGAGAGAAATATGCCTTTTCTTGACCTTGCCACCTCTATTCCCAGAAAATACTTTAGCCCTCCCAAGTTCTTCATTTCAAATTCAATAGACAATTGTTCTTGTAGCCTCGAGATCTCATCGGTGTCATCCTTAGTAATTATCATATCATCCACATAGACTATTAATGTTGTCACCTTGCTTTGTCGATGTTTTAGGAAGAGAGTATGGTCAGAGTTACTTTGGCAATAGCCATACTTCCTCATAGCCGAACTAAATCGGCCAAACCATGCTCGCAGTGACTGTTTTAGTCCATATAAAGCCCTCTCCAATTTACACACAATTTTGGTTCCAGCCGAACCTGTGTATCCTGGCGGAATATCCATGTATACCTCATCGTCGAGGTTGCCGTGAAGGAAAGCATTCTTCACGTCGAGTTGATGTAGTGGCCAGTCCAAATTTGTTGCAAGAGATAGCAAGACTCTAACGGTATTTAGTTTAGCTACTGGTAAGAAGGTTTTTGAGTAGTCTATGCCATACGTTTGGGTAAAACCCTTTGCCACAAGTCTCGCCTTATATCGGTCAATTAATCCATCAGCCTTGTATTTTATAGAGAACACCCATTTGCATCCCACTAATTTTTTTCCTTCCGGTAATGGGACCAACTTCCAGGTATTATTTTTCTTTAAGGCTTCTAGTTTTTCTTGCATTGCTTGCGCCCACTTTGGATCAGATAACGCCTCCTCAGCACTACTGGGAATATGGCAAGAGGATAGTGTTTGAGTGAAAGTCTTGAGCGGCTTGGACAGACCTTGAGTAGATACATAATTTGTAATTGGGTACTTGGACTTTCTTTCCTCTTCATCTGGGCTGTATCTGTGTGGTGGTTTCCCACGATTGTGTCTAAAAGGCAACACATAACCAGTAGAGGAATCCAAGATATTAGCATGTAAAGGTGCAGTAGGAGTACTTACCTCAGGGACATTCTCAAGAGGAGGAGGGTCTTCGGGTACTGCGGAGTGAGGGGACCGAGGGTACTCTGTATTTCTGGGTTCTTCAGCTTCTTCAGTTCCAGGTTCATCACGTCGCAACTCGACATAGGCAATTTCTGGGGGTACCGCAATTTCTGGGGGTACCTCTAGTGGTGCAACCTCTCTATTTCCAGTCCCATGCTCGGGGGCCATCAACTAATTCATCTCTTCTACTTGAGGTACGTGAGACTCCCCCTGAAGGGAAGAAGTGGATACTGGGGAAGGATAGAAATTCTTGGACTCAAGAAATGTAACGTCCATGGTGATATAGGTGCGGCGGGTAGTGGGATCATAGCACCGAAAGCCTTTTTGATGGAAACCATATCCCAAAAATAAGCACCGAACGGCACAGGGGTCTAATTTGGTACGTTGATTTTTGTGGAGGTGGACAAAAGCAACACATCCGAAAATTCTAGGAGGAAGCATCAATATTGATGGAAGGGATATATAAGTAGAGAGAATGTGTAAGGGGGTTTTAAAATGTAAAATTTTAGATGGCATACGGTTGATTAAGTACACGGCAGTAGCCACCGCAGCCCCCCAATGGTAACTCGGCACCATTGCTCCAAGGAGAAGGGCACGAGCTGTTTCCAAAATATGCCGATTTTTCCTCTCGGCGACACCATTTTGTTGTGGTGTTTAAGAGCATGAGGTCTCATGGAGGAGGCCATGGTGTTGGAAATAGGCCTGAAGTTGGTGGTTGATGAATTCGCCACCATTATCGGATCGAAGGATTTGGATCTTGGAAGAGAATTGTGTCTGAACCATGGCATGAAATGCTTGAAAAATGGTGAAAACTTCGTCTTTGGTTTTAAGCTGATAGCGCCATGTCATCCGAGTACAATCGTCAACAAAAATTACAAACCAACGATGACCAGAGGAAGTAGTGATCGGAGATGGGCCCCACACATCAGAGTGTATCAATGCAAATGGAGTATTTGTTTTATTCAAGCTCACGGGATAAGAAACTCGGTGGCTTTTAGCCTTGATACATGTATCACATTTAAAGTCGACATGCTGCAGACGAGAAAATAAAGATGGAAGTAGATGCCGGAGATAGCCAAAGGATAGGTGCCCCAAACGCTTATGCCATAGCCAAATCTGTCGTTCATTGGTTGGATGGTGAGTGTGATTGGCTCTGCTTGGGCTGAAGTCATCAAGGTAGTACAGTCCCCCCCTCTTAGTACCACGCCCAATAATCTCCTTGCTGAGAACATCCTAAAGAAGACAAAAAGTAGAGTACATCAGGACAACACAATTAAGCTCTTCAGTAACTTGACTCACAGACATCAACTTGTTGGAAAGAGATGGAACAAGAAGTGTGTGAGCTAGAGAGAGAGAGGGAGATAGGGGCACGGTTCCAGCCCTTATGACTGGGTAAGTTGCACCATTAGCATTGGCAATGCAAGTCCTCCGTGGCTGAGTTGTGTTAGAGAAGTCATTTGGATCAAATGTCATATGATCTGTCGCTCCGGAGTCGATAATCCAAGCATCATCATTCCGAGGAGTAAAGCTGCAAAAAACTTGACCACAATTACCTAGATCTGGGGTGGAGGTAGAGGGTGCAGCAGCTCATATACCAGAGGTAGAGGGTGCAGCCACGGGAATAAGGGACAATTAAGATTCAGCCGTGACCACCGCTGCTCGACCTGGGACGTCCGCAGTGGCAGGAGCATCTCGTTTCTTTCGGGCTTGTAAATCGTGCCACCAGTATGGGTAGCCATGTAATTTGAAACAAATGTCCCGAGTATGTTTTGTACTCCCACAGTGAGTGCACTTATTCCCATCAGAATGACCTTTGAAACGTGAGGAGGACCCAGACTTGAACACATTTTGTGACTGGCTAGATTTCACGCCTTTGATGGTCATAACAGCACCACTAGGCACTGCTTCTGCTCCTGATATCATCACAGATTGTCGGAGATCTTCCCTTCGAATGTAAGCATATGTCTACTCAATTGAAGGAAAAGGTTTTAGGCGAAGAACATCGTTGCGAACATGATCCAAGCAATCATCTAGTCCGTCAAGAAAAGTGTAGACTCGCTCCTTCTGTAAACTGGAGTTGTAGTTTTGTATGTCAATTACACATTTCATTGGATTCGGTCGACGAAAATCGATTTCTCACCATAGGCCTTGTAGATCGTTATAGTATTTTTTTATAGATTCGCCTGCTTGTTTCATTCGAGATACACGACGTCGCAGCTCGTATACCTGCGAGGTGTCCATGCCATCGAAGTAGGTTGTGGCAGCAGAATCCCATACCTATTTAGCCGTTGGGTAGCGAATAAAGTTCACGACCAAGGAATGGTCCATGGAGTTGATCAACCAGCCTTTCACCATGGCATTCTCAGTGCGCCATTTACGAAATGAGGGGTCGGTTTCTGGTGGTTGAGGGTCGTCTCCATTGATGTATCCCAGTTTGTCTTTTCCTGAGATGTACATCTCAACAACCTGGGACCATAATCCATAGTTGGAACCATCCAACTTGATGCTGATAGGAACCATCGGGGAATCAGTGATGGGAGAGGAAGAGGTCTGAACCTTTGACAAAACTTCCGTCATTTTTGATGTTAGATTATCAAGGACGATGTCGGTGGATTCAGCCATAGAGGCCGAGAACAATCTGGACCCCTGTCTGATCAAAAAACAGGGAACCCAAGAACTTGCTCTGATACCATATCAAATATAATTCTTTTCTTGTATATCAATTTGATGAAAACAGATTATAATATATAGAGATACCAGATAAAATATAAAAGCTACAATCTGTTGGTATGAGTTGTAAGGTATGAGTTGTAAAGGAAAAGTGATATGCTAGCATGGGTTGTAAAGCAAGAGTGATACGTTGGTATGTGGTAGAAAACAGGAGTGTGCTGGACTCACTGGAAAGCAGGAGTGTGCTGGACTCACTCCAACAGGTGGTTGAATTGGGGGCCTTTTGGAAGGATAGTAGGAAGATGATAGGTATTGAACTAACATGGCATCAAAAGTAGGGGAGATGAGTGATGAGACAATATTGAGGAGAAAGAGAGGGGTTTAAGCTTACCAAAGGATATGACATCTGCTATGCTTATATCCTTCTGTGGAGTAGATGACATATGATATATCGATCCCATTGAAGATTAGGCATTAATTGAATTGCCTTAAGTAGAGTGCAATGTGTTTGATGCAATTAATATAGGTTGTGGTGCAATTGTTTAGGCATTAATTTAAAATTTTGACTAAGTTGTTCAACTTGTTGGATCATCAATCGATCTTGGTTTCTATCTAGATGAACCATCAACCTACTTTCTCTTAAGTATATATTAGCATATCACTCATGCTATGCACGGATTATGTTACAATTATCTATATATGTGAATTGTGATTTTTAAATTATTTTTTTTTTAAATGTCTTCTTTTTTTCCTTTTTTATATTATATTAAAGTTTAATATTTTGATAATAATCATATGTGTTGGACTTTTCAAGGAATTAAATGTCTTTTTTTTTATATATTACATTAAAGTTTAATATTTTGATAATAATCATATGTGTTGGACTTTTCAAGAATTTTTTTTATGCTTGTTCTTAATGTATTAAAGTGTTATTATGAGGGATAATAATCATATGTGTTGGGACTTTTCAAGGAATTCATATGTGTTGGATTTCAAAGAATTTTTTTTATGCTTGTTCTTGATGTATTAAAGTATTATTATGAGGATAAGACTTGGGAGTTGGGAGAATTTAATAAATGTTAAGATTTTTTTTAAAAAAAAAATCAAAATATCAAGAAATTTAGATTGGGAGATTGGAGCTCCCACAAGGTTTGTGGTTAAAAACCCCATTTTGCTTAATATATAGTAAGTATAGATATAGATATATACAGATAGATATTTATATTTGTTTTAGATTTTTATGTACAGAATAATTATAGATATTTATATTTGTTTTAGGTTTTTTTTTAATATATAAATTATGTTTTTAAAGATTTTTTTATAAAAATAATTTAACAATCTTATCATTAACTATAGTGTATGAGAGCAGTTGAAAAATGTACTGCAATAACTATGCATGCATTGTATCTATAATTATTTGTATGAGGGAATTTTAAATGCTGATTAAGGGATTTTGACCAAATCAATAAATACAGGCATGTGGAAAGACATGTGGATTGAAAAAATTAATAAATGCTGATCAAGAGATTTTGACCAAAACAATAAATGCTAAGGTATTTTTATTTTTTTTTAAATCAAAAAATCAAGAAATCTAGATTGGGATATTAGAGCTCCCACAAGACTTGGGGTTAAAAACCCTATTTTCCTTAATATATAGATAGATAGATATGTCTATTTTGTAAAAATTGCTTATACCCACTGTTCAACCAATGATAATTCGTTACAACTGCCTTGTTCATGATTTTGCTTCACACACACTCAGGCCATGTTTGATATATTGTAAAAAAGTCAAAAAGTCAAAAAGTTACTCAAAAAGTTAAAAAGTTAACACTATTCACCAAAAGTCAACAATTACGGCTGCACAACTCTCAATCCTAATTTTTCCCTACAAACCAATTTTTACAATTTTTTATTACATATTTTTCCATAAAAAGTCAAAAAGTTAACCCAAACATCCATATTTTCTTCCTCAATTTTTAGTCCAAAAAGACAAAAAGTGCACTTATTTAGGACACCTCAAACAACCCCTCAGTTCATTCATGATGATTCATTCAAAATATCACTTCAAATAGTTGATGATGGTAACATAATTGAAACTCCAATGTGTCACACAAAGTATCAAGTCTCCCACAACTAGACTAACTTCACATTAGTCAAATTTTATATGATATATTGGGCGCGTTTGAGAGTTGAGCTATTTTAGTTAATTTTTTTTGGCTATTTTAACTTGATTAAAAAAGTTATATTTAGAATGATAGTTGATTTTTTATATTTTTTTTATAGTTGATTTGATAGTTATAAGAGAAAAAATAAAATGATTATGATTTGGATGTAAAATTTTGTAATATTGACTATTTTAATCTATTTTATCTTTATTGACTATTTTAACCAAAAAAAACCAACCAATCCAAGTTCCCAAACACCCCATTATTATTTATTCATTCCTTTGGTACGCTTACAAACCAAGACATTGCTTTTTGTAGAAACGATTTGAAAATACTGAATTAAAAGCAAACTAATAATATAAGCATATATAAATATATTATTTATGTGTTAATATACTAAATTACAAATATATTATTTGTTTATAATTTTCTTATATTTATGATGTAATCACGATTCAATTCCCGTTGACTTAATAGTTGAATTAGTGACACTTGACACAATCTCTTTTCTAATTTCCTTGATGGTCTAGGTTGGTTTGAGGTGCTCACTATGTTAAGCAAATGGAACGTTCTGTGGCCACCTTTGGCCGCTGTTTCTAACTATCAACAATTATTTATAATCTGAAGCAACTTTTGGTAATATTTTTTTGACCATTTTCCAACAAAAACAAACACCACATCACTACTACCACTACTTCCTTAGTTTTAGTAACGAGGAGGGAGGGAGGAAGGGAGAGAGAGGGGAATAAATAAAGTTTTGCTAGAAAATAGTTCACATTAGTCTTCACCATCATAGATCAGCACAGGATCAACAAAAGAATTAATGATATATTCAATGATAATTTTCACTAAACATATCAGTGATAAATTTATCACTGAATGATTTGTAAAAAATTACAAATGCCAATTCTTTCATTCACATTCACACTTACACTCACTTACTCACAAGACACTCACATCATACATACACATACAGAACTAAAGACTGATAAATTTATTATTGATTTTTTTTTTTTTTACAGTAGAACTAGTTTGAAAAATAAAGAGACATAGAGAGAGAAAAAGATGGATGAGGGGTAAGATCTAGAAAACATTGCTGCTTCAAGTCATTTGGAGTTGATTTTACCATTGAAACAACTAGATCGATGTAGATCTAGAACTAGATCGGTGGATCAATGACGGTAAAGTAGAGATTAGAGATGTAGAGTGTAGATCGGTAGCGGTAGAGTGCAGATCTGTGATGGTGGAGGTGGTTGGTGAACAGTGGTATAGATTGGCAACGGTGAAATGTAGATCGATGGTGGTATCAAATGGATGGCGACGGTGGCAAGTGGAAAATAACAGTGGCAATGGTAGATCAATGGCAATGGTAGCAGTGATTGTGGGATGACAATGGTGGCAGAAGTTGGCAACGATAACGATGGTGGTGGCAGTGTAAGGTTTTTGGAGAAATGTTATAGGGAGGGAGGGAGAAAATAAGGTGACGAGGCCCCAAAAAAATAATATTAGGATTTATTGGTGTATACAAAAGGTGTATAGGACCTATAGATATTTAAGTTCATTAAATGGGACTGAACAATAATTATCCCTTAATTAGTGGGGTCAAAGTTCTGTACTCCTTCGTAAAAATTATAAAAAGGTAAATTACACTTTTAACTCTTATAATTTGATTCAAATTTCACTTTGATTCTTATTATTATGAATCAAATATTTTCTACACTTCAAGTGTAGTTTTAATTTTATCATTTTGTTCAAGTTAAAGATTATAATTAACATTTTTAGGACATTTTCAATCTCCCAAGATGTACACTGTGAACACAATTTTTGTGTCCTGCAATTAAGACAAGAAATAAATGCACAAATAATTAGTTTTATTGATTATAATAAATGGATACAATCCTCTATGGTTTGCTCTATTACGAAAGAATAAATTCTCTGATTCGATCTACAAAATGGGTTACAATCAAAAGGTTGTAGAAGCTTGTTGTTGGATCGAACAAGTTGATGGATTTCTTCAAGTCTTTGAATAGAGAAACTTGGAGAAAATGGGCTTGATCAAGGGCTTGAATGGCTTGATCTCGAGCGAGGTTTGAAATGATCCCTTTAAAAGAAGTAAGGATGTAAGAAAAATCGAAAAAACTGATCAAATCGATTAAACTGAACCAAACCGGCTATATTTGGTTTGTTTTTAACAAGAATCGGTTTGTGTGATTTTTAAATTTGATTTTTTCAGATTTTCGGTTCGATATCAGTTCAAGCACCTTGTGCACCGAACTAAACTAAAATCGAACCCTTCAACATATATTGTATTTATAATATATATATATTCTAATAATATAATAATATTAATAAGTATAATAAATTATTTACCTTAATTAATTAACCTTATCATCTTTATAACCTAAGTTTGTAAACTCTTATTATATATAACATTAACTCTAACTCATTATTTTTGAAACCTTAGTATTTTTTAACTTTTTTATTTTTATTTTTGTTAATCTAGGAATTAAAAAGTATTTATTAAATAGATGGATTGGATATGTTTGAAATGATAGACAAATAACTAATTTAATGTTTTTATATAGATTAGTGATTATATTTAAAAGTGGTTCAAGTTTGAAAGGTCTTAGACCGATTAAACCGCATTAATCCGAACCGTTTCAATCAGTTCGGTTTAGTGTGGTTTGTTGAGAGAAGCTGTCTATATCGGTATTCAAAATAATAAAACCGACATTATCGGTTTGGTGAAATTTTTTACCTAAATACCGACCGTACAAAACTAATTTACATCCCTAAAAGAAGAGATCAAATTTGTATTTGTAACTTGAACGGATTGGCACAAGTTTGGAGTGTTTAATAATCCTTCACTTCAAGTTTGAAGAGCTTTAGGAAGAATTTTAAAAAAAGAATTTGACTGAGTCTTGAGGTTGCTTAGAAATTTGAAAGACCTCAGCCAAAAAAAATGTGTTCCCTCTGAATGGTGAGAGCTTTTATTTATAGACTTAGGAGAAAAGAGTTAATTTTGGAAGTTTCAAAATTGATTTTTGTAGACACCCCATTTTTGACCGTCCTCAAGACTCGGTTGTGCTTACAGGTACATCCAGCCACAAGTTTGATTGCTCGTCGAGTGCTCGACTTTCGCGGCGGAACGTCACAGGTTTGAGCTTTCCAAACCCTGTATCCTTTCTGTCCCATTTTTGGACCATGTGTTGGTCCTTTCTGCTTGCTTCTTGTGAGGCAATGCCGACCACCTTTTGGCCCTGCCAGCCATGGTTTTTCCCCTGCCTGCTATTGATGAAGCCTGCCGGCCATCAATGAGGCACTGCCAGCCATAACTGATGGCCGGCAAAACACTTTGTCTCAGCAGATTTCACTCCAGATCTTTTGAGCCAGCTGGTTTTCACTCATCCTTCCTCCATATACGTATATGGAGGGATGAGGCCCTTTCCAAGCTTGTTAAACAAGCTTTGCTTGGCATTCTTCTATATAAGGAGAGGCCCCTCCTCCCTTACAAAGGTTCAGCACATTTTGAAGAGATATATCTCTCTCTCTCTCTATATTTCTCACTATCTCTCTATATTGTTGTTGGTTTTGTGCCTTAAAGTCCATTTTCCTCTCACTTTTGCACTACAACACATAGTGATACACCACCACCTTTGGGCTGAGGTTCTTGGGAGTGTTATTTGAGCTCTGAAAGTTGGTTTCTGGCTCAGAGGTTGCTGGTTTCGAAGTTAAACTTCAAGGGTGAGTATATTTCCCTTTTAAGCCTTTGTTTGTATCTCATTTTGGCCATCCTTGCATATTGTTTTAGGCCTTGCTTTCAACTGAAAAAAGTTCTGTATTTAAGTGCTTTTGATGATTGTTTAAGGTCTTTTTGGTGTTAAGGGTGTACAACCCTCTTGTGTGCCTTGTTTGGCTTTATTTTGTGCCATGCCTTAAGGCCTTTGGGTTAGTCTTTATTTGGCCTTTTAGCCACTGAAATCCAGTGGATTTTTAGTGGTAGGCATGTGGTTTGAGGCCTCAAATCAGAGAGGGGTGACCCTCTCTCTTTTTGTTTTGTTTGCTTGAGTTATTGGCCTATCAAATGAGCATATATCCCTATACTTTTGAGGCTTAGTTCAGGCACTTTTTTGTGACTTTTAGGACATTTCATAACTCTGATTTGGGCTGGTTTGGTTGTCTCTTGAGTGGCTCATGTACTTGTAGTGCAAATCTTGTTTACTAGCCTTGTATGCATGTTGTTTTGGCTCATCATTCTAGCATATTTTGGCTATGCTCCAGCATAATTTTATTCATATTTTGGGTTGTTCTAGGACTGTTTTGGGCTGCCATGGTCATATCACTCGTGTTTTGTATAGCTATTGTGGGTGTCAATTTCCGACCACACTACCAAACAGGTACTCAGCTGGAGAGCACCGGCAGAATAGATTGAGCCCGAACGACCTGCAACAGAAAGAAGAGACTCCGACGGTGGTTCGTCCACCCGGGGGCACTCCGACGATCAAGTCAGTAATCAATATCTCTCAAAGATAGTAAAAGTACTTAACTCACTATTCAGAGTATAAAAAGCATACCTTAGACCCATGGGGGTGCCTCCCTTTTATAGCCAACATAATCCTAGTCCCAATAGAAGCCTAGCTCTAATGGACTTAGGATTACTGCTAATCTTGGACTCCCAGTAGGATTAGGATAAACTCTCTAAGAGTCTCATCTTTACCCAAACTGTAGTCTTCTCCTATTCTAGGACTCTTGTCCCGCATCCGCTTATCTCAGAATCCGGTATCCTCGCAGATATCCTCGGCCTAGCCGAGATGATCTCGGCGTCATGACCAGGACACGTGGTACCTTGGCTGGCACTTCGGTGACACCTCGGCCACGTGTTGTCATTCAAAAATTATGTTCCCACAATTGCCCCTAGGTTTTTTTACCTCAGCATCCTGAGGTGATGGAACCTATATCATTCATTCCTTTAATCATCATCTCGGTTTAACTTCAACTTGTAAACTTTTCACAAGTTTCAACAAGTGTTAAACATAATCTCGGTTTAACTTCAACTTGTAAACTTTTCACAAGTTTCAACAAGTGTTAAACATCATCTCGGTTTAACTTCAACTTGTAAACTTTTCACAAGTTTCAACAAGTGTTAAACATAATCTCGGTTTAACTTCAACTTGTAAACTTTTCTTAAGTTTCAACAAGTGTTAAACATAATCTCGGTTTAACTTCAACTTGTAAACTTTTCTCAAGTTTCAACAAGTATTAAACATCATCTCTGTTTAACTTCAACTTGTAAACTTTTCTCAAGTTTCAACAAGTGCTAAACCAATCTTAACTTGTGAAATTCCAACTCCCAAGTATCATTCTTCAGCCCTTTGCCCCCTAATGTGAACTTAAGTTTCACTTGGGCTCTCATTAGGTACGTGGTTTTGACCTTGATATTGCTCTATGGGCAGGGGATCTGCCCTCCTGCATGGATTCCACATACTCCTTTGTGGAAAAAATTCTTTAACTTAGGCCAAGTTCTTCTCTTCTCAGACTTAATCATCTAAGCCGAGATCTTATCTTCTGGGATCTGGGATTCCAGATCTGGAATCTAGGATCTACTCACTTGGGCTAAGCTCTTGTCTTCTCGTGTCCAGTATTATCTCGGCTTTGCTTCGGCGAACCATTTCTCCTCTCTTGTTTGGACGCCTTTGTCCCCGGCGTGTCTTCCTCGGCTCTGGCATACTTTTCTATCCTGGCCATCAGCTCCTCCATGCTTTTCGGCAATGTCTTTGCCAGTGATTTTCAAAGCAGGCAGTCATCCTTCAAGCCGTTTTTAAACGATATGACCGCCATCTCTTGGTTGCATCCTGGTATTCGGTTGAATACCTCATAATACCTTTTGGCATAGGCCCTACGGCTTTCATCCTCGCCGATCTTCAGGGCCATTCGGGCGTCCACCCTCAATGGCTGTAGCTTGTTTGTCACGAACCTGGCTACAAACATTTCAGCCAGGCCTTTCCAGGTTTTCACAGTTCCTTTTGGCAACTTGTGAAACCAGTCCGATGCAGTTTCCTCAAATGATGAGGGGAACACTTTGCAGAGCAACGGCTCATTCCCAGAGTATAACGCCATCGCGTTCAGGTATAATCCGACGTGAAAGTTGGGGTCCGACTTCCCATCGTATATCTAGAACCTCGGTACACTGAATCTCTTCGGGACATCAACTTTGTCTAATTCTTCCGAGAACGGCGTTCTCGACTTGACCGGGGAGGTTACCTCGGCATCTTGTTGCTTCCTCTGTAGGTGATCTCCCAGATCCTCTTTGGTTCGTTCAAGAGCTCGGCTATCTCCGGATTTCAGCTTCTTTGGTGCACTACTTCTAGTGTCATCATGAGTCCTTTTGGACTTCCCTCCACTGGTCGTGTCGAAACAGAGTTCATTTCCCTGAACATCTCGATGTTCTTTGGTGCAGGTTTCTTTTGTTCGACGTGCCTTCTGGGATTCTCCGTGCCCGACCTTCCGCGAAGGCCGGTGAGAATGTCCCTTGGTCCCGCCATGCTGAGGGACTGTAGGAACCATTTTCTGCCCCCCTTTCTGGGCACCTTCCTTGGCCGCTAGAATCGACATATCTTGCAGCGGGAACGGTGGCTGCATGATGTTGTTCTGCATCATGAAATTGACGACCGTTTGCAAGTCCGCCAATTTGTTCGCCATTCCCTTCATCTCGTCGTCCCTCCGCAGGCATCTATCTTTCCATACTTGGAGGTCGTCCTCGTTATAATACCCGCTCCGGTCCGATTTCTTCGATACGCCGCCCTCTTGGCGACGTCCTTACCTCCATGATTCTTATCACGAGTCTCTTCGTTGCAGTTGTCTTCTTTGACGTCAAGGCCAATATGTTTCCCACTCCTAGTAGGGGTGTCGTCCCCAACCTTTTCTTTCTGTCCGTCATTGGCCATCTATTCTCTTTTCTTTTCCACAGACGACGCCAAATTGTGGGTGTCAATTTCCGACCACACTGCCAAACAGGTACTCAGCTGGAGAGCACAGGCAGAATAGATTGAGCCCGAACGACCTGCAACAGAAAGAAGAGACTCCGGCGGTGGTTCGTCCACCTGGGGGCACTCCGACGATCAAGTCAGTAATCAATATCTCTCAAAGATAGCAAAAGTGCTTAACTCACTATTCAGAGTATAAATAGTATACCTTAGACCCATGGGGGTGCCTCCCTTTTATAGCCAACATAATCCTAGTCCCAATAGAAGCCTAACTCTAATGGACTTAGGATTACTGCTAATTTTGGACTCCTAGTAGGATTAGGATAAACTCTCTAAGAGTCTCATCTTTACCCAAACTGTAGTATTCTCCCATTCTAGGACTCTTGTCCCTCATCCGCTTATCTCGGAATCCGGTATCCTCGCAGATAACCTCGGCCTAGCCGAGCTGATCTTAGCGTCATGACCAGGACACGTGGCACCTTGGCTGGCACTTCGATGACACCTCGGCCACGTGTTGTCATTCAAAAATTATGTTCCCACAGCTATAGTGCAAATGCTTTGGCTAGTCTTGAGTTTTAAGGTCCCTACCATGCTATAGTTGTGATGTTTGCATACCTTGGCATCATTTGGAATGATATTTCAGAGCATATAGTGTTGTTGCACTTCCATATTTTCCACTCTTTAAGTGCTCTTGAGAGTTATGCTTTTATGCCTTATTTGTGAGCCATTGCATGAGCCTCATTTTATTGCCTTTCAAGCCATCATCTCAGCCCATTTTTGCTACTGTTTTGGCTTGCATAAGGTCTGTTTGGGATTGGTTTGGCCATTTGAGCATTGTCTTGCATGCCCCTAGTGTAGTCCACTTCACTAGCTTTGATGCTTGAGTTTTTCAACATGCATTACATGGGTTATTTGCATGATTCCAAGTCATTTTGCATGCCATTTCAGTGCTGGAACACATGCCACTATACTCCATGTTTCACTCTTTCAATGCCTTTGGAGAATTGTGTTTTGTGCCTTAAGCTTGGGCTAATATGCATGCATGTTTGTCTAGCCCTTCGAGCCTCCATTTCAGCATGTATGGCCACTGATTTGGGCATGACTGAGGTCTACCCCTTTTGGTTTAAGTCCATTTAGCATGTTCACTTGCATGATGCTTGCATGCTTATCTTATTTAGCATTGTGTATGCCATGTCATCTTGTATTGAGAATGCTATCTTACATTAAACGTTGGGCATGCCATGTAGTTCATAGCATTGAGTATGCCATGATTGTTTGCATGTAGTTCATAGCATTGTGTATGCCATGTGTTTGCATGCTTAGGTTACATCACATTGTGTATGTTATGTTGTCCATTTGCATTGTGTATGCTAGTTGTTCTTAGCATTGTGCATTGTGCATGCCATTAGCCTTGTTAGGTTGTTCATATTGCATTGCATGTTTGCATGCTTAAGTCATATTGCATATTTGCATACTTGTGTTGCATTGTGTTTGGAATAGGTGTTAGTCCAAATACGGGAGAAGATGGACGTTTCATACTTGAAGTGATGAAACGTGCCTTAATTCCAGGTCGCCGACGCTCTTGACGATGCATGATAGGGTTCTAGGCATTTATGTGTTTTTGTGCATTCATTTTATATTGAAATTTGCACAAGTTGGATCTTTGGCCATCATGCATCGAGATGCGTGATTGATGGTCTTGGGTCCGATTATGCCTCTCCCTTGATGTTTTGAGGTGATATGGGGTGGCATAGTGCGTACATATCCTTGGGAGACCCTCCATTTTCTCTATTTTGTGCTCTGTTGCAGCTTGGTGTCACAGCACACGCCGACACCTTCTTATTGTTGGCCGGCAGTCCTTCACCAATGGCCGGCAGTATACACTCTTGGTCGGCATGGGGGTTGGTAGCAGCCTCTTATGGCCGGCAGGCCACTGGTGCAATCCCCAACAATGTTTTGGTAAGTTCCAGCAGCAAGTTCTTGAGGACTCCCTGCAGACAAAGCCTCTAGAGAGCATTTGGAGAGCTTTTCGGGACAGCAACCGAGCATGCATCCTCTTCTCCTTCAACTAGAGCTGGAACAGCTAGTTTAATGCTTACTTGTTAGTTAGCTTTAATTTGTAATTTAATTAGTTAATTTGTTAATTAATTAAATGTTGTAATAATTAGTAAGTAGATTGCTTATTATTCATTTCGGTTGTGTAATAATTAGTCTAATTAGATTATTAGATTAGTTAGCTAGCTTAGCTTAGCGTAGCTAGCTTAGCGTATTTATTCGGACCCTCTGTCGAGAGGGCAAAATTTGTAATAAGCGTGCGTGAGTGTGTGAATGTCTTCCAATCCCACGTCTTTCTCCCTTTTACTTACCTGCTTTTGATGGTTAGTTTTAGGGCATGTTTCAATTAGCATACTTATGTTTGCATGTTTGCATACGTTCATCTGTCTTGCATGCACTAGGCTCGGCGCATCATACTAACTGCATTGTATTTCAATACCGATTTGAATACATGATTATCAAGTTACATTTCACATGACATCTTAGAATAGCCGAGCCTATTTCTAGTTGCATTTTGCATGTGTTGCATTAGCCATCTTAACATAGCTAGGATCATGCATTGATTACTAACTAGCTATTGTTTTGGCTCGGAGTACTAGGTAAGCTTTTATGCTTTAGCATCTTGCATGAGTGTGAATGTTGCCATGATAGCATGATTGCCATGAGGTTATGTGCTTAAGTGTTTAACTGCCTAAATGCCTGTGGGTGAAGGTTGGATCGCTTGAATTGGAACAATTCATCAAATCCCTGTTTTAGCCTACTTGCGAGTAGCGAACTCCAAATCATTTTCACAAACGAACATACAATGTTTTGTTCCAACTTAGGCGATCTAGTCTATACTTGTTTGCTGTGTGCATCACATAGTAATTCTAGGTTTAATAACCAGAATAAGAGCACATGTGTTTTCAAAAACAAGATATCATGCTTAGTACAGGTCGATCTTTGATCGGGCGAGCGGGGGTGCTCATTGCAAGACCTTCCCCTCTCGTACCCAAGTTCCCGAGCCAAGGCAACTTTGGTGATGACGGACATGTGGCCTTAGGCACGAGTCAGGGTTTCCTAAATTCCCCCAAAACAAAATATTTAGGTGACGACTCTGTATCTGGTAAAGCAGTCTATGTTTGACACTTCTTTATAAAAATCAGTTTCCAAAACGATTTGCCGGATTTGGACTCTTTGGTGATTTATCGGCCTTACATTGCACTTTGCGAGATTAGATTCAGAATCGTGACATTGAGTCCGAACTGTAGTAAGCTAATGAACAAAACGGAATTCGCGCCATTTTTCGCACCATTTTTTGCGCATGGAGCCCTGGATGTTCGGGCGCGTCTACAATTTTCATTTCCAAAAAAAAAAAGAAAAGGAATTTATCTTACAACATGGAAATAACTTGCACTAAAATATGAATTATTTCATTAGATTTTGACAAAATATCTTTTCGGTCCCGCACCTGAGTTCACCCAGTTGTCAAAATGAGTTCATTTTTCTTTTGGTGTAGCCTAGAATTTAAAATGAGTTAAGATCCGTAATTTTAGTAAGACACACATCCATTTGAAATTTTTGAACATCTTAATTTTCATTAATCAAGAAAATTTATTTGTTTTGATTAATCAGACGACGGTGATCAAAACACGTAAAATTTAATTGTCTACATACATGTAGAAAAAATTAACAAAAATTTTAATAGAGAAGCCAAATTTAAATGGGAATTAAAATATACAAGTAAAAAGTGTAATTTACCCAATAATAAAATATATGAGGCTAATAAAGTTACACTTTAGTAATTTATATGGTAGTTTAATACTCCCTCCGTCTCAAATTGTTTGTTCGGTATAAAAAAGAAATTAAAAATAATATATTCTCATACTAAAATATTAAACTTTTTTTCACTAATTAAAAGATTCACATTAGTAAATACTTTTCCAGTTGATATCACTTTAATAGTTTGATCTATATTCCACTTTAATATATTTCAAATTGAATAATTTGATCCCTATAGTTTAAGTGTAATTTTGATAGTAATTCTGATTTAAACCCAACCCATTTGATGCTTTGGATCTAGGTTTTATTGTTGTATATGGTTGTTTTTGTCTTATTTCCCCTTATTTCTCTTAGAGTTTGGCTTTTGAGATGTGTTGGGAACAAGTTGGCAACTTGTTTTTCAAACGGTTGTTTCCTAGAATTTTGCTTCTTCGCTCGAGCAACACTTGTTGCGCTCGAGCGGTCTTTGTGAACTCTCAGTACTTTTGCTGGTCTGCAAAATTACTGGAATGTTGTATTCTTCGCTCAAGCGAAGCTTCTTGCGCTTAAGCGATGGTTGGCTGTTTGTAAAACTTCTGGAAGTTTGTATTCTGCTCTCGAGCAGTGAAACATATTGTGTCTCGTCGCTCGAGCAACACATCTTGCGCTTGAGCGAGCTGTGCGTATATCAGTTCATAAACAACTATTTTTAAGTCACATTTTCATCTCTCTCTCTCTCTCTCTCAAAACATTTCAAAACCCTAATATCTCTCACTCTCTTTCTAAAACTTACATATTTTTCTCAAATACGCTTAGATTCGTTGATCTTTTCACCCGTGTGCCTTTGTTAAAAAGATAAAGCTCGATGAGGGCTTCGTTCTAATTGGAGCAAAGTTGGTTTTCGACGTATTTGAGTTTCCCACACACACTTTCTCTCTCTCTCCTTCTAAACTTGAGGTGGAGATTCTTCGCACTTTTTATGAGTTCTAACTTAGTTATTTGTCATTTCTAAATAATATTGCGATTTTGGGAATTTTGGAACAAATCTAGGGTTTTTGGGTAAGAATCAAAATAGGAGTTTTTCAAATGGATCCTTGAAAATGATTGTGATATTGAAAATAAAGTTGAGTTGAGAAGAAATAATTGATTTTGATACTTGGGATTGAATGCCTCAAATGTTGATTTTATATAAATAATGAGATTGATATTGAAATTGTGACATTAGGTTGATGTTGATGAGGATAGAGGAGTTGGATATATATTATCACCCACCTCTTGAAAATTTGGAGAGTTTATCTTTATTGAAAATTGTTTATCTATTTAGAAATATCTGTTTTGGGCTATCAGTAGAGGATATCTATGATTGTTGTAGAAATTGCATGTGAATTAGAAGAATTGAAATTATTTTCTCATTTATTTGCATTGAGCATTATCTCATACTTATACATTAGAAATGTTACCATTTTGAGAAAATAGATGAATATGGGAAGGAGTTGTTGTTAAATCAAATTAGTTGGCTTGTGTGTCTAGGGTGAAAGTCCCGAAAACCACGCGTATACATAGGTACCGATCCCACAGATGAAATATCTATAAAATAGAAATAGTAGTATTTGTATAGCCTATGTTTATATAGGTGCCGGTTCACGGTTTCCTGCAGACAAAATTTCCGTAAAAGGTTGTTTTGGTTTTGAGATTTTCAACATGTGATTCACGGTCATGTCTTCTATTGTAAAGGAAGTGATTCATGGATTATGATATTATCCTAGCATTGCATGGTTTTGAAAGAGATATAAAAATATTTTTGGCACAAGTATTGCATATGCATCCACTTTATAGCTTTGTTAAGATTCATATACTGTGTCGGATTATTTCTGCTAAGTTTTGACTCACCCTATGTGGGGAAAAACATTTCAGATGCTGATGATATGCCTTTGCCAAGGCAATAGCTTGGGAGGATTTGGAGTAAGAACTTCATTTTGTTGATTTTGTATATGTTTTGTACAGGTCAAGGGACTTTTACTATATTGGACTTTATCCACTATTGTTGTAATTAAGAACTATCTTGGAAAGTTGTAAGCCTTTAGGGTATTTGTTGTCTGTTTTATTTATATATCTTATCTCTTATTGTAACATATGTTATAGATTCAGAATTAGACTTGTAAATGTATATCCGCATATGTTATCTTTTTGTACAAGTAATTAGGATTAATGGAAAATAATTATTTCATCGTATGTTATTATGTAATTAATATTATGGGTGGTTTATTGTTTCTATTTTGAAGCATTACAATTTCAATTTGGCTATTCCGTTCAAATTAGAGGTTGAAATTAACAATTTTGGAACACTTGCCAATTTTCTAAGATGTACATGTAAACAAAAATAACAAAAAAATTAGACGAAATGACCAAATTGAAATTAGACTTAAAGTATAGGGAGCAAATTGTTCAAATTGAAACAATAGAAATTAAAATAATATTTGTGATTGATTTTTATATTAGAAACAATTATTAACAAATTAGTGAATGCAATTGATATTTTGACTTATTTTGAGAAGTAGGAAAAAGCCTAATTTATTGACGTGTTGACTTATCTGAGTCACATCATCTCTCTATTTTGTGATTTATAGTGGTCCTTTACCAAAAATGGCATGCCAGTATATATATTTTTTCCTCATTATTTTGTATCACCGTGTTTTTAACTACCAATGCTTAGCTTCTTAATATTTAAAAACAGTGAAAAAAGATAATATATTGCCATTCTTTTAATTCTATTCTTTTCCCTCGATTTGGACTCTCAAAGTTCCCTATAACATCTGCCAATCCACAAAGTATTTTATATAACGAGTACGTCACGTGACCGAAATGAAATGGTGTTACATTTTTACTCGTTAATTGACATTTAGTAAAAAATGATTGAAGTTTGGTATAACTGAACGCTCAGTACTTTGGTCTGAGCAAAAAGTGACGTCTCGCATCTCATGTCTCATTTTAATCACATGTTAATTAATGAGGGAAAGGATACACCATATCATCTCGATTATGTGGGTGTTTGGAAAGTGAATTTTTTTGTAGGTTTTTTTAGTTGTAGGATATTATTGAAGAAATTTTTTTTTGTGTTTGGGAAGATAGTTTGGTTTTTTGTGATTGGATGTAATGTTTGTGAGAAAAAAAATAAAATGATTATGGGGTTTGATGTGATATTTTGTTTGGATTTGTTTTTTTTTTTAGTTTTGTAACCAATTTGTCTTTTAGTGAAAAAAATATAAAAAAAACTTAAAAAATTTGTTCCCAAACACCACCAAGTATCCGATATATAAAATAGTTTCTCTTAATAATCATGATTTTTTCCCAAATTATTCCAAAATAAAATAGGGTATTAAAGGCCAAGACATGCCAACCAATGACGCACTCAAGACAATATAGCCCGATTTGGTACCAAACCTAACCATGGCGGCCCTAGTTGTACCCTTAATATGAGGCTCAAAAACTTAGATGTGATTCAACTTCGATCATTCTTCAACTATAATAAAGGCACATATTATGAGAAAAAAGTGGTCCCAATCCTTTAACTTTGTGAACTGATCCACATGAGATCAACAAGCTCAATTATTAATGAATTGAGTTGACAACTAGTACTAAAAATACCTTTTTTAAGAGTTAGTTTATTGGTTAAAAATAAATTCAAAAAAAATTAATACTAAAAAATTTGTTTGTTTGGTATATTTTAAGAAAATTTAACTTTTTTTTAATGACTTTTTAAAGAGACGACCAGTTTATTCAAAAAGTCAAAAAGTTACTAAAAAAGCTAAAAAGTCAATAACTCATACCAAAAAGTCAAAGATTTTCTTTTCTTTCTACTTTTTGCACATCTTTTCGTAAAAAGCCAAAAAGTCATCCCAAACATACTAGTTTTTTTTAATTCATATTTTAGCCAAATAGTCAAAAAGTTACTAAATTAGCCTGTTCTTAAACGAGGCTTAAATAAGTTTATTTTATTTTATTTTATTATTTTTTTAATAATTATTATGAGAAATGAGTTTACCAAACCATCTAAGGCTTTTTTCATTTCATTTTTTTAATTTTATGAAAATGATTTTTTTAGCCAATAAATTAGTTTTAAAGTAATAGCCAAATGAAACCTAAGGTAGTTAAAAAAAGGAAATTGAAGAATAATGAGTGAGTTTGGTTTCAGTTTTCTAATTTTAATTTTTTCTAGAAATTGAATTTTTTATTTTTCGTATTTTTTTGTTTTCAGTGAATATTTTTAAAATTGTAAGCAATTTTTTTACTTTTTTAGATGTGCCTTACTTAGGCCTCATTTGGAAACAGACTAATTTAGTAACTTTTTGGCTATTTGACTAAAATATGATGTAAAAGAAATTAATATGTTTGGGATAAATTTTTTGACTTTTTACAAAAAAAATGTGTAAAGAAATAATAGTAGAATATAAAAGTTACAAACTTTACAATTTTACCCTTCGGTGGATGCGATGTACTGTTCCACAGGTGCAGAGATGCGATGTATTAACGTCACTTCAGGAATAGTATAAATATATATATACATATATTTTTTGTGGAAGTAATGTACTTTGACGAATGTCAAAGGAAAGGCATGTATAGTACAGTATCTAGTAGCAGACGTGGCAGCAAAATGTGTTCCGACCGTTTTTTTGTTTTCAAAATATATATATATATTTTTTCTAGAGACTTGTTGGAGTTTCACTGTAAAATAAATAAATTTTTATAATTTTTATAATTTTTTTTTACATGGGTATAGAATTCACATATATGTGATGTGTGGCAGTCTCCCATCCATATGAAAGGTTTGATAAAAAAATTAGTAATTTATTTTGTGTCCATAGCATGTGCAAAAAAATATTTTTGTAATGAATTCACCCTTTTTTTGTTTTGGGCTGTTTTTTTTTTTTTTTTGAGAGTATATTTTTTAATTTCAACAGAAATGGAGTTTGAGTGCAGAACATATATAACAATATATACTCCTTTTGTCCCAGAATAGTATTTTGTAATGAATAAATAATTTTTTTTGATAGTATAATAGTAGCACCTGGAAACAAATTTGTCCAAAATTTTTCTTTCATAGCAAATTATTCATAGAATATCAGTTGTCATAATTTGATTTTAATTGTTAGTAATGTAAAAGAAGGGCAACATTACAAGTGTATATTAATATATTTTCGTTATTTTTGAAGGAATGAGATATAGTTTGGGACAATAAAAAACCTCAATTGCATCAACAATCTATAAAATATTTAATTTGCATGAACCATACGAGAATGCAAAATACGTCCATTGCTTGAACACGTTTGTGAATTATTTTCGTCATCTTCAAAAGTGTCAACAGTTTCCTAATGTGTTCAATATATCCTTACAAAACAACAAATTAAAATCAAACATTCCCAAAAAATTATTTATGACCAACCTTGTCCGACTACCAAGCATTTCGCCGAATTTAGTATAACTCTGCCCTTATCCGATGACTCACCTGCGCCATTTCAACGTCAACGTCCTCGTCCGTAGGCATCATGGCATCGTGTAGGGCAGCCAAATCTGCGCGATTGGGAATATCGTCATATGTGTACTCCGCCGCATTTCTTATAGCAACAACTAACGCATCATCTTCGTAGTTTCTGCGTATAAAATTGTGTAATGCCATAGATGCAACCACCAACGGCACCTGCACCTTACGAAAATCAAACCGAGGCATGTTGTGTACGAATCTCCATCGCGACTTCCAAGCCCCAAATGTTCGCTCAATCACACTCTGCAAAGAAGAGTGGGTGCGGTTGAACAACTCATCACGATTCCTCGGATTGTGACGTTGAAAGTGTGGTTGGTGATAGTGGCTGCCCTTGTATGGTACAAGAAATCCCTTTTTATTACTGTATCCACTATCCACCAGATAATATTGACCTATCAATGTAAATATGTTAATACATATTTCTTTTACGTGTGGGCAAACAAACTGAACATATTATGACACATATCCTTACAATAACAAGATTGTCGTGCAAGTCATCCACGAGGTATTTATTTATGTTGCATTTGTTACATTTTTGGTAATGTTTACGTACGGGTCTAACAATTAGAGTAGATTAAAGTAGCATAAGGGTCTAACAATTTATGGATAGAAAAATTTTGTTGTCCGAACGTACCATCCAATGGTGTTGGAAAGTTATATTGTGGATCTTCAGTGACAATGTTTAAAATTTGGCTATCATGCATGCTGCCCTCCCAACCGCAGGACACAAAGACGAAACACATATTGAAATCACACACTGCCAAAATATTTTAAGTGTGGCAACCCTTTCGACTGAAATACGGGGCTGCTTCAGACTCCCTTATGCACACTGGCACATGTGTCCCATCCAAGGCACCTAAACAATCCTACACAGTTCGATCAAGTAGCCAACCGAATAGTAACATCAAGTTATGCATTATAGCCTTGCATTTTTTAACTCACATCTTTGAAGAATTTGAAATTGAAATCGATTTGAAACATAGTTTTGCGCACCTTAAACGGCAAATACTGTGGTTGGGATTGCAGGTGGAGATCCCTCCTGTTTTGGAAATCTGCGGGCGACCGACAGTGTGCAACAGTGAACTTTTTCATTGCTTTCAAAACATTATGAAAATGCCGTGATATTGTTTCACCGGAGTGTTAGAATCTTTCTTGGAGCTCTCAGTTAGGCAAGTTTTTGAGAACATGAATGAAGATTGTAACACTCTCCTCAATGTGCAAGCTGTGGTCCCGCTCAGGTACATGCAACTCGAAGTCGTTCACCAGTGTGGCACATAAACGTGTAAAAACATGTTTTAGCATGCACAGTTCATAGCGAAATCTGCCACTGTGCCCATTATACATTTCCGCTATCCATGCCCTTCCCGTCAAGATGGACGTGCAACATGGGACTTTAAGCACGTTCGTCTTGTAGTAGTCCGAGGCTATTCTGTATGCTTTAACATAATTATTATTCATTTCAGTCTGCCACTCGATTGCGAGCGCAATGACATCATCACACATTTCCTGCATCCGTGCATCACTGTCATCGTTGCTTTCCATACCTAATTCGCGTAACTTCAAATAAAATGAGAAGCATAACATGGCAGACTATTACTCTGGCAAAATTAAACATCAGTCCAAACTAAAGGCTCTTAAGAAAAGAAATGTTATGTATAAATAATCAATTACAGTTCCTTTGACATCCTTTTGAAAGCTTCTATTGTATAGTGTTGTTCCATTATCAATGGTCAAATCTTAAATATATAAATTGCACTTTCCTTGATACGTTAACACAACATATATTTTTTTTTCTACTACCTGATAAAGGGTCTAACTTTAAGTAATCTTTTTTTTTTTCCTTACTAATAAAATATACAAATAGCAATGAAATATACAAATAGCAATCTTCAAATAAAATATACAGAAAGAATTAGTAATCTTTTATTTTTTATTTTTACTACCTTATAAAGGGTCTAACTTACACTTTTCACCTGAAGCCTTCAGTAAACTTGAATTGTCTCTTTACAAATAGCAACTCTTTTGTTCAATTGGTGGAGTATAGCAAATTTAGAACCATTGTTTACATAATTATAAAGCTGCAAATTGGAAGAGTTTGATCAGATTGATGGTTTATTCAAATTTAAAAATTAGAAATCCAACATGGCCAAACTCAAGCAATGCACATCCATAAATTTAAAACCAGGTAAACCTTGTACATGCATAACCAAGTCAAGCAATTCTCTTTAAAAATAGGTCCAAACAAAGCATAGTTAAAAAAACAGGTCTTTAGGAAATAGAAAAACAACATATTTAAAAATGAAGTCCAACACAAAGCATAGTTAAAAAAGCAGGTCCTTAGAAAATAAAAAAACTATATATTTAAAAACGAAGTCCTTCTTTGCACAATATGCTTGCAAGAGTTGGAACAATTGTCATCCTCTCTTTGTCCTGTTGCTTCACTTGGAGCCAGCCGATAATGCCTTCATCCGAAGGAATACTCATCACCATCTCCCCATTATTGGGCACCTCTATAAGCGAAATTCCGAAATGGAGCAGTGGATTTGTTTGGTCAAGTCCCTGAATTTCATAAAGACGTCCAACTGCTTCGGCCATAGTGACACTATGGCCACCGACAACATGGTTTATAGTGAGTTCCTTGCTTTGGGTCTTCATCGAATTGACCAAATCATCCATGCTTGTTGCCAATGCTTCTGCCCCGGTGATTTGCTTTTTTTGCATGGCTATGACGGATGAGTGCCTCCTTTTGCTGCCACTACCTGATGTGTTAATGGTTGTGGATTTCATCAGGTTAGCCGTTTCAGATGCTCCAAATTCGTTGTTGTCCGTATAAAAGTCATCACTGTCGGACTCCCCTTCCACCTCCAACTGGTTCCGCGTCTCGCCAAGCATCCAAGCATTTTTACCCTTTGCCGCAGCCCCAGTGAATACGCGACGCATCAACTCCTCATGATCCAACCGCTTTGTTCTGAAGTTGAAACATTCTTTATCAACCTATAATATGATAGAATGATAGTAGACAATTAGGAAAATAAATAACTTATGTATATGGAGTATGCACAAGACTAATGAACAGTATAAGTATGAACAGTATAAGTGCTGATAACAACTAAAAAAAATCAAAAAAAAAAAAGGAATTGTCATGGCATGTTCCCTGTTTATTTCAATGTTGTAGGCATGAACAGTATAAGTAAATGCTATAATATGTTTATGGAGTTTGACATCTATTTATGGCATAGTTGGATCATTCGACGCATAACAAAATTATGTAAACATAAGTTAAAATTGTTACCTTCTCCATTCTAGCCCACCATTCATCTGATGCATTGATCAACCGAGTCTCTTGGTTGAACCCAATTCCAATGGGGCCTTTGCGGCTATCCATTAGTTTCGACCATGCATGCCACTCTGCCTTAAGTTGATTGTACCTATTTTTAAGTTGTTTGCTCGTATGCGTCAATCCAGTTGCTGCTTTATAAGTCTTAGACAAAGACCGGTACCCATTCTGAGTGATTGACATGTGCGGCCTGTTACCTGTGTCTATTTCCTTAACAACAAGTTCCAAAAAGATACGTGTGTTCTCTCAGTCCCAATTTGCTTTGTAATTAGGTTTTGGGCCCTTCCCTTTGTCGGAAGGGGTACGAGAGCCTGATCGATTTGAGGCCATGCGACTATAAGTACATTATAATTTGCGTAAATTGCAGTTCATTAGTTATAGCAAAGATGTGAACCATATATTATTATGTTTGTATATTATGTATCGCATTATTAAAATCACAAAAAAAACCCAAGATGTTGATGGTCGCAAGTTGTACAAAGGTTCAGTTTTGGAATGGGATTGCCGTGCACACATTTATGAACATAGAATTGAGAAACTACAACTTCGCAAACAACACTGAACACAGGGAACACATATGATAAGTAATATATTACATACGGAAAGCATAGTACGGTAACCATGTAAACGCGGATACATATATTACATACGAAAAGCATAGTACGGTAACCATCTAAACATGGATACATATATTACATACGGAACAACAAAATAACGACGATGATGGACAAAAAACATGTCACAACTTTAAGTACACGCAGAGTCTTTTCAATGTCAATCAAATGCGCCTCAAAATGATGAACATTGTCTCTGTCATTCTCAGGAGGCGTTTGTTGGCCATATTTGTCACACCACCCAATCCAATTGACACATGGTTGAGGTTAAAAAAATTATTAGTGACGGTTTGACAAGGGAATTATCCCAAACAAGGTAAAGGTGCTTGTATTCACCACTCCACGAGGGCATTGGTTGTACACACGTCCTGGATTTTTGGTGGACCGAGAAATCTTGACCATACAATACCCATACCCACAAGCACACACAGGGCCTGGTTATGTTGATGTGGCAATCGACATAAACGAGGCCATATAGTATGTGATGACTTGTTTGATGACATGACAAGCACAACAAAACAGGTAAACGAGTGTGACACTTATGTTATGGGATAAGTTTGTTATGTTAACAAGTTTGTCAGTGCACGCCATTTTTTATGTCCATAACAAATAATAATTTCACATTGACTTGTGTTTCAACAGTTTGTGGGCTTTACATTGGTTGTTTGGCCGAAACCAAATTATGCCAATTTTGCAATTTCTGTAAAATATAATTTCACCGTAACAAATGCTGCCACCCTTTTTTTTTTTTTGTCAATCATACATATTATAAGTTATTTGTAATATAATGAAAATTATGAAATGAATAGTATTTTACAAGTTTCCCTCTATTTATCAAAAATGTTGACAAGATGAAGAAATCAAACATAAACAAATAACCTTACAGGTAATCGTCTGCTATATTGAAAAAATCTTAGACGTCAGAAACTAGTATTGCAGAGGTGAGGCAATACAACAAAATTCAAAGACAGTGACATTGTTCAACTAACTAATTCACGTAGTTTCAACTATAAATAATTAAAAAAAGAGAGAGAAAGTACCCATTTGGGATGCTCCTTGAAGATTGACAGTATATAAAATTAGAGAAAGATTGTCACGACCCAAACCCGCCCCTATGGATTTAGTATCGCAACCGGCCAGTAATCCGTGATTACCGAAGGCCTGCTTAACAGTAATGACAGTAATACAGAGTAAGGGGCTGGCGGAAGCCAAACAGTAATAAAAAGAGGTGTCCAATGAGCTGTGACATTCTGAATGCAAAAAGACTTTTATGAACAAGCCACATTCGGAGCCAAAACATAAATATATATATAAACACAAATATCCTGGTTAGGGACCAAATCCCTACTATAACTGTACAGTCGAGTCTTATTCAGTTAATACAAAACAGAGACAAAAGGGATGGATCTAAAACACCCCAAAACAGCCTTGGCTTTAACGCACTCGGAACCTCGAGGTGAGACACAATGGTTGGCTTTGAAAAAACGGGAGCTTAGCCTGACGCTCCTAGCTTCGGTTCGGTGCCTGGACACCTACATATAAATATAAACAGTGAGCTAAAGCCCAGTGAATAACATATGCGTAAAGGGGTTAAGAATGAATGTCCTTTCAGTATTTAAAACAGTCGTTTGCATCAGTAAATCAGTTATTCAATCAGCGGCTCATATTTCACGCCATAACAGTCATTTAGAAACCATAATAGTCATATGTGGTACATCCAGTAGCAAAACAGTACAGTAGGTCTTTACAGACCGAACAGTCAGTTGATGACCATCATAACAGTAAACAGTATTAGTTCCAAGCATTGGAACTGACAGAGATCTCTGTAACAGTAGTAGTAGTAGTAGTACAGTAACAGTAAATTGCTATGGATGCCACGAATACAGTTCACAAATAGGACACACATTCATTTAGCAAGAAATGTCATTTCAGAAAACGCTACAGTCAATCGTTCAGAAATAATCATAATTGAACATATCTTTACAACATTGTTACTCATAGAGCACTGGGCTACAAATAGGCTAGTCAGCGTTGTCACGACCCAAACCTACCCCTATGGGTTTAGCACCGTAACCGGCCAGTAATCCGTGATTACCGAAGGCCTGCTTAACAGTAGAACAGTAAAACAAAGTACATGGGCTGGCGGAAGCCAAAACAGTAATTAAAAGATGTCCAATGAGCTGTGACAGTCTGTATGCAAAAAGATTTTTCATACATATATACCATCAGTGCAAAACAGTATGTACAACATTTACAATCATTCAGGACAGGGACTTAACCCCTGTTAAAACAGTACAGTAACAGTCTATACAGTCTATGCAAAACAGAACAGAAGGGGGAAACTAAAACACCCCTAAGCCATAGCTTGGCAGGCTCGAAACCTCGCAATGAGGCACAGTGGTTGGCTTGACAAAAAAGGGAGTCTAACCCACGCTCCTAGCTCCGGTCTAGTGCCTGAACACCTACATATATATATATAAACAGTGAGCTAAAACCCAGTGAATAACATAATCGTAAAAAGGTTAAGAATGAATGTCCTTACAGTAATGAAAACAGTCGATTGATTCAGTATATCAGTCATTCAGTCATAACAATCATATGTGGTACATCTATTAGCATAGCAGTACAGTAAACAGTGGGTCTTAAAAGACCGAACAGTCAATGATGGCCATCATAACAGTAAACAAAAGTTCCAAGATAGGAACTGACAGAGATCTCTGCAACAGTAGCAGTAACAGTAACAGCAGTTGCTAAGGATGCCACAATACAGTTCAGAATAGAGGACATACATTCATTCAGTTAACAGTGACAATTCAGAAAGCAGTTCAGTTAACAGTTAGAAAATATTCATCTTCGAACATATCTTTACGACATCGTTACTCACAGAGTTCTGGGCTATAAGCAACTAGAGCGCGTCTCTGAAAGCCAACCCTAAACAGTGACAGAACGAACACACACTAAGTTACACATTTGGGAATCAAAGACTTAGTCCCTACTTAGACTCGGTGTGGTTTTACATCTATATCCTCATCAAGATGCTTTAAACTAGGCCTAAGAATGCCTCGGATGAAATGAGGATGCAAAGATGCACTTTTAAAAGCATTTTCAGAAAACATAGGTCCCGTTCGAGCGTCGATTACTCCGCTCGAGCGGACATGCAGACAAAGGTTTCCGCTCGAGCGTAGACTTACCCGCTCGAGCGTACCGCAAAACAGTCAAAAGTACTGGATAGGTGAAATCCACGCTCGATTGGGCGCTCTACACTCGCTCGAGCGTAAGACACAAGGTCCCGCTCGAGCGTAAATTACCCCGCTCGAGCGGACAGCAAAACAGTGCAAAGTGCTGGGAGCACGAATTTCACGCTCAAGCACCAATAACCCCGCTAGAGCGTGAGTTCAAAATCTGGAATTCCCAAATTTGAACCTCAAGCTCAAAATCAACTTCCAAAGCACTAAATTCGATCCTTTTGGGCTACTTTTCTGGAAAACTTTTGTAAACTCATAGAACAACATGTTTCAAAGGTCAATTGTGAAACCAAAGCCCCAAAGGAAGATCAATTCAACTCAATTTCAAACCAAAACTCAAGAACATAACTTCAATTGAACATGCATGAATTTGAACCAATTCAAAGCTTCAAATAATTGCTCTAATGAGCCAATTCTTTCAAAAACAAGATGAATTCATGGACTTTAACACAAACATAAACATGCATGCAAGATTTTCATGAAATCAAACCTCCAAACTCAACAATGCACACATGCAAGCATGATACAAGCTCTAATGCAACAATTTAAACCAACTCTAGGCTCAACTCTTCAAATTAGCATGAAACATGCAAGGACTAACTTAAACTCACAATTAAAAGGATGAACTCCTTACCTAAGTTCGCAAATCCAAGTCTAGAAGCTCAATTAATCACAAACTCTTCCAATCTTCTCAATTCCCAAGCAATACAAGATGAATTCTCTCCAACTCCCTATCTCTCTCTCTCTCTAGTCGGCAATAACAAGGGAAGAGGCTGATGAAATGTTTTGTTGAATGTATAATAAGGCTCAAAGATGTGTTGCTTAAGTGGCCCACTAAGTGGCATGTTGGTAATTAAGCCTACTATTGCAATTTAGCTCAATTCAATCTAATTTAATCGTACCAAATCGCATTTCAGGTAAACATACCAAAAATTCACATAAATTCTAATGATCATAAAACATTAATCAATTTCAGTTTCGGCCGTCGATAAGACCTTCAATTTGCAGTTTAAACATAAAAACATGAACAGATAATCAAACAGGCAACAGATAGACATACAATTAAACAGATATGCTCAATCAATTCAGTTCCAGATTCCAGTCAGTCAGTTCAGTATTCCAGTTGGTTCAATTACTTTTCATAATCAGTCTCAGTTTAGCAGTAATCAGTGGTTAAACGGTAAACAGTGGTGAGAGTTGTTACAAGCGTCCTCGGTGCCAACCCTACACAGTTACAGAATGCACACACACTAAGTTACACACTTTGGAAACAATAACTTAGTCCCTATCTTGACTCGGTGTGGTTCTATAGCATTATCCTCATTAAGATGCCTTATACTAGGCTTAGGCATACCTATGATGAAATGAGGATGCAAAGATGCACTTTAAAACACTTTTCAAAATTTGCTGAAAACAGGGGTCTTGCTCGAGCGTGGCTTTCTACGCTCGAGCGAGCTTACCAAAACAGAGGGGTCGCTTGAGCGTGAACTCCTTTGCTCGAGCGGTCTGTAAAAATATGAAAAGTACTGGATGTTGAAAATCTTCGCTCGATGCTCGCTCGAGCGTGAGATACAACTCTTCGCTCGAGCATAGGTCTCGTCGCTCGAGCGTGCGTCTGCGTGCACCAAAAACCTGAGAGGTTGCAATCTACGCTCGAGCCAGAATTCCTTCGCTCGAGCAGAGCTCTGAACAAAAGATGGTCGCTCGAGCATGGAATCCTTCGCTCGAGCGAGGAAGCCAAATTCTGGATTTTTCAGATTTGCCTTCAAAGCTCAAACCAAACATTCAACACATCAAAACTCAACCTTTTGGGCCAATTTTCTGGAAGACACTTGAAAACCAACAATATAACATGTTTTGAAGATCAATTTGTAAAATCAAAGCCCAAAGGTAAGTCAATTGAACACAAATTTCAAAGAAACTATCATGAGCTAAGCAAGAACATAACATGCAAGTGTTCTAATGAATTCCAATGCTCCAAAACATAATCAAATGCAAGTTTGAACTCCAAAACATGGTGAATTCATGGACTACAACCAAAATGTGGATATGCATGTTGAAATTCTTATGAAAACAACCTCAAATTCAAGAATGTGTACATGCATGCATGAATCTATTCTCAATTCAACTCTTTAAATTAACTCTTGACTATAAACTCCAAATTTTCCATGAACCATGCAAGAAATAACTTAAATACATAAATAAGAGGATGAACTCCCTACCTTAGGTCTTGAATTCAAGTATGGAAGCTCAAATATGCAAATTCTCTTCAATTCTCCTAATTCTCCAAACCAATTTTTGATGAACTCAAGTTTTTCTCCTACTCTCCCTCTCTTTTCTCGGTTTTGGCCTTGAGGAAAAGTGATGAAGAATGATGGTGCCAACATATGTGAATCAAGTAAATGGCCTAGCATTAATCCACTCAATGACAATTTGGTAGTAATTGCAAACTAATGTAATTTAACTTTATTTAATCTAATTTAATCATTCCAAATCAAATTTTAATTAAACTTACCATAAAATCACATAAATCCTAATTAGCATATAACACTAATCAGTTTCTGATTCGGCCGTCGATAAGGCCTTCAATTCGCAAATTCGAAATTAAAACACGAACAGATTCATTCAGAAATCAAACAGATAAAGATGCATTCAAAACAATACACTCATACAATCGATTCAGGATATCATTCTAATCAGTTACTTATCATGCTCAATCACAGTTTAACACTAATCAGAGGTGAGGGTTGTCACAAGGATAATGTCAAAACAAAATACACACCAAATGTCCATGTGCATATACACAAATCAATAGATAAGGTCATCAAATACAATGAGAGGTGAATGTGATTACATTAACAGAAGACAAGCCACGACCAAATGACTGAGTTTCTACATTTGAGTTTATTTCTCTAACAGAAAAAGTAAAGCCATGAAACATAAGCACAAGACCTAACAGTTACCAAAGACCAAATAATTAACAAATAAAAATCTAATAGCTTTGTTAAATCATGAAAATAAACCATGGCACAGATATTGGACATGAAGTTTAGAAGTATATTTGTTTAAGAAAATGCTCCATATAATATATATATATATATATTGGATAAAAGGCTGGCCAAATCATATGCTAAGCAGCAACTGACTGTTAGTGACAAGGATTTGGAGATACTCTAGTACACGACCTGTAGTTTAAAAACTGAAAGACTTATTTTCCTTCTCCTTCCTTTTTTTTGTTTCTTTTTTCTTTTTTTTTTTTGCTTTCCTTGGTGCACAATTTTAGAATCCCTATTCGTACACCCTTAATTTGCAAAGTTTTATGGCGAGCCCAAGCAGAAGATATAAAGGTTTCCTTGTACTGCTACATTTGGTCTGTATTTTTTGTATGTGAAGGATTTGTATTGAAACATATGTGCGGATCAACCATTCATGAATTCTATAAATGAATAACTTCATTTTTGGTGCAAAATGTGCTCTTCTATTTAGAGGACTTTCTTTTTAACTACCCAAAGAAAAAGTTATTTATTTTTTCAACACATAAGGATGAAATTGGCAAGTGGTGAGACACAGAGAGAGAGACAGACAGACAGACAGACAGAGTTCATATATATACAAAAAACAGAGCATACAAGTCATGGTTATCAGATCCATACCCCCCCACCACCAAACAACCCGCATATTGCTAAACTACTCTCAGTAGGTCAAAAGAAACCCTAAAACCCCCAACATGGCAGTATGTAGGGGGCTTTCTGCAAAAATTTACCCAAGTCTGAATTGTGAAGACAAATTCAAATAGGAAAGTGGTCAGATAGAGCGACAGACAGACAGACACACACATACAGAGCGCGAGAGAGAGAGAGAGTTCATACATATATCACAAAGAGAGCATACGACTCATGGTTACATAGCGAAACAGAAAGAAGAGAGACTGAAGAGAGAGAGAGAGAGAGAGAGAGAGAGAGAGAGAGAGAGAGCGAAGAAGAGCATACCTGCAGTTGGGGGAATCGTCGGAGGAGAGACTGCTTTTCCGTTCACCTTAGCGGACTATCATCGTCGTTTGGTTCGTCTTTCTCTTTAAATTAGAGCTTCTACTATGATCTGGCCTTGAGCGAAGGGCCCTCTTCATCTTCGGTCTTTGGTGTAGCTGAATAATTCTAGCTATTACATCCTCTGTGATAATAGCTCTGCAAATATTCCCATCAATGTTTGACATAAAGCGGGGGGTGAAAAGGATATAAAGAAAATCAAGGAGAGGCAAAACAGTCTTTTTACACTACAGCTGGTAGACTTCACGTGAAGCTACTGTACGTAGGTTTTTAGGGTGAAATTTATAGGCTTTTTGACTTTTTGGCTAAACCGGTCGCTTCCCAAACGAGGCCTTAGATGTATCTAAATAGTAAAATATTTGTGAAAAAATATTTTAAAAAATTAATAAATATACAAAAATACGAAAAATGTATTGATTTTTTTTTTTTTTGGTATTTAGTGAAATTTTTATAATTTTTTTTCACAAATATTATACTTTTAAGTGTATATATGTTAGGTGTGTCTAAAAATTTAAAAAATTGCTTAAAATATTAAAAAAATTCATTGAAAACATAAAAAAAAAAATACTGAAAATAAAAATGTAAAATTTTTTAAAAAATATTTTTTGAAAACTAAAACCAAACAGTCTTTGAAAAATTGTGTTTTAAAACTAGACCCCTTTTTCAAATCTATTTTGGATTGTTCACACAAGTATTGCTTCCTACTCTACTTTTTAGGTCATACGATTCTCATTTCAAATTCCATCTTCATCGTTTTTTTATAAAGAAAAATAGAAGGTAGTGCAGTGCACGATATTCTAATCACTATAAGTTTAGAAAATGTTAAATGTATGCAGTCTTACTAGATATATTAGAAAGACAATTTTCATATTTCGAACTTGTGTTGCCCACACCGCAATGAGCAACCTTACCTCTTCATCAATGTCCACCCTTAAAATGGCAGCACATTGCACGTGGCCCTTGCCATTATAGATTTCGAAAAGGGTCGAATATACTATAAAGCAAGTCTTGCCTCGAACTTGGGGAGGTTGTTTTATGTTTTGAACTTGAACTCGTGATGTTTGGGTTACAATGACGCTTTGTGCCAACACCCACCTTTAAAAAGGCAACTTAATGCACAAAACTCCAATCAGTGCGAAGTCTAAAAATAATTGGATGTTTACTATTATTCCACACTATTTTTCTATTTTGAATTTGAACACATGACAGACCCTTCTTTCAACAATGTTTTTGCTTTCATATGCTGAGAATCAACTCCTTTAATAATAAGGCCAAGTTTGACAACCCAAAAATAATTCATCTTTTTGTCTTTTTATCTTTTTTCTATTACATCACCTCTTTACTTTTCTGCACATCTTTTCGTAAAAAGACAAAAAGTGCACTTATTTAGGTCATCCCAAACAACTCTTAAATATCATGGAACTCAGGCGCATATGTGTGGACAAAGACATGTTAATACAATATTGGTTTGTAATTTAGGCCAAGTTTGGGAAGACTAAATAAGTGCACTTTTTGACTTTTATTGTATTATGTGTAGAAAAAGTAGAGAAGAGATGTTGATTGATGTGACCCAAAAAAGATAAAAAGATGAAATAAGTGCACTTTTTTAGGTTAGCCAAACTTGGCCTTAGACTCATCTCTCTCTCTCTCTTCCATTACTTAATTCAAACCAATCCAATTCAGTCATGAGTACAAAATTATCATTAATATAGGGGGGAAAAAAAGCATTTAAATTGCCACATCTCTGGTGCTTATATATTCATTATTGATCATAGTACACAATAACCCATTCTAACAAATATAAGCTCAAGCACTCCTCACAACCATGAATTATTTTGAGAAACCCAACATTTAGACCTTAAATCACTCCTTGAATGTAAGAAAGAATTTCAATATGCCATGTAAATTAATAAAATTCTCTTTGTATATTTGTACAATGAATTGAAAAAATGTCACAAACACTATAAGTATATAACCTTTTCATTTTAGAACTGCTTTCAAAAAGTCCTTTTGAGACCCTTGAAATCCATAGAATCAATACACTCCAACCTATCCCTATGTAGATTCAATAGCTTCAACAAGTCACTTGCCTTTTCTTTTGTCTTCTCACCACACCCAACTTGTAAGAGCAACAAGAGCTTCTGAAAAGCACCCACTTCAAGAGCTTCAAAAAGAACACCTCCCTTTTCCCTCTCCTCAACCTTGATGAGCTTCCAGAGGATTGAAACTGAGAATTCTGTTGCCAAATCTGAAACACGCAGTATCTTCTTCACCAAAACCGGCATAGTTATTGCATGGTGGTAGGCCTCTTTGCTCCCTTTATCGTAACTGCAAAGTCCATCCAATATGCCTAACGCCCTCTCACACGTGCTTCGCTCTGCGTCTACAAGCATTTCAAGAAGCAATGACACCATACCCATCTCTACAAATCTTGCTCTGATATCAATTGTTGAACGAGAAGGTGATAATGACGAAACCATGTAGTATATAATCATCAATGAAGTTTTTGTGGTTGCAGGGCAAATTGGGTTTTTAATGGACTTCAATAAAGCTTCGGTTGTGCCTTCAATCTCTGCCAAAGCTTCTATCTTCTGTTGATTCGATGATACAATCTCTCTCAGAACCAAAATTCCGTTCCTCCGAGCAGATAAATCTCCGAGGTTCAAAAGCCGAACAATGCAGTCCAACGATGCAGATGAAGATAGACGAGACTTGGCTTCTTCACCAAGTGGAAACATTAATGTCAAAGCTGACAATATCTCCTCCAAAACAACATTGTTTCTATCAAAACTTCCCTCTGAGAAGGCCTCAAAGGTCTCTGATAGAGCACTACCGGTTCCTTTAGCCACCATGGACCGCCTGTTACGCTCGCTCTCCTTCACCAACGCCTTGATCTTTGCCACCAATTCTGAGCACCCTTCACCGTCCCCTCGCCGCCGTGCGGCTGCCACTCCGGCGAGAATTTCCGACACCTCGAATGAGCTAATTACGGGGATTCTAGGCTTTGAAATACTCTCCGATATACTTTTCTCAGTGTCACGGTTCTTGCTAGCGTGGCGGGCAGCTCTTCGCCATTTCCAAGATGAAATCATGGTTGGGTATATAGTAAATCAATCAAAGTTGAAGATGTAGGGAGAGTTAGAGAGAGAGAATTAGAAGGGGTTTTGTTGATGGTTTTGTGTGTATGAGGTTTGTGAAGTTAGGAATGGAGAATGGGAATTGGGTTGGGTGGTTATATATATTAGTTTGGTCTTGCCTACGCGGTTCAACTTTGAAAACTTGGGACAAGAATCAAAGTTTTAAAAACAATCACAACAGTAAAAGAGAGAACCGTTCAATACACACACAGAGAGAATTTGAATATTGACCCGTTCGAAAGTTTGAAATGGTAAAACACTTACATGGGCTACATCATACGGCTGATTCTATTTACACCACAATCATCTCATTTCACATTCTATTTTTATTTTTTTTATTGTAATTTTATTCCAATATAAAATTATTATAAAAAAAAAAACTCAATTTCAACAAAATCAAAGGTTTTGTTTGGTAAAATTTTGGAATTATAATTTAAATGTGGAGTTGTGATTTAAGTGTGAAATTGTGAGTTGAGTTTTGAAAAAAGAAAATTTGTTTGTTATGAGTTTTGAAAAGAGTTTTTGAATTTTGAAAAGAGTTTTGAGTTTTGAGTTTTGAGTTTTGAAAACAGTTTTGAGTTGTATTTTGAGTTTTGAGTTTTTGAATTTTGAGTTATATTTTGAAATTTTTTGGATTTATTTTTTTAAAATATTAAAAATGTTTAAGAAAATTTTATTTTTTTTATTTTAAATATATAATTTTTATTTAATTTTTTTATTTTAAATATTTTATTTTATTTTGTAAATATTTTAGTTTTTTTAATTTTAATATTTTAAATTCAAAACACAACTCCACACTTAAATAATGGCCCTGTTTGGTAGGGCTTATTTCCTGCTTATTTAAGCTTTTAGCTTAATTTAAGCTATTTTGATGTGTTTGGTTCAGCTTAACAATACAGCTTATAGCTTTTTGTAAGTCAAAAATCAACTTATTCTTTGAGTGGGGGAGGAGAAGCTATTTATAAGTCAAAAATCAGCTTATGTTCACAGTTATAAGTTATAAGCTGTTAGGCTATAAGTTATAATCACTTTCCCATAGTTCTACCAAACGGGGTCAATAACCAAACACATAACTTAAAATTCAATTCAAAAACTATTTTTAAAACTCATAATCAAACACATAATTCGAAATTTCACACTATTTTCAAAATTCCATACTCAAATCGTAACCAAACATATAATTTAAAACTTAATTCAAAACTATTTTCAAAACTCATAACCAAACACATAACTCGAAACTCCATACTACTTTCACAACTCCACATTCAAATCGTAACTAAACGCATAACAAATACATATATATATATTTTAAAAAAATATTTATAAAATAAAATAAAATATTTAAGATAAAAATTATAAATTTAAAATAAAAATAATAAAATTTTTAAAATTTTTTAATATTTTAAAAATATATTTAAATATTTTAAAAAATACAATACACAAATGTATGAAATATAGTGCACATTAAAATAAATAAATATTTAAAAAATAAGATATTTACCCTAAAAAATAAAATTAAGAAAATTTTTAAATATTAAAAAAAAATAAATCTAAAAAATTTCAAAATACAACTAAAAACTTTTTTTAAAACTCATAAACAAATAAATTTTCTCTTTTCAAAACTCAACTAAAAACTCATAACTCAAAACATGACTCTACACTCAAATCATGTTCTAAAAATAATTTTAAAAAACAAAATAAAAATATTTTTTTTTGAATTTTTTTTTAAATAGAGTTGTGAAAAGAGTTTGGAATTGAGTTTTGAGTTGTGTGTTTGGTTATGAGTTTTGCAAATAATTTTGGAATTGAGTTTTGAATAGTTTTGAGTTGTGTGATTGGTTATGAGTTTTGAAATTTTTTTATTGGAATCATAATTTGAAAAGAGAACCAAACGCAGCCAAAATCTTTTCGGCTTGATTTAATTTTAGAATCATAATTTGAGTGTAGAATTGTGTTTTGAAAAGTAAGTTTTTGAAATGAGTTTTTGAAAAGAGAAAACTTGTTTCGTTAGGAGTTTAGAAAGGAATTTTGAGTTTTATTTTAAAATTGTTTTGGGTTTAATTATTTTTAAATATTTAAAATTTTTCTTAATTTTATTTTTTTGAGTAAATATTTTTTTATTGTAAATATTTATTTTTTGTAATGTGCGCTATATTTACTACATTTGTGCGTTGTATTTTTTTTATAATTTTTTTTAAATATTTAAAATTTTTAAAAATTATATATATTTATTTTAAATATATATATATTTATTTTAAATATTTGATTTTATTTTTAAAATATTTAAATATTTTAAATATTTATTTTTTTTAATTTTCAAAAATTTTGAGTCGCCCATATATATCTAAATCATAATAAATTATTTGGCCAATACTTAAAATAATAACAAAATATTTTTTAAATAATAATAATTTTAAAGAACAAAAGAAAAAATATTTTTTTTGATTATTATTATTATTATTTTTTATTTTAAAAATAGAGTTTTGAGTTTTGAAAAGAGTTTATAAAAAGAGTTTTGAATTAAGTGTTTGGTTATGAGTTTTAAAAATTTTTAATTAGAATTATGATTCCAAAATTAAACCAAACATTACGTTAATTTCTCAATCCATACCCACCCTCTTTTTTTTTTTTTTTTTTTTTTTTTTTTTTTTTTTTTTGAACATGGAAAAAAGGGCTCTGTGGTGTCATCATGGCCCCTGTGGGCCCTAGCCCCGGGGTAACCGGTTGCCAGCTAGGAATTAACCCCCACCACATACCCACCCTCTTATTCATCATTTCCATTGCCCTACTACCATTTCCGCTTTTTCACCGCCACCCATCCTCTCCTTAGCTTGCGTTGTTGCCCACTGTTATTGCTTGCGACACCCTGTCCCCTCTTCATCATCACCCTCCACTCCTCTCGCAATCCTCCATCGCTATAGTTGCTATCACTTCTTGCCACCAGGGGTGTTCGTGGTTCGGATGCGGCCAGAAAATTTTTAATCCACCATCCGTCCGTCGGATGGACGGATTGGAAAAAATCAATCCGCATCCGTCCGTTGAATTGACGGATGCGGATTAAACGAATTGATAATTAACGGATGGATGCGAATCGGTTTGGTGGTTTAAACTTTTACAAATTTTAAACGTAATACAACAGCTTGTCAACATTTTTTTTAGGATAACAATCCAACTCAACATAACTAAAAGATTATTACGTAAATTGTCAAATACCAATAATAAATACATATGAGAAAACCATGCATTATCAAAACTATTTCATTACTTTTTTTTTTATTCAAAAACAATTTAATTTGATTTTAAAAAAATAAAAATTAAGCCTTATATTTTTCACACAAAAATACCAAATATCAACCATTGTCATTTGATAAAAAGATTTCTAAATTGAAAAACAACAGAATATTTAAACTTTTTTTTTTTCCAATTGAAAACACAAACAAAATATCTAAACAAATTGAAAACATAAAATCTTAAAAATTACTAGGAGTGCTTGCGGTATGGCGGTTCGGTTGTGGTCAAAGGAATTTCAAATCCGCCATTTGTTCAGAATTAGGCGGATTGGAAAAAATCAATCCGCACCCGTCTACTCGTCATCACGCATCTGATCAAAATACAACGGATCAGTTCGGTTAAGTCGGTTTGAGCAGATCGAAATATTCGCTGCTCACCCTTACTTGCCAACCCCAAATCTCTTAATCCATCTCATTGAGCGGATCAGAATATCTGCTGCTCACCCTTACTTGCCATCTCCAAATCTCTTAATCCATCTCGTAGTTGTTTCTTACCACTCACTTGTGAACTTGCTCTCTCTCCTTGGCGTCATCCTCCACCCCTGCAACCCATTTATACCCATCCGCAGTCATTCCTCTCCTCCATGCTCCATCTCATTTTCTCTTCCTGGCGCAACTCTACCTCGTCATCCTCTTTTCCAATTATAACGCTTATTTGCCTTACCTACCCACCTTCTTCCTTCTTTATACCCTCATTCCTCATGCAAAACCCTAAATTTTTCATATCACCTCTCGACGCTATCTTACCCTTCAAAATTGTAGCTGCAAACCCCTTTTGCCATTTTGTAAAACCGTTCTACGAGAGAGAGATCTAAGAGGAAATGAAGTGCGGTTATGGTGGTGAAGAAGTTGGAAATAAGGTCGTTGTTGTCAAAGGGTTGGGTCACAATGGTGGAAGGGCTTGAAGGGGGGTTGTGGTGGTAGGAGAGGATTGAGAATATTGGTTGGAAGTGGATAGAGGTAGCTGTTGTGGCGGTCGGAGGTGATAATTGAGAGTGAAATTAGGGTTTAACAGATTAATAGTGTAACAACTTAGATTTTTAATTATTCTTTAAAATATATACTAATATTATTTAATCACAGTTAGAAAAATATACGATTTATTTTATATTATCATGTGTAATTGTGTAAAGTAATGTAATTATCTAGAAATTTAGGGGTCAAATGTAGTTATAGGACGTGGAATTGCCACCTCAAATTTGGAGAAGACATCTGGCTGCCAGATGTCTCTCATGCATAAGTTAGGCACCTATATATATAGAAAGGTGTGGCGTTGATACGAAGGAAAACAAACGAAGAAAGGAGAAGAAAATAGTGAAAGTCAAGGTCTTTGATAGTGGAAAGAAAAAGTGAGGTATTAATTTTAAGGTGAGTTATATTATACCTTGAGTCACCATAATATATTTTATGTATGTTTTGAGTTATCATAATTTATTTTACGTAATTTTGTTTTAATTATGTTATTTATTGTATGAACCTTATTTTATATAATAAGGAAAACTCATGGATATAATCGTTTATTAAAATGTTTTTTGAATAATTATTTTATAAGTACTATTACAGGAGTCCCATGCCTTGTGGGACTTAAATAACCATTGGCTCCTGTTTGGCCACTTTGTGATCCTCTGTTTGTTATGGATCCATTGACCCATGTTCTGATTGTCACTTTAGTGACCCCTATTCTGTTCCGTACCGTGGTTGTAGTTGTTTACGTAATTTCTATATTATATGTCAAATGATTTCTGTATTATATATTCTATATTTTAATATCAAACTCTGTTTAGCCCCATAATTATCTATGGTGAATTTTATGCCCTTATGCTCTTAGTATAATATTTCTCACTCTGCCATGTGCTTATAGTTGTTTACCAGTTTCAAGTGACATGTCAGGGCCAGCGCGTGGAGTAGCACAAAGCACTTTGTAGACATAGCTTAGCTCTGACAATTTAATTAAATAGAAACTTCAATAATTATTTTGGTATCCTCACTCAAATATTATTTTTCTGCTTGCGTTTAGTAATTTATTTTAAAATTAGCCATAGGTAACTTCAGTTATTGGCCATCACGATGCTTAACCCTTGGGTACAGGAACGGGTCGTGACAAGTGGTATTAGAGCCTAGGTTTTTTTAAAATTATTTTTATACAAACATTGGAGCATAAGACACATGCACAAATAGGATGGGGGAAACGTTTAAATATTTGTGCAGCAACCATCATGGTATATATAATTATGGCATTTCAGTAAATTTTATAATTAAGATGAGTTATTTTTTACTTTATATATAATTATATATATCTTTCATATATATGTTGAATAATTTGAAGAAAAAAAAAATTACAAACAGGTATACTAAATCATTAAGAAATAAAAAAATAAAAACATAAAAATTTATTTAACTATTTGGAAGTGGGTTCAAATCTCTAATATTTCAAAATTTATTAAAAAACAAAAAAACAAAAAAAAAACTTTATAAAAAAATACTGATTTTGAAACTATTTCCATTAATAAAAAGTTCCTCTCAAATTTCTTCAACTCTTACATATGATTCTGTCATTGTGTTCTCATTTTATTTTTATTTATTTTTATCAGAAACAAAACAAGTGAAAGTTTTTAAAGTCACCAATTGTTTCTCATTTTGGCCCAAATTTTTTTTAACAAATAAACACTGATTTGTTTTGGTGAAGTTTTTTTTTTTTTTTTTGTGAGGTAATATTTTATATCAGATTAATCATCAAAGATATATTTATTAGAGTGCGTAGCGGATAGCTTATACATATGATAAATTTCGAGGACAAAATTTTTAAGAGTAGGAAAGATTGTAGCAACCCAGATTTTTAATTATTCTTTAAAATTTATGCTAATATTATTTAATCACAATTGAAAAAATATACTATTTATTTTATATTATTTTGAGTAATTATGTAAAGTAATGTAATTATCTAGAAATTTAGGGGTCAAAGTGTAATTATAGAAAGTGGAATTGCCACCTCAAATTTGGAGAAGACATCTGGCTGCCAGTTGTCTCTCATGCATAAGTTAGGCACCTATATATAGAGGTGTGGCGCTGATATGAAGGAAAACAAACGAAGAAAGGAGAAGAAAATAGCGAAAGGTAAGAAAGTCTTTGATAGTGAAATGAAAAGATGAGATTAATTTTAAAATGAGTTATATTATATTTTGAGTTATCATAATATATTTTATATATTTTTTGAGTACTCATAATTTATTTTACGTAATTATGTTTTAATTATGTTATTTATTTTATGAACCTTATTTTATATAATAGGGAAAATCTATGGATATAACTGTTTATTAAAATGTGTTTTGAGTAATTATTTTATAAGTACCACCACGGGAGTCTAACGCATTGTGGGACTTAAATAACCATTGGTCCCTGTTTGGTCACTTTGTGGTCTTTTGTTTGTCATGAATATATTGACTCCTGTTCTGATTGTAACTCCAGTGACCCCTGTTTTATTCCGTACCGTGGTTATAGTTGTTTACGTAATTTCTGTATTATATGTCAAATAATTTCCGTATTATATATTCTGTATTTTAATATCAAACTCTGTTTAGCCCCATAATTATCCATGATGAATTTTATGCCCTTATGCTTTTAATATAATATTTTTCACTCTGCTATGTACTTATAGTTGTTTACCACTTTCATGTGACATGTTAGGGCCAGCGCGTGGGGTAGGCACAAAGCACTTTATAGACATAGTTCAGCTCTGACAATTTAATTAAATAGAAGTTTCAATGATTATTTTGATACCCTCACTTAAATATTATTTTTTCGCTCGCGTTTAGTAATTTATTTAAAAATTAGTCGTAGGTAACTTCAGTTACTGGCTATCACAATGTTTAACCCTTGAGTACGGAGAGTGAGTCGTGACAAATAGTGTAAAGATGAAGGTATGTTTGGAATTATAGTGGATGTAAGGAAATAACAAACAATTTTCAATTTTTTAAATGGAGGGTAATTAAAATGTAAGTGTAATGAACTAAGTATATTGCGTAAGAGTGATGCTACGTAGCTCGAAAGAGCTCCCCCTAAATTCCCCCCGAAACGAAAACGACGCCGTTTTCGGCGTTTTCATTTTTTTTTTTTTTTTTTTAAGAAGAAGAAGAAGAAAATCAGGGGCGGGGGTTGCAAGAAGGAAGGAGGAGGAGGGGGAGGAGGAGGAGAAGGAGGGGGAGGAGGGACTGGAGGGGGCCAACAAATTGGGCTGGAGGCGGAGGAGGGGCGGGGGGCGGAGGCGGAGGAGGGGCGGGGCTGCGATGATGGGCAGAAGCGACGTCAGAGGGCTGCGATGGCGGGCGGAGGGGGCTGCGACGATGGGCAGAGGCGACGGCGGAGGGCTGCGACGGCGGGCGGAGGGGGCTGCAACGACGACCTGCCTCCTCTCTCTCTCTCTCTTTCTCTCTCTCCCTCTCCCTCTCCTCTCCCTCTGGTTTCAGACCTGCAACACGAAGAAGAAGAAGGAAAAAAAAAAATGAAAACGCCGAAAACGGTGTCGTTTTCGTTTCAGGGGGAATTTAGGGGGAGGAAATTCGAGCTACAAATCATTATTGATTGCGTAAATGGAAACACTCACATCATTCATGATATGCGGCTATCAATTATTTGAATATATATATATATATATACAAATATGAACTCAGAATTCTAACCTAGAGTGTACGAACAAATATTTTAACAAAAATTTTAAAAATGAAGTGTGAATAAAACATCAATTTTTTTAGACATAAGACCATCTCCAATACTGAATCAAATCTGGCATCAAATTTAAAATTTGGTGAAAAAAGTACTTTTTTATGCTCCAACGGTTTCACCAAATTGATATCAAATCGAGATTTCACCAAACGTTTCACCAAAATAAGGACAGGCCCCGCATTTCATCAAAATACTGTGCATGACCGTTGGGGGAGACCAACCGGTCGACCACCAAAAGGTTCAAACAGTTCCAAAAAAAGGTCAAACAGTTGAAAAAAAAAAAAAAAAATTTTTTTTTGCCTTACCGGTCGACCAGCCAGTCGACCAACCGGTCGACCACCCGGTTATCCCGGCACAGATTTGATGAAAATTTGATGAAAATCAACCGTTAGAGCACTTGGTATCAGATTGAGGAAAAAGTCATTTTTTTACTCAGATTTGATGAAAACTTTGGTTCAGGGTTGGAGATGCTCTAAGAGGTAAAATAGTAATATCCCTTAATTTATGACTTTCAAATGGAAAGTATATCAAATATATAAAATAAAAAATAGAAAGTATACTTATCCATTTCATAATTCAAATTTGAGGGGCACTAAATATGAAAAATAATCCATTAATTTAAATTTAAAATTATAATGATTTATTCCATAATTTATAAGTTTTAAATAATGATTTCATGATTTATCTATATATATGCTATTATAATTGCAAAACGTTATTATTTCATTAAGGTTGAAAGTTACAATTCCTTTTTCTCATTTTTTTATTTTATTTAATTTTTGTTAATGTGTGTTACAATATGATTGGTCTATAAATTAATTTTATATTCTTAAAATAAAATTTCAAATCTAGATTTTTACTTAAATTATGTTACTATAATTAGAATGAGATCAATATTCATTCATTAAATTTTGCATCATTTATTAAATTATAAAATAAAATTTCAAATTTAAATTATTCTTCAAATTATATTACTACAATTAGAGTGAGATCAATATTCACATGTATCATAATGATGTACCATAATATTGTTGGTCTAAATATAAGTTGTTTTAAATGCATATGTTCAAATTATTAATCGATATTAATTTTTTTTTCTTTTTTTTGTTTTAAATTTTATAAAAAAATTTATATCCTTCTAAATTGTAAGAACTTGAACAATAATATTTTTTTAATATATATACATATATATATTTTTAACAAAAGAACAAAACATAATTTTGTTAACACTTGCCAAACATGGTGGATTGTAAATTTTTTTTTTTAATCTCAATTGTCAATTAAACAAATTAAAATAAAGAATAAAGATATTTTTGACTCAAATTGTCAAAAAGTAACTTTTACTCAAATAAATTAGAAAGAAACGTTATATATTTTTTTATATTAAAAGTGATAGTTTGTTAAATTTTTTTTCTTTAAAACAAAAAGAGGGTTATAGGTGATAATTTATTATTCATCTAAAATTATTTTTAGATTAAATGAAAATACCATATTAAAATTTCTTCTTATCCTTTTTTATTCCAATATCTTACCCTTTTTTATTCAAATACTTTTATTTTGTAAGAAATTTATTTTTATTCTATTTAACATATTATTGTAATTTTTAAATTAAAAAGAATTTTTGAAAAGTCACATTTAAATTATTTATGTCATTACAAAAACTAAATTTTTTTAATATCAACTTAGTGATTACTTGGGAAGTGTTAATTAAGTATATTTTTTTTCTTTTTACAAAAATATATATAGAAAAGTAGAGATGTGATATGACCTAAAAAAAATAAATAAGTATATTTTTTTTACTCTTTACAAAAACATGTGTAGAAAAGTAAAAATGTGATGTGATCCGAAAAAAATAAAAAAGTGAGCTAATATAGCAATTCTCAAACAACCCTTTATTCAATGATCTATTTCTAAAAGGTGTATTTTTAAAATATTTTCAAGAAAAATTCTATTAGAAATCTTAAGTATATTGCTTTTTCTTTTATTCATTAATATTAAATTGTTAATTAATTTTATTTAGTATTTAAAAAAATAAATTAGCAAATAATTATATATATATAATTTTGTTTTAGTTAGTTGGGTTATATATGTAGTGTTTCTGTCTAAGTCTACTCAAATTTAATTTAAAATTTTGAATTTCTACATGGGTCCTTGTTTAATTAAAAACTATATTGTTCAATTTTAAAAAATTTTAAGCTTGCAATTCTAGAAAGCGGAGTTAAAAATTACATAATTAAAAAATAATAAATAAATTGTGATAAAATTGTGAAACTTAAATTATAAATTTCAATCTTTTTTATTTTCATAATTTGCATAAAAAAATTTAACTACTTACATTTTATATAAAAATATATTATTAAATTTTTTTATAGTACTAGGGGTTGTTTGGAGTGTCCTAAATAAGTACACTTTTTAACTTTTTATGAAATATGGGTTGGATATGGATTGAGTTTGAAGTGATGTGATAAAGAGGTGATGTGACTTAAATAAGATGATGTGACTTAAATAGAATAGTGACTTTTTCACTTTTTGAATTTTTTTGAGGACGTCAAACTTGGCCTAATTATCACTAGTATATGTATATATAAATAAATAAATTTTATAAAATTAATGGATGAGTGCGAATCCGTGGCTCATTCATGTGTTTTTTATATTGGTTTGACGAGAAAAGCCGTCAAAAGGGTTGTGGTACGAGACGCAAGCCGTGACAAGTTCTAAAGCGAGAAAGTGTGCACTTTAGAGACAATAACAGTACTTGCACGATAATAACATTTTACATGTACCAAAAAATGGCCTTAATTAATAAATGTTTTTTTTTTAAAATTAAAATTTATAAAAAGATAAAATAGGTTAAAATAGTCAATAAAATAAAATATCACATCAAATTCATAACATTTCACTTTTTTTCTCACAAACATTACATCAAATTATAAAAAAATCTAACTATCTTCTCAAACACAAATATTTTAACCTACTAAAATAGTCAAAACTTAAAATAACCTACAAAAATAGCCAACTTCCCAAACGAGGCAATATATGATCTACGGGTTATCAATGGGACCACCCGGCCCATAACTATATATATTTTTTAAATTATTAGAGTATGTAATTATTGTATTCACATCTTATATATTAATAGATTTTTTATATTTTAATTAGTCAACGGATTGGTACGGATCGGACTTATTTAAAAAAAATTAAAACCACATCCCATCAATAATCTCAAATCTTACAGACTAACAAACTGAACCAAGTTACTGATTTTTTTATCAGGCTTATGTTATCAAGTTCTTCACATTTAATTTTTCTTTTTAAATAATTCATATGATTAGATTAATTAATAATATTAAAATAGGAGAAAATTTGTGCAAAGTCCAATCTAGCAATTGCCTAACGTATTAGGTCCAGTAGATATTTTTTGTTAGTGAGAGATCCACTATTTGTGAAATAATTTGGTAAAAAATCCTTTTATTGGTTTTGAAAGATATTTTGTTTTCAATTTTACCCCTTAATTTATTTGTTGATTTTTTTTGACTATTTGTTCAAATTTATATCTATTTATTTAAATTATTTTATATTTGTTTAAATTTTTTTGACTTGCTGTTCAAATTTTTTTACCTATTTGTTTAATTTTTTTTACCTATATGTTCATTTTTTTACCCATCCATTTAAAATATGTCGTTTTCTCTCACTATCTGTTTAAAGCCTATCTTAATGTTCCCCATCTGTTGAAATCTATCTGTTCAAAATTCAACAGAGCCAATATAAATTCTTTTAAACCGATTTGTTTGAACAGATCTGTCCAAGTGTTTTTTTTAATAAGTTGGAATATGTTTCATCATCATCATCATTATTATCATCATCATAATCATCATCAATAGTAACAACAAACACATACACATCAAAATAACAAAAATAATAGTAATAACAATGTAACGCCTCAAAATAAAGACAATATACCCCTCTCATAACAACCAATAAATAACAACATAAATAAATTGAGAAGCTTTCATTATTCAGAGTTTTATATACAAAGGGTGACACATGCGATATACATTTATAAACAGTGCATCCTGAATCTACAGCATGTGTTACAAGATAATGAAAAGACATGAAAGCTAAACAGATAATTATATACCCTAAAGACTTACATCTTTCCAAGACAATGCTTGGGTACATCAAAAGTGAGTCTTAAGCTCAATACAGATAAATCCCTAGGCTTATACAAAATAACAGTACTGAGTTTTTAGCTCTACAGTCCTCTCAAGCTAAGTCCTTGGCGGAGGCATATCACCAGCACCTAAGAATGATTTTTTCCACATAGGGTAAGGCAAAACCCGGTAGAAACACTACAACACAATATATAAATCTTAACAAAGCCATAAGATTTTATGCATATGCAATGCTAGTACCAAAACATTTATAACCTTTTTCAAAAGTCGTGCTATACCAGGTTTATATCACAATTCTCAAAACCATGCCTTTTACAATAGAAAGAAGGGGAAAGTCTCAAACCAGTACAACATTTCATGGATATTTCGTCCGCGGGAAACTATCAAATAGCACCCATGTAAACGTAACTTATACAAGTGCTACTATTGCCATTTTACGGATATTTCGTCCACGGGAACCGGCACCTCATGTGTATGCGCGTTTTTCGAGACTTTCACCCTAGACACACAGGCCAACTTAATTTGGTGATACGCATCTCTTTCCAACGTATGCCCATTTTTCTCAAAATCAAAGACATTTTCAATGTATTAAATAAGCAACAATGTTTAATGCACATGGATGAAAAATTAATTTTAGTTCACCTAATTCTCATGCAATTTCTACAACACTGATAGCTATCCTCCACCGATAGCCCAAAACAGCTATCTCTAAATAGACAAAAAAAATTCATTAAAGATACACATTTCCAAAATCTCAAGATGGGAGTGATAATACATATTCAACTCCCCCATCATCATCAATATTACTTTAATTTCATAATTTTCAACATCAATTTCATTTTCTTTTTACAATCTCAAACATTCACATTTTAGGGCAAAGCCCTATTCTCATTGAAAATCAATTTCAATGTAGGCAATACCTCATATCAACATATTTCAACTCCAATTTCATACCCACAAGCTTTTCCAATGAACCATTTGAAAACCCCTCTTTTTGATTTCTAATCAAAACCCTAGATTTGCCCAAAATCTCCAAAAATTACAATATTGTTTTAGAAATATCAAATAACTAAGTTAAAAATTATAAGAAGGTGTAGGGAATCCATATGTCAAACTTAGAAAAGGAAGAAGGAAGAAAAGCCCAAAAGTTAACAGTAACGAAAAAACGATTTGCTCCGATCAAAACGAAACCCTCGACAAGCTCTACACTTAATCTCAAAGGAGCAAAGCGAGGAGATGCTTCTAAGTGAGTAGATCTGAAGATCTTTGAGCGAAAAAGTAAGTTTAGAGAGAGAGAAGAGTGACTCACGATTTAGAGAGGGAAAGAGAAGATAAAGTGAAGAAAATGATAAGTGAGGGCTTTATTTATATTGGTAGGTTAAAGTGAAATAAAGTCCCAAAGTCAATCCAAAAGAACAAGTCAAACTCCCTAAGAAGTAGGGCCTAAAAATGAACTAAAATTTGAAAAAAAAAACTCATAGGGGTCGACCCTTGTGTCAGTGGTGTCGACCCTTCAGGAAGAATTGACAAAAATTGACAATGCTGGCAGCAGACAAAGTGTCGACCTTTGTACCAGAGGTGTCGACACTAAATTTCAGTAACTAAATCCAGATTTTGCAGTAGACAATGGTCGATCCTTCCCAGTTGGTGTCTACCATTGAGGCCAACAGCAAAAGACAAGTAAGATGGTGTCGACACCTCTAAAGCTAATGTTGATTTGAGGAGCAAAACATGACGAAGAAAATGAGACAGTGTTGACACCAACAAGGATGGTGTCGACTCCTGAAGCCAAAACCAAACATAAAGAGAAAGGAACGACCATCACGAATATGATTTCTTGGATTCAAAAGTAATAAATGAGTCGAGTCTAAATCAGAATCGCTATAAATAAAAATCAGGTCCCAAAGACTTGTTAAACTCTTTCAGATCTAGAGTCAGGGCTTTGAGAATGTGAGCCATTGTTATGTTTGGAATAGAGAGATTGTAGAGAGAGAGAGAGAGAGAAAGAGAGAGATATGAAGTAGAAGTTTTTGTTATTTGCTCATATCAACACCAATCTCTTAAACCAGAATGTTGTAATATAAGGCATGGCGGATTGGACTTTACCACTACCTTCGGTTATGAATCCCATCATCGAACAACCATCGTCGCACCACCATTGCAGCCACTGCAGCCCTAGAAAATGGATGTTAATGACATTACTTCTACAAAATATATGCAAACAACAATCAATTGAAAATTAAACCACCATCAAATCAAATAATATTAATAGTGACTATAAATATCAAAGGGATAGCAGACACACTTAGAAGACCTATTTTGTTATGTATAATCAACATCCAAGTACAAATTTTTATAGAGCATGAGAAAAAATGTTAAGTTCAGAGAAATAATTTCTAATTATAGAGGAAGAATAACAACATTTTTGCTGGAAATTATATATCTGCTACCACCATTACAGATCTGTCTCAAGTGTGAAATCGTTGACGGAGAGAAGAGAGAGAGAGAGAGAGATAGAAAGAAAGAGACAGAAGAGGAATGGGATGATGTGGCGGAGGCGGAGGTGACGACAATGATCGGGAAAGCGGCAGCGTACAGATTTGAGATCTCTAGATCTACAGACAGATATACACACACACACACATATACACATATATATATATATATACGATTTAGAGAGAGAAATGAAGAGAGAAGACGTACTGACAACGGCGGCAACAATGGTGGTATCGGTGATGATGAAGGTAGAGAGGAGAGAGGAAGGGATATATATCTGTCTAAGGCTTTTATAGATCTGAGGCTTCAATTTTGAATCCTAGGCTTTGATTCTCAGATCGAAAAGTGGCGGCGAGCGGCAGCGATGGGGAGTGACATGAGATCGGATAAGAGTGAGAGAGAGAGAGAGAGAGAGAGAGAGAGAGAGAGAGAGAGAGAGAGAGAGAAATCTGAGTGAGACGAAGTGAGACAGTTTGTGTGTAAGGGTTGTGTTAGGGTTTGGTTTATATATACATGGAGTATTTTAGTCATTTTATTTAAATTTATCCTTATGGACAAACTATTTAGGTGTCTGGATCTTTAGTTAAACAAAATTCAAAATTGGATTTATGGACAGAGTGTCTTGAAACAATCAAATTAAATTATAAATTTACTAAATTAATAAATTATGACAATACTATATATAAAAAGTGCAGAGTTAGAAAGATATCATTGGTCACTGTCAAATTCAATTTTAACAATTGTATTTTGTATTTTTTTAAAGTACAATTTATAAGGACAATATGGGCGGTCAAATATTATTTTTTTAAAAATGGGACAGTATTGATTTTAATAGATTAAAATTGAATTTAACAGTGTTATTTTTTTTTTAGATTATATTATTATTATTTTTTTTTGGAAGGGATAGTTTGAGTCGGGCTAATAGGATGGTCAGGCTAAATTTACCCATACGGGGGCTTGTACGGGCCGGGTTTATGGACGGACTTTGATTTCAAACCTTTGTTTAAAGCCCTAAATTATCTTCTATGGGATGGGATGGGTTAGGCAATCAAACGAGTTGGGACGGGCCATTGAACAAGTTGAGTAATACTAAGTTTTTTAGTTTGCGGGTCATTTGATGACCCCTACCTATATCATTAATGTGTTATTTTATTTTTAATTATGCCAATATCTGTAATTTTAGCACCAAATTTACTTATCATCTAGATTTATTTTCCTATTTTATCATCTAACATCTCCCTAGTGAGTTTGGGATTCTTTTTTAAATCTCGTTTGGCAACATCACTTTTTAGTCTAAAAGTAAAAAAATTACTAAAAAAATCAAAAAACCAACAACCCATACCAAAAAGTCAAAGATTTTATTTTGTCTCTACTTTCTGCACATCTTTTCATAAAAAATCAAAAAGTCATCCCAAATATACTAATTTTTTTTACATTATATTTTAGCTAAAAATTCAAAAAATTACTAAAAAAGTCTGTTCCCAAACGTGGCCAGTTTTAAAATAATTTTATGAGTTTTAATTCAAATTTTTTAGATTTTTAGTGATTTTTTTTTGGATATTTTAATAAATTTTTTTTAAAAAAACTTTTTAGATCCACTAGGGTTTGTTTAAGATGTGGTTTGGCTTTTTGGTTTTTTGACTATTTTAGCTTGGGGCTAAAAAGCTTCGTTTGAGATAAGTTTTTTGACTTTTTTGACTTTTGTGAGAGAAAAAATGAAATGATCATGAACTGGATGAGACATTTTGTCCTATTTAGCTAAAATAGTTTATTTTGTTCTATATGACTATTTTAGCCCGAACACTCATCCCAAACGGAGAAACACTAAAAACTATAAATTTTGTAAATTTTTTTAAAAAAAATTTGTTAAATACAAAAATTCAAGGTGTAAATTACACTAATGGTCCCTCAAGTTTAACACTTGTGTCAATTTGATCCATATTATTTCAATTATAACACATTTGATCTTAAATTTTACGCATTATTTCAATTAATGGCAATTAATAACAAAAGTTTGAATTGTGGATGAAAAAACGTGGTCATTGCTTAAGGGTAAAATCGACTATTCACATAGTCTATCTCGTGTAATCCATCTAAACCACTCATCTTAATCTTCTTGTGCACTCAACCACACCATATCACATTCTTTGTCTACTTCTCCTAGGGGTGTAAATCTGGTTCGGCCCGGCCTTGCGAGCTCCCTCCAAAATTCGGCCGGGCCGGCCGATGGGCAAAAAAATTAAGCCTAGGGGAAAAAGGGAAGTGGTTGGATTGAGAGTAGATAAATTGTGTGATGATAAATTGATAATTTGTTAAAAGTAAGTAGTTTGTTAGAGATGTAACATGTCAATTCTAATTTGTTGAAGATGTAACAATGAATAGTTGTTAAAAGTGGAGTTGTTTGGATTGACAGTTGATAAATACATGACTAATTGTGGGGATATATTTTCTGGGTCCCAACACGTGGTCAAGGTGACGCCGACGTGTCAGCCGAGGTTCCACGTGTCTTGGTCATGACGCCGAGGTGATCTCGGCAAAGCCGAGGTTATCTCTGAAGATATCGGAATCTGAGATAAGCGGATATGGCACAAGAGTCCTAGAATAAGGAAGGACTTCAGCATGGATAAGGATAATACTCTTAGGGAGTTTATCCTTATCTATTGAAGAGTCCAGAATAGGCATTAAGTTAAAGTCCATTGAAGCCAGGCTCCTATGAGCACTAGGATTGAGTTAGCTATAAAAGAAAGGCACCCCCGATGAGTCCAAGGTACGCAATTTATATTCAGAACAGTGAGTTTAACAGTTGATTATCTTTGAGAGATATACTGACTTGATCGTCGGAGTGCCCCTGGGTGGACAAACCACCGCCGGAATCTTCTCTTTCTGTTGCAGGTCAGCCAGGTGTCATCTATTCTGCCAGTACTCTCCAGTTGAATACTGAGTTGGTAGTGTGGTCAGAAAATCACTCACATAATTTGGCGTCGTCTGTGGGAAAGAAAGGAGAATAGATGGCCAGCAACGGACAGAAGGAAAAGATTGGGGACGACACTCCTGCTGGGAGTGGTAGACCTATTGACCTTGATATCGAAGGAGACGAGTGCAACACAGAAACTCGTGACCAGAATCACGGAGTGAAAGACGTCGGCCAGACTGGTGACGTACCAAAGAAACCAGATCGAAGTGGGTACTACAACGAGGACGACCTCCAGGTATGGATGGATAGGTGCCTGCGGAGGGACGAAGAAGTGAAAGAGATGGCAAACAAATTGGCAGACCTGCAATCGGTCGTCAATTTTATGATGCAAAATAACGTCATGCAGCCACCATTCCCGCTGTAGGACACGCCGATTCCAGCGGCCAATGCCTAGAAGGGAGGGCAGAAAACAATCCCCGTAGCCCCTCAGCACACCAGGAGCGAAAGACACTCTCACCGACCTTCCAGGGAGGTCGGACAAAGAGAGTCAAGACGGGAAGAATCACGGAGGACGCATCGTACAAAAGAGACAGACCCCAAAGAACATCGGCATGTTCAGGGGCAGGCGCTGTGCTTCGACACGACTAATGGAGAAAAGTCGAAGAGGACTCACCACGAAGCTGAAAGTAATGCACCAAAAAGATTGAAAGCAGGAGATAGCCGAGCTCCCAGGCGGACAAAGGAGGACTTAAGAGATTACCTCAAGAGGAAGCAACAGAATGCCGACGCCGAGGTAACCTCCCCAGATAAGCTGAGGACACCATTCTCGGTGGAGTTGGACAAGTTTGAGGCGCCGAAGAGATTCAGTATGCCGAGGTTCCAAATATACGATGGTAAGTCAGACCCCAACTTCCATGTTGGATTATACTTGAACTCAATGGCATTGTATAGTGGGAACGAGCCATTGCTCTGCAAAGTGTTCTCCTCATCCTTCGGGGAGATTGCATCAGATTGGTTCCATAAACTACCAAAGGGAAGCGTGAAGACTTGGGAAGACCTGACCAAGATGTTTGTGGCCAGGTTCGTGACAAACAAGCTGCAGCCATTGAGGGTGGACGCATTGATGGCTCTAAAGATCAGAAAGGATGAAGGCCTTAGGGCCTATACAAAAAGATACTATGAGGTGTTCAACCGAATACCAGAGTGTGATCAAGAGGTGGCGGTCGTATCTTTCAAAAACGGCCTAAAAGACGACTGTCCACTATGAAAGTCTTTGGCAAAGACATTGCCAAAAAGCATGGAAGAGCTCATGGCGAGAATCGAGAAGTATGCCAAAGCCAAGGAAGACACGTCAAGAACTAAGGAGACAAAGCAGGAGAAAGGAAATGGCTCGCCGAAGCGAGGTCGAGGTAACAATGGATCGAGCAAGCAAGAGACAGAACTGAGGGCTACACAGACAGTGACAACTGTGTTCCGAATCCCAATTCACAAAGTCCTGGATCAAATTCGGAATCAACCTTATTTAAGAACACCAACAAGGGCACCAGGAGAATTTATGGGAAGAAACCTTGGCAGGCATTGTGCTTACCACAATGAAGACGGGCATACGACTCAGGGCTGCAGAGCCCTGCAAACACACTTGGAAGAACTGGTGAGGCAAGGCCATCTGAGGGACCTTGTCGACGAGGCCAGAACAAGGGAAGAACAGGCAAGACTGCCTCAGGCACTAGCAGCTCCGCCACCCCCAGCACAGCAACCTCAGGCAGGAGGACCTCGGGTAATTAATGTAATTCACTCGAAGGTCAATGAGAACGAAATTAGGGGAGAGACCCAGAAGGTGAAGCACTTGCAGCATGTCTACCAAGTCGGGGAGAAGAGACATCGGGCGGAGGAGTACCAAGGACCAGTAGTGTCCTTTTCTGAAACCGACCTTGAGATGGTACAGCATCCTCATAATGATGCCTTGGTAGTATCCCTCCAGGTTGGGGAATGCCAAGTAAAGCGCATCCTGATTGACCAAGGCAGCTCTTGTGACATCATGTACGTCCGATGTTACAAGGAGCTCGGTCTTCACCCAGACGATATGGAGCAATCTAGTAGCCCAATGGTCGGGTTCAATGGAACGCCGACATGGCCACTGGGAACAACCAGCTTGGAGGTGCAGGCAGGCACCGGGAAGATAACAACAGAGTTCACAGTAATCGACACACCCTCCCCTTAAAACATCATCTTGGGAAGGCCATGGTTGCATGCAATGGGGCTGTTCCCTCAACACTGCATCAACTATTGCGGTTCCCAACAGAGCATGGGATTGAGGAGGTCCGAGGAGATCAGCTGCAGGCAAAGAATTACTCCATGGCAGCAATGAAATCCACCTGCAGCATATGAGAACCAGAGAAGACAGAGATCGAAGACGAGGACGTGGAGGTCCTAGAGGATGTCGGTAAGGAGCCAGCCGAGAAGAGTAAAGAAGCACTGAAGAAAATCCTCGTCCAGGAAGGGGATGAAGAACACTTCTTTCTTCTTGGCTCGGGCTTAGCTGAAGAAGAGGAAAAAGAGTTAGAAACTTTTTTGAGAGCAAATATTGAGGTGTTCGCTTGGACGCCCTACGAAATGCCTGGCATTGACCCTGAGGTCACTTGCCATAAACTGAACGTTGACAGGTCGGCCAAACCTGTAATCCAACGAGCAAGAAGACCGACGTTGATACACGTCGAAGCAGTGGAAGAGGAAGTAGACAGACTTCTCGAGGCCAGGGCCATTCGAGAGGTAAATTACCCGACATGGCTATCAAGCACAGTAGTGGTGAAGAAAAAAAATAGTAAATGGAAGGTCTGCGTAGACTTTACCAGCCTGAACAAAGCCTGTCCAAAAGACAGCTTTCCTCTACCTAAGATTGATCAGCTGGTAGACGCTATTTCGGGGCATGGAAGGATGAGCTTCCTGGATGCATACAAGGGGTACCATCAGATAGCCATGTACCCCTCAGATAAAGAGAAGACTGCGTTTATCACTCCCAAAGGGCTGTACTGTTACAGAGTGATGCTTTTCGGGTTGAAAAACGCAAGAGCAACTTACCAAAGATTGGTAACCAAGATGTTCAAACACCTGATTGGCGGAACAGTGGAAGTTTACATTGATGACATGGTTGTGAAGACCAAGGAACCTGAAGGCCATCTGGCAGACCTAAAAGCAATCTTTGACATCCTTAAAACATATTGGCTCCGATTCAATGCAGCGAAGTGTGCATTTGGAGTGGGATCTGGTAAGTTTTTGGGATACCTGGTGACTAGAAGGGGCATTGAGGCCAACCTAGATCAGATTAAGGCCATCCTGGAATTGAAGAGCCCGACGTCAGCAAAACAGGTACAAATGTTAATTGGAAGGCCCGCAGCCCTGAATAGGTTCATAAGCAGAAGCTCGGACAAGTGCAAACCTTTCTTCAACTTAGTGAAGAAAGCCACAGATTTTTTATGGACTGAAGAATTCGAGGTCGCCCTGGCTGACTTGAAGAAGTATTTGACCACAGCTCCAGTTCTTTCAAATCTAGAACCTGGGGAGGAGCTGTTCCTGTACTTAACAGTTTTAGAACACGCAATAAGCGCAGTGGTAATCCGAGAAGAAAAGGGGAGCAAAGGGCTGTTTACTATGTAAGCAAAACCCTGGCCGATGCAGAATCAAGGTATCTACCCTTAGAGAAATTGGCACTGGCTTTAGTAATGGCTTCAAAGAAACTGAACCATTACTTTCAGGCCCATAAAATTGTGGTGCTAACTAAACACCCCTTGAAGTCCTTGCTGCAACAAGGAGACCTAACAGGGAGAATAGCCAGATGGGCAGTCGCCTTGGGCCAGTATGACCTGGAGTACAGACCCAGAACAACAATCAAAGGCCAAGTTTTGGCCGACTTCGTGGCGGAGTTCACGCCAGAATCCATCGAACATCGGGCTCCGTTGAGCCAAGGTAAACGATGTCCAAACAAGCAAGGAGGAGCCCAGCCAAAGGTGAAAGAACAAAGCAAAGAGGAAAAACTCAGACCCTGCAGCATTTACATCGGTGACTCCTTTTGGCTGTTTGTTGATGGGAGTTCCAACCGACAGGGAGCGGGGGCAGGAGTAGTACTGGTATCTCCAGATGGGCAGATACTAGAACAGTCGATTCGTTTGGGGTTCAAGGCCTCAAACAATGAAGCAGAATATGAAGCACTCATCGCAGGACTGAAGCTGGCAGCAGCAGTACAAGCAGATGAGGTAATAGTCTTTTGTGACTCACAATTTATAGTCAACCAGACAACGGGCGAGTTTGTAGCTCGAGATGAAAGGATGTCAACCTACGCAAAGGAGGTCATCAGGTTGGTAGCCTTGTTTTAGAACTGTCGACTACTCCAAGTTAGTCGAAATGATAACAGTCACGCCGATGCATTGGCCAACCTAGCTAGCGCAGTACAACCTGGAAAAGCAAGGACAATAATGGTTGACTACTTGTCGGGCCTAAGCATCGAACCATTGACCACAGAGCGTGAAGTAATGTGTGTGGACATGGGACCAAGTTGGATGGATGCAATTATTGCATTCCTGAAAGAAGGAAAGCTGCCAGATGACCACAAGGAGGCACGCAAGATCAGATTGAAGTCGGCAAGATTCAGTCTGACAGCGGAAGGACATCTCTACAGAAGATCCTTCACTGGACCCCTTTTGAGGTGTGTACACCCTTCACAAGTTGAAGATTTTTTATATGAAATACATGAAGGAATTTATGGAAGCCACGCTGGGGGCAAATCACTAGCCCATAAGGCCATTACCCAGGGGTATTGGTGGCCCTACATGCAGAAAGATGCAGAGGCCTATGTCAAGAAGTGTGAAAAGTGCCAAAGGTTTGCACCTCTGATACACCAACTAGCAGCAGACCTGAACCCAGTCTCCAGTCCTTGGCTGTTTGCTCAATGGGGAATGGATCTTGTCAGACAACTGCCCCAAGTAACTAGGCAAAGGAAGTACCTGCTGGTAGCAACAGATTACTTCACCAAGTGGATAGAAGCTGAGCCCTTAGCCAAGATCTGAGATGTGGACGTAAAGAGCTTTATATGGAAGAACATAATCACAACATTTGGGATCCCAAAAGCAATAGTCGCAGACAACGGAACACAATTTGACAGTAAGCTAATCAAGAGCTTCTGCGCAAAGTTCAAGATTAAGAACTACTTTTCAACCCCAAGCTTTTCTCAAAGCAATAGGCAAGCAGAATCATCCAACAAAGTTATCTTGGATAGGATAAAGAAGAGGCTGCAGGCAGCAAAGAGAAAGTGGGTAGACGAACTACCAAGTGTGCTCTGGGCATATCGGACTACGCTGAGAAGATCAACGGGGGAATCCCCTTTTGCCATGGCTTATGGCACCGAAGCTGTCATTCCGCTGGAGGTCGGCATCCCTGGGATCAGAACCCAGGAAGTAGAGAATGGGACTAATGATGTACTCTTAGCCTGAGATCTGGACCTACTAGAGGAAAGAAGGGAGAGAGCTACAATTCAGTTGGCAGTATACCAGCAGCAGCTTGCCAGAGCTTATAATAAAAAGGTCAACCCAAGGGAGTTTCAAATCGGTGACCTCGTCCTGAGGAAAGTCGTCGGCAACAAGAAGGATCCCAGAGAGGGGAAGCTTGGCCCAATTTGGGAAGGACCCTACAGAATCATCTCAGTACTGGGCGATGGGGCATATCGGCTTGAAGATAATGAGGGCAAAGAGTTGCCGAGACCTTGGAACACTTGCAATTTGAAAATTTTCTATCATTAGAATTTTTTGTCATTTTGCCGAAGTAAATAAATAAAGTTTTAGCTTGTTTATATATGATTATACACTTGCGACTGATAAAGATACATAACGTTGTTTCTGGAATACATGGAAAATGAGAACCCAAGTGGAACTTAGGTTCATGTCAGGGGGCAGAGAGAAGCAAAATGGGTTTAACACTTGTTGAAACTTGAGAAAAGTTTACAAGTTGAAGTTAAACCGATATGATGTTTAACACTTGTTGAAACTTGAGAAAAGTTTACAAGTTGAAGTTAAACTGAGATGATGTTTAACACTTGTTGAAACTTGAGAAAAGTTTACAAGTTGAAGTTAAACCGAGATCATGTTTAACACTTGTTGAAACTTGAGAAAAGTTTACAAGTTAAAGATTAGACTAAGGTTAAACACTTGTTGAAATTTAATGAACAAATTTACAAGCTGAAACCAAGGTTATGCTAAGAAAGGTACTTGGGTACTTGCCGAGGTGAATCATCAGTTTGTATAACCGAGATGTGTCACCCCAAGAAGGTTGCACAAGGATTGAAATGTATATTAAAGATATGCAAAATATTCTATGTATAGAATCATGCAAAAGCAGTAAAAAGACGACAAAGATACAAGTATTCAGAGAAGGAAAATTGTATTAACATTCAAAAGAAGGCACATCGGCCAAAACTTACTAATTATTCCAAAAAAAAGAAGAACAAAAGTACAAAATACAAGGGAAAAACGCATCAAAGTAAAGACTCTTCGGCAACAACAGATGGTTGGGTCTAAAGTTCGGACGACTGCTGGGAAGACACCTCAGCAGCCTTTTCCGCCGTAAGTTTGGCATCAATCTCTTGAAGGGTTTCATCAAGGCTCTTGTCGGCAAGCGTCACGTCGGCTGATGCTTTCTCAACGGTAGCATCTTTGGGAACTTCCTCACACTCCTCATCTTGAGTCAAGTATAGGACTTGCTCATTTAGAGAAGGGGACTTGGTCCCAGCAGCCTCATTTGATTTCCTCACCAAGGTCTCCTCCTCAGACTCAGATTCGTCGTCGGATTGACTTAGAGTTGGAGGGAATGGAAGAGGAATGACGTCGGCGTTCCTGAGGGGCGAGTCCTCGGGGACATCAAGCTTTTTTAGAAGAGACATCCAACCAAGGGTGAAACCCTTGTTGCATGCCTGCTTCACTTGCTTTTCATAGTCTGCCGTGACATCGGCCACCCCCTTGTTGTACCCTTTCTGGTCGGCCTCCTTCAGCTCAGCGTCTTTGGTGGCCAAGGCATCCTGGAGTTCTTTTTGGGCTTGGGCCATCTTTTCCTCAGACTCTTTCCTCTGGGCCTCAAGAACTTTGTTAATGGCCTCAGCAGCACCTGCTTTTTCGTCGGCATCATCCTTAGCTTTGATGGCAGTCTCGGCCTGGTCTTCCAACTTCTTCATTTTTGATTGTAAGCTTTTGTTGGCCTTTTGCAGACTGGCAACTTCTTTCTTCTTATCGTCCAGTTCTTTCTGGTTCTCAAAAGATTGTACTGAGAAGGAATGGGCATGCTGGATGGCTTGAAAGTGAACAAAAGTTATTAGAAAATTTTCTAAGTACAAGAAAGAAAGAAAAATGACCAAATAAAGACACTCACTTGGACAGAGCGCTGGAGTATCAGAGCATAGTTTTCATATTCACTTAACTTGGCGTTTCGGTCGAGATCATCGGGAAGAAGCAGAGCAGTACTAAGGGCAACGCCGACATTAATGTCATCAGCGCTATCGCTAGCCCTAACTGGCTTATCCTCCAGTGTGATTTGGGGAGCCCAGGGGGAATCTTGCTTCCGAGACCCCGATGTGGTTATAGCAGATGACCTCAGCTTCTTTGATTTTAGGGATTCAGATGGTTGGGCCTCGGCTGGCCTCTTCTCGGCAGCAGATGTAGTTTTCTCACTCGAAGCTAATTTCGAGATTGGCAAAGTATCTTCAGTATCAACCTGAGTCACCTTTGCTTTTGGCTGAGCCTTCTTTATTCTTTTCGGCTTCGAAGGGGGCTGGGATTGCGCTGGTGGAGCGTCAATGGTTGATGGGATGCTGGCTAAGAGATCTTTGGCAACTGCTTTCTGGCGGCCCATCTCGGCAGGAAAAACAGTTCGTTGCCGACATCGGCGTTGGGATATCGGGATCAGATATAGAACTGACGTAGACGGCTGCTCAGCTGGATCAAAGGTCGATCCTTGATCTGGCCGAGATGAGGAGGCAGCTTGGGGAGTTGTAGCAGAAGGAGGTAACTGGCTTTTCTTCTTCTTCTTTGGGACGTCGGGAAGAACTGACTTATAAGAAGGAATAAAATTGAGGACTAGAGGGGCTCTCCGTTTGAGGACTGGCAAATCCAACAGTTTTCTTAAGTCTTTGCTGGGAAAGAAAGACTGACGAAAACCCTTTGGTGGCTGAGGAAGAGCTGCAAGAAAGACAGACGTTAGAAAAGAAACAAAGTATTGAAGACTTTGAAAACAAGTATGAACACAGGGCTCTTACCATTGCCCTCTAGAAAAACTGTTCGAGGAAGAGGATAAAGATGGAGGTCCTCATTTGGAGCAAACTCCCAGTTCCCTGAGGTAACGAAGTAATCATCTCTAGCTCCCTTGTTGGAGTCTGGGAGGTCGGCTACGATTTTGTATTCTGTGGATCTCGGCTTGAGGTAGTAAACATAGCCCGTGTGTTTTTTGAGGCCACACATGGTGTAGCAATACTGGATATCGGCTAAGGTAACCCTAACGTTTTCTTGTTTGGCTAAGGCTATGATGCCATTAATGACTCGGTAGGAGTTGATGGCAAGTTGCATTGGGTTCAGCTTATAATAATGAAGTATTTCACGAAAAAGGATGTTGAGTGGGAGCCGAAGTCCGCACTCAATGAAGGCTACCACAGGGAATGACATAGAATCAGTTGTAGGCATGATGGAGTCATCCTCCCCAGCCAACCTCAGATGGACGTCGACAGGGATGGAAAACTCTCGCCTAAAGTATTCTAATTTTGTCAGGGTGTCTACCCTATGCTTCCATATACCCGTGGCGTCGGCTTAAATGAAAGTATCGGATTTCAGGAAGAAGTATTTCTGGAGGGTTTAAAGGACCTCGGCTAAAAACCTAAAATTGTACTATGGTAAGGGTTTGTACGGATCTAGAAGGAATTCGTTTCAGTTTTTCCTAAAAATTTGTGAGTTCTACAAACAAATCCCAAAACCTAAGTCTGTGGGAACAAAGATCGAAGGCAGGAATCTGGAAAAGACACAGAAAACAGAAAACAAGAACGTGTTTCAGAATCAAGAACAAGGGAGAACTACCAAGAACACTGTGACCGAGTGTGTGAAAGGGTACATGTCACGACCCAAACCCGGCCCTATGGGTTTAGCACCGTAACTGGCCAGTAATCCGAGATTACCGAAGGCCTGCTGAACAGTAATACAATTAAACAGAGTACAGGGCCTGGCGGAAGCCAATACAGTAAATAACTAGTGTCCATTGAGTTGTGACAATATGTATGCCAAAAACATTTTTCATGCATTCATACAGTTCAGAACAGTACAGTCTATACAATCATATACAAACATTCAGCACGGGGACCTGATCCCTCCTTATAACAGTACAGTAAAACAGTAGACAGTCTATACAGTAGTACGAAACAGTAAGGAGACCGATGCGGGACACAAAAACACCCCAAGCCATAGCATGGCAACTCGAAACCTCGCAGTGAGGCACATAGGCTGGCTTGACAAAACTGGGGACCAACCCACGCTCCTAGCTCCGGTCTGGTTACTGAGAACCTACATATATGTATAAACAGTGAGCTAAAGCCCAGTGAATAACATAAAGCGTAAAGAGGTTATGAATGAATGTCCTTACAGTAATGAAAACAGTTCATTAAGCAGTATTTCAGTCTTTCAGTATTTCAGTCAATCAGTCATATGTGGTACACCCATTAGCCTATAAACGGTAGGTCCAAAAGGACCGGGTCTTAACAGACCCAACAGTAATGAAGGCCATCAATCAGTAAACAATATGGTTCCACAAGGGAACCGACAGAGCTCTGTAACAGTAACAGTAAACAGTAAGTGCTAAGGATGCCACAATACAGTTTAGAATACAGGACATACATTCTTTCAGTAAATAACATCAGTTCAATAAACAATTCAGTTCGGTATTCAAAAGATGACCATTTTGAACATATCTTTACACAATCGTTACTCACAGAGATTGGGCTAATAGCAGCTAGAGCGCGTCCCCGAGAGCCAACCCTAAACAGTTAACAAATAGAACACACACTAAGTTTCACAGTCGGGAAGGATGATAATTAAATCCCTAAATTTCTTCGGTGTGGTTCTATGTCTAAATCCTCATTAAGATGTCTTAAACTAGGCCTAAGAATGCCTAGGATGAGATGAGGATGCAAAAATACAGTTGGAAGGCATTTTTCAAAAGTTGCTGAAAACAGGGGTCTCGCTCGAGCGAGCCTTCCTTCGCTCGAGCGAGGTTGCAAAATCAAAGGCTTCGCTCGAGCGAGGAATCCTTCGCTCGAGCGGTCTGATGAAACAGTAAAAGTACTGGTTGCTGGATTTCTACGCGCGATACCACGCTCGATGCTCGCTTGAGCGGAGCCCTGGACAAAGGTGCTCGCTCGAGCGAGGAATCCGTCGCTCGAGCGAAGAAGCCAAATCTGGAATTTCCAGATTTGCCTCCCAAGCTCAAACCAAGCATTCCCAACTCAATTCTCGACCTCTTGGGCCCAAATTCTGGAAAATACATCCCAAAACAATGAATAACAAGTTTCAAAAGCCAATTTATGAATTCAAGCCCCAAAGGTGAGTCAATTAAATCCAACATTCAAACCCATTTTCAAGAACAATTTAAAACATGCAATGCATGAGCTTTAAACCAAAATTAAACTTCAATCCTTGCTCAAATGAGCTCAATAGTTGGAAAACAAAATGAAAACTTTGATAGAAACATGGGCATGCATGGACAATCTACCATGAATTCAACTTCAAAATGCACCAATTCAGGCATGCATGCAACAATGGAGTTCCAATTCAACATATATGAGCAAATTCATGACTTAACTCCTCTATAACCATGATACATGCAAGATGGAACTCAAAGACAACAAGAAGAAGATAGATTTCCTTACCTAAGTCTCAATTTCTTGTCTAGAAGTTCAATTTGCCAATTTACACTCCAAATCTACAAGATTCAAGCTAAATCCCCAAAGTTGAGTTCAAATCTCTCACTCTCTCTCTAAGTCTCTTCTTTGGTCGGCTAGAGCAAGAGGAATGGCTGATGAAATGAAGTTGTTCAAGTGTAATCAAGTCTCTAATGTGTCTAAGATAGTGACCCACTAAGTGGCATTCTAGTAATTAAGGCAACCTCTATCAATTGGCTCAAATTAATCTAGTTTAATCATTCCTAATCACATCTTAAATAAATATACCATTAAATCACAAAAATTCCGCTGATCACAAAACTCTAAACGGTTCCTAATTCGGCTGCCGATAAGGCCTTCAATTAGCAGTTTAAACATACGAATTCAAACAGATAATCAATCAATCAAACAGATGCAATATGCAATTCAATAGATAAACTTATTCAATTTCAGTTTCGATTTCAATCAGTCCATTCAGTACTTCAGTTAATTCAATTATCAGTCATTATCAGTTCAGTTTAGCAGTAACCAGTAGCTAATTCAGTAGTTTATCGGTAATCAGTACGAGGGTTGTTACAGTACAAGGCCAAGAACAATGGCAAAAGTGGGCAAATGTGTGTGCAGGTTGTGAATACTCAAGAAGAGATTGGACAAAAACAGAATCACGAGGCAATCATACTTAGATACATGAATAGATTAAACTAATCAAAGTCACAAGCAAGTTCACAAAAGTGACAAGAATTCAAGATATCTTCAAAAACTGAAACAAGATATTAAATCAAGAGGAAAGAGTAACTCACCAAGGAGGGGAAGCCAGAGTTGAGATCGCCGAAGTCAGACAAACGGTGGTAACAGAAAAAGAGCCTCGCCAGAGGAAGATAAACGGTAGTGATAGCAGAGCTTGAAAGCTTGAAACAATAGAGGGTTTGAGAAAACTAGAGAGAGAGAAAGCTTCAGAAACGATGAAAAGTGAAGAGACAAAGAGAAGTGATATTGGTTTTGTCCAAAAACGTGAAAGGGCGGCAAAAAGAAATTGATGAGCCTAGAAAAACAGATTTGTCAGACGGCGCATACAGGCACGAGACGACTTACAAGCGTGTACAGAGTACGATCTGGTAAAGGGAAGATGCGTGGCTGAAACGGTTGAGTTATTTTGCATGACAGCTCATACACGTAAAGGAGATCTTGGGATCTTTAATCTTTAAAGAGACATGTCGGCTTATATGATGATCTCGGCTGAGAGACTTTAAAACCAATGTATTGGCAGGAAGTTCTAGTATAGGTTCCATCACCTCAGAATGCCGAGGTAATAGAACCTAGGGGGCAGTTGTGGGGATATATTTTTTGAGTCCCAACACGTGGCCAAGGTGATGCCGACGTATCAGCTGAGATTCCACGTGTCTTGGTCATGACGCCGAGGTGATCTCGGCAAGGCCGAGGTTATCTCCGAAGATATCAGAATCCGAGATAAGCGGATAAGGCACAAGAGTCCTAGAATAAGGAAGGACTTCAGCATGGATAAGGATAATACTCTTAGGGAGTTTATCTCTATCTATTGAAGAGTCCAGGATAGGCATTAAGTTAAAGTCCATTGAAGCCAGGCTTCTTTGAGGACTAGGATTGAGTTAGCTATAAAAGAAAGACACCCCCGATGGGTCTAAGGTACGCAATTTATATTCAAAACAGTGAGTTTAACAGTTGATTATCTTTGAGAGATATACTGACTTGATCGTTGGAGTGCCCCCGGGTGGACGAACCATCGCCGCAATCTTCTCTTTCTATTGCAGGTCAGCCAGGTGTCATCTATTCTGCCAGTACTCTCCAGCTGAATACTGAGTTGGCAGTGTGGTCAGAAAATCACTGACACACTAATATATGATGTTTTAGCATTGAGAAAAAAATATCAAAAAGAGGTCTTCATTTTTATATATCTCTTTGCTTCTTTAAATTGTATGATGATGAATTTCAACACTTCACTCTCTCTCTCTCTCTCTCTCTCTCTCTCTCTCTCTCAGGCTTGATTTTAGCATTGTTTTGCTTGCTTTAATTTTGTTTTGATTTAAAAAGGTTTGTTTTGATTTTATTTGCTATGAATGGTGCTACTATAGGCTGGCAGCTGTTGGCAAAGGGTTTGGCGGGGGCGAGTGGGATTGGTCATAGCGGTAGCAAGTGTGAAAACTGGCAGTGGGATTGGGTGATTGTTGGCAGTGTCAAGTTCGCAGTAGTTGGTGGCAGTGGCGGAGTCAGAAAATTAAATTAGAGGGGCACATATTAATTACAATATAGAAAATTTTTACAAAAATATTTCACACAAGTTTTTACGATTGATGTCGAGAAATATAAAAAAATAATGTTATTTATAACTACTGTATCATGGACAATATAAAAAAAATATAGATATAAGTCTTAAAATAAATTATATAATGATAAATTATTTTTTTATACAAAATTTGATTAAAAATTCAATATAATGGTAATATCACGTCATCATTAGTATGTGATATCACCAACTAATAGTAAATAAATACATAGAGAGTAAATCTCACATGTCAAATGTAACTAACAATCCAATAGATTTCATATCTTTATAGTGACATTACTTATACTTGCATGTCAATAGTAATGACATCACCGTTACATTCAAAAATTTTCATAAAATTTTCATAGATAATATGATTTATAGTAGTCTCTTCATTTTCAATCAAAACAACCATTATGATTCTCAGAATTTTTAAAATGTCATTAACATTTCCCTCTAATAATATTTTTGTAATTTTTTTTATTTAAAATATTTTTTTTATATTTGTAAAAAAAAAAATATTTCCAAAATTCAGGGGGACACGTGACCCCCCTGGTCCCTTCGTCCCTCCGCCACTGGTTGGTGGTTGTTGCATCAACTGGGTTAATCAATTGAGTTAACTCAAAGTGTACATCAGTGCATTTGTTTGGAGAATGTAAGTGAATTGTTGATTTTGCCCTTTAGTAATGATTATGTGACTTGCACATGATCATTTTTCATCCACAATTCTAACTTATGTTATTAATTGTCCTTAATTAAAGCAAATTATAAAATTTAACATCAAATATATTACAATTGAAATGACAAGAACCAAACTGATACAAGTGTTAAATTTGAGGGACTTTACCCCTTGAATTTTTGTATTTAACAAATTTTTTTAAGGGATAAAATTGAAAATAAAATGTGAATTTTTTTTTTAAACTATTAAATCTTAGGGCTATTTGATTGTTTCTAATTTTCATTTTTTAGTTTCATAAAACACAGAAAAATTTGTGTTGTAAAATTCTGACAACAATTTTTTAAAGAAAAATGTTTGAGGGCCCGAAATGAACGGCTCGAATTTGGCTCAAAACGCAAAACGACGTCGTTTTGCGTTTCAAAATTTTTTTTTTCTTTTTCTTTCTTCCTTTTCTTTCTTTCTTTGTTTTCTTCTTCTTCTTCTTCTTCTTCTTCTTCGATTGAACACAGGCGAGAGAGAAACAGAGGCGAGAGTCGAGAGAGAGAGTCGTCATCGTCGTCATCGCAGCTCGTCGGCCGATCGTCGCAGCTCGTCGCTCGTCGCATCGCAGCCCCGCCTCCGCCTCCGCCTCCAGCCCTATTTTTATGCCCCCCTCCAGTTCTGCTTCTCATTCTTTTTCTTCTTCTTCTTCTTCTTCTTCCTCCTTCTTCTTTCTCAAATTCGAGCCAAATTCGAGCCCCTGTTTTCGGGCTCTGTACCGAGGCTATTTTTTAAAAGAGCTGGTGTTATTTCCAGTTAGATCTAGTTCGTTCATTATAAGCTCGTGATAGGATTTATTTCGATAATTCAAACATTTACTCTAATAGACTCTTTGAGCATATTTTTTTACAAAAAATTATGTTTATCAAACAACTAGTGTAATTTTATAGTTGGATTATCTTATCATTATCTTATCTTAAAAAAATAATAAATATAATTTTAAAAATAGAAGGTAACATACCCACAAATAACCTAATGAACGTTCAAATTATTGAGGGAGTCTAGTAACATGCCCATAAATGGCCAGTTGAATTTACCGACTACAGACAACCTCAACTCTTTTAAATTTCTTTTTTTTAAATACAAAATATCACTTTTAATGCAACACAAGTTAATTTCAAAATTTATTTTCTCATTAAAATAAAAACGATATGAACACAACCAACATTTTCAAACTTTTTAATGTTTTTGTTTTTAAAATGTCTTCCAAAAATTCATATATGTTTGTAGTTTCTTGATTCTACATTGAAAATATTGGTTTCACACATGCATTTTTCACATGCATGATTTTCAATTAGTAAAATGTTGCAACTAAAATGTTAAAATAGAATAATTTGATTCAAATGTTCTCTGACTATGTTGTGTTTGTTCCATCTTTTCTTGGTTCTAAATTGATAACAATGGTCCCGAGTGCCGACATGCATGCATATTTTGCATGCAGGTGTATGGTTGGCTTGTGACTTTTAACAATAACATCTACAGTACCATATTTAATGTCTCCATTCTTTGACAAAAATAAGGCTACGATTTATCCAGTTGTATCTACCACCATGGGTGGTGGCCCAGTGGCGAAGGCATTGTCTTCCCACATCCATGAGTCAAGTTTGACTCTTGGGAGGTGCGAAAAATTCTGGATTTTCCAGTGGCTCTCTTTGGAAACCTAGCGCTGTACTCCAATCAAAAATTGGTCATAGCTGGGGCGGTTGATGAGCTCCACTGGTGCCTCGGTGGTGGGTCTCTTCCTATGGGTTGTGTTAAATCAGGTTGGCAACTGGCTACCCCGGGCCGTGCTGGGTATTGGGCTGTTAAGGGCCGTGGCACAAAAGGCCGAGTAAAATGGCTATTCAAGTTACTCCGGTCTTATGAATACCTTGGAGTTAGACCGGTCCTAAGCCGGAAAGTTAGCCCGGTCCGAGAGAAGACTGAGGTTAGACCGGTCGAAGGTACTTCGGGGGTTAGACCGGTTATAAAGTTACAACGGTTCTGACATGTTAGTTCGGTCGGGCCAGGCGAATTGTTTCTCTTGAGGAACCAAAGTAAGTTCAGAGAAAGGAAGAACCGAACCAAAGATAGTTCGGTCAATAAAGCTGAGCACAGTCATGTTTACTTCGGTCGTATGGTAGTTCGGCCGTGATAGAACCATCTCACTTGGTTTATGCAGTGAGGGGGGTGTTGGAGGATAAGCATTATCTTCCAGGAGTATGAATCCTAGGAGGACTCTACATGGAGGAGTAAGAGTCCTACCAGGATTGTACCACGCGAACCTATAAAAGCTCACCAAAATCACCTATGAAGAGGTAATGCAGCTTTAATTCTCGAATACACAGAGCTTTTGCCTATCTATCTCGTTTACTGACTTAGGTATCGGAGAGGTTTCCGGCACACCACCCACCGGCTAGCTCACGTTTGTGTTTTCAGGTAGCAGAACGACATCGTACGGAGGAGCGTAGACTTGATCAACAGGATTATACGAGAAGGTGTATCTCTTTCCCGTACAATTGGCGCCGTCTGTGGGAAGTCAGACAAGAACAACCTCTTGATCAAGCTTTCTCTCAAAAATCAATGGCGAACAACGAAGAATTACCTCAGTCCGCCGTTGACGGACTAACTCCAGAGGGAGGTGCGAGGCGCGAAGGCCTACCCTTGGTCACTCCCATGGCAAACCTGGAACCACAGAGGCATAATTCCAGGAGGGATGCAAGGGGTCGAAGGCGGACTAACAGCCCCCATCACTCTCATTCGCAAAGCCCAGAAAGACAACGACGAAGGATTGATTCTCAAACTTTGGAGGATCGTGTCAGGGAACAAGACGAGTTGATAAGGCAGATGGCAGTGGACATGGAATCTTTAAAGCGCCAGGTAAAAGGAAAAGAAGTGGCGACAGGAGAGGGGCGCACAAACAAGACGCCCCCTCGCCACTCAGAGGGTCGTAGTAGGAATTCTACACCCTTTCAAGCAGAGAACAAAAGCCTCAGGACAGGCGACACGCAATCCAGATCTTCCAGGACTCATCACTCCAGGTCCGAGAGGAAGAGGTCTGAGAGGTCATACACTGAGGGGAGCACATATTGGCCCTCGCATACACACCAGACAAGGTCTAGACAGACGGAGTTGCCCAGATCGTCTGACCTACGATCCGTGCTAGAAGAAAAGGCGCGATGGAAGGAGGACGCCAGGGCGCGCGATCCACACAGAGTTTCCGCCTTACAACGGTTGGCTCCTCGGATGCACGGAAGCGTCGAGGTTGGAATGCCAATACCGCGTCCGGCCTACGAACCAGCGGACAAGGCATTGGCGAGGCTGCAGACCTCACCATTCGTCCCAGCAATAGAGAACGCGCCCCTACCGTCAGGCTTCTTACAGCCCAAATTCACAACATATGAGGGGAAGACGGACCCCTACTCACACTTGAGCCACTTTCGCCAGGTCATGGCTGTATACCGGCGGAATGAGGCCTTGATGTGCATCCTATTCCCTTCAAGCCTTGGCGACCTAGGCCTGACTTGGTTCGAGAAACTTCCAGAAGGCAGCATAGCCTCCTGGGCGCAATTGGCGGAGGCGTTCGTGACAAGGTTCCGAACAAACACTAAAACTCCGGTGGAGATCGATCAGCTACTCTCCATCGACATGGGCGACAAGGAGACCCTAAGATCATACAACAGTCGTTACTGGGAGACATTCAACCAGATTGGGGATTGCCTAACCAATCTCGCCGTTGCACAATACAAGAGAGGCCTTCCAGTCGGGAACAGACTAAGGGACTCTATCACCATGACACCACCTCTCACCATGGAGGCCCTGATGGAGAGAGTGCATCAACACATCAGGGTAGAAGAGGATGGCACTCGTGCCAAAGCAAAATCTGGCGCGACCCCAGCACCAGAGAAGAAGACCTCAGCAAAGGTCAATACGGTAGATTGCCAGAACCGAAACGGACGGGGCAGGCGAGACAACGGTGAGGACCAGGACAAGAGATGGTTAAGAGTCCGCACTGCCATAACCACGGTATTCAAGAAACCGATCTACCGAATACTTAGTGAGATTCGAGACGAGCCTTTCGTCAAGTGGCCAGCCAAGCTAGGCGAGGCTTAGAAGGATTACGACGACAGATCACGGTGCACCTTCCATAAAGAAAAGGGGCACCGCACTGAGAACTGCACGCCATTAAGACAGCACCTGGAGGAGTTGGTTGCAGCGGGTCACCTCGACAAATACATTGAAGGAGGAACGCAACCAGCCCCCCAGGATCACAATAACCCCAATGGAATGCCAATCGACGCTCCACCTCAAGGCGTAATCAATGTGATCCATGGAGTCTTCGAACCCGAGCGTGTATGCGAGCTCAGAGGGTCGATCAAGAAGGCTGAGCACTTAAGGGAGGTGCTAAGTGCCCAGCCCGCCGCCAAGAAGGGAAAGACAGAAGCCATGAACGTCATGTCTTTCTCGGATAAAGACTTGGATAGAATATATTGCCCTCACAACGATGCCTTGGTCGTCACTCTCCGAGTCAAGGATTTTGACGTCAAGCGGATTTTGATTGACCAAGGTAGTTCATGTGAAATCATGTACTACGAGACATTCAAACAATTGAAGCTGCAGGACAAAGACTTGGCACCTGCCGTTTCCCTCCTGATTGGATTCAACTCCATGCCAGAATGGCCCGTCGGCAAAATTATCCTCCCAGTCAGAGCAGGGAGTGTGACGAAACAAGTGGAGTTCTGGGTGTTGAAAGTCCCCTCCACCTACAACATTATCTTGGGCAGAACATGGCTGCATGCCATGCGCTCGGTGGCGTCCTCCTACCACCAAGTGATGCGGTTTCCAAATGACACCGGAGTGATAGAAGAAGTTTATGGAGACCAGATCATGTCGAAGCAGTGCTTTGTCACAGTAAACGGCAGCCGCGCTGCCAGAGGATATGTTCATTCGGTTGAAGAATTTGAGAGTAATGAATTATTCGCGGATGTCGGCAAAGCGGCTAGTCAGAAAGCGGTAGAGGACTTGATGGAGGTCAGAATAGATGAAAAGAACCCGGATAAGTTCTTTCTGCTTGGTTCGTCGTTGTCCAACACTGAGAGATTGGAAGTCTTGGAATTTCTGACCTCCAACATCGAAGTGTTCGCCTGGACCCCATACAACATGCCAGACATTGATCCCAACTTCATCTGTCACCAACTCAACGTCCACCCTTCTGCCAGACCGATCATTCAACGCACCCGCAGATCGGCACTCCACCATGTCGAAATAGTGGCGGAAGAAGTAGGAAACCTGCTAGAAGCAGGGGCAATCAGAGAGGTGCACTACCCAAGATTTATCTCCAACACCGTCGTAGTGCCAAAGAAGAATGGCAAGTGGCGTGTCTGCGTCGACTACAAACGGTCAATAAGGCGTGCCCAAAGGATAGCTTTCCTCTACCAAGGATAGATCAACTGGTAGACTTAACGGCAGGGCACAACCGACTTAGCTTTCTGGATGCATACAGAGGCTACCACCAAATCGCCATGCATAAACCAGACCAGGAGGTCACATCCTTCACCACTTCAAGGGGACTCTACTGCTACAAAGTCATGTCCTTCGGCCTAAAGAACGCGGGGGCGACGTTCCAGAGAATGGTCACCAAGATGTTTGAGCCATTGTTAGGCAGAACAATGGAGGCTTACATCGACGATATGGTGGTCAAGAGCAAAGATGAGAATGACCATCTCAAGGACCTAGGTGAGATGTTCGAGATCCTGAAGAAGCATAAGTTACGCCTCAACACGTCGAAGTGTGCATTCGGAGTAGGATCTGGAAAATTCCTAGGCTTCTTGGTGACCAACCGGGGTATAGAAGCGGACCCTTCTCAGATCAAAGCAATACAGGATCTGGAGAGGCCAAACTCAGTAAAGGAAGTGCAGCATCTCACTGGCATGGCGGCTGCGCTCAACCGGTTCATAAGCCGATCATCAGACAGGCTACGACCATTCTTCCATGCACTAAAGGCTAAGTTTGAGTGGGACGAAGAATGCGACCACGCCCTGGAAAGCCTAAAAGAGTACATGTCTTCTCCACTGCTACTTGTAACCCCAATCCCTGGAGAAGAACTCTTCTTATACCTAGCGGTCTCACAGCATGCAATTAGCGCAGTATTGGTCCGCGCAGAAGGAATCCAACATCTTTCAATCTACTATGTCAGCAAGACATTACTGGGCGTCGAAACAAGGTACTTGCCACTGGAGAAACTGGCATTGGCCTTGATGATGGCCTCAAGGAAGTTGTCGCATTACTTTCACGCCCACACCATAGTTGTTCTCACAGCCTTCCCATTAAAGGCTTTATTTGAAAGAGCAAACTTCTTTGGGCGAATTCTGAAGTGGGCAGTAGAGTTGGGACAATACGACATCAAGTTCCAACCTAGGACCGCAATAAAAGCACAAGCATTGGCAGATTTTGTCGCAGAATTCACACCAGGGAGTCATCACATCTGCCCGGTCGACCTAACTGAGACAACCAAACAAGGGATGGAAGTTGACGTCGGAATAACGCAACCCCTAGTACTGGTTACTTAGTCAGGCACCAAGACAAACCAGAGTAAAGAAAGGAAGGAAGAAACAAACCATGCTACACCAAGTCAGGACTCACCGACAAGTAAAGACTTGGTGCAAACAGAAAGCAAGGAGTAGACAGCAAGCATCGACTCTGAAGAAGCCACCAGCAACATGGAAGATCCCAAGGCATCATCTGATCCCTCCACCTGCTGGAAGTTGTTCGTTGGAGAGATGTGGAAGCTCTTCGTGGATGGAGCATCCAACCGGCATGGAGCAGGACTTGGCATAGTCCTCATTTCTCCAGACGGCCTAGTAGTGGAGCAGGCAATCAACCTGGGCTTCCCAGCATCAAATAATGAAGCAGAATATGAAGCGCTTCTAGCAGCTCTCAAATCAGCATTCTACATGAAGGCCACCGAGCTAATGGTTTACAGCGACTCGCAGCTGGTGGTGAATCAAATATCTGGCGACTACGAGGCGAAGGATGATAGAATGGCCAAGTACCAAGACTTGGTCAGAACAGAGATAAAGAAGTTCGAAGTAGTGAGGATAGAACAGATCGGCAGAGAGGAAAACAGCAGAGCTGACGAACTTGCAGGCTTCGCCTCAATGGCAGACACCTCCATTCCTCACCCACTACTAATCGACTATCTGCCTAGACCAAGCATTGAAGACCCAGAAGCTGAAGAGGTATGTTGTGCAGAGTTAGGTCCTTCTTGGATGGATCCCATCATACTATTCCTAAAGGACGGCACCCTCCCAGAAGAGAAGAAAGAAGCCAACAGAGTAAGAGCAAAGTCGCAGCGGTTTTGGCTCTCTCCATCCTTGGCATTGTACAAGAAGTCGTTCACAGGACCTTACTTAAAGTGTGTTCACTCCAACAAAGTGGAAGCATTCCTGTTCAAAATACATGAGGGGGTATGTGGCAGCCATCAAGGAGGAAGATCATTGGCATACAGAGCGATTTCACAAGGATATTGGTGGCCGTACATGCAAGCGGATTCAGAGAAGTATGTCAAAAAATGCGAAAAGTGTCAAAAATTCGCACACCAAATACACCAACCTGCCAGAGAACTTCTACCTTTGACTAGTCCGTGGCCTTTCGTAATGTGGGGATTAGACATTGTAGGCCCACTTCCAACAGCACCAGGCAACAGAAAATTCTTTCTTGCCGCAACCGATTACTTCACAAAGTGGGTGGAAGCAGAAGCCTTGGCATCAATCAAAGAGAAAGATGTAAAGAAATTTGTCTGGCAGAATATTATCACTCACTTTGGCATACCAAAGGCATTAATCTCAGACAATGGCACTCAGTTCGACGGCAGAATTTTCAGAGGCTTTTGTGAAGAGTACAAGATAGAGTTCTACAATTCCACACCGGCATATCCCCAAGCAAATGGACAGGCAGAGGCATCAAATAAGGTAGTCTTGGATGGATTGAAGAAAAGGTTAGAGAGAGCCAAAGGCAAGTGGGCAGAAGAGCTCCCCCACGTTTTATGGGCTTACCGCACCACGCCTCGCCGATCAACAGGAGAAACAGCATTCTCCTTAGCTTATGGCATGGAAGCAGTTATCCCATTAGAAGTGAGCCTCCCCACAATCCGAAGTGAAAACTTTGATCCAGACTTAAATGGCGAAGCCATAGCATTAGAGCTTGACCTTGCGGAAGAAAGAAGAGACAGAGCATTGGTTCACATCGCCTCCTACCAACAAGAGTTATCCAGAAAGTATAACAAAACAGTACATTCAAGGCAATTCAAGATCGGGGATTGGGTGCTGTGCAAAGTAATGGGAAACACCTTAGTTCCAGGAGATGGCAAGTTGGGACCTAATTGGGAAGGACCTTACAAAGTGGTCGGATTGGCAGGCAAAGGGGCATACCACTTGGAAGATGAGGACGGCAAAGCAATTCCTAGGCCATGGAACACTGCAAATCTCAAGTTGTTTTATTTCTAGCTCTTTTTCTCTTTAAGTATGTGTAATTTTTTACTTCATCAATAAAACAAATCGATTCTTTTTTAATAATTGTTTTCAGTAAGGAAGTAGCTTTAGTAAGAAGCACAGCATTGTAAACATAGTTGGCCGGATTAAACCAACTATGACCCCGCCTAAGCCCAGGATAAGGATCTAGGCTGCAGGACGTTTGGTCGGAATAACCAAACACTATATTCTAAGTTGGCCGAAAAAACCAACTTAGAGGTTGGCTGGATTAAACCAACACCCCTCTTAAGCCAAGGATAAGGATCCAGGCTGCAGGACGTTTGGTCGGAATAACCAAACACTATATTCTAAGTTGGCCGAAAAAAACCAACTTAGAGGTTGGCTGGATTAAACCAACACCCCTCCTAAGCCCAGGATAAGGATCCAGGCTGCAGGACGTTTGGTCGGAATAACCAAACACTATACTCTAAATTGGCTGGAAAAACCAACTTAGAGGTTGGCTGGATTAAACCAACACCCCTCCTAAGCCCAGGATAAGGATCCAGGCTGCAGGACGTTTGGTCGGAATAACCAAACACTATACTCTAAATTGGCTGGAAAAACCAACTTAGAGGTTGGCTGGATTAAACCAACACCCCTCCTAAGCCCAGGATAAGGATCCAGGCTGCAGGACGTTTGGTCGGAATAACCAAACACTATACTCTAAATTGGCTGGAAAAACCAACTTAGAGGTTGGCTGGATTAAAACCAACACTAATACTCTTCAGCCGAAGTAAGTGTACGGCTGAAGAGTGGTTGGCTGGATTAAACCAACACCTTATACTCTTCAGCCGAAGTAAGTGTACGGCTGAAGAGTGGTTGGCTGGATTAAACCAACTCCTTATACTCTTCAGCCGAAGTAAGTTATATCGGCTGAAGAGTGGCTGGCTGGATTAAACCAACTCCTTATACTCTTCAGCCGAAGTAAGTGTACGGCTGAAGAGTGGTTGGCTGGATTAAACCAACACGTTATACTCTTCAGCCGAAGTAAGTGTACGGCTGAAGAGTGGTTGGCTGGATTAAACCAACACTAATACTCTTCAGCTGAAGTAAGTTATACCGTCCGAAGAGTGGTTGGCTAGTAAGTTAGATAGCTTAAACCGAGATCACAGTTGAGCAAATGAGTTCATGCAAAAATCATTACAAGTGAAGGCATATATATACAAAACTGAAACAAGAGTTGAAGAAAGATTTTTTCATTAAAAGTGCAAACCAAGTACAATTGGGGGGCCGCAGCCCGGTTACAAAAAGTTCAAAAACAAAAGAAAAGAAAGAAAAAATCAGCGGAGAAGTGCATCTAGTTCGGCATCAAATTCATCTTCGGCATCTGCCCTAAGTCCGGTGGCGGTCGGGAGCACGGTCTGAACTGGGAGCTCGGTCTCAGCCTGAACTTGGGTCTCAACTTGAACCTCGGTCTCAGTTGATGGTAGCTCGTCCCTTCGGTCTTCAATGATTGGCTCTGACCGAACTGTCTGATTATTTTGTTCATTGACAACCGGGGTGGGAGTTTGCTCATCTTCTTCAGAATCCTCATCATCATCATCATCTTCGTCACCAAACCCCTCAAGGAACTGCCTTTGGAGATCGGCAGCGTATTGTGAAAGTGAAGCTGGAATGGAGTACGGTGGAGCGTCGTAGACTTCGGTGTCGGGCGTACAACCGAACTTCTCCACCGCAGTCCTCCAGCCACATTTGAAAAAGAGATCTTTGGTTGCGTCACACTGGAAGGTGTAGGCGTCTTCGGCTTTCTTGAAGCCTCTTTTTTCGGCCTTCCTCATCTCCCCCTTCAGCTGGTTTATTTCGGCATCTTTTTTCTTCTCAATTGAAGCCAAGTGATGCAGGAACCTGTCCTTGGTCTCAATGGCGATCTTCTGTTTTTCGTCCTCGGCCGAATTAACCACTTCGGTTAAGCGACCGTTTTCAGCACGGAGCTCGGCCAGCTGCTTTTTGACTTCTTCTAGTTCGGCCGTTTTTAATTCGGCCTCAGCCATGGCCTCCCTTGTATTACGCCGAAGTTCCATGACCCTCCTGTGAGTGACTTGGTTTTTCTGGATGGCCTGTAAAGGAGGAGTAACGTTAGCCGGACTCAAAGTTGGAAGAAATTTACATAGATAGAAGAAATCTGTTTTACCAGGATCATGGACTTCGTAGAGGACCGGATTGACTTCAGCTCGGTGTTAAGCTGTTTGTAATGGTGCTCCATGTCCTTCGGAAGACACACACTTTTGGCCAGGTTGTAAGCCAACAAGTGGTCCTTCTCAGCGACGACCGAATCTTCAGCAGTGATATCTCGGTTGTCGAAGGAGAGAACAGGAGCCCATTTGGAGGAAGTGGTAGTCCGGTCGGATTGCTCCAGTTGGAGGCTTTGCTGGGGGCTTGGAGGAGAGCTTTGTGGCAGAACGGTCTCGTCCTCATCAGCAAGACGTGGCTCGGTTTGGGTAGTCCGAGCACACTTGTTTCAGCGAGAAGAGGATGGTTGCTGGGATGGAAGGGCCACCACGGTTTCAGTGGCTTGGGCGGTTGGTCGCACGTCGGTTGGAGTTGTAGCAGTCAGAAGGGCCTTTAGCCTGTTCTTCTTTGCCATTTCTTGTTCGGCAGTAAGTGGCACTAGGACGATCTGGGGCAAGGTCGGGTCCGGTTCAGGTGCGTCTTCGAGAAGGAAGTCGGTCACTCTTGCTTTTCGGCGACCGGAGTCTCTGTAGGTCGGCTCGAAATTCAGGAGTTTTGCCCAGCTTCTCTCCTTTACTCGCAGTGCGGCGCGCAGAACACCAAGGTTTGGGTAGCCGTAGTTCGATAGAAGATGGGCTTTATCTGCAAAAGAAGTTTAACTGTTAGTTCGGTCCAGAGAGGAAAGCCGAAATAAAAAAAAGTGTGAAATGCAACCGAAGTATGTATACCGGGCTCTCCTTTTTTCCAGTTTATTCTTCGGCCAAGAATCTGGGCTTGAAGGTCTTCAAAATTCCCAGAAACCCAAAAAAAGTCATCGTCGTTTAAGTCTTTGTCCGGTGTGTGTTTTATTATTTTCTCCCGGCCACGGCGTACTCTTAAGTAATAACACCAGCCTTCGTTCTTGGATCCTATAGAGTATTGGTGAAGTATCTCGGCCAAACCGAGGTTGAGACCGGTTTGGTGGGTCAGTGCGGCTATACCAATTATTATTCGGTATGTATTGGTGGACAGCTGGGTGGGGCATAGTCTGGTTTGTCTTAAGAATTCACATATTAAGGGTTGGACTGGGAATCTGAGTCTGGTTTCTATTATTGATTGGAGGGTAAAGGGGACAAAGCCTTCGTTGTCCCAAGGATCTACATCTTGTTCGGCTAGGGTGAGGTTTACATCGGTTGGAATATTGTAATCCTTTCTGAATTCGGCTAGGCCTCCTGGGGTTTCTACTAGGAACCTATACTTCCCCATTTATTGTATAAGTTAGGTATAAATTATCTCGGTCGAATAAGTGTGCTCAGGAGCTCGGCTGAGGGCAGGGAAGTACCTGGCAACCTAAGTCTGCAAAGTGGAAAACAAGGTGTTAAGCACAGATCGTTGACCGTGCTACAAAAAAAAAAATGAAGTAAGGAAAGACAGGTCCTACTTCGGCAACGCAGTATACTACAGGACCTACCTCGGTTTTCTTAAGGTGCTTGTTATCTCGGTTCGCCAAGATGTTTGGTTATCTCGGTTCTGCCTATGGTTTCTGTTACTCCGGTTAAGCATCAAGGGGCAGCTTTCTGGGTCCAGTTTAGGAACTGAGAAAGCTGGCTTAGCCCCCAAGGCTTAGCTCGGTCAAGGGCCGATATTTCTAGTTCGGTGTGTTTTCATTTCGGCTAGTGTGAATCAATTGGTGACCTATTAAAATTACTGTGAAGTGTACAAGTTCTAGCTCGGTTCCAGTCTACCTAAATCTGTCTATAGCAAGAATAGTGTTCTAGTCTGGTTGGGGCATGAGCAAAGATCAAAAAGGTGTTCTACTTGCTATTTCATTATATTCATAGTGTTCTTGTGAAGGTTTTTTGCAGAAAACTTCAAATACTATTGGAAACAGAAAAGTGCTTTGCAAATATACAAAATAGACTGCTATGGATTAAAACGAAAGCAGCAAAAAGAAAAATAGAAGCAGATTCGTGATGTTTACCTGGATAAGAGGAAGAAAATGGACGAAGAACACAGCCACGGGCTCAGAGGTTGCAAGAAGATTGAAGGGTAGGGGCACAGAGAGAGAGCACAAGAAGTAGAAAGTGTGAGGGTAGATCGTGAAAATGAAGGATTATTTTGTGTAGAGAGCGAAGTGGCGGGAACTGTTCAAATTTTTCGGAGTACGAGGGCGGCGTTACAGCTGGGGATGGCCAATGAGAGCCTGCCACGTGTCATTGGGAGGACAATCGATTCAGTTTCTGCAAACTAAAGAGACGTTTTGACCGGACGTGCACAGTACGGCTCAAGTTTTAGCTCGGCTGGATAAGCTAAATGGTTTTTAGCTCGGCTGGATAAGCTAAAATGGCTTGTAGCTCGGCTGGATAAGTTAATACTTTAGCTCGGTTTATAGACAGGTAATCCCTATTATGCTACGCAGATGGAATTAAGGGGCAATTGAGAGGGTAATTTATATGCAAATTGGGCCGAGCTGGGTATTGGGCTGTTAAGGGTCGTGGCACAAAAGGCCGAGTAAAATGGCTATTCAAGTTACTCCGGTCTTATGAATACCTTGGAGTTAGACCGGTCCTAAGCCGGAAAGTTAGCCCGGTCCGAGAGAAGACTGAGGTTAGACCGGTCGAAGGTACTTCGGGGGTTAGACCGGTTATAAAGTTACAACGGTTCTGACATGTTAGTTCGGTCGGGCCAGGCGAATTGTTTCTCTTGAGGAACCTAAGTAAGTTCAGAGAAAGGAAGAACCGAACCAAAGATAGTTCGGTCAATAAAGCTGAGCACAGTCGTGTTTACTTCGGTCGTATGGTAGTTCGGCCGTGATAGAACCATCTCACTTGGTTTATGCAGTGAGGGGGGTGTTGGAGGATAAGCATTATCTTCCAGGAGTATGAATCCTAGGAGGACTCTACATGGAGGAGTAAGAGTCCTACCAGGATTGTATCACGCGAAACCTATAAAAGCTCACCAAAATCACCTATGAAGAGGTAATGCAGCTTTAATTCTCGAATACATAGAGCTTTTGCCTATCTGTCTCGTTTACTGACTTAGGCATCGGAGAGGTTTCCGGCACACCACCCGCCGGCTAGCTCACGTTTGTGTTTTCAGGTAGCAGAACGACATCGTATGGAGGAGTACAGACTTGATCAATAGGATTATACGAGAAGGTGTATCTCTTTCCCGTACAGTTGGCTTGTGACTTTTAACAATAACATCTACAGTACCATATTTAATGTCTCCATTCTTTGACAAAAATAAGGCTACGATTTATCCAGTTGTATCTACCACCATGGGTGGTGGCCCAGTGGCGAAGGCATTGTCTTCCCACATCCATGAGTCAAGTTTGACTCTTGGGAGGTGCGAAAAATTCTGGATTTTCCAGTGGCTCTCTTCGGAAACCTAGCGCTGTACTCCAATCAAAAATTGGTCATAGCTGGGGCGGTTGATGAGCTCCACTGGTGCCTCGGTGGTGGGTCTCTTCCTATAGGTTGTGTTAAATCAGGTTGGCAACTGGCTATCCCGGGCCTGGGCCTACGGATGTAGTGATGACACCTCAGAAGATCCTTTTTTTCCGATCAAAAAAATAATAATAATAAAAAATAAAAAATTATCCAGTTGTATCCGACGTGATATATTTTATGTTTACTGTATATTCAAAATATTATATAGGGTTGTTTACAGAGGCGAAGGATTGAGGCCATTAGGCTTCCTGCCTATATTCTTGTGTGTTTTTTATTTTACTACTTTTTATTGTGTGATTATTAAAATCACGATTTTTAACTCGAGAGATGTTTGGAGTTGGATGTGCCTAATTTAAGTCTACTTTGATGGTTTGAATTATTCATCTTATAAGATCAGTTAAACTAATTATTTATGTAAAATTTTAAGTTGATTTGATATCAATTGTTATATGATCGGAGCACAATCTTATTATAAAAATGGATGACAAATATAATTTTGAGATTAAATCATTTATTTCATTTTATTTTATTCGATCATATAATTATTGATGCATTATGTATAGATGATCAGTTCAAAAGGTCTTATAAATTGAACATTTTGAATCAAAATAGACCTTAGAGTGGACCTATTGAACTTACAACAGTTCTTTCGTGGGAAAATTATGCAAATAATCTATGTACTTTACATGATGTATCAATTAGGTTCTTATAGTTTCAATTTGCTCGATTTTGTCCCTTAATTTAACGGATTGTGTCATTTTAGTCCAATAAATAATGGTTGTCAAGTTAATTTAATGGAAAGTCAAACAATGTGTCAATTTGGTCCCTGTATTTTCCACAATGTGTCAATTTAGTCCCTGTCAAAATCGAGAAAATTGAAACTACATGAATCAAATTGACATATTATTTGACCTTCCGTTAAATTAATTTAACAACCGTTATTTATTGGATTAAAATGAACAATCCGTTAAATTAAGGGGCAAAATCGAGCAAATTGAAATTATATGGACCAAATTGACACATCGTGTAAAGTACAGGGACTATTTGCATAATTTACCATTCTTTCATTTGTTTTGAAAAGTTAGTTAAAAGTTAACAATTTGATTTTTTTGACTTTTTTTGAAACATGTATAAAAAAATAAAGTGGTAATATGGCTTAAAATAGATTAAAAAGCCAAAAAGTGGCTTTTAACCCTCTAACCAAAAAGGCCTGAATTACTAACCCAAGATGATGATCTAATCTAGAAAGATTTAATAAACAATTTTTTTAATTTTTTTTTTATTAAAGATTAAAAAAGCCAAAGTTAATTTTTTTAGTGGATTCTGTTTTTAATTATTATTATTATTATTATTATTATTTATTTTTATTTTTATTTTACAGTTTATGTCCGTCTGTTCAAGAAAAAATATTGCTAAAAAGAATTGCTAAAAAGAGTTTTTTTAGTAAATATTTTTTTAATTATTTTTTTTAAAATAGAGTTTTGAAAAGAGTTTTAGTTTTGAGTTTTGAAAATAATTTTAAATTGAATTTTGAGTTCTGTGTTTGGTTATGAGTTTTGAAATTAATTTTTGAATTGAGTTTTGAGTAATTTTGAGTTGTGTATTTGGTTATGAATTTTGAAAAGTTTTTTAAAAGTTTTGATAGCATTTGGTTTAGTTTTGGAAGTGTGATTTTCTTTTTAGAGTTGTGATTTGAGTGTGGAATTGTGAGTTGAGTTTTGAAAAGAAAAAATTTGTTTGGTTATGAGTTTTGAAAAGAGTTTTAAAATTTTAAATTTTGAAAAGAATTTTGAGTTTTAAATTTTTGAATTTTGAGTTGTATTTTGAATGTTTTAGATTTTTTTTAATTATTAGAAAATGTTTAAGAAAATTTTATTATTATTTTTTAATATTAATTTTATTTTAAATGTTTTTAATTTTTTTTATTTTGTAAATATTTTAATTTTTAATTTTAATATTTTAAACTCAAAACACAACTCCACACTCAAATCGTAACTAAACACATAACTCAAAACTCAATTCAAAAATTATTTTCAAAACTCATAACTAAACACATAAGTCGAAACTTCACACTACTTTCAAGACTCTACACTAAAATTGTAATCAAACACATAACAAAAAAAATTAAAATATTTAAAAATATTTTATAAAGTAAAATAAAATATTTAAAATAAAAAATAAAAAATATTTAAAGTAATTATTATATATTGATAATAAAAATATTTTTTTTTCAATTTTTTAATATTTAAAACAATACAGCACAAAAATATATGAAATATAGTGCACATTAAAATAAACAAATAAATATTTAAAATATAAATGATTTATCTTAAAAAAATATAAAAGTAAGAAAATTTTTAATATATTAAAAAAAATAAATCTAAAAAATTTTAAAAGACAACACGCAAATCATGATTCTAAAAATAATTTTAAAAAACAAAATAAAAATATATATATTTTTAAAATAGAGTTTTGAAAAGAGTATTGATTTAGAGTTTTGAAAATAGTTTTGAATTGAATTTTGAGTTGTGTATTTAGTTATGAATTTTGATCATGATTCCACACTCAAACCAAACACAACCTAAGTTTTCTTTCTAAGTTCTCGCTCTAAGTTTTCTCTCCTAGGGTTGCTGAGTGAGACTGCCGTTTGGGAGGGGGAGGGGGGCTTCTGTCTCTCTCCGGTCGCCGTTCTCCTCTCCCTCCCTCCCTATTTTTTCTTCTACTTTCTGCAAAATAAATCTTGGGAGATTATTCTTCCCACTTTCTTGTGAGGTGTTTCTTTTCCTAGGATGGAAGTTTTTGAGTTTTCTCCTCCTCTTCCCTCTTAGTCGGAACTAGATCTGTCGCCTTTCCGTCGCATCTCACCGTTTCTCGCCGCCGCCACCACACCATAATCAGATCTACCGCCCATCGCCACTTCTCGCTGTCGACACCACCACCACAATACTATGGTCAATCTTCCACTAGATCTGATTTCTTCCTCCCCTAGATCTATGTTTTGGTTTGTTTGTTTGTTTGGTTGGTGGTTTTTTTTTTTTTTTTTTCCTTCTATGTATTTGTGTTTGTTTGGGCTCCATGGGTGTGATTTTGGTAGCTTTCCCTCTCTAGGATGAAAGCTTTTGTAGTATCTTTGACTAGCACTACAACGATTCTAGTTTAGACCCGACCCATTTGATGTTTTGAATCCGGGTTTCATTGTCTTATATAGTTGTTCATATCCTGTTTTCACTTATTTCTCTATGAGTTTGGCTATTAGGATGTGTTAGTTACGTTTGGAACAGGTTGATAGCTTGTTTTTCAAACTGTTATTACCCAGAATTTTGCTTCTTCACTCGAGCGACATTTCTTGCAGCTGAGCGGTCTTTGTGAACTCTCAGTAGTTTTGCAAGTCTGCAAAACTACTGGGAGGTGGTATTCTTCGCTTGTGCGGTGTTGGCTCGAGCGGCCCTTCTTGAGCTCGAGCAGTGGTCTTCTGTCTGTAAAACTTCTGAGAGTTGATATTTTTCACTCAGGTGAAGCTTCTTGCGCTCGAGCGGTGCAACTCATTGTGTTTGCTCGCTCGATCGACACTTCTTGCGCTCGAGCGGTGCAATTCATTGTGTTTGCTCGCTCGATCAACACTTCTCGCCCTCGAGCAATCTACGCGTATATTAGTTCGTAAAAAACCACTTTTGAGTCACTTTTTCATTTCTCTATTTCTCTCTCTCTGAACATTCTAAAACCCTAGATCTACAGCCTATCTCTTTAAAACTCTATTTCTCTCTATAAATACACCTAGATCCGTTGAGTTCTTCACCTGTGTCCCTTTATTAAAAAGGTAGAGTATGCCGTGAGCTTCCTTTTGATTCGAACGAAGTTGGGTTTGGACGTTGTTAAAGTTCCTTCACTCTTTCTCACATCTTCTAAGCTTGAGGTAGAGATTCTCCGCATTTTCTTATGATTTTTAACTTAAATATTTGTCTTTATAAAACAACATTGTGATTTGAAGGAATTTTAGACAAATCTAGAGTTTGGCTTGATTTCAAAAGGGGGATTTTCAAATGCTTTGAAATGATTAAGAGAATGTATTTATTGTTAAGTTATGATGAATTAGTAGATTTTTACCTTTGAAATTAGTTTGTCAAGAAATGGGGTTTTACCTTACATATATCAAATGTTGATTTCGAAAATATAAATGAAATTGATGTTGGAAATATGAAATTGCGTTGATATTGATGATGATAGTGGAGTTAGATATGTATTATCACTGCATCTTGAAATTTAAAAAGTTTATCTTTATTAAAAATTATTTATCTGTTTAGAAATATTTGTTTTGGACTATCGATGGATGATAGCTATGATTGTTGTAGAAATTGCATGAAAATTAGAAGAATTGAAACTATTGTCTCATCTTTTTGCATCGAGTATTATTTCATATCTATATATTGCATCGAGCATTATCTTTTTTATAATTCAAATCATATATGGATGGAAAGGATATTCAGTTTGGAAACGCATTATCTTATTGGATTATACGTTATGGGCTATCGTTATTTTTTTCGGGGCGTGACAAGCCCTAATGTTGACCTCTTATGATTGCTTCTGAGTTGCAGTGTGGGCTAGGATCTTGTATGATTATGTCTTTGATACTATTTTAGCTTTACCTATGTAATAACCCTCACCACTAATTACTGGTTAACCACTGATTACTGCTAAACTGAGACTGATTATGATAAGTAATTGAATCGACTGAAATACTGAACTGATTGATTGAATGTACTAGTTTAAATGCATTTCTATCTGTTTGACTGTTAAATTATCTGTCCATGTTTTATGCTTTAAACTGCAAATTGAAGGCCTTGTCGGCGGCCGAATCCGAAATTGATCGATGTGTTATGATCATTAGAATTTATGTGATTTTATGGCATATTTAATTAAAATGTGATTTGGTATGATTAAATTAGATTAATTAAAGTTAATTGCAAGAATTGAACTTAATTACCGAAATGCCATGTTAGTAGGCCATCTCATACAACATTTGAGACTTGATTTCATAACATTTCCTCAGCCACTTCTAGTCCATAACCGACCAAGAGAGAAGAGAGGGAGAAAGTGAGAGAAATTAAGTTCCATCTTGTGAATTGCTTTGTGAATCAAAGAGATTGAAGGTTGATTTCATAATTGAGCTTCCTACACTTGATAATCAAGGTCTAAGGTAGAAAATCCACCTTCTTAAACTTATCTTTGAGTTAGTTCTTGGTTGATTCTTGTTATATTGAAGATCGGAGTCAAAATTGGCTTAATATATTGAATTGAGTAGGAATTCATGCTTGCATGTTGCCATTCTTGAGTTTTGAGGATTTTTGTCCATGAAATTGTACATGCATGTTCATATTATAGTTCTAGTTCACGAATTCCTCATGTTTTTGAAAGGATTGACTCATTTGAGCAAGTGATTAAAGCTTTGAATTGGTTTAAATTCATGCATGTTATATTTTACATCATGTTCATGAAATTGGGTTTGAAATTGGATTTAATTGATCTTCCTTTGGGGCCTTGATTTTACAATTGATCTTTGAAACATGTTATACTAAGAGTTTTGAAGTGTTTTTTTTCAGAAAATTAGCCCAAGAGGATCGAATTCGAGGCATTTAAACTTGGTTTTGAGCTTGAGGTTCAAATCTGGAATTTCCAGAATTTGGACTCACGCTCGAGCGGGGAAAGTGGTGCTCGAGCGTGAAAATCGTGCTCCCAGCACTTTGCATTGTTTTACAGTCCGCTCGAGCGGGGAAATGCACGCTCGAGCGGGGTCTTGTGTCACATGCTCGAGCGGGTGTCGAGCGCCCATCGAGCGTGATTTTCACACATCCAGTACTTTTGCCATATTTTGCAGTCCGCTCGAGCGGGGAAAGTGACGCTCGAGCGGGGAACCTTTGTCTGCAAGTCCGCTCGAGCGGGGAAAGCCACGCTCGAGCGGGACCCTGTTTTTCTGAAAATTCTGAAAATGTTTTAAAGTGTATCTTTGCATCCTCATTTCATTCTAGGCATTCATAGGCCTAGTTTAAAGCATCTTAATGAGAATATTGATATAGAACCACACTGAGTCAATTAGGGAATAAGTCTTTGATTCCCGAATGTGTAACTTAGTGTGTGTTCATCCTGTAACGGTGTAGGGTTGGCATCCGGAGACGCTCTAGCTTATCTGTAGCCCAGAACTCTGTGAGTAACAATGTTGTAAAGATATGTTCAAAAATGATTATCTTCTGAATGGTTAAACTGTACTGTTTCTGGATTGATACTGTTAACTGAATGAATGTATGTCCTCTATTTTGAACTCTATTGTGGCATCTATAGCAACTATTATTACTGTTACTGCTCCTGTTATAGAGATCTCTGTTAGTTCCTATCTTGGAACTTCTGTTTACTGTTATGATGGCCATCATTGACTGCTCGGTCTTTCAAGACCTACTGTTTACTGTACTGTTCTCCTAATGGATAACATATGACTGTTATGACTGAATGACTGATATACTGAATCAATTGACTGTTTTCAATACTGAAAGGATATTCATTCTTAACCTCTTTACGCATTATGTTATTCACTGGGCTTTAGCTCACTGCTCATATATATATATGTAGGTGTTTAGGCACCGGACCGCTAATAGGGGCGTCAGGCTAAGCACTGTTTTGTCAAGCCAACCCTTGTGCCTCACCTCGAGGTTCCAGTACTGTTCAAGCCAAGGCTATAAGGTGTTAAAGATTCCCTTTTTTGTTTGTGTCCTGTATAGACTGAGTGAGACTTGTACTGTACTGAATGTTTCTGTATATGTTGTAAATACTGTTCTGTTTCCGAACGTGTATATATATGAAAAGTCTTTTTGCATACAGACTGTCACAGCTCATTGGACACTATTTAATTACTGTTTTGGCTTCCGCCATGCCCCTATACTCTGTAATACTGTCTTACTGTTAAGCAGGCCTTCGGTAATCACGGATTACTAGCCGGTTACGGTGCTAAACCCATAGGGGCGGGTTTGGGTCGTGACAGAGTGGTATCAGAGCGTTACTAAACCACGAGTTATACCGCACACACGTTTCCAAATGAGCTATAGGATGTCCTAGAAAAGTGATTAGGGTATTGCATGAGCATTGAAAAGTGTGTGTGGCCACGACATGATTATATGTGCTAATGTGTTAATATGTTTAAAGTATGCAACTTCCTATGTTTATTATTATCGTGTTGCATATAGTGAAATGGATACTGCAAGGACTACTGATGAAACTGAATCATCTGACGCCAGAATGGCGAGATTAGAAAGAACCGTTGAACTACTGACTGAAGCCTTAAGGCAACAGCAACAACAGAACCAACAGCCCTCACCTCCTCCGGTACAGCCGGAGCAGAATGTGAATGATGACATCATCACTCTAACATAGAAGTTTAGCAAGATGAAACCGCCATCCTTTCAGGGAGGCCTTGAACCCTTAAAGGCTGAAGCATGGGTTCTTGAAACAGAAAAATTATTTGAAGTCTTCCCGTGTTCTGAAGCACACAAAGTACTGCTAGCTACCTTCACCTTACAAGAAGAGGCCAGAAGGTAGTGGATGTTGGTCCGTGACACCAACACAGTTGTGACTTGGGCTCAGTTTAAAGAGTCCTTCTTTGAGAAATACTTCCCACAGTGTGTCCGAGACCGCAAGGTGACTGAATTTGAACAGTTGAGGCAAGGTACCATGTCTGTTGCTGAATATGAATCGAAATTCACCGAGCTTGCCAGATATGCACCACACATGGTGGACACTGACTATAAGAAGGCCAGGAAATTCGAAGACGGCCTTAATGTCGAAGTACTTGACAGAATTAACGTGTTGAAATTGCACAAGTATGTGGATGTTCTTGACCGGGCCATTATAGTTGAATCAAATATTGAAGCATTGAAACAAATTGAAACACCAGCGTCTGAATGGCGTAGTAAGAAACGGGGTTTTAAATTCAAGAAAGGCAGAAACAACCCACTGAACAAAAAGCAAAACTCAGGGTCAACCATCGGCTCTAGTCAGGGAAGTGGTTCCACACCACCCTATTCTGAATATGGTAAGAAACACAACGGGGTTTGTTATAAACTTTCAGGTGCTTGTTACAGGTGTGGCAAGGTGGCCCACATGGTCAAAGATTGCCCTTCCACTCCTCAGGGCAATAGTAAAGCTGCACCAAGCGCAGCAGCATCAACTGCCCCACCAAAACCCAACCCTAAAGCGACTGGAAAAGAGCCTTTGAGGCAGGGCCGAGTGTTCGCACTGGTACCGGGAGATGTGCAGAATACCGAGACTGTTGTGTCAGGTATTCTCTCAATTTGTACTCAAAATGCATATGTTTTGATTGATTCGGGGTCTACACATTCATATGTATCACATGCTTTTTCGCGAAAATTGAATAGACCATTGGAACCCATGAATTACTTGTTAGCTGTATCTTCACCTGTTGGGGGATCTGTGACTTATGCTTATATGTACCCTGCATATGAAATTATTGTTGGGGGTATATTGATTTACTGCCTCTGAACATTGATCATTTTGACGTGATATTGGGAATGAACTGGTTAACAAAATATCATGCTACTATAGACTGTGTAACAAAACAAGTTGTTTTCCGTCCACCTGGCCTACCCGAATTTGTGTTTAATGGAGTTGGAGTGGTACCTCCCCCATATTTGATTTCATCTATGAAAGCATACAAACTGATTATAAAGGGGTGTAAAGGGTATTTCTATTCTGTAATGACTGTATCTACTGATGTTAACGCTAATGTGAATAGTATTCCTATAGTCAGAGAATTCCCAGATATTTTTTCAGATAATCTACCAGGGGATTTGATTGATAAGGAGATTGAGTTCACTGTTGATGTGATACCGGGTACACAGCCAGTATCTAAAGCTCCTTACCGAATGGCTCCGACTGAACTGAAAGAATTGAAAGTGCAACTGCAAGAACTGTTAGATTAGAAGTTCATCAGGCCCAGTACTTCGCCATGGGGGCGCACCTGTCTTGTTTGTGAAAAAGAAAGACGGCTCACTGAGACTTTGTATTGATTACCGTGAACTGAACAAGGTAACTGTGAAAAATAAATATCCATTACCGCGTATTGATGACTTATTTGATCAGTTACAGGGTGCTCAAGTATTCTCTAAGATTGATCTCAGATCCGAATATCATTAGCTGAAAGTTAAACCAGGACATTGATAAAACTGCTTTTCGAACGAGGTATGGACATTACAAATTTTTAGTTATGCCTTTTGGAGTTACCAATGCACCTGTTGCATTTATGGACCTTATGAACAGAATTTTTAAACCATTCCTCGATGACTTTATTGTTGTATTCATAGATGACATTCTGATTTATTCCAAGAGCAAAGAAGAACATGAACATCATCTGAGACTTGCCTTACAGACCCTAAGAGAACAGAAACTGTATGCGAAATTGAGTAAATGTGAATTTTGGCTTGATCATGTTATGTTTTTGGGACATGTTATTAGTAGGGATGGAATTTCAGTTGATCCACAGAAAGTTGAAGCCGTGGTAAATTGGCCTAGACCAACAAATGTTACAGAAGTCCGAATCTTTTTGGGGTTAGCCGGGTATTACAGAAGATTTGTCAAAGACTTCTCCAAAATTGCCTTACCACTGACACAGTTGACTCAGAAGGGGATATCATTTGACTGGACTGACCAAAGAGAATCAGCATTCCAAGAGTTGAAAACTCGACTTGTGACTGCACCGGTTCTTACCCTACCTTCAGGTACGGATGGTTTTACCATTTTTAGTGATGCTTCTCATAAGGGTTTGGGATGTGTTTTAATGCAGAATGGGAGAGTTATTGCCTATGCTTCCAGACAACTGAGACCGCATGAAAAGAACTACCCGATCCATGATTTAGAACTTGCTGCAGTAGTGTTTGCACTGAAAATTTGGCGTCACTACCTTTATGGGGCAACGTGTGAAGTGTATACTGACCACAAGAGCTTGAAATACTTCTTCACACAGAAAGAACTGAACATGAGGCAGCGGAGATGGTTAGAATTGATTAAGGATTATGACTTACAGATTTTGTATAATCCAGGGAAAGCTAACACCAAATTTAGCCTGTTTACTCACCGGACAGAAAGAGTTGCTTTGTGACCTTGAGAAATCTGAAATTGAGATTGTTTTGCGAGAACGAGGTGGAACAATAGCTGCTATTTCTGCTCAACCGGCACTGATTGAAGAAATTAAAGAAAAACAGCAACAGGATGACTTCTTGAAGAAGATCATCGAAGAACGAGAATCCAAACCAAGGCCGGATTTCAAATTTGAGAATAATGCACTGAAATTTCAGGGAAGATTGTGTGTATCGAATGATTCTGAACCGAAAGGAAGAATTCTGCAAGAGGGCCACAATTCAAAGCTGTCTATCCATCCAGGGAATACAAAAATGTACCAAGATTTGAAATTGAATTTCTGGTGGCCGGGAATGAAGAAGGAAATTGCTGATTTTGTATCGAAATGTCTTCATTGCCAACAAGTCAAAGCTGAACATCAACGACCCGCAGGCTTATTGCAGCCCTTACTGATACCGGAGTGGAAATGGGAACATATCACCATGGATTTCATTGTCGGTTTGCCTCGCTCCAGTAAAGGTATGGACTCAATTTGGGTTATAGTTGATAGACTGACTAAATCTGCTCACTTCTTACCTGTCAAAACAATTTATAATGTGGACAAATTGGCTGTAATCTATATTGATGAGATTGTTAGATTGCATGGAGTGCCTGTGTCCATTGTTTCTGATAGGGACTCGAAGTTTACATCGAGATTCTAGCAAAGCCTATAGACAGCATTGGGTTCTGAACTGAAACTGAGTAGTGCATACCATCCTCAGACAGATGGCCAGTCATAAAGGACCATCCAGACTCTGGAGGACTTACTGAGAATGTGTGTCCTTGATTTTCAGGGAAATTGGAAAAGCCATTTGCCTTTAGCCGAATTTGCTTACAACAAAAGCTTTCATTCAAGCATCGGTATGGCGCCTTTCGAGGCTTTGTATGGCAGAAAATGTAGATCTCCGATTTGCTGGGTAGAAGTTGGAGATGGGCCTTTGCTTGGGCCCGAGATTGTCTATGAAACTACCGAGAAAGTGAAATTGATTCAACAGAGATTGAAAACTGCACAGAGTCGACAGAAAAGTTATGCGGATGTCCGTAGGTGAGATAGAGAGTATGAAGTAGGTGATCACGTTTTTGTTAAAGTGACACCGATGAAAGGCCAGACTCGTTTTGGAGTCAAGGGTAAGCTGGCGCCGAGATATGTCGGACCGTATGAGATTATTGAGAAAATCAATCCGGTGGCGTATCAAGTAGCACTTCCTCCTGAAATGGAGCATATGCATAATGTCTTCCACATTTCAATGTTAAGGGATTACCTCCGGGATCCTTTCCATGTGATTGAGCCTACCCGTGTAGTGCTAAGTGATGACTACACGTATGAAGAACGGCCTATTCAGATTGTAAACAGTCGGATCAAGAAGTTGAGAAACAAAGAGATTCCGTTAGTGAAAGTTGACTGGCAAAACCATGGTGGCGTGTATGCCACTTGGGAAAGGGAAGATGACATGGCCAAGAGATATCCTGAATTGTTCCCACTGGATCCTGTTTTCTTCCAGAACGAAGGTAATTCGAGTTTGGAAGACCAAACTCTTTTTAAGGAGGAGAGACTGTAAAACCCTCACCACTAATTACTGGTTAACCACTAATTACTGCTAAACTGAGACTGATTATGATAAGTAATTGAATCGACTGAAATACTGAACTGACTGATTGAATGTACTAGTTTAAATGCATTTCTATCTGTTTGACTGTTAAATTATCTGTCCATGTTTTATGCTTTAAACTGCAAATTGAAGGCCTTGTCGGCGGCCGAATCCGAAATTGATCGATGTGTTATGATCATTAGAATTTATGTGATTTTATGGCATATTTAATTAAAATGTGATTTGGTATGATTAAATTAGATTAATTAAAGTTAATTGCAAGAATTGAACTTAATTACCGAAATGCCATGTTAGTAGGCCATCTCATACAACATTTGAGACTTGATTTCATAACATTTCCTCAGCCACTTCTAGTCCATAACCGACCAAGAGAGAAGAGAGGGAGAGAGTGAGAGAAATTGAGTTCCATCTTGTGAATTGCTTGGTGAATCTAAGAGATTGAAGGTTGATTTCATAATTGAGCTTCCTACACTTGATAATCAAGGTCTAAGGTAGAAAATCCACCTTCTTAAACTTATCTTTGAGTTAGTTCTTGGTTGATTCTTGTTATATTGACGATTGGAGTCAAAATTGGCTTAATACATTGAATTGAGTAGGAATTCATGCATGTATGTTGCCATTCTTGAGTTTTGAGGATTTTTGTCCATGAAATTGTACATGCATGTTCATATTATAGTTCTAGTTCACGAATTCCTCATGTTTTTGAAAGGATTGACTCATTTGAGCAAGTGATTAAAGCTTTGAATTGGTTTGAATTCATGCATGTTATGTTTTACATCATGTTCATGAAATTGGGTTTGAAATTGGATTTAATTGATCTTCCTTTGGGGCCTTGATTTTACAATTGATCTTTGAAACATGTTATACTATGAGTTTTGAAGTGTTTTTTTTTTTTCAGAAAATTAGCCCAAGAGGATCGAATTCGAGGCATTTAAACTTGGTTTTGAGCTTGAGGTTCAAATCTGGAATTTCCAGAATTTGGACTCACGCTCGAGCGGGGAAAGTGGTGCTCGAGCGTGAAAATCGTGCTCCCAGCACGTTGCATTGTTTTACAGTCCGCTCGAGCGGGGAAATGTACGCTAGGGCGGGGTCTTGTGTCACACGCTCGAGCGGGTGTCGAGCGCCCATCGAGCGTGATTTTTACACATCCAGTACTTTTGCTATATTTTGCAGTCCGCTCGAGCGGGGAAAGTGACGCTCGAGCGGGGAACCTTTGTCTGCATGTCCGCTCGAGCGGGGAAAGCCATGCTCGAGCGGGACCCTATTTTTCTGAAAATTCTAAAAATGTTTTAAAGTGCATCTTTGCATCCTCATTTCATTCTAGGCATTCATAGGCCTAGTTTAAAGCATCTTAATGAGGATATTGATATAGAACCACACCGAGTCAATTAGGGAATAAGTCTTTGATTCCCGAATGTGTAACTTAGTGTGTGTTCATCCTGTAACGGTGTAGGGTTGGCATCCGGAGACGCTCTAGCTTATCTGTAGCCCAGAACTCTGTGAGTAACAATGTTGTAAAGATATGTTCAAAAATGATTATCTTCTAAATGGTTAAACTGTACTGTTTCTGGATTGATACTGTTAACTGAATGAATGTATGTCCTTTATTCTGAACTGTATTGTGGCATCCATAGCAACTACTGTTACTGTTACTGCTACTGTTACAAAGATCTCTGTTAGTTCCTATCTTGGAACTTCTGTTTACTGTTATGATGGCCATCATTGACTGCTTGGTCTTTCAAGACTTACTGTTTACTGTACTGTTCTGCTAATGGATGTACCACATATGACTGTTATGACTGAATGACTGATATACTGAATCAATTGACTGTTTTCAATACTGAAAGGACATTCATTCTTAACCTTTTTACGCATTATGTTATTCACTGGGCTTTAGCTCACTGCTCATATATATATATATATATGTAGGTGTTTAGGCACCGGACCGCTGCTAGCGGCGTCAGGCTAAGCACTGTTTTGTCAAGCCAACCCTTGTGCCTCACCTCGAGGTTCCAGTACTGTTCAAGCCAAGGCTATGGGGTGTTAGAGATTCCCCTTTTTGTTTGTGTCCTGTATAGACTGAGTGAGACTTGTACTGTACTGAATGTTTCTGTATATGTTGTAAATACTGTTCTGTTTCCGAACGTATATATATATAAAAAGTCTTTTTGCATACAGACTGTCACAGCTCATTGGACATTGTTTAATTACTGTTTTGGCTTCCGCCATGCCCCTATACTCTGTAATACTGTCTTACTGTTAAGCAGGCCTTCGGTAATCACAGATTACTGGCCGGTTACGGTGCTAAACCTATAGGGGCGGGTTTGGGTCGTGACAACCTATGTGTCTCTTTGCTCATTTTTCCTTTATATAGAGTAAGCTCTATTTCTGTAGGCATAAAATCCATTGTAAGTATCGTTTGACTTATCCTTAATAGTTTTTACTCCCATTCAAAATAATAATAATAATAATAATAATAATAATAATAATGTGCAAACGTGGATATCCCTTTCATACTCTATGCAATAATTTCAGTCTTCCTTTGTGCTTGTTCCACCCGTTATTAACTGTAACCGTGCGATATATGAAAATTTATTTTTAAAATAGAAAAATTAATTTTAAGTGTTAATATTTTACGTATAGAAAATTTTAATAATTTAAAGTTAAATATAAATAGATTTACTAATAGTTGATTAGAATTTGTTACTGTGTTTGATTTTATATAAAATAGGCTCATAAAAATAATTTTTTTAAAGTTAAAAAAGAGGTGTATTCTCAACCTGAAATCAAATTATCATTTGTGTTAATTAAATTTACCAAAAATTATGAATTCCACTTGCATCAAAATAATTTTTTTTTGAAAAATAAAAATAAAAACAACGAAAAATTCTATAATATACAAATTATGACTTAATTATAATTCATGGTGTATTATTTTAGTTATTAATCGAAAAGGTCTTTACTAATTTCTTATATTTTGGTTATGTTTAAGGTGGTGCATCGGGTCTTTAATTATACTTCAAGTGGTGTTTGATAATGATCTATTATAATATTTTTATAAGACAATATTTTAATATTTTATTATATGAAAAAATATTGAAGGTGTGTTGACTGAAAGGTAAAATTTATGCTTATATTAGTAAGATCATAAAAGTTATTTACATTAATGCATAAAAATTTACAAATTCAAATCATAAACAGTGTTCTCAAAGGAAATCAGACACAAAATCTCTATAACCTTTAACAATTTCAGTTCTCAAAGTGGTTCTGATTATTTATGTGACACATCATAACAGCTGCAAAATTTTTATTCTCATCAAATTATTTTTACGTATATTTTTTTGGCAGAGCTCATGAAAGTGCATTATTAGTAATACTATAAATTCAAAATTTTTATTTAAAAATTAATCCATAAATATCAATAGGGTGCATTAAATATATACAATCATTTTTTATCAACCATTATTCTTTAAAATAATACTACACACTATTTATTATTTGACATTTCTTAATTTATCTTCTAAAAATTTAACCAAAAAAGTATTTGAGTTTCATTATTTTAATTAATCAATATCAAATTGGATGCTATGCATGTATGTAAATCACTTTTAGAAATATGATATCCGACATAAAATCACAAAGAAATTAACTTTAATTAATGTAATGATATTTTACACTAGGAAAAATTAGTGAAACATCCCTCTTCAATTTTGTGTAGTAGGAGAGGTCCAAATTTTTTTTATTTTTTATTTTATTTATTTTTATTAGGTAAGGTCCCTCAACATTGTCACAGAGAAAATTTGACTCAAAAAAATTTTGCCAGACTCAGAGAAATTTTAGTCCCCGACTAAGAGAAATTTTAATTTTCACAGAGAAAATGCTGTGAAAATTAAAATTTCTCTTAGTCGGGCAATATTTATTTGAGTTGAAATTTCTCTATGAAAATATTGAGGGACCTTAACTATACTATGAAAATATTGTATGTCTTTTATTTTATAAAATCTTAATATCAAAGATTTTAAAAAAATTCCCATTTATAATATGATATGTGTTCCAAAAGAATAATATTAATTTTAATAATCTTAATTTTATCATTTTATAAAAGTGTTACTTGAATACTTATATATAATAATAAATTTAGTTACATTATTTGTTTATTTTGATAATTTTAGTTCTATTGTACTATAAAAATGAAATTATCATATAATGATTTTATATGATATATATTCAATTATAATATAGTAAAATAAATACTCGTTTTGATATTAAAAATAATAGTTAAATTAGAAAGAGAATTAGTAATATAAAACTAAAAGTGATTCTAATTATTTAATTTAAATTTTATTTTTATAGTTATTTAGAAAATAAAAATATGTAGAAATAGAACTATAGAAAATTTATTTAAAAGATTAAATATAAATATGTTGTGAGATTGGATTACGAAGAAAATACAAAAATTAATTATGTGGAGTATTGATTTTTTTTTAATATTCTTTTTGAATTATTTATACATATTGTATATAGGTGTACAAAATTTTGAACATTTTATTACGTAAATTTATGATAAAATTATATATTTTGTAATCAATATTACCAAATTTTATAGTAAAATTATACCAATTTATGATAAGGTGCATATGTTCCTTTCCCTCAAGATTAAGATAAAGAAATAGAAAAGATATTTAAATACTTGTCAAATAAGGTAGATATGGCTAAATAATATATTTTTTTTCTTTTCTCACCCAAATTTGCAAATTTTATTTGCTTAAATGGTAAATATATATATATATATATATTTTCGAGATAGTTTGCTTAGCTACCCTTTTGCACTCCTATCTAAGAGATTAGAGGGTTAATCCTTGTCAAGGGTAAGTCAATTATTTCTCCTTTATTATGAAAAAAATCCTATTATACACACCCGACAATGCTACGTAGCTCAAATTTTGTGGCTCAAAAGTGACTCAAATGGCCAAAACGACGTCATTTTGAGTACAAAACAACATAGAAATGGCCAAAACGACGTCGTTTTGGCCATTTGAGCCACAAAATTTGAGTTACGAGACATTTTCCTATACCGACCTCTTGAAAAGCATGTACCGTATGCACTGTTAGTTATGTCATTTTTTTTTAGTTATGATGAATTTTTTTCTTTAATTTTTTGTTTTTGTTATGATGACTATATGTCTGGACCAATTTACGTACGCCTCAACTAATTTCGGGACATATGCAAAGCGCCCCTCTATTAAGTGTTATATTAATTTGTTTACTTGTACTTTACTTTGATATAAATAATTTCTTATTGATTGATGAAAAAATAAAAAAAAACAAAGAAAATAAAAATGAAAGAAAGAAAGGTTGAAGCCAAATAGAGTCAGAAAAAAGAAAAAAAAAAAAGAAAAAAAGATACAAACTAATTTATTAAGCTTTTTGTCAAATAAAACCAATCATAAGCGGAGAAATATATCCTACCATATGATATTTGTATTCTGAATTATTTTGTGTGGTTGGTTTTGTGGACTCTAGTAGTGTGAAATTGATGGATCTTAGCTCTATGAATAGTTGGCAAAAAATTGGAAAGATTGCATATCAGTTGTACAATGAGAAAATAATTTCATTGTCTATTATGTGTATGGTGCAAATTTTTCGTATGTGTTATACTTACGCTTTGAAATATTTCACTTTGATTGAGAGAATTATAACATAGGATTGAAATTATTAATCCATATAGGACTCACATTCTATTGTTTGGTTGCAATTTTTGTTATTTAGATTAGACTCTGATGGATATTTTATCCAACAAAATTAGAGTATTTATATATATATATATATATTTTGATTCTACTTGAAGAATTCCAAATAAATATATAATTGGAATAACATATTTTCATATCTATTGCAAACAAATGTGGATAAGAAGAAATTATGTACTTCACTAATTCAGTTGGATAAACAATTCCACACTAATTTTATAGATTGTCTATCCTCTCATTATTAATCTTAGTAATCAAATAGGACCTTGTAATATTATTTTAAGACTTTCTCACTTATTTACAATTTTTTTAAAAAATTAATAATTAGTTTCTTGCTATTTGAAGTATAAACTTTTTTGAGAAAATTGTTGAAAAGTCCAATCTAAGGAAGGTATAAGCATTGGGTCTAATGGATATTTTTTGTTGATAAGAGATCCACATTTTATGAAATAGTTTGGTGAGAAGTTATTTTAATGTTTTAAAGGACACTTTTTTTTTCAAATTTTATGCCTTATCTATATGTTGAATTTTTTTGACTATCTGTTTAATTTTTTTTGACTATATGTACAAATATTTTTTTATTTGTTTAATTTTTTGACTAACTGTTCAATATTTTTCTCTTATCTGTTCAAATATCTGTCTAAATAAAATCTATCTATTGAAATTCTGTGCAAAGTTTTTGACTATATGTTAACTCGAATTCATCAACATTCAAGAGGATCTGTTCAGATCTATCCACCAAGCCAAAGGAGCCACCGTAGGCTGTAGCTTGATGATGGAGCTGCCGCTGGGGGAGGCGACAATGACATTTGATTTGGAGATAACCCCCAAAACCCTAGAGCGCGATATAGATCTGGATCTGAGCGGCGATGGCATCATTGATGTGGTGGACACAGAGACGGTGATGGTGAGGAGGCGAAGAAGAGAGAGTGAGAAGAAGATGGAGAGAGTGAAGGTTAGGAGGCGAAGTGGAGGACGGCGATGAGGAGAGAGAGAGAGAGAGAGAGTTTGGTTTGGTCATTTGTTTCCACAGACCGTGTATACCATACATATACATGGGTAGCTTAGTCATTTTACGTAAGCTTATCTTTATGGACAAAATCTTTTAGAGAGTGGCCATTTGGGCAAATAAAATTCAAAATTGAATTTTTTAATTTTTCTGGGTTTATTTCATTTTCTATACCTAAACTATTGTCTACGTATACATCTGAACTATCGATTGAATTTATCAAATCCCTAAAGTATATAAATCAAGTCTATTTTGTTTCTAAAATATTTAATTCAAACCTGTTTAGTCATTGAAAAATTATAAAAATAAAATATAAATCCATAAGTATTATAAATTAGTAAAAGACCCTACCGAGTTAAACTTTTATTATAGAAAGATTTTAAATTTATATTCTATCTTTAAAAGGTGTCTTGTTTTGCTCTATGTATATTAGAGTCTACTTTCTCATATTTGCCAATAAAATTATATAAGTATTACATATATTGAAGAAGTAGAATAAAATAATTTAAATAGGGCTCATTTGGGAAGCTAGTTGGCTTTCAACCCATTTTGGGTCACATTATTTACCTACCACAAGACAAAAAAGTCAAAAAAAGCCAAAAAATTAGCTTTTAACTAACTTTCCAAAACATTCCATAATAGCACTTCGTTATAGATAATAATAGCACAAAATAATATATTAATTAACTTATTAAAAAAACTTAAAGAAAAATTTAAAGACAATCAATTAGAAATTATAAACGAAATCTGACATATTATATTGGAGGATACAGTGTCACTACTGTGCGTGAAGCACAACGGTGACTGTTGTGAGGATACAGTGTCTCTACTGTGCGTGAAGGACAACGGTGACTGTTGTGCGGCTCGTGGGACTCATTTTGGGTCCTATTTTAATGATTTGAACCGTTGAAATTTTGAAAAATATCGAGAATAATATACTTGTAAAAAATCAAGTTAATTAGATATTAATAACTTGTTCATCAAATCACATCTTTATATTAAAAAAATGAATATATATGTATCAAACTAATTACAAATGTTATTTGATGAAGAGGTTATGTAACGCCTCAAAAATTGGGCAGGGTATATCTATTTATGCTACAAAACCCACCTAATAGATAAACATATATATATAGCTAACTATTCCATACATCCATTTCCATTAAATCCTAAATGCCAAATACATGCTATTCACATCTCAATGCCCCAATTCCAATCCCAAGCATACATTTTACAACAAGTATGAAATGAAAGCCGAACAGATAATAAGTGCCCTACAGGCTTACAAATTTATCCAAGAACATTCTTGGTTACACAAAATGGAGTTTCAACTCAACGCAAATACAGCCCTGGGATTACATTCAACAAATAACAATAAAACAAAAATGAAGCCTCAGCTCCGAGTCCTCCCAAGTCAATGCCTTGGTGGATGCATAGCACTTGTACCTGAAATGGTTTCCCTTATAGAGTGAGCCACAACCCAGTAGAGATATACTACACAACATATGAACCATGACAAGACTAAAGAGGAGTATGCTCATGCCATGCTCATGATAAAACAATTTATGTCTCTTTTTATAAAGCATGCAATGCTGAGATGCAACAACAGATATAAAACTATTTCTATTTTAACCATATCTGTTACATGAATACAAGGTCTATGAATCTCTATGTGAGTGTCTGTAAGTAGGCCCTAATGCACTACCACTATCATTTTTACCAGTACACTGGAAGGCTCGACACCTAACCGCGCGGTTATACACCCCCTATCCAGATTCACCAAGTATTCATCTTTTCGCAAACAAATACATTTCCAAACATTTCTAAAAAACAGATACATTTCCAATGAGCTGAATGTAATGCAATGTCCAATGCAACAAATGAGGAATGTGGTTCAATTTACCTAAGTTTCATGCATTTCTACAACAATTATGGCTATCATCTACCGATAGCCCAAAACAGATATTTCTAAACGGATATTTAAATAATTAAATTCTAAAAAATTTTCGATAAATACAATCTATTCCACATTTTATCAAATATGAACAACTACACTAGTTTTCATATTACAATCACGTCCGGTAACCTCTTAAGGTCCATTTCTAACCGTGTCAGTTTTATTCCAAGAGATACATTAAACAAGATAATACCGTTAATGCCCAAAAAAATATCATTTTCTTTCTAAACTCATTCTCCAAGCATTATTCAATTATGACATCCTATTTTGATCGTAAAGCCCCAAAAGTTAAACGTAATTCCTTTGTTTTCTTTAAAAATGCTCTTTTGGTCACAAACCGGTAAAAATTTCAAAACCAATCGAATCGAAGTTCGTTTTTGTTCAAATTTAAAACATAACTCTTTCATAACCTTACAAACATATTCCAAGTTTACACTTTCGCAATTTGCGCATCAACTTTTTATTTTTCTCAAAATTTCTCTTTTAAGCAAATAAATCACAAATTTTTCAAAAATTCTAATTAAATTATATACAACTTTAAACTCCCTATAATCAAGTAAAAGTGCATAAAGAAGTGTAACGTCCTCAAAAAAATACATAAAACCCCACATTCTCGACAAGCATTGGTATAAGAGAAATAAATATCTTTCTATTCATCAGAGTATTCATTATAAAAGTATTACATGTTGACAACAAAAGTAAATGCCCTATGGGCTTACAACTTTTCAAGCCAACACTTGGTTACAAAAAGAGAGTACTAACTCAAATACATGTTAAGCCATTGGCTTGAGTTTACATGTAATACATCAAAAGATAACGAAATAACCAAAAAGAGTCTTCAACTCCCAGAACCTTCCAAGCTATGATCTTGGAGGTGGCATATCACCTGGACCTGAAAATGATGTCCCATATAGGGTGAGCCAAAGCCCAGTAGAGATATACTAAACCAAATATAAGCAATGTCCACAATAATAGCATGTGATAGATGGTCAACACTTATAACAATTTATATCACATTACAGTTCCATGACAATTATGTCCATGTTACATTTCACTTTCTTTTACTTATCAATTCATTTCATAAACGTGGCTCAGAACCTGGCCAGATAATTTAAAAGAGATTACATCTCAAATTTTATCAGTTTCATACTTTGCAATTCCTATGAGATCACAACTCATATTAAAACACTTCCAATACTTCACGTAATACACATATTTGCTGTATTAACACTTCCATTTAGTACACATATTTGCTGTACAAACATTTCATAAAGATACACATATTTGCTGTATCTATGGAGTCCATTCCCTATCTCCTCCCAAACTGGTTTAAGAGTCCATCCCTTATCTTTCCTCAAACCGTGGAGTACATCTCCTATCTCCTCCCACACAATACACATATCCCAAGTATATAAGCAATTATCATACACAAGGATCAATCAATACACACATTTGCTGTATTAATTCAACCGTCATATTCAATGACATATTCACTGCGATTAGTTTCAGTTTTCCCTAATCAACATACAGTGTCTACAACAATCAAGACTATCCTCCACCGATAGCCCAAAGCAGTTATTTCTAAACAGAAAATAAATGTATTAACTAATACAATATCAACAATTTCATCGGTGAGTGATAAATTAATCCAACTACACCATTCAATCCCATAATTTCCCAATTTCATGGATGTCAACTCAATTTCATATTTTCCCAAATTAATTATACTAATTAATTTATTTCCATAATTAGGGCATTTCCACCCTTTATCAAAAATCAACCCTAAGGTTCAATTTCCTCAATTTGACACTAATAATGCCATTTTTCAAATCTTACAAACACATGGAGTTTAATATATGAAAAACCCCCTTTTGTTAAATTACAAATTAAACCCTAACTTTTCCAAAAATTACCAAACATCACTAACTAATCAAAATGACCAAAATCAAAGACAAAGCTCATAAGATGGAGTAGGGTATCCCTACCTCGAAAATAGAAGCTCAAAGGAGTAGATGACCAAAATCCAAAGTGCTCCAAATCAAAGATTTTTCAGATTAGAAGGAAGCCCAACTCACCCTCTACATTTCTTACAAAGAACTTAGGGTAGAAACACACAAGAAGGAGATGAATACCTAGAGAGAAGGTGTGTAGAGAGAGAGGGAGCTCAGATCTAGGGTTTACAAAACAAAAGAGATGAAAAAGTGAAGTGTAATCCTGTTGCTGTCTGCTGATATAACACAGGCTCGCTCGAGCGAAGGATTGGTCGCTCGAGCGACCAGACACAAAGAACCCTCGAGCCAACAATTCGAAGCTTCAGATCTGCAATCCAGAAGCACGCTCGAGCGACAGAATGCTCGCTCGAGCGAAGAAACTCAAAACATACACCTCGCTCGCTCGAGCGAAGAAAGGCTCGCTCAAGCCAAGAAATGAAACTCTCAGGTCCAGAACCAGACGCAGACGCAAGCTCGAGCGAAGGACTTCTCGCTTGAGCCACCAGAAACAAAACTCAACTCTCACTCGAGCGAACAAACCCTGCCTCGAGCGAAGGATCCAAAACAAAGAGCTCACTCGAGCGACAAAAGGCTCGCTCGAGCGAAGGACCAAAATTCTGGACAGCAACACTTGGTTTAAACTCACTACCAATCTGTAACAAACCTGCCCAAAACATCCTATAACTCAAATACAAAGTATTGAAGGACAGAAACAAGATATATACAACAACCCACATCCACAGAACCAAGTCCGGATTACACTAATCAATGGAGGGAAAACCGGGATTGCTATAAGAAGTGTAAGAAAAATTCCTACCTCAAGCTAGAAGAGGAAACAAGCAAAATTCTAAATTTTTGATTTTGTCGAATTTCGATCTCCGCCGATCAAAATGTTGCTCTCGCCAAGCTCTTCATTTTGGCATTAAGAACTAAGGTCTAAAACTTAATGGATCTTGCTAGATCAAGAAAAGAATTAAGGGTTTGTGGTGGTGTTTAGAGGAGGAAGATGAGAGAAATGAGGGAATAGAAAAAGAGAGAGAGAGAGAGAGAGAGATGACGAAGCTCTGCTTCTCCAAAACGAAGAGAAAGGAAATCAAAGTAAAGGGAAAAAGAGAGGAAGGGGGTGTCCATGTGCTGCCTCTCTTGATTAAATATATTTTATTTTTATTTTATTTCAAACATCTATCTATATATATATATATATCAACTAAAAGTACATTTTAACATTTTTAATGACAAAGTAAATATAATATTTTCTCACCACAAAATATATCTTGTTTGCTTGTACACATCAAAAAATATAATATTTTGCTCACTACGAAATATACGCCCATTTTATTTATTACAAAAATATATAATTTTTCCCCATACAGTACACACCATAAAATCAACTATCAACTATTTATTATAATCCTATATAATAAATAATAACAACTCCCAAGGTGATTATTACTAATCACATTTTGAAAGGACCAAAATAGACCCAACAAATTTATCTCAAATCATGGTTCGAACACCAAAAACTCAATTTTAAATTCTTCTATAAATTAAACTGAACACCAATCAGTCCGTGAATTTTCATAAAATAAATACTCACCATTAAATTCTGAAATTTTTATCCCACATGCTAGACTCATATAAGAATAACATATAAAACTTTCATAATTTTCTGAGATCGAGAACTATTTTTAAAAAATACAAAACCGAACTATTTTCGCACAAAATTTACACGGCAATCAAATTCGAAAATTTGCTCAATTAAATTATGCGCTGGCTATTTTAAAAAAAAATTGGGTCATTAAAGGTTATTAATATCCGATCAACTTGATTTTTTTATAGATATATTGTTCTCGATATTTTCTAAAATTTTAACGGTTCGGATCATCAAAATAGGACTCAAAATGAGTCTCACAGACCGCACAACAGTCACTGCTTTGCGTGAAGCAGCATTGACACTGGATCCTATACTAGATGAAAGCAAACAAGAAACTATTGTAGAAGATAAGTAAGACAATAATATAGATAAGGAAAAGGATATATAAGTCACTTTTGAGATCCATTTTCTAGACCCAATGATATATGTAAATGATATGATTGGTTGGTAATTAGAAAAGGGGCTTTGATTCATCCCCCGAAAGGGGGGGCCCCGAATCCCCCGATTTTCCATTTCAAGTAAAAAAAAAAAAAAAAAGAAAACAGAAAATAAAAAAAAAAACAGTTTGCCAAAAATGGAAATTAGGGGGATTAGGGGGAGTTTTTTTAGGAGGATTTTTCATTTTCCTTAGAAAAGATATGAGAGAAAGTGTTTCCTTAAAAATCTTAATGGATTGCCACATTATTAGGCTTGAAAATTGTGTCTAATTTTTAGACTTAAATAACAATACTCGATATATAATTATTGTTACCATTATAAAGAAAATTCACCATAAGATTCTGTAATAAAATATTAATTAGGTAAAATTTTTACTAATTTAGATTACTTTTTATATTTTATTTTTATAATTTTTTTCATGACTAAATTGAATTGAATTAAATATTTTAGGGACAAAATAAACTTAATCGATAGTTTAGGAACTAACACTTTTGGCAACACACAAAATAAGCAATTTATTAGTTTATTTAGATCACATCACCTTTATATTTTTCTGTATGTCTTTTCGAAATAAGTAAAAAAATAAAGAAATAAACCATACCCAAATCAACATGAACGTTGATTTATATAACTTATGAACTTAAGAGGCTCAATAAATAGTTTAGTTAAGTAAACAATTTAACAATAATTTAAGAGTAGAAAGTAAAGGGTAATTCTATTTCACACCATAAAAACTTTCAGTACACAATACAGATGGTGTTTAGATATGAGTTTTTGAACAAAAGTCAAATATTTGAATATAAATTTATGAACATAAAGTAGTATTTATTAATATATAAATAATTGAACAAAATATAGATTTAAATAATTTATTTTTGTTCAACATTTAAATTTGAATATTTAATTTTGCTGAAAAACTCACATCCGAATACCATTTATAGCCCCCGTTTGGGAAGTGGGTTGGCTTTTTGGTTTTTTGGCCTTTTTGGCTATTTTAGCCTGGGCTAAAAAGCCTGGTTTGGGAAGGACTTTTTGACTTTTTTGACTTTTTGACTTTTTGGTGAGGTGTCTTTATGATAAATTACGGAACTGCCCTTGACTTGTTTTTACATGGCAACTCACCAAAAAAGATGATCCTCCACGTCAGCAAAGATTCCTGGACCAAATTTGTTTGAACATTTTTTTTTTTCTTTTGGGTTTGGATTAACCGTTCTTGATTTTTTTTTTTTATAATTTATTTTTTTTGTCATTTTTCTTTTTTTTATACATTAATTATTGATTGTTCTTTAATTTATGTTTTTTTCTTTTTTTTATTGATATATAATATATATTTTTTATTTTTCAAAAATGAATTTTCATGGATTTTATTTATTTGTAAATTAAGTCGCGAATGGTAATTTTCCTTTTTATGTTTTTGTTTGAACATTTTTTTTTCTTTTTGGTTTGGATTAGGCGTATTTTGATTTTTTTTAAATTTATTTTTTTGTCATTTTTCTTTTTTTATACATTAATTAGTTCTTGGTCTTTAATTATTGTTTTTTCCTTTTTTTTTATTGATATACAATAACTTTTTGTTTATTTTTATAAAATGAGTTTTCATGTGTTTTATTTATTTCTAAATGACGTCGCGAATGGTAATTTTCCTTTTTATGTTTTTTTTTTAAAGATCTTTGAAAGAGGCGTATTTTTCTTGTTATTTTTTTATTTAATTTTTTAAATAAGGCGTATTTTTTGTTTATTTTTCTCGTATTTTTCTAAATGACGTCGCGAATGGTTATTTTTTAATTTTTTAATTTTCCATTTTTAAAATGAGCCGTATTTTTGTCGATCTTTTTTTTAAAATTTACGATTTTGTCAATTTTTTTTTTTGTTGTAAAAAATGGGGTTTCATATGTTTTATTTATTTGTAAATTACTAAACAAATGCTAATTTCTCTTTTCTGTTTTTTTATTTAAAATGATGTGAAAAATCATATATTGCTGTGGCACATCACAAAAAATGTAATTAAAATAGAAATTAATGTAATTATACCAAAATTATAAAAAAAAATTAAAAAATTTACAATATTTTTAAATTTTTTTAAAAAGTTGGTGTAATTTATCCAATTTTTTTTTAATATTAAAAAAATTCAATAATAATAGTTTGGAATTGAACGGTGGTGATTGATTCCTTACGGCGCATATGTTAATGGGGTCCACCACTTGCAACGCCATACGCCTCAGAAGCAGAGGCAACTCTTCATGGTATTTTGGTAAATTTACCCCAGTCAACATTTCAAACCAACCCGTGAAGCAGGGAGCTTCTATATACACACACCCTTTCCTCTCTATACAAATCTTTCTCAATACACACACTAAAAAAATAAACCCTAATATATATGACTCACTACACACACCTCTAATTACAAATATACCCCTAAATGTAAATTTCACACACACACCCCCATCACACACACACACCCGTGAGACCCCTCTCTCACACACACCCAGCTGAGAACCCTCTCACACACACACCCATCTCTCCACCGTTCCTCCCCAATCTTCAATCTTCAATCTGAAGGGCAGCGTATTGCAACTTCAATCTGTGGGCATTCAACTCTTCACATTCGGAAGCATTGGCATTGAAGGGCAAAGGGCATTGAAATCTTCACATTTTAGGTTAGTTTACACAGATTTGAATCTTCTCAATCCTATTTTATTTGTAATGTGGGTTAATTTTTACCATTTTCGAAATTTTCCGTCGTGGTTGCTGTGTTTCCTCATTCGGAACTGGTTATCCGAAATTTTTGTTCTTATTCGGCAATCTACTTCCGAATTTTATGGTTCCATTCGGCACTATAGTTCCGAAAATATGTATTTGGTTCGGATTTCAAGTTCCGAAAATAAGAGTTTTGTTCGGTTTTCAACTTCCGAATGGTAGTTTAAATTTCGGACAACAACTTCCGAACAGTATAGGTATTTTCGGTCCTGAACTTCCGAACAGTTTTTTTTTTTTTTTTTTTTTTTTTTTTTTTTTTTTTTTCTTCTTAATTATAACACTTAATTATAAAGCTTAATTATAACACTTAATTATAACACTCATTATAATTTAAAACACTTATTCTTTAGGCACACTTATTCTTTATTTACACACACACTTAGTATTTTTTGCAGCTAATATGGATTCTGAATATCAACAACGTGTCCCACCTACTGCTTCAAATAGACGACGTCGTCAATTAGATGTAGACCATGAACGGGGACGAGGGCGTGGGCGAGGACGAGGTCAAGGTCGTGGTCGAGGTCGTGATCCAGTTGAGGTTGAATATGATATTCCAAGTTCCAGTCAAAGTGGGGGCCGAAGCCAAAGACGAGTTCAAGATTATGATATGCCTGACATTGCTATGGAGGATACCTCTTTTCCTGATTCTCCTCCTGTCCAGGAAGAGTACCTTACTCATGCTTTTCCAGGTGGACCGACTGATCCGTCAATATTGCGGAGTTTCAATAGTCATGTGGCTGCAGCTATTTGGCACGGGGAGGTAAAATTGAAATTCATTTATATATGATTTTATTTTTTTGTGTGTGTGTTGTATGGTACTTTGTAATGACATATCATTTGTGTTGTAGGAACGAGGGCCCCTAAAGTGTCATAATCATTCTTCCAAGATCCTTTCATGGCCATGGTGGTTAGTAGAAAACAACACCAGATTCAAAGCCATTATTGAGCAGTCTGGACTGTCACAGTTAGCTCGTTGCACTTATCGTTTCGTCAACAAGCTTCTAATCTCCAGTTTTGTTGAGAGATGGCAACCTGAGACGAACACATTTCACATGACAGTTGGTGAGATGACCTTGACCCTGGATGATGTTGGCACTATTCTTGGCCTTCCCATTGTAGGCAAATCAGTCAGCATACCAGATGTGACAGATCATCATGGAGTTACATTACTTGTTTATGGCTTGGGGGTTACTGAAGGTGCAGCATACGAAGAGGTTTCTTCTGCTGGTGGCAATTCAGTCAGGCTTGAATGGTTGCGAAGTCAGTTCGCTGGTGTCACAGATTCAGACCCCGAGGAGGCTATAGAGCGCGCTGCAAGGGCTTATTTGTTGTTCCTGTTGGGATGTACACTCTTCAGTGACAAGAGTGGTGGCAGGGTTCCCGTTGTTTACCTCGGCTTGTTGATGGATTTGGGATCCATACATACTTATGCTTGGGGTGCTGCTGCACTAGCATTTTTATATAGACAGTTGGGGTTTGCTAGCCGGTCTGGGGTTAGGCAGATGGGTGGTTATATGACTCTTTTGGAGGCGTGGATTTATGAGCACTTCCGAGCATTCCGACCTCATCAGAACATGGGCTACAATGAAGACATGCCACACGTGTACCATTGGGCATGTAGGAGAGAGGCGGGTTCCTCCATTGACCATTTGAAATCTTTTCGAGCCCAGCTTGACAGCTTAGTAGCTACTAATGTAAGTTTACTCATCCAGCGATTATTTGAACACTTCCATTTATCTTACCCTTTATGTACTTTAATGCAAAAACACTTTACGTTTACAGGTTATTTGGGATCCATACCACAGCTGCAGAGACCGTCATCCATGTAACCCGGTTACGTTCTACCATGGATGCTTAAAGTGCTTAGACGTTGTCGAACCCTATCATCCAGATAGAGTTTTGAGGCAGTTTGGCAATGTTCAAACCATCCCAGATGCACCGCTAGCTCCTACTCGTGGTGCGCGAGGCAACATATCTGCACGATATACAGTGATGTACAGATACTTGGATAGGATCTGGGAGGCTTGGGATAACCACGTGTTATCTGAGCAACGGAGGAGCACACCAGTTCGTCAGCCTTGGCAATGTGTACCGGCTTACATGGATTGGTATAAGAATATCACGCACCTATATGTGGAGCGCACTGATGAACCGCGTGTCCATGACCAGCAGGATTTCAGCGAACATGCGGATGTAATACATTATCCTGTCTTATGCATATGTAACTTACTTTTTTTTTTCTCATATGTTTCCTAAAATGTGATACTCTTTTCAAATGCAGCGTATTGCACATGCACTGCAGATTTCACATCCTATTATTGACGCTGGTTATCAGGAGGGGATTCGCCATCCCTATCGACTTTACCAGGCTATCGAGAGTATGACACATGTTCTTGAAGGTCAGCACATCGACGAAGCTGGACCTAGTTCTGGTGGAGGTCACTTTCCATCTTCGACATTGACATACAGTCGTAGGCCTAGGCGTAGGCATACAGCTGATTCGTGACATGTTCTCTTGTTACATGTTATTTTGTTAGTTGATGAATATTTTTTTATGTTTTTTGTAAGATGACATTGTTGTAATGGCCGTGTTTTTTGGTGTTTTTGTAAGATGACATTAATTTTTGGTGTTTTTCTTATTTGAATGGAATGGCAACAATGGTATTGTAATGATATTGTAATGATATTGTAATGATATTGTAATGACATTTTATTATTAGAATGGAATGGTAACAATGGTTGTTGATTTTGTAAATGATACTTTCTTATTACAATGGACTGGTAACAATGGTCGATAACATTCAATCCACATTGCAAAACATAACAAATCAACATCAAAAACACATCCATTAATTTCTTCCATAATTCTAACATTGTCAAATGCATACATGTGTCATGCGACATCAACAACATCAAAAGTCTCTCGCGTAGCTACATTATCATGAATAATGTCCTTGAAATGTTGAATGCGACGCACATATGCATCATCCCAGTCCACAGCGCAAGGGTGACGGTATTTCCTCCAATTAGTGGCAATAGGAGGAACTGGATGGCCTGGCTGCAACAAAACCTGCACCAAATATCAATTGACTTAGTGGTCATACCTCATAACTTCTTGTACATGCACAAACCCAATTGATAAGTTTCTGTTATACCTGGACGAAATGATTTCCGTTGACAAACCCAACGGCAATCTCACGTCTATCAAGTTGAGGTACTGGCACTGTTCTAAGAGGTAAAAAGGTGAGACATTGCTGTAAAGACAAGTGGTATAACACAAGATTGTAGCACGATGCAACAAGATGCCCCATGTCTGGCATAGTCATCCAATGTGAGTATCCAGGACTGTGTTCAAAGTATGACAATATGCTTGTCAATTCTTCAAACCTTTCATAGGACCCATAAAGTGTAATATATTCCTCTTTGTGTGTGTGCAGCTCACCCAATAGGTCACGCCTAACCTGAGCCCAATCATCTTCTGTATGACCAATTGAAGCAGCTATAGCCCGGAAACCATAATTCCCATCTGCAGCTACATCCTTGACAAACTTAATGTATGGTTTTAACCCAGCAGGGAAAGCATCAACATATGCACCAGGTTTCACTGTTCTAGTAATGTATGCCTTCCCTTTCGGGTTCACCTTCTCCTTTCCCTTAACAGGTCGCTTCTTCTTGGTTTGCAGAGTAGAAGCTAATGTAGTGATTTGAGTGTCCCTAGGTGAGAAGGAATCATGTCCAGATTGCACTAACTCAAATGCACACGGGTCACGACGGGTAGAAACATTGATCTTCTTATGATCCCGAGGACGTGTTTTGGGCTTCACCTCCGGCTCAACAAGAAAAGTGCTTCCCGGATATACAATCTCTTTCAACTTTTTCAAAAGCTCCAATCGCATGGTTCTATCACTTTCATTAAACTTGTTCACAAACAACTCTACTTCTGCATGACAAGTCACCTCGGTTTCCTCTTCTTTCTTGCATATGGAGATATGAAGTTGCCTCCACTGTGAGTGTATGGTAGCAAGTGGTATAGGACGATCTTCTCTGATGTAGTCAGCAATCTCATGAGCGCAAGGTAAACCATGAGTGTGGCGAAGGACGCATCCACAAGCTTCAACATCAATACCAATGGAATTGGCTCTCTTACTCTCGACAAGCAAATACTCCAAGGCAGAGATAGACACATTACCCCGTAGCTCCCTGAATTGAGAAGGTTTAAATTGATGTTGCACAACAGTTAGACTTTTCTCAAATGAAGCCTTGATATCAGTGTGTTGTAACTCAAGCAGACTGTGTATTTTCTCAAATGATGCCTGAAATGAGACTTGACATGAACCCAATTGTCTTTTAAGTTTTGCATGTGCACTCTCAGCCCTGTTCAATTCAATGAAAGTCAAGTTAAAATCAAGTACATGGCACTTATTAATAACATATTGAAGAAAAGTAATCTTACCGGTTCGTTGTAACATTGCCACAATGTATACACGTGTCTGTCCATGCCGCCACAAATTTGTCCTTGTAAGGAACCAACCAAGTATCCATGATGTATTTGACTGCATCAGGATAACTACTGAATTCCTTAAGTAATGATTTAAGACGCTCCTCGTATTGAATTTCAGAAGATGAATACACTACAGAGTTCCACTCATGGTTGAACTTCTCCCATTTTTGCTGTGTCTCAAACATTTTCTTGCATTTGGTCAACACATTCTTACTGATATGCCAACGACATAATAAATGTCTGGCACTCGGGAATATCTTCTGTATGGCATTCATCAAGGCTAGCTCTCTGTCAGTAACAATAACTGTTGGCACAACAAACCCATCCATGACATCACGCAATGTAGCTAACACCCACGAATAGTTATCGACCCTCTCATGCTGTAAGTATGCAAAAGCTACAGAGAATGTCATTTCAGTTGATGTCACTCCCACAATTTCAAGAAGAGGAAGCCGATATCTGTTGGTTTTATATGTGCAATCCATAATTAATATACGTGGGAAAGACCGGAATAAGTCCAAACTGGTAGGATGTGCCCAAAACAAGTCTGTCACAGTCATCGTGGACTCTTCAGACCGATGGCGCTCAATGTAATTATACTTGGCCAATTCACCCAATAAGTATTGCATCTGTGATCTTCCAGCTCTCTGTACCACCCTGTTTCGATGGCGTACATTGTAAATGGTTTTAAGTGTGCTTACATTGAGGGCATCTCGTTGTTTCAAGGTTACTAGGATTTCTTTTGGCCGAACCATGCTCTTTGACATATCCATTAACAATGCTTTCTCATCATTTGATAGCCTCCCCGCATATGAATGTCCCTCGAGCTGCTCTGCAGGTGGATGATTATGCAATCCGCATACTATGGTCAATGTCCATTCATCATGTGTGGTAAACCTGTGAGCCCTCATATCAAAAGGACAACCACACTTCTTCGTACCAGTTATTCTTGATGTATTGTTGCCATCATGTGTTTAACTTCTTTGTTGCTCTATATTGGCCACTCCTCTCACAAGCAAGATACATCCTGGGTCTTTTTTTCCCTCCACCATAGTCTGATGTTTTGATTACAATGACCAAACCATTTCTTTTTCCAACTTCTCGTACCCAGTTGAGCAATTCATCCTTATTTTTGAATACCTACAAAGTTAAATAAATATTATCAAACATTTACATTTGGTGAGCAATTCGAAAACATAATCGTTATAATTTCGTAAACTGAACCTGTTCAGTTGTGAATTGAGTGGTGTAATCTAACACAAAATCCGCGCAAACCTGACTTCCTTGAGTTGACACATATTCCTGCATGTTTTGTATAACATTACAAATTTTTAATGGTATTATAATGATTAATTTGCAATTTGAAACTGTAAATTTGGTATGCAGTTTGCAAATTTGGAATATAAAATGGAAAAAAAAATTTTTCACTTCATTCGGAAGTAGTTGTCCGAATTTTGTTTACAATTTCGGAAGTTGATTGTTGTATAAGTCAACTTTGTTCGGAAAACAACTTCCGAATTGAAATAATTTTTTCGGACAACAACCTCTGAAATTTTTTATTTTATTCGGACATCAACTTCCGAAAGTAGCTAATTATTTCGGCAGTATACTTCCGAACCAAAGAACACATTTCGGCTCTGGTTATCCGAACGACGCCGGGAAAAAAAAAAAATTAAACTCACATTTCCTTCACTCTGCTTCACATGAACACTTAATTGCTGATTTTCTGAAGGCAAATCCTCCATCAAAATGGAGCAAAACTCGCTTTTGCTTGGGATTTAGTGTGTAAACTATTGAAAAATGAAATGAAGGATGGAAGAATGAGAAAGACAGCTTATGGAAGGAGTGTGGAGCTTGTGCAAGGAGTGTACACTAATGAAGAATGGAGTAACTTTGGAGCTCTGGAGTAACGTCTGTGTGTGTGGCTCATTTAGCAAAATGAAGAAGCAGACAACGTGTGTGTATTGAGAGGGTGTCTATTTCTTTGAATTGTGTGGATGTCTATAATGGTAATTTTATTTAGGGATAAAATTGTAATAAAAATAAAATTCATTAAGTGTGTGCAAAGAGTGCAATTGGTGTGTGTAAATAGAGGCTCCTCGTGAAGCAGTTTTGTCCGAACGTGGCTAAATAAGCCTAATTTATCCTTTAGTGGCTAATTTAGCCCCAGACCAGCTTCCCAAACGTTGCCATAATATGTATGGTAGAGTTTGTATTACGTGCAAATAGAATTTTCGAAAAGTGAAATAAACCGTGTTTTTATTATTATTTTTAAATGGAGGATAGCTGCAAGATGCTGCGATTGTCTCGTCCCTGTCGTCGGGGATGCCGAAACGTTTCTCTAGAGGGAATCATACCTTACCTTTGTCTTCAGTTGTTTCTGATTATGCAATTGAGAATATTAACTTCGAATTCTCCTACAAATTGCAGTTGTAATCTTCAAAACCAAATACCAAGAGACAGAACTCACCCATTCACGCTGCGATGATTTCCAAATCTCACTTCTCCCTCTGTTGCAGTTTTATTATTATTATTATCAGAGCGATAATACCCAGAATCTCCATCAAGGTATTAGAAATTGTTTTGAAAATTGTGGGCAAGGAATGGGAGGAGGGGATACACAGGAGTGTTGAGAGAGTTTGGTGTCAATTTTCTCGAGAAAATGGGGATAATAACCCATCTGGGTTCAAGGTTTTTTGCCTCGTTGTTTCTCTCTCTGCTCTCCATCTTCGTCTTGGTTCACACCAAGCCCAGTTCGCTTGACGCTGCAGTAATGCTTATTCTGAGGCAGAATCTCAATGCATCGAAGTCACTCGGTTGGATCGACCCGGATCCTTGCCAATGGCAACACGTGAGTTGTTCCGAAGAAGGGCGGGTCACCCGGATTCAAATCGGGTATCAGAACCTCACCGGGTGTCTCCCTTCGAACCTCAGCTACCTCACCGCCTTGCAGACACTCGATCTCTCTTCTAACCAACTCCAGGGTCCGCTTCCGAGTCTTGCCGGGTTGAGCTCACTTCAGAACCTGTCGCTCAGCAACAACAACTTCTCTTCCATTCCTTTCGATTTCTTCTTCGGCATGACGTCCCTCGAAAGGGTCTATCTCGACAACAACCCCTTCGACCCGGCTCCGATACCGATCAGTCTCCAAAGTGCATCAAACCTTAAGGTCTTCTCGGCCAACGCCTCTAATTTCTCTTCGAAAATTCCCTATTTTTTTGGCACGTTTGCGAGGCTGACGACACTTCACTTAGCGTTCAACAACCTTCACGGTGTGCTGGCGGCGACCTTTTCGAGTTCTTCAATTCAGTCTCTGTGGTTGAATAAGCAACATAGTACTTATAAGCTCCACGGTTCGATTGATATCATACAGAATATGACCCAGTTGAAGGAGGTGTGGTTGGATTCAAATTCCTTTTCGGGTCCAATGCCGGACTTTTCTAGGCTTATGGGGTTGGAGAGCTTTAGGGTGAGGGACAATAGCATTACAGGTAAAGTACCAGCATCTATCTTGGATCTTCCATGGCTTAAGGTTGTGAGTTTGACCAACAATTTGCTACAAGGGCCGACCCCGAAGTTTAACTCTTCTGTTACAACTGACATGGAAACTGGGTCTAATAGTTTCTGCTTACCTGTTCATGGAGCTGCCTGCAATCCCCGGGTGAATACATTACTTTCCATTGCTCAATTTAGTGGTTACCCGGTTGTGTTCTCAGAGAATTGGAAAGGAAATGACCCTTGTAAGGGATGGTTTGGGCTCCATTGTGAGAACGAAAACATTACTGTTGTCAATTTTTCAAATTTGGGTCTTACGGGTATGATTTCTCCAAACTTCTCGTCAATCGTTTCATTACAAATACTAATCCTTGCTAGTAATAATCTAGCGGGTATGATCCCGAGTGAGCTTACAACTTTGCCTAACCTTAGAGAATTAGATATCTCGAACAATTGCCTTCATGGAAAAATTCCGTCATTTAAGAGTAATGTGGTTGTAAACACTAATGGAAATCCTGATATTTGGATGGATGTTGACAGTGGCAATAGGTACGTATCCGTAGTGAATGTAGGCTTGGTAATTGGTGGTATTTGTGTAGTTTTATTTGTTGGGATTTTGATATATATGTGTAAACGAAAGCATTATGGTCATATTCATGTTATTGAATCTGAACGAATGGTAATCTCTATTCATGTGTTAAAGAATGCGACTAGCAATTTTAGCCAAGAGAATATATTGGGAAGAGGCGGATTTGGAATTGTTTACAAAGGGGCGTTGCATGATGGGACTAAGATTGCGGTTAAGAGAATGGATTCTGGAGTGCTATGTGAAAGGGGTTGGGATCAGTTCAAGTCCGAGATTGTTGTGCTGAGTAAGGTTCGACATAAGCATTTGGTTTCTCTTTTTGGATATTGCTTGGATGCAAATGAGAGGCTACTTGTTTATGAATACATGCCTCAAGGGACCCTTAGCAGACATTTGTTTAGATGGAAGGAGGAAGGGTTGAAACCCCTAGAATGGTTAAGAAGGTTGACCATTGCACTAGATGTGGCTAGAGGAGTTGAGTATCTACATGTTTTAGCCCATCGAAGTTTTATTCATAGGGATCTGAAACCATCAAACATTCTTCTAGGAGATGATATGCATGCTAAAGTTGGTGATTTTGGACTTGTGCGTCTTGTACCAGATGGGAAGTCTTCAATTCTAACTAAATTAGCAGGAACTTTTGGATATCTAGCACCAGAATATGCAGGTATTTTTTTATAAAGCGAAAATTGCACATATACACTGTTCTTATACAAAACTCATCCAAAATTATAGGTCTTTACTTTGAAATTAAGAGAACCACCAATATAGAATCATTATTCTAGATAAAAATTTTGTATTCCTATTCTATTTTTACACATTATTTTTTTTTAAACTCATTTTGATTTACATTTACTACTATTTTTACTTTTCCTTTATAAGATTTTTAAATCGAAAAGTTTGTTGGGCTTGAAATGGTAAAAAATTGATTGCATATTTTGAATTTAATTGCAAAATAAGAGAACAATATGAAACATCCCGCAAACATCAAAAGTATTCACTAAACCTTGATAAAAAGATGGGTGATTCTATTTGCACCCAAATAGTAACTCAGTATGCCCAACAAATATTTTGAATTTAGTTCTTATTATACTCAAATGTAAATTTACTAATAAGGACAATACACATTAAACCTTAAAATAAAATATTATTTTTTTCTCATTATACATTTTAATCACTTAAACGCATTCTTCATATTTAAGTTTCTTGTGTAAAGACTAAGCCACCCAAATAATAAAGGTAGTTCCCATAGAGTTATTAGGTTGGCTTATACATGTATTTGGGTTTGGATGGTGGAGTTCGGAATCAACTAGGAAACCTAATATGTGTAGGATTTGGTTACTTAATTATATGAAATTAGGATTCTCATGGGTATATTATTACTTGTGTGAGTGATTTTCCGACCACACTGCCCGCTTAGTAATTCAGCTGGAGAACACCGGCAGAATAGATGGCACCTTGCTGACCTGCAACAGAAAGAGAAGGCTCCGGCGGTGGTTCTTCCATCCGGGGGTACTCCGACGATCAAGTCAGTACTCAATATCTCTCAAAGATAATCAATTATCTATTCAACTTGCAAGCTTGAGCATAAAAAACATACCTTAGACCCATGGGGGTGCCTCTTATTTATAGCCAACTCAATCCTAGTCCCAATGAGAGCCTAACTCCGATGGACTCAGGATTACTGCTAATCTGGGACTCTCAGTGGGATTAGGATAAACTCCCTAAGAGTTTATCTTTATCCAAACTGAAGTCTCCTCCCAATCTAGGACTCTTGTCCCATATCCAGGTTGAGTTCCCTCTTCATTCTAGGACTCCTGTCCCTTATCCACTTATCTCGGATTCCGATATCTTTGGAGATAACCTCGGCCTAACCGGGATGACCTCGGCATAATGACCAGGACACGTGACATCTCGGCCAATACGTCGGCGTCACCTTGCCACGTGTTGGTACTCAAAAAATATATCTCCACATTACTAATAGTCATGTGGACTATAGAGTTTCTCTTAGAGAGATTGAGAGATTGAGAGGAGGGAAAATAGAGATGTAAGAGGTGAGAGAAAAAAAATACCGTGAGGGCACCAAGTGAGCAAGGGCTAAACTACCCTTGAGCATGGGGTTCGGGTAGTAGTATCGATTTTGAGTATTTTGGCCATCTCACATATATACTCTATTTTATTCATAGTGAAAATTCTCTCTCCTATGAATGTAGACAATTTGGGCCAAACTACATAAATCGTTGTGTGATTGTTATTCTCTTTGGTGTGTGCATGGGTGTGCTTCCGTTTGGCATTGGTAGAATGTGGTATAAATCCCAACAAGTGGTATCAAAGCTTAAAGGTTATCGATCCTAGGTGCTGTTGGGAGAGGTGTGATTACTGGACAAGGAGGACTCGCACCGAAAAGAAAGAAATCGCGGTGGTACAGAAAACAAACCAAAAAAAAATAAAAGAATAAAAAAATAAAAATCTGGTGAAGGCTTCCGCAAGAAGAAATATGGTAGAAAAATTCATAGTGGGTGGATTCCAAGGTTTTCAAGGGTTGTGATTTCATCGGTATAGTAAGAATTTTCAAATTCTAAACAAGTTTAAAGGGATTGAATAGATTCAAGGGCAATCAAAGGTGATTGCATGTGATCTAAGATCAATCTAGTTCAATCAATGATGGAAGACCAATGGCAACTTATACATGCTTATGGAGTATGTTGTGACAAGAGAGGAGCTACTGTTAAGAATCAGGTGAGTAGTATGAGTCGTGGGTGGACAATGGTGAGCAACAGTTGCAAGGATATTTGGTGGTCACCAACAGGAAAACAATGGATTGCTTAATGTTCACAAAAGGAAGCTCTGGGCATAGAAGTCGTGACCGTCTCATGACGAGGAGGTGTACACCAAAGGAAGTCGAGTCTCTTTCTATGAAGGTCTTGTAGTGTAGACACCCCAAGGAAGTGTGGCGGATCCCATAGGCTTAAGCATGAGGACAAAAGAAGACACAAAGGACGCGTTTGAAGCACCATGGTTCAAGGGTTGTAACATTTTCTAGGTGAAGGTGGAGTATATAACACAAACCAGGACATCTAAGTTGGAGGATGCATATAACATTTACCCCACATGGGTGGTGGGGGTGATTATTAGGATTAGTCCACCCATGTGGTAAAGGTGGGTCCTATATAGTTATTAGGTTGGTTTTATTTGGGTTAGGATAGTAGAATTCGAAATCAATTAGGAAACTTAATATGTGTAGGACTTGGTTACCTAATTATATGGAATTAGGATTCTTATGGGTATAGTATTATAAATAGTCATGTGAACTATGGAGTTTCTCTAAAAGAGATTGAGAGGAGGAAAAATAGAGATGTAAGGGGTAAGAGAAAAAAAATCGTGAGGGCATCGAGTGAGCAATTACTTAACTACCATTGAGCATGGGGTAAGGGTAGTAGTGTGGGTTTTGAGTATTTTGGCCATATCATATGTATTCTTTATTTTATTCATAGTGGAAATTCTTTCTCCTGTGGATGTAGGCAATTTAGGCTAAACCACGTAAACCTGTATGCCAATTTTTCTCTTTGGTGTGTGCGTGGGTGTGCTTCTGTTTAGCATTGGTGAGATGTGGTATAAATCTCAACATCTTCATCTTCTTCCCCAAGTTTTAGTTATTTTCTCTTCATCATTTTTCTTACTCCAAAACTCCAATCCACCTCATCAAAACTGACTAGTATCATTAGCATTATTGTTTCTTCTCCACTTTCTCTCTCTACAAACCCACAAACCTTCTCTCTCTCTCTCTCTCTTCAATCTCCTTTTCTACTTTCTCTCTCTAAAACACACATACCTTCTCTCAATTAAATTTACAATTGGAATGGATTCTCTTAACCAAAATTTCAACAAAAATTGATAAATATGTCAATGAATCAAACCCAAAACTAGATTGAAAACAACAACAATTAACATAGTTCCCAAAATGGGTAGATAAATAAACATTAAGTAGAAGAAGAGTGGCTGAAGAGAGGGTTTTCCCTGAGAGGCTCAAATGAGAATCTACTAAAAAATTTGGCAACACAACCCTCTCAAAACTCAAATTATTTTTAGAGCAATCGTTGACGAACACGATGACAATGAACATATCTATGTTAGCCACCACAATCATTGGAACCAATGATGAAGTCCACATCGTCTTTGTTGATTCTAGGTAGTATGAAGGTGAGTAATAACTTGATGGGTTTGTATTGCCTCTGTTCTTCATACCTAGTCATGGTTCTTCGTCATCTTCTTCTTCTTCTTTAGTATTTACAAATAACGAGAGTATTGGAGTATCGTGATTGAGAAGAGAGGAAGAGAGGCAGAGAGGAAGGGAGTCTTTTTTGAATTGATTTTTTTTTTTTTTTTTTGGCTATACCACAAATTATGATTTTATCTTGAAGGGTCATTTGTGAAAAAAACATGGGGTGTATTGAGAGTAAATTATAACTCTAAATAATTTAATTGAGAGTACTGAGATATTGAGTGTACTAAATAATTTTTTGGGTGCAAATAGAATCAGCCTAAAAAGATTAGATTACTGCGATACAAGTATATTTGTACTAAATGATGTGGCCAAATTGGGGGCTTTTCATTTAAAAACGAAACAACCATCATGGTGGTTTCAAATTTAAAAAATGCTTTTCACAAATATGCTGGAACAATTTTGTGTACAATCTTAGGGTAAGAATAGCATTTCTTAGAAGATTAGCTAGCAAAGTATGAGTTTTGACATAATGCAATGGGATTTGATGCTTTTATTTTTCCTTTCTTCCAAACTAATTATCCAAGAAGATAGGCCGGCCTTGTTCTAGAAATAGTAGATTGAGTTTATTTACCATGTTCAATTAAATGGTCCTTTTATCTCTTAATTGTTTCATTTGGTGTTAATGTTTGAAGCCAGCATTACAAATATTAGAAAGAATGATTTATTGTCAAATTAGTTGATTGGTTACATTCAGAAAGATGGATTCATATCACGAAGTTGTGATCTAGCAGGATGTTTTATCTAATTAGACAGTCTCCTCTATTTTCTTAGTTAGAGTTTATTTTCGTATCTTTTATTTTTTACGTTTGAACAATTTGCGGCCATTATATAAGCATCACTTATTATTATCTTTAATTTTCATGTTTTTATCAATTGAGGTTTAGGTACATAATAGTTTAACTAATCCGTGGTTGTAACATGGACCATAAAACAAAAAAGGCATTGGTTGATAACACTATCTTCTTTAGCGGCATTGGATTTAACATTCATTTGACTTCTTGTACTTTGGTTATATGTAAGACCCTAATAGTATTAGATTAAGTTTAATGTGTTAATTTATTTTTGTAGTTCATGAAACGTGTTTGTTGTGCTCTTAACGTTTTCAATAAAATAATCTAACCATTGTTGGGGGAGGATTATTATTTGGAACTTATATAGTTTCGTTATTATATCATATATGTTTGACGAGCCTATGCAAAAGATGAATTATCACATTTTTTGGGTTGAATTGCTAGGTGGAAGGATTCCTACTTTCTGAATGTTCAATGTGTTATGGATTTGCTAGTTCTCTATTTGTGGTTCTCATTAGAGCATCTCCAATGATTGTTGCTATAATATCATTGCTATTGCTATAATTTGTCAATGAATAGTGTTATTTTGTCAAATTACAGCAATGGTGCTCCAACAGTCACTTGTTATTTTGGCAATTCTTAACCAGCTTTCCCTCCAAGTTTGTATGTGTTATTTGGATATAGGTTTTTTTGTGATTTTATTTTGTTTATTTTTTGTCTTTTATGATCTTTTTTTAACTATTTGTAAAAAAAATTATGGGCTTGTTTGGTTTGTGTTTCAGAAACATGTTTTGGAAAAAAAAAGTACGAAAACATGTTTGGTTTGGTTTTTTGGGAAATTTGTTTTGAAAAATTGTTTTGAGAGAGAGTTTTGGAAAAAGTAATTGATTTGATGTGTGTGTGAGAGAGATTTGTTTGGAAAATTTGTTTGGTTTGTGTGTTTTGGAAAAAAATTTTGGGAAAATTTGTTTGGTAGAAAAAATTTCTGAAATTTGTTTGTAGAGAAAATTTCTGAAATTTTTTTCAGAAACACAAACCAAACCTACCCTATATATTTATATTATTCCCGACTAGACAAATATAAAAAAATGAAATTTTTTTTGAAAAATTAGAAAAAAAAAAATATAATTCAATTTGAAAAATTAAATAGAAAAATTAAATTTGAAAAATTACTTGGTTTTCTACTGTTTCAATTATGTTTTTTCAACTGAATTTGGAGCCACAAATATGTTTACATTTGCTGATGTGGCATGTTTGGCAATTGCTATTTTACTTGTCAAATTTGAGAACAGATATGACATATGCCATCTTTGACAAGTAAAATAGTAAGCCATTGAAGACCTACTTTTTATCACTATTGCTAAATTATAGCTTTGGCAAGTGTTTTGAGAGCTTCATTGGAGATGCTCTTAGGCATCTCTTCAAATTTATGCATCCAAATCTTTTGTTCATTTCTTAGTCAAAGAAAAGGTCATTCCATAGTTCGCAACCCCCATGCTTCACATGTGAGTTATAACTCAATGTAGTTGAAGTTGTAACTTTGATCGCACTGAGTTTTAACCTTTTTATTTATTTATTTTTTAAGATTGACATGAAGTTTTAACTTTTGAAAGCATGCATCATTCGCATTGTTAAATTTGTCTTACGTAAGATATACTCTAATATAGAAATGTTGGACGACTTCATTAAAATCGAGTATTTTAAAAATGTATTTTTCCAAATCAAGACAGTCTTGTGGTATATAATTTTCAAATTACTGTTTTTTTTTAACCACTTGTTGAGTATGAATCCAAACTTTGAGTTGTACTTTCAATACATGACTTCGTTGAAGTCATGTTTTAGTAATAGGGCTTTAATTAATTTATTGTAAAAAATTCTTGAAAGTCATGTTTTAGTAGGTCTTCACTGCTTCTCTAGTAGAGCCTATGATTTTTAGACCAACCACAATCGACAACATGGTTGGCTTTGACTTGAACATTCGGCATGCACAACATTTTCCTTTCAAATATTAAGTCATGTTTTTAGAAACATGATTTATAAGATTGAAAAATAAATTTTTAAAAAAAAGTACATTTGATATATATATTTATATATTTCATAAAAAAAAAAACTTGTGTTTGTTAAATAACTCAAAATTTTTGTGTGATTGAATAGTGACAGGACGAGTGACAACTAAGATTGATGTGTTCAGTTTCGGAGTGATTTTACTGCAGTTGATTACTGGAAGAAAAGCAGTAGTTGAACTTGAGACCGAGCATGATGAGTACGTTGGTATTGTTGCTTGGTTCTACAAAATGCGTATGCAAAAGGATGCATTTCACAAGGCTATCGACTCAACAATTAACCTTGATGAAGAAACACTTGTTAGTATTGACACTGTTGCTGAGTTGGCAGGCCATTGTTGTGCAAATAATCACTCTCAGAGGCCCGATATGGGCCATATAGTCAATGTGCTTTCAACTCTTGTTGATCATTGGAGACCATCCAACTCTCATTGTGATGAGGGATTTGGCTCTTTTGGTGAGGTTAAGCCAATAGATTATAGCCACATATTTTGAAATTAGTCCCCAAAATTTTGTCATATCAATAGAAGTTCAAATTATTAGTTACAAGAGCATATAAATATGTAGAAATATTTCAAAATATTTGTATCTTTAGAACTCTCCATATTTAAAAAAATAAAAGTGTATGGAGTAGTAGTAATCTTAATGTAAAAATAAACGCCAACATTTTTCTATGATCATTTTCTTTATAAATTCTTTTTTTCTCTTTCTCACCCACTCTTCGTCTCTTTCTCGCTCTCACTCTCACTCTATTTTTTCTCTCTCGCACGCTCTCACTCTCTCTCATTCTCCGACACCATCACTACCATCATCCATCCAAATCCATCTCCGATCCACACAAATCCATTTCCAATCCACACAAAATCCATCACCGATCTTTACCATCATCTCTGATCCTCACCATTGTCACAGATCTTCACAATCATCACAAATCTTCATCGATCCTCACATCCACCAACATCGGTTCCCTATTAGAATGATAAATTTGGTTTTGGAAAGTATAATATTTCTTTTATGGTTGTATTTAATACATTTTTTTTTTTTATACAAACTGCTTTTACCCAGTATAAAGTATTTCGTTTAATTTTTCTTTTCTCATTTTTTTGCTAATGCACTCGCTGTAGTTGTGTTAGGCCGGATCTTCATAGCCCTTGGTATTATATATTGGTAATCTATTTCTTTAAATTTATATCATATGGCTAGTTTTTTTTTTTTTTTTAAAGAGACAAATTATGTAATATTTTGAGATTGAAACAGACTAGGAAGCACACTCTTAGGGGCAGTTTTGTGAAAAAAATTATATTTTGATTATATGCATAACTTGAGAGGGGAGGGGGGAGTTTGTAAAATTATCAAGTAAAATTTTTTTTTTCTTACTCCTATTTGCACCAAAATTTCTTTTTATGTCAAAGGAGGAGAAGTTTTTGACAAAGAGGAAAAAAATAAATGCTTACATTTTTATTTCAGAGGGAGAAAATATTTGTAGATTACATATGAGTCGTGAGTAGGTTTCATAGATTTTTTGTTCTTAATTTCTCTCAATAGCTTTTCATGAGCCTCCCGAACTTGAACATCCCTATTTTTGATCTCTGTGAGTCTTGGCATTATAACAGTTGCATAATATTGCACCGCATTCTCCAACTGTGAATTTTTACTGTCTAGACTATCTTCGCCTGACGAGTTTCAACAAGTTATTGTTTTAAATAGATCACATCTTCTTTTAATCATTGATTCTCTTTGATTCTTGTTTGAGGTCGACGAGCCATATTGAAAACCGCAGTCATCACCTGAGTACTTACAATTACCAAATATACTAGGACTCTCAGTTACTGAAATAGCGTGCGAATGCACTATAGGTAACCCTTCATCTACCCCGAATCGCAGGCACCTCATTTAAGTCAGAACTATTGATGGACAAAGTAATGAATGATATAATTACACGTAGTGTAAACAATTTTTTTTTTTACTAAGAACACTTGAAGAATTCGTATATCTATGCATCATCTATATCACTTTTTATACACACAACAGATATAATAATCGATGCATATCTGTTCAAATCTTTTGTTAGTTAACATCTTAGGTGCCTTACCCAAATTTTTATTTTATTTTATTTTATTTACTGCCAGATAACAAATCTCGACAATGATCACGGGGAGAAATAAGAAATACTATTAAATTTTTTTTGTCAATCAGATTATTTGCTATATCTCTGAAAAATTGATTAAATGTGTTCATATGATTTTCGTTTTGGGCACATAACCTTTTCATTCTCTATAATGCTTATATCAATCTTTTATTTTGATGATCTCAAAGGAGAAGAAAAATATGAATTTGAAGTCTAATTATCAAATATTTGATGTTGCAAAAATTCAAATGATATTAATGGATGATTTTAATTTTGTGTCAAATCTATACATGTATTGACATAATCAAAAAAGAAGAGATTGTTAATCCTATGGGTTGATTTTGATGATGTTTAAATTATTTTGGACAAATTATGCATTTCTTTAATATTTACTCTTTATATCTTTGACACAAAGTTAGACATAATTATTTACAAATGTATGTTTTTGTCTGTAGCATACTAAGGTAATATTCATTAAATCAGATAAATTACTATTTATGATAAATTGTGCACTATTAATTGTTTGAATATACTGTAAGTTATTGTGCATAATTTGAGATATGAATAGTAAGTTTACTATGCATCATATAATTTTTAATAGAAAAATTAATGTGCAAATAGTATTTCACTATTCAAGGAAAGCCACATTTGGCCTATAATTTCAAATTTTACTATTAGTCAAAAGAGACTTTTGGCCTATAATTTCAAACTTCTACCTCCAATTTGAAAGTGAAAAAGCTAAAGCAACGTTAAAAGTCAGAAGAGAATCATCTCCCTTCTCCAACGGATATATTTTTTGGTTGTAAAAGAAGTATTTTGTTTGGAGAAAAATAAGAAGTAAAGAAGAGAAAAATCTGTGATATTGAGATATTCTCAAATATTGTGTTGTTTACTTTCAGTGATTTATTATTTCTTTTGAGAGAAAATTTATCGAGAGTTTGAGCAAAATTATAAAAGGGTTTTCTATCCTCTTGTTATTCTTGTAAAAAAAAGAGTTTCTGTGAATGATTTTTGGGATAAAATCACTTGATGAGGTGTGATTAGGCAATGGATTCTAAACTAGTTGGTTGGAGTGATTGGGATTAGTCACTTGTTGTAAAGGTTAATTAGCACTCGTGAAGCTAGTGATGTTACTATTTGAAGAATAGTAGAGAATTCTCAAGGAAGAACTTGAGAAGTGGATGTAGGCCTGATTGTGCTGAACCACTATAAATCGTTGAATTTGCTTTCTCTTCTCTTTGCTTATGTTGTTTCATTACTCTATTTTATATTGTTGAGCATTTTTATTTATTTATTACTTGGGTTAAATTATAATTTGGCAATTTATGTAGAAACCTAATTCACCCTCCTTTGGGTTGCCTACTTGGGTAAATAATTTCATCTAGTGTAAAAATACTTTTTGAATCAGAAATTGCATTAATCAGGATATTTCGCTTATTGGTTGTGTATCATCCTTTGTGGGGGTGAGATTTCGTGTTTAAGTCTTATTAAGAAGAAGTTTGATATCTTTTACGATTGTTGGTTTATTTCTCCATGCTGGTTGATGTCAACCATCATTGTGACAATCCAACAATATAAAGGAGCAAAACCCAAGGTGGAGGCACGTGGGATCAGGGGGTCACATGCCCTCTCCTCAAATTTTATGAAATTGCATTTTTACTTTTATTTGAAATTTTAATTAATTGCTTTCAAGTTTCAAGTATACCTCTTAAATCTCTACACCTCATCTTTTTTATTTATTTATTTTTAGCAAAATCTTTGCAAAATCAACAAGGTTAGTTGGTTAGTAAAAATATTTGCATTTCACTATAAAGTCATAGGTTCAAATATCTCAGTCTATTTGTTGATTGTATTCTTCATATATTTATTTATGATTTTTCTCTCATATTTCTGAGAATTTCTTTGTATTAGTTAATGTCATATTGATTTTCGTCATTAATTAAAAAAATACAAATCCTTGCAATTTGTCACTCTAAATGTTTAATTTTGCTAATCTTTTCTTATAAATTCTATATTGTTTTTCTTTCTTTTTTCTCTCCTTCTCTTTTTTGTGTGTGTATTATTTAATTTTTTCATTCTCATTTTTAATACCGCATTTTAATAAATTATAATACTCATTATGTTCACAAAACTAAAATATACAATCAAATTAATAATAAATAAACAACAACAAAATCAACAAAACAAAGAAAAAAATTGATGAACTCAATCATGATCTAAATATATAACTTTAACATAATGCTCATCTTTGTTTTGTCACCAATTAAAAATCAGAATTGGTTGCATTATGACTTCAACACAATGTTGTCCCCTTAACCAGAAATATTGACTGTGACACTTTCATGATTTTATTTTAACTTTGATTAGAGAACCAACTTATAAATTGATTTATAAGGTGCAACCAAAGAAGTACTAAGTTTTGTATATAAGGCCATGGAGTTTTGTATATGTGTATATATATATATATATGAAGGGGCTAAATACAAATGGAGCGGGTCTAAGCCTTGGGTTAGTCCAAACCATTAAACTCAAATTCGAATGGCCATCTGATATAGGCCAGATTCCCACACGGGCCAAATCATATTGAGCCCAACTCCACATGGATCATCCTCCAAAGTCCCTAAGCACTTGGGACAAGCTCAGAATGATAGGACCAGTGCGGGCGAGGTATTGACCTGGGCTGAACGGATGGGCCGTACCCATCAGTAGAATTGAAGTGAGCCGAACCCACACAAAGTCATCCAAATGAGTCAGCCCATCTCTATAAGCAACTTCATGAAAAGCCAAATTGAGGTATGGTCGAGACGGAGCTGAGGCATCCTCAAGTAGGCATGGAATCCGTGAATACATGTATGTGCAAAATGTCACCTCAACTGGACTCCCTTCCCTAGAATCATGGAAACAATTATAGACGGAATGTGATTTGTTATATACCCAGTTATAATGAGTATGTGCCTCCATGGCTAACCACCTTGTGGTCCTCTATCTGGAGCAATGATATAGAGAGCCTTGAGGCACCCAAGTTCCACGACCCTCACCTTGGGAAATAAGTTAAGTCTTCTATATAAGTAAACAATCTCATCTCATTGAAGGTAACTCATATCAACTAGTCCGAACTCAACTCTTCCTTTCTCTACACCTAGAGAGAGAATTTCATCTTCTCTGATCACTTATTCTCACACCGGAGGGTTTTTCCGGCCAACCCCAGCAGGGCAACTCTAATAGTGCTGTCTTAAGTTCTTGGATAGCCCAAATCAGCGACAAAGCTCTGATCCACTCATCTAGTGCAGGAACCGATACGCACAATATGTATATTGGGTTTTCTGTACATCACTCAAATTTATGTACCTGTAGAATTTGGAGGAGCACTAAAATGTGTAATTGTGAAATACAATTTCATGGGCAAGGTAGAATACATACAATTGCTTCTTAGGAATTCATCCATGGTAACACAATGAGTCTATTTGTGACTTATAATTCAAGCAATCATGATATATGACAAATCATGACTTATGAATCTGAAACCAATAAAGAGAACAGGGCAAAATATGTGACATATATATTAAGAGGAAAAAAGACGTACCACCCTTTTGTCTTTTGTTTGTGTTTCTTTTCCTTTCAATTTCTTCTTTAAACTATTGCATTGTAGAAGTGTCCGTCAATAGTAAATTGAGCACGTCCTATAGATTGCAAACAGTTTGAGAGACCTTTTTCATGCCTTTTTTGGATTTAAGAATAGAGTGGATTATTTTTCAATGACTAACCACTGGATTGTTTTTGTTCATTTTTTACTTCAGAACAAATTGTATTGTTTTTATCATAATTTCTGTAAAACCAATTGTTTTTGTTCTTTTTTTTGGCTATTGCAATTGAGTATTTTTTATTCATTAGTGTTGAGTTTCTTCTTTTTTAATTGGGAAAACAAAGGCAAGCAACCCTTTGTATTTGTTATGACTTTTGGTGTTGAGTTTCTGGCTTTTTAATCAGTGAAGCAAAGCCAAGCAACGCTTCATATCAATGGTGCCTTTTGTCAACAGCAGATGTTCAGTTTTCTAGGACAACATGGTTGCAGATTGGGGTTATAAGTGGAGGGTATTATGAGAATGAAAACGGTAGAAAACAACCTAGCGTTTTTAGCTTTTTAAAATAGGAGTAGATGTGTAAAAAAAAATAAAGAAGTAATGTGACAACTTCTAATAAATAAAAAAATAAACTGCGTATTTAGTAATTTCCCAAACAATCACTGAATATGGGGAAAATTACATTTCAAAAAGAGAAAATAATTTTATTTTTGTGGTGGTGTAAATTTCTTATGTATAATGTTGGGTTCAAGTCTTTTCTATATGTTGGACTTGTAAAACAAAATTCACCTATGATATAATTATTTTAAAAATTCACCTATAAACAAATAAACTGCTTATGTACTAATTTTCCAAACGATCACTGAATATAGGGGAAATTACATTTCAAAGTGAGAAAATAATTTTATTTTTGTGGTGGTGTAAATTTCTTATGTACAGTACATATATATATTTTGGATAAATTACACTGACACCTCCTGAGGTTTGGTCCAATTACATCCTACCCTTGACGTTCTGGAAATTACATTCTCACTCTAGTGCTTAATAGTCTCATTTTACAAACCCCCCTACTTATATAAAAGGCAACAACTTCTAGTAAAAAAAATAAGAAAAATTACATTGAAAAACAAAAAAGTAAAGTAAAGTAAAAGAAAGGGGAAAAAAAAAAAGAAAAAAAAAGAAGAAGAGAGAGAGTAAAACAAAGCAAGAAAAGAGAGAGTGCATGAGTTAATGTCTTCATTCCGTCTAAATAATTACAATGACAGGGGGGTTAGTGTAGTTTTACAAACGTCAGGGAGTGATATGAATTAAACTCAAACCTTAGAGGGTGGAAGTGTAATTTACCCATGTATTTTTTAACCAAACTTTTCAAATTTTAACAAAACTTCTCATTAGGCTCTAAAAATTTTGTCGTTCAAAAAAAACTAATCGATTTTAGTTTCTAACACCATTAAAGCCTTCAATTTCAGATTATAACAGAAATCACAACAGATATTCCTACAATTAATAGATATGAATCCAAAAACCATATAAACACATAATTAGTATTCAAATTCACACTGAGCACTTAAATAACATTCAAAATTAATGATTAAGATACGTGACGGGGTTGTTATAGTCTCCCATCTTTAAGAAGTTTGGTCCTCCAAACTTGCGTTACCTTGAGTTGGAAATAATTCGGGATACCTTTGCCTCATTTCATTTTCTCTCTCAAGTTACCTCCGTATTGTAATGTTTCTTCCATTCCACTTTAACCATAGGGATCGCCTTAGTTCTCAACTGTTTCACTTGTCGATCAATGATTTGGATTGGTTTCTCTTCATACTCCACATTATCATCAAAGGCTATTCGGTGATAGTCAATAACGTGGAACGGGTCTCGAAGATAGCCCTCAACATTGACACATGAAACACATTGTGAATTTACTCCATCCCCGACGATAGAGCAATTCGGTATGCAACTAGACCAAGCCTTTCTAGAATCCAAAACAACCCAATATAGCGAGGTGATAATTTGAATTTCTTGCCAAATCTCGTTTGACCCTTCATCAGAATTACTCAAATGAACACATGAGCACTAGCATCATATTCAAGAGCCCTTCTTCTATGATCCGCATAACTCTTTTGTCAGCTTTGTGTTGTTTTGAGCCTTTGCTGAATGACTTTAATCTTCTCGATAGTTGTTTGCATAATTTTAGGTCCAAGCAAGACTTTATCTCCAACTTCAGTCTAACAAATTGAAGATCTACATTTTTTGCCATATAAGGCTTCATATGGTGCCATGCCAATACTAGAATGGAAACTATTGTTGTACGCAAATTCCGCCAATGATAAGTAGGTTTCCTAACTTCCTCGAAAATCCAAGGCACACATTCGGATCATATCCTCTAAAGTCTGAATAGTTCTTTCTAATTGCCCATCAGTTTACGGATGAAATGCGGTACTAAACCTCAATTCCATTCCCATTGCTCTTTGAAGACTTTTCCAAAATCTAGACACAAATTTTGGATCTCTATCTGAAACAATGGATACTGGTACTCCATGTAAACAAACAATTTCATCAATGTAAATTGTAGTCAATCTATAAGCATCATAGCTAGTCCTTATAGGTAGAAAATGTGCAGATTTAGTCAACTTATTGTAACACTGCCCAGGGGGTACCCAAGCACGTTAAACAGTGTAGACCATTGATTTCTTCGTTCTAGTCTCACGAGTGCAATATGAAACATAAATGAGAATTCAGATTTGGCAATTTTATAGAAAATCTATTTTAGTGAAAAAAACTTTGCCAAAAATGGACTACATCATCAGATCTACAAGTCATCACCTAATATTTTTAGAAAAATTAGAAAACTTGTGACTCGTGCCAATGCCACTGTTTGTCATAACCAAGGATGTATTGTTTTAGAACCTTAGGTATGAGAAGTGAAGGTCACTAATTGAGCACACCACGATATGAATTTTATTTACTTCATATGTTCATGTTTCGATTATTTAATAAATGCTAAAATTACTATATGAAGCAAACAAGTATAAACTATGTCATTTGTTTTGGAACAATTTGATTTCATGTATTTTTGAAAAAGTTTTGAATATTATACAAAACACAGAAAATTGAGTTTTACAAACATGAAAATCAATTTTATTCCAAATCAAACAACACAACCTCCATCCACTGGTATGCATAGAGTTGTATCAAATAAGCAAATAGTCACATGGTAGGATGCTAAACATAATAAGAAAAACGCACACAAGCAGGATGCTAAAGTACAAAAACTTACATATTTACCGACGTTCCGCAAATAATTACAAAAGAAAGTTAGTAAAACATGTATGATCCTATATACAAAATCCTAATGCAATTCACTCATGAAATGTAACTAAAGATCTGGCTTCTAATATATGACATGTGAATTATCTCAAGACATTAGGTAGCACACAAAATCATATAATAATCGATTAAACCCACAGATGCAAATTTAGCCGAATTTGAAGGCATGAAACATGAATGCAAAGCATGGATATGATGATAAACAAAAATACACTACATATATACATATAAGGAAAGCGAGTAAAAGAACGAGGTAAAAAGAAGTAGGGTGGGGGGTTATTACAACACTTGAATATTACATATCCAAATAAGGGGGGAGGGGAATAAAAATATACAACAAAATATCCTCAACAATCTTTCTTAAATTAAAAGAAAAAAAAAAAAAAAACCAGAAACTTCAAGGGGCTTCGAAGACTGTCCTATTCAGTGCTAGGAGACTGTTGGGTTTTGTATAGAAAAAGTTGGCTGGTTGGCCAAAAAGCGACCTGGCCGGCCAAAAACTTAGTCAGCCAGCCAATCAGGCCAGGCCAAAACTCTGTTTTGTTGTAAAATCAAAGAAAGAACAATCAAAGAATATGTGGATGGCTCAACTCACCACTCCTAGTTAGCTTACAATAATTTATAATATAAAATCAAAGCAAAAAAAGCAATATAAGAAAGAAAGTTGAAGAAAATGAAAGTGTGTGAAGTTTACCTTCCAAGAAAATGATGAACTCCTTGACTTCCAAACTTCCTTTTGATCACCCTCAAGTTTAGGAAGTGTGTTCTCAACTCTTAATTCAAAAATTCAAAATTGTTGTTAGAATGGTGTTTTTGGATTGTTTAACAATGTGTGTGGAGAGAGTTGTTCAACTCTCTGTTTTTCACTCTGTCAACAACAATTGCTCTCTTTTGATCAAAGCTATGAGAATTTGGTTATCTCAAAATTTCTGGGATGGTTTTGATATATGGAAATACGGGACATCAGTGTATATGGAGGTTTTTTTGGTTCAAAGCTTAAGGCTTCTTTTTTTATTTCTTCTCTTAATTGATCCTCTCTTTTTTTTTCTCCTTTGACTCTAACAATCTGATCCTCTTCTCTATAAGCAATGATGGAATGCTAAGTCAAGGAGAGGTGGGAGATAAGAATGATAGGGTGACAAGGATGAAGACTTTGGATACTCCTTTTATGGAAGAGACAAACACCTTTTTGACAATGGAGGCTAATGGAGGACAATGGAGGGTGAGTAGGTATGCATCTCATGCATGAATGTATCAAGAAAGATCTGAAATGGCATGACCCATATGCTTTCAACAATAATTCTGCCGAAACCACCTTGCTCCTGGGCAAATTAGCTGGCCGACCGATTAACTTGGCTAGTTGGCTAATAAATGACTGGCTGGCCAATTAATTGGCTGGCCTTTTGGCCGGCCAAAAATATTGATTGTGGCTTGACTATTTTGCAAGAAATAGGATTTTTTGATAGAATTATCATCATTTCTTCCTATTTCGATACTGTTCTTTGCTCAATTTCTTGAAAAAAAATGTTTTATTTTGAAGTTTAAAAAGGAGCCTCGGAACCCTATTTCGATACTGTTCTTTGCTCAATTTCTTGAAAAAAAATGTTTTATTTTGAAGTTTAAAAAGGAGCCTCGAAACCCTACAGAAATACTCGGAGCAAAGCATGGAATGAAAGAGAGTTTTGGACTGGACTTGAACACTTGGTCAAAATAGGCTTAGGGTTGGAAATAAAACACAAATTTCATCTTTCTTACTAAGAATTATGTGAGAAACACATTTTTGTTTTCATCGTCAAGTAATCAAAATAAAGTGCCCAAGTCTTAGGGCCGGTCAAAATGGGGTGTCTACACTTATCTACAATAACCCAAATAGAGTTCATACCTCTAGGTGTCCGAGTTAAACCAACGATGAAGTCCATGGTTATGTGCTCCCATTTTCATATCACAATAAGAAGAGGTTGAAGTAGCCCTGCTTGTTTTTGATGTTTCGCTTTAACTTGTTAACATTGAAGACATTTATATACATACTCTACAATTTTCCTTTTCATATTAGGCCACTAAAAACTTTGTTTCAAATCCCGATACATTTTATTATTACCCGGATGCATTGCAAACGTTGACTTGTAAGCCTATTCCAAACTTCTCTTCTTCAAATCAAAAATATTTGGAACGCCCAATCTTCCTTGAAACTTCAGCACCTCATTCTCAATACTAAACCTCGGTTTCAGATTTGATTGAAATTCATCAATCACTTTCTTGAGGAACTCATCATCTCTTTGCTTCTGTTTAATCTCATCAATGATTGCCAGTTGAGTTGAAAAGGCGGTTATCATTCCACCTTGTTTGTGAAACACCACTTCAATCTCGGATTTCTCTAAATTTTTCAGTAACTCCCACTATTCGGTGAACAAACAAGCCAAATTCCTCGTTGACTTTCTACTCAAAGCATTAGCCACGGTGTTAGCTTTACCCAGATGCTATTGAATCTGGAGATCATAGTTTTTAATCAATTTTAACCACATTCTCTTTTGCATATTTAGTTCCTTTTGAGTGAAAAAGTACTTCAGACTCTTGTGGTCGGTATAAACTTCACATTTTGCTCCATACAAATAGTGGCGCCAAATCTTCAAAGCAAACACAACAGTGGCCAATTCCAAGTCGTGAGTTGGATAATTGTCATGAGGCTTCGATTGACAAGAAGCATAGGATATTACTCTTCCATTCTGCATCAATACATAACCCAAACCTTTATACGAAGCATCACTATATTTCACAAAATTCTCCATATTTGAGGGTAGGGTTAAAAGTGGTACTATAGTCAGCCTTGTTTTCAGTTCATGAAATGTGGACTCTCTTTCATCGGTCCATTCAAACAGTTGTCCCTTTTAAGTATGTTAGGCAAGTGGTACATCTATCTTTGAAAAATCTTTTACAAACCTCCTATAATACCTAGCCAATTTTATGAAGCTTCAAACTTCTGTCACATTTGTCGGCGTAGGCTAATTTACAATCACCTCAATCTTTTGTGGGTCTACTAAAATTTCGTCCCTGTTGATCACATGCCCTAGAAACACAACTTCATCCAACCAAAATTCACATTTTTTCAATTTTGCACATAATTTCTTCTCCCTAAGTGTTTGCAAAACTATTCTCAAATGTTGTTCATGTTCTTCTTTACTTTTTGAGTAAATCAATATATCATCAATGAACACCATAACAAACTCATCAAGATAGGATTTAAAGATTCGGTTCATAAGGTCTATAAAAGCTACGGGTGCATTTGTTACTCCAAACGGCATAACTAAAAATTCAGAGTGACCATACCATGTTCGAAATGCAATTTTCTCTACATTTTCATCTTTCACTTTCAATTGGTGATATCCAGATCTCAAATCAATCTTTGAAAATAATTGTGATCCCTGCAACTGGTCACACAAGTCATCAATGAAAGGTAGAGGGTATTTGTTCTTGATCGTTACCTTATTTAATTCTCGGTAATTAATGCACAAGCATAAGGTTCTGTCTTTATAAAACCCTTGTCAAGTAAATCTTGTAGCTGTTCTTTCAGTTCTTTCTTTTTTACAGTCGACATTCTATACGAAGTCTTTGAAATGGGCTGAGTACCCGACATAATTTCAATTGCAAACTCAATTTCCCTGTCAGCTAATTCCCCTGCCAATTCCTCTAGAAACACATCTGAAAATTCTCTAACAATAGGAATATCATCTAACACAATATTCTTGGATTGATCAATCAAAATACTACACAGATAACCCCGACATCCCTTCTTAAGTAATTTACATGCTTTCATTGCCGAAATTAAGTAAGGCGGAGGTACTACACCATTTCCCACAAATACAAATTCATTATGTCTAGGTGGTCTAAACAAAACCCCGTTTTGTTACACAGTCAATGGTCGCATAATATTTAGATAACCAGTCCATTCCCAAAATCACATCGAAATGCCTAATATCAAGAGGCATTAAATTTACAAATAATGTAACATTCCCAATACATATTTCATAAGCATGATATATAGATGAACATAAAATAGATTCCGCAGATGGAGTAGATATACACAACAGATATGGCAACGATTCCATGAGTCTATTCAATCTAGATGCAAATATGGTAGATATAAAAGAATGTATCGAGCCCGAATAAATCAGTACATAAGTATCTTGGTTGCAAATAGAAAGGGTACTTGAGACAACGGCCTCGGCATTTCATGTATCCCCTGGGATGAGTGCAAAAACTCTCTTCTCTGAATGTATTTCCTATAGCAGTAGGTCTAGCATTATTTCTTAGCATTGGAATAGACCAAGTTGAACTAGTAGATGGCCTTGTATTTCTTTGCTCATTTTGGGACAATCTCTAACCATGTGCCTTGTCTTGCCACATCGGAAACACACCCCAGAAGCACGGTTACAAACTCTCCAATGTTTCTTGCCACACTCATTACAGGTTGGTGCAGAATCTCTTGTCGAATTGGAGATAGTAGATGTTCCCAGATTTTGCTTCTTCGAAGATGATGATCCTTTATTTGAATAAGAACCATGCCTCTTTCTTCTCCATTCAAATGGCCGGTTATGGGATCCCAAATTTGCCTCAGACATTAAAGCCCTATCGAAAAAATTCGCGTACTTTGACAATTTCAGAACATTTACTTTCTCTAAAATTGCATTCCGAAGTCCATCCTCAAACTTTTTCACATTTTTATAATCGGTATCGACCATGTGTGGTGCAAATCTGGCCAACTTTGTGAATTTTGATTCATACTCAGCTGCTGTTATGTTACCTTGCTTGAGTCTCTCAAACTCGGACACTTTTCTATTATGGATGCACTGCAAAATATTTCTTATAGAAAATTTTAAGAAATCGTGCCCAATCAATCCACTTATTGTCTTCTTGAATTAATATCCACCATCTTCTTGCCTCATCCTCTAGAGTGAATGCAGCCAACTGAACCTTTTGTGCTTCAGTACACGAAAATACCTCAAATAATTTTTTGATTCCAAGGACCTAAGCTTCAGCTTTTAATAGGTAGACTCCCCCATGGAATAGCAGTGATTTCATCTTCTTAAATTCTTTAGTGAGGGCAATTGTACGGTCATTAGCCTGATGATCTTGCACAGGCAGTACTGGCATTCGCAAAGGTGGGGGTGGTTATTGTTGTTGTTGTCTTAATGCTTTAGACATATCATGGATCATTCTTTCCATTCTGTCTAGTCGGGCGGTAGTCGACTCTTCTATCTCATCAACCTTTGTTCTCACCATTATCTACATAAACTTGCATTATAATAAACACAGAAATTGCACATAAACACAGGCACAATAATTCATACCTCATATATTCACATAATTGCATAATCTTAATGCATACAAGCATATACTTATCAGATGGATTCACCTTAAGTCTTTTCTAGACACCTTAATGCTCAATTGGACAAGTGTTGAGTTATTAACTCATGCTCTGATACCACTTTATCATGACCTGAACTCGCCTCTAAAGGTTAGGATCATGACCAGCTAGTAATCATGAGATTATCTACGGCCTCAGATAGAAAACAAAGCATATTTAATTATATAGGGCTAGAAGCGGAAGCAAAAATATAATATTTATGAGCTTGTGTATAAATGGCATGAACAAAAACTTTTTATAAATTAATAACTCACACCATATATACATAGAAAGGGTATCTGTAGACGCGCCCGAATGCCCTGGGAGAAATCCCGTTCTGTTCATTTGGGCTCACTACAGTTCGGACTCAAATGTCACGGTTCTGAATCTAATCCCGCAAAGTGCAATGCGAGACCAATAAATCACCAAAGAGTCCAAATCTGGCAAATCGTTTTGAAAAACAGATTTTTAGAAAGAAGTGCCAAACATGGACTGCTTTGCCAGATACAGAGTCGCCACCTAAATATTTTATTTTGGGGGAAGTTAGGAAACCCTAACTCGTGCCTAAGGCCACGTGTTCGTCATCACTAAAGTTGCTTCGACTCGGGAACTTGGGTACGATTGGGGAAGGTCAGCTATGAACACCCCCGCTCGCCCGATCAAAGATCGACCACTACTAAACATGATATCGAGTTTTTGAAAAACACATGCATTCTTATTCCGGTTTATTAGCCTAGAATTACTATGTGATGCGCACAGCATACAAGTATAGACTGGATTGCCTAAGTTGGAACAGAGCATCGCATATCCGTTTGTTTTGAAAATGGATTGAAGTTTGCTACTCGCAAGTAGGCTGAAACACGGGTTTCGACGAATTATTCCAACTCAAGCAACCCAACCTTCACCCACAAGCATTCATGCAGTTATATCACATAGGCCCTGTTTGGTAGAGTTGTGGGAAAGTGTTTATAGCTTATACCTTAACAGCTTATAGCGTATAACTATGAACATAAGCTGATTTCTAACTTATAAATTAAGCTTCTCCTGCCCCACTCAAAGAATAAGTTGATTTCTGACTTATAAAAAGCTATAAGCTGTATTGTTAAGCTAAACCAAACATATCAAAATAGCTTAAATTAAACTGAAAGTTGAAATAAGCTGAAATTAAGCTGTACCAAACAGGGCCATAAGCACATAGCCTCATGGTAAGCATGCTATCATGGCAGTCACTCACACACATGCGAGGATGCTAAAGCATAAATACTTACTAGGTACTCCAAGCCAAAAAAAAAGAAACTAGTTAGTAATCAATGCATAGTCCTAGTTCATGTTAAGATGGCTAATGCAACACACGCAAAATGCAACTAAGATAAGCTCGGCTATTCTGAGATGGCGTATGAGATGCAACAGGTCGATACACGTATTCAAGTTGGAATCGAAATACTGTGCAGTTAGTATGATGCGCCGAGCTCGGTGCATGCAAGACAGATGAATGAATGTAAACATATGAGCATAAAGATGCTAATTGAAACATGCCCTAAACTAACCATCATAAGCTAGTGAATAAAAGAGAGAAAGACGTGGGGTTGGGAGACATGCAAACACGCATGCACACTTATTACAATTGTGCCCTCTCGACGGAGGGTCCGAAAGAATAATACAAACCAAATAAATAATTAACTACTCTAGCTAATTAATTATTACAGACCCTTAATTAATTAACAAATTAATTACAAAATAAACTAAGTATGAAATTCAAAAGGCCGCCACAGCTCCGTCTCGAAATGAGTGAATGATGCATGCTCGATTCACCTTGCTCGGAAACCCGTTGCCATGCCATATGTTGCCTCTGTTTGCACTGTTCTGTACCTCTGAGAATTGTGGAAATCCTGAGGTTGCCTCTGAACCACTCCCTGAGCACTTTGGGATGCCATCGGCCAAGAGAAAACACCACCGGCCATGGAAATATGGTCATCGACCAAAAATGGGATCACCGACTTGATTTTGGTAGTCGGCCGGCACTGAAAGTGGTCGACCGGCCATTTATTCCTGCAGAACACTAGTTTTGCTGCAGCAGAGGACAGACAATGCATGGCAAGGCATTTATAAGACAATGTATGCACAACCACCCTCCCTATCATACTGAGAACTCAAGGGAGTATGGCTCTCGACCCTCGGGCCACCAATCACGCATTTCGATGCATGATGGCCAAAGGTGTCAAAGGTGCATATCAATATGGAATGAATGCAACAAACAAATGAATGCTACACACTCTATCATGCTGGGTCAAGAGTGCCGGCGACCGAGGATTGAGGCATGTTTCGTCACTTTAAGTACGAAATGTCCCTTGGTCCTCATGTTTGGTTTGACACCCCAAACCAAACATAATGCAATGTATGTATGCCATATACAATGCAAAGCATGCAATTAATGCAATGCAATATGAACAATGCAACTTAACATGCAAGCAACATGGTAATACAATAGATATGCAATACTACAATGCAACCTAGATATGTAAGTATACAAAGTGATAGGCAAGCAACAACGACACCAACCACAAGGATGCAACAACATGCAATGCGGTAAGCCTACAACAATATATGAGTGCATGATTCATGGACTTACACTAAGGATGGATAGGCCTTAGCCGTACCAAAACAGTGGCCAAAGTGCCAAGAAATGATGGATTAAACACACCCAAACGTACACATGTGAAGGTCCAACACTTAGGCATGAAAAGAGTTGACTCTCAAGCACATTAAGAAGAGACAAATGTGGACAAATCACTAGCATGACAAGCTCTGAAAGTGTGTAAAGGATGATGCCAAATCAACCAAGCCATGCAAGTAAGGCATGCAACAAAGCCCAAAACTCAAGACTAACAAAGGGGTTCAAACCATGGCCATATCAACCAAGCCCCAGAGAGCCAAAATGACTTAAAACAGTCTTAGGGCAGACCAAAATAAGGCTAAAGCATGCATGGAACAAGGCCAAAACATGCTAAGAAAAGGGCGCAAAACAAAGGGGATTCAAGGCCACAAAGAGAGCACTCCACTATAACTACCCCAACCACACATGTCATGGATTATTCAAAGAAAAATAGAGCTATAATATGCTAAAAGGAGTCCCAAAACCCACTGATATGGCAGCCCAAGGACTCAAACAAAGAGGCATGCACAATGACCTATTTTAAGGCACAAAAGAACAACTCTTCAAAGCATTGAAAGAATGGTAAATGCAAGCATACAAGCATGGAGTATGGACTGAAATAGCATGATAAGTGATTCCAAATCACTGAAATAACCCAAATAAAACATGCTCATGACTCACACACTCAAAGCTAACAAGCTAGGACACATGGTGGCTATATAAAACATGGCGAACATGACCGATTCAACACCAAACAGAACTTAAACATGTCATAACGTGGCTAAAATCTTCATGAAGTCAAGCTAAAACATGCAAGCATGATGGTTTAAATGCATGGTACATGTTATAACAATAGAGGAGATTACAAAGTAAGTGCATGATGCATACAATAGGCCACCGAACCGACATGACACAGAGGTCTAACATGATAAACTAAGACCAAATACTCTCTGAAATGGAGCCAAATAGGGCTATGCAAACATGCTACCTTTATGAGCCCTAAATGCAAGCAAATGAGTCATAAGGGGAGAGGGGTGTCCCTCCCCTATACAAGACCTCAAAACCCCTTCTCCACCACTAAAAATCCTTTGGATTTCAGTGGTGAGAAGGTCATTACACGAAGGGTTCCAAAGCCCAAAGAGGAAGGCACAAAAGGGGGTTAAACAAGGCTTAAGAGGGGGTAGACAACCCCCAACATCAAAATGACCTTAAGAAACTATAACAAGCATGAAAATACAGAACTTTTATTAGTTATACACTAAGCTCGAAACAATATGCAAATAGGTCTAAAACCTTAAGCAAAAATGGGGAATAAAAAGGTAAGTTCTCACCCTTGAAGAGCACTTCAAGAACACCAACTCCAGCACCTCCTTTTGATCAAAAACCAACTCAAAACTCTGAAATCAACCCCTTAAAACTTCAGCAACCAAAGTATAGTGTAACACTAGGTGTCTTAGTGCAAAACTAAGAATAAAAAAACCTTTAGAACACTATTACACACACAACTATATAGAGAGAGGGAGATATAGAGAGATATAGATATATATGTTATATCTCAGAGTTGTTCAACCCCTGGAAAAGGAGGGGAGGTCCTCCTCTTATAGGAATTCTAATTCTAAGCTTCCAAGGGAAGCTAAGTGTAAGAGTGAAATCCCTCCATACATGTGTATGGAGGGCAGAATTTGTGCTCACCAGCTGGCACAGCTGGCATGCACAATGCCTGAAAGAGGCAAAGAAAAGGTCTCGGCTAGACCAAGGGGCCGGTCGACCAACACACATGGCTGGCCATCCAAATACAGTGCCGGTCGGCCAATACAATTAGCTGGTAGCAAGAAATCATGGCCGGTGGGTTGAGGAAATGGCAAACAAGCCACCCTCTTCCCTCAAAACAGGAACACAAATGCTTGGTCCACAACCAAGCACAAAGCAGTCAAGTTGGGAGGTCTTGATGCAAGGCACGCGGCCGAAACCTCGGAGAACTCAAAACGAACATGAACAAGGGTGATCACCGAGTGTTCAAATGATGACGTCCAAGTTTTGAGGACGGTCAAAAATGGGATGTCTACAGTATCATATGTCCAAAATAACATACATACCAAAACTTATCTACAAACATGGTCAAACATGACCAACAAAAGAAAATAGAAAATCAAAAGACAAAAGCCTCATACGTGAGGCATCCTTGGTTAACTTCACAGAAACTTGGTATTCCTCCATAAGTTCACTAGGATTGGACATCCCGCTGCTCACCTACATACATATATATAAAACGGAGTGAGTGAAAGCCTAGTGAATAACATCAAAGTAAAGAAGTTATATGAATAAGTTTTAATATTAAACAAAATCATTCTCGTAATAGTTTTGTATCATAACAGAACGACCTCAGGTCTAATATATGACATGAAGACCTCGCGTTCAACATATGACAGAATGACCTCGAGGTCCAACATATGACAGAATGTCCTTGGGTCCATTTCAGATATACAGAACGACCTTGGGTCTACTTTAGATATACAAAACAATCTTGGGTCCATTATATGCTTTCATGCTTGTCAATCACATTTACAAATCTTCTACAAATTAGACAGATAGAAAGCCCATTTGTAACACAGAATCACAAGTTTAAAAAACTTACCACATTGTAACATTTAGAAAATAAGATACATAAAATATCTTTACTAAAATATTACTCATAGTGGTTCAGTTGTTGACATGTCCTCACGGATGGTCCTACACAATTCATAGACACATACACACATTGAATCATATTGCTTATTCGATTTATTCTCTAACTCATTCAATTCTCTTAGGCTTCTTTCTAACTCTTTAATTCATTTAGGATGCGCAATTCATGCTTAAGAATGCTTAGAAGGGAATGAGAATGAAATTATGAACAGAATTTAACTTTTCAAAACATGCTGAAACAGTTGCTCGAGCGGACCACATAGTCTGCAAAAGTACTGGATGGTCTGAATGTAGGCTCAATTGGCGCCCGAGCCATGGTGTAGAATGAAAAGCGGTTGCTCGATCGGTGACTTGGTCACTTGAGCCAGTTGTAAATGTCTGCAAAAATACTGGATACATGAAATGTGTGCTCGAGTGACAGATTGTTTGCTCGAGTGATGTGGCCGAATTCTGGAATTTCCAGAACTGAATTTGAACTTCAAAACATGTATTCAAAGTGTGTAAGCTTGCATGACATGCTCTTATCTTCAAATATACACTCGTAGGCATGGATACAAAACCAATTTACAAACCTCATGTTCAAACTTCATGAATTCAAACTCAAATTCATGAATGTAACATTTAACTTCAAATTCCTTTCCAAAGCTTATAAAACCTAGAGATTAGCTTCAAAACAACTTAATTCTTGAATGCATGTTTGATACAACCTTTAATTTTAACATAGATGACTTGAATCATGTTTAAAATCGTGAAACTAAACAAAACTATGCATGAATGTATGAATTGACTTCAATTCCAACAATCCTAACTCAATTCTTACGTTTAATCACATTAATCTCTTGAATTCACATAAAAGGGGACCTTAACTCATGAATTGAGGGTTAATTACATACCTAGAACCTTGAATTAAGATTATAATAACAAAATCTTGATCCTTTCTTCTCAATCTCCAAGTCTTTAGCCAAGATTCCAAGTTTTCTTGACTCTCTCTAGAATTCTTCTTCTCAGAATTTTGAGCTCAAATTATGGTTAAGGGGTTCAAACTCTTAATTACAACATATATATACATGAGGATTAGATTAGGGTGTCAATTAAGGCTTAAGATTAACTAATTACACTTAATTCTAATTAGTTTAATCTAATTAATTTAATTTGAATCAAATTTTAATCACACTTCTCATTAGGCTCTAAAAATTATGCCATTCACAATAAAGTAATCAATTTCAGTTTCTGACGCCATCAAGGCCTTCAATTTCATATTATAACAGAAATCACAATAGATATTTCTACAGTTAACAGATATGAATCCAAAAACCGTATAAACACATAATTAGCATTCAAATTCACACTAAGCACTTAAATAATATTCAAAATTAATGATTAAGAGTATAATATGTGGCGGGGTTGTCACAAAAATATGTGATCTTGGCATTGAAATGGTTAACCCATAAACAACAAAAGCACTTCTGAACCAAAATAAGGTACAAAAGTGATGTCATAAATAGACAAAAATTGACTTAAAAATCCAATCATTGCAATTGCTGCTATCCTTTTTAAGCACAAAAAACTAGACAATCCAACGGCTCTTCGAAGTTACTTGAAATGGCTTTGAAATTGAAGTCCTAGTGACCTCGATATTTTTTCCCAGAAAGCCTTTCAAAAAGTAAAATTTAAACCTGACATGGTCTAGAATCTAGTCTCGTTGAACATGATTATGCTACATCTATAAGTGTCTCTGCTTGGGCAAAGCTTCAAGTCTCACTGAAGTCGACCTTTACTTCTACTGTCCTTCTACACTTGAATGCAAATCCACTGAATCTAATCCCAAAGAAAACTCACTGGAACCAATCCTTAGCCAAAATCCAACTCCCTAAAGTTTGAAGTGATCTTGGCATTGGAATGGTTCATTCGAGAATCAAGAAGCCTACAAGCATGCAACAATCACTGGCTTAATCCGTCGGAGAGAAACTTTAGAGTCTACATGCTTAACACTAGGGCCCAACATACATTATTTGAAACTCATACCCACTTAAAATATTAAGTTTGTAAATAGAGAGCCCATATAATGTATATTAAGACAAGGGGTGTTCAAAAAGCCAAATCACCCGTAAACCCACTTGACCCTTGCATGTCATCTACGGTTTGGCACAATCATTGGGTTAGAATCAGTTGTAGTTCATAAATTTTTTTTTCTATTTCTAGTTGGATGTCGGATTTAACAAAAAAAATATATATATATATATTCAATTAAATCGACCCAACCGACATATATATACATTATTTTAATTATTTTGTTTGTTTGACTTAACTAAATAAATTAAACGAGCTAAGCATTATCTCAACTGTGTTCTTTCCATGTGACGCCACAATTTCTACTCTAAGGGTTAGGGTAACGTCACTAAAGAGTCCTTTGGTCAATAACCAAGTAAGATCCTAGGAAGGTCGGAGGAGTCAATATAGCATTCCTTCTAAATCCAACCACCTTAGATAGCAAGCTATCTTTTTGACAGATCTTAAGAGGTATTAACACAAGGTCTCATAAGTAACGCGGAGATAGGCATAGGATTACAAAAGCAAATAATAATTGTATTGTTTCAAGTCTTAAATTACAAAACGAGTTTCATTATTATTACAATCCAAAGATAAAAGCACGAATAGACTCATAAGCAAAATTGCTTCTAACTTTCTCTAAAACAGACACAAGTCTTCAGATGTCTTTGGCTCTTCGTCGGCCTCGTATGTTCCTTCGATACTTGGCATGAAACGCTATGAGCTTTGAATGCCCAATGAACGTACACACACCCCGTTCCTTTTTTCCAATCTAATACACAATAGCAATTACGACAATAGGGAAAGAAACGTGATATTCAAATAAATAACAAGGATTACAAGATTAGTGTTAGTAGTATAGAAATCTCCCAAAGAGATTTCATCCTCCCAACCACAAGAATTGGATATGGATTATTCAGTATGCTCTCTCTCTTTTGCTGCTTTGTTGTAGACCTTACTTCAGATGCCTACCAACGGTTATGTAACGCCAACCGCAGGGCCTCAAAAGAGAAGGTAAAATAGGGCCTTTCCTATTCTCTCCTCACACCAAACCACCTAGGGTCCAAATACAACCGCTCTGTTCAAGGGTTCTGAAACAACCACTTGCGCAAGACTTTAACTTTCAAAAGGACATCCCGTTAACCAATTCAATTTGAACATAACTTTATCTTATAACCATGCTCATGTGATCAAAGCCCCTTTTAGCCACCTTATTAAGTTTTCTGTTTAGGTTAATATTTTAAATTAATTAGCACAAACAAATAACAAAAGAATAAATTTGCATATGTATGAGCATCATTGAAGGACTAAAATAAAAGGTATATAACCATGACATATGTAACATCATACCAAGACATGAGTATATATTAATAAGTATATTCACGAAGACAAGAGCATAAACACCAATGCAAAACTAAGTTTCCAAATTTAGTACCATTTAAAGATTAAAATCAAAGGGGCCATTTCCGATTTTTCCCGAGCATATAGTTTTCAAAACATTTTTGAGAAATGGAATAGCTTTTCTAGATTTTTAGTTATTTAAAAAAACACTCCAACATTGTTCAGATTCATTGACTGTTACAAAAATTGGATTTTCTTATAAACCGCTCACTCTTTTTCAATGAAACCAATTTTCCTTGAAAGGTAACTCTTTAAGGAATTTTTGGCCTAAAACCAAGGTCTAAGAGATTTTTTTAGAATTTTCGAAAGTTGGCTGTAAAATTGGTTTTTTATTCGAAATACTCAAAATAAGAAAATTGGTGAGAAAAGAAGCCAACTAAGGAAAAAGTTTCATTTCTTTTGTGATGAAAACATATTAAATAATGTATCAATAACTCAGATTTTTAGAGTGATGGTATGCCTTTGGAAGAAAAAGGTAGTTTTGCATCTATTAAGAGGAAATATGAGTAGAAGAAGGATCAAAGCCCAATTCATTAACTTTGAACACAAGAACACCATTACAACACATCTGAAAATATGATTTTAAATCTCTAATAACATGTATTTGAAAAAGGAAATAGAAGGAGAGATGATGATGCGGCTTACTTGAGGCTTGGTTGGTTTGCTAACAAAACTTTCTCTTTCTCTCATTTCCTCCACCAAGCTCACTTTCTCGTCCTCTTTTCCTCTCATCAGCTGAATAGGGTGTTTGTATGTGTATTCTTGTGTGAAAAATGCTATGGGAGAGGTTATATATATACTAAAATTAGTGCAAAAGGTCTAAAGTATCCATTGGTTGGAAATGGATTGGATATTTTGGATTTACTTAGAACTTAATGGAATAGTGAATGATTAGAGGCCTTAGTTATGCAATTACTCATGATCTAGTTAGGCTGTGGTTAGGATTGAATTTAGGGTGGAAGCAAAGTTCCATGTTTTGGGGGTACTAGCAACCCTTTTCCATGAATTCATGAATTATGTTTGAAAAGTTGTATTCATTTCTCTTTTCTAGGGTGGTCGGCCATATGGGGGAGATTTGAGGGAATTATTTTATTTTATTTTATGTACAATTGTTGGAAATTTCAAAATATAGTGTATAAAATAGGTTTAAAGATACAAGGATATATATATATATATATATATTAGTACTAGTTTGGGGTCAATTAGTGATTTAATAAAAATGTGAGGGCTTTGGATTTAATTTATGTATTGGAACATTTGTTTTACTGTAGGGTTTTCAAGTGGTAATTCCATATTTAGGGAGTCAATTAATCAGAGTTAGGATATTAGAAATGATTCCTAAGTTACCGAAATTGATTAGGGTTTGCAAGTTTTTAGTTGGCGCATGTATTTTGATCTTAGAGTTAAAATTGCAATTAATTAAGAAATTGATGGACTTCAAAGAAATAATTTAAAAGTAAGGGACTTTTAAGAAATAAAATTTATAGGGGCCTCACATCCTAAGACTGTATACATCTTTCCAAGATAATCATTCCCAAGTTAGAGTTATGTGACAACTCACCTACTCCTTTGTCAATCAATTCTGACATTTTCTTCTTTTTAAGTCCGAGACATTATGATATACCCACTATCTAAATATAAATAAACAAAAAATATAAGACATATACTCCTGAGACCACATATATTCCCAAGAAAAATTTAACCATCGTGGCTTATTCTCTCATGGCTTATTCTTTCTCTCTCTCTCTCTCTCTCTGATTTGACAACTCACTTTCTTTTTTCTCCGCTCTCATTTCAATCCTCAATCCTCAATCCTTATGTCTTATTCTTCTTTTTCTCTCTTTCATTCTCTCAAACTTCATATCTCCATCTTCTCTATTTCTCTCTCTCTCTCTCTCTCTCTTTCTCCCTCTCAATCTTAACCCATTCGTTTCTCTCTCTAACAGACAAACTAACTCTCACTCTCTTCCTCACCCTTGCTTTTCTATCTTTGTTTCTACCCTCTTTCTTTCGATGGTTTCTGTTGTGATGAGCAAAGGCAATGGCCATAGTGATAGGTTATGGCAAGGTAATGGAATGGTAAGTCCTCTATCGGTCTCCATTTTTCCTTATCATCCCTCATTTTCTTTCTTTCATATTCTCTCATTGATCTATGATTTGTAATTTGTAAGTATATATGTAACACCCCAAAAATATAGATACCGAACTGCACACTATATTCCTCAATAGACATCTGGAAGCTTAATGAATTTCAATCATCAAGATACTAGAAACATTTCCAAGAATATATTTCTCTCACAAATGTCCTTTCATCCATACAAAATAGCATCACATGGACTTATACATTCATATAGATTCTAGAACATGAATGTAGAGATGACAATTGGAACCCGACTCGACAAGAACCCGATCTCCCGACCCCGAATGGAGTGGTTATTCCCCGAAAAATACCCCCGACAGGCCGGGGTGGTATTAAAAATTAAATCCCTGATGATATTCGGGCCGGGGACGGGGATACATGTTTCAGTCCCGGACCCGGCCCGACCCCGGCCTATTTGCCCCCGATGTAAAATTATTATTTTGCCCCTGTTTATATATATAACATATGTGTGTAGGGTTTGGTTAAACCAAAACTCAGCCTCATCTCACTCACTTCTATCTTCCTTTCTGCCTCTTCTCTGTCTCTGTATCTTTCTCTCTCTTCTACTCTTTCTCTCACTCTCGCACCTCTCTTCCTCTTCAGCGCCACTTCCATTATCCGCGATGCCAATCGTCCTTCTCCATCGTCCATCGTCTCCGTCGTCATAGTCACAGTCACCCATCGTCCTCCTCCATTGTCGCAGTCACAATCACCGATCGTCCTCCTCTCCTCCGTCGTCTATTGCCTCCGTCCACGACGCAGATACACAGATCTTATTTTTTTTTTAAACAGATTTTGCATATGTATGTATATAGATTTTTTTGTGTGTTGTTGGAACATATTTTTTGTATGCGTATGTATGTCTATAGATTTTGTGTTGTTGAAACAGAATTTTTTTAATATTTTTTTTTGAACGAAAACATATTTGTTATTGATGATCTGTTTGTGTATGTATGTATACATGTATGGTGTTATTGAAACAGATCGGTTTGTGTATGTATGTATATATGTATGGTGTTGATGTTGTTGTTGTTGATGATGTTGTTGAACAAAACAGATTTGGGCCGGGGAAATGTTGGGGTCGGGGAAACCCAATCCCCGTTAGAGGACGGGGATGGGGACGATGATAGGTTTCCCGTCGGGGATCAGGGACGGGAAGTGTAATCTCTGGCCCCACCCCGCCCCATTGCCATTCCTACATGAATATATAACATGTGATCTATAAGCAAACAACACTAAAGAAACACAAGTTTGTACGTTAAATGATACAAGTTTTGAAGGATTGCTTGGTTCCAACAAAAGTGGGTTGAAAAGCCTAATACACAAAGCCCAAGGCTATACAAAAGAAAAGAAAACCCATGACTCGTGTCAAAAGGCCATTTGTCCGTTGTCACCCAAGTTTCTCGGCTCGGGAACTTAGGTATGAGAGGGGAAGGTCATTAATTGAGCACCCCACTCACCCGATCAAAGATCGGCCTCTACTAATCATGATATGATTTTTATTTATGTTATATGCTCTTGTTTCGATTATTATGCTAACATTACTATGTGAGGCACATAAGTATAGACTAAATCACTCGCTTTGGAAGGTTTTGATTTCATGTTTTGTTTTGAAAAGTGTTTTGAAGGCAATTGTTTTTCTATATATAGATGACCACCCCTCTTGATTTTAGGTTAGAAAAGATTACTAAAGCTCAAATTCTTGAAAAACACACACTCTCTCTATCTTTCAACACATATACACTACACCAACACTTCCTAAACCAAAAATTTGAGGCTCCTTGTTGATGTTCTTGAGCTAAAATTTCAACTCTTGAGGTGATCACTTGTTAGTTTGTGAACCACAGATTTTAGCCTTTTAAAACTCTAAAAATCAGTGGCCAAAAGTTGAGAAAGAAGTGGGAAACACAAGGACAAAAGCTTCGAGAACAAGGTTCAAAGAATGGTGGTTAACCCCTCCACCTTTGGTAGCTTTGAGTCACAAGTTTCAGCCTATAAAAATAGTCCAAAAATAGTATAAAAACAACAAGAAAAGAGAGGGAAGAAATAGTGCAAAGAAGGCAAGAGTAATACCTCTTGAAAAGCGATTACTCTTTGATTCACAAACTAACAAGTGATCACCCTCAAGAGCTAAAATTTTAGCTCAAGAACCTCAGTAAGGAGCCTCAAATTTTTGGTTTAGGAGGTGTTAGTGTAGTGTATGTGTGTTGCAAGATAGAGAGTGTGTGTGTGTTTTTCAAGAATTTGAGCTTTGGTAATTGTTTCTAACCTAAAATCAAGAGGGGTGGTCATCTATATATATAAAAACAAGTGTCTCTGTCGAACACAGCTGTATAGGGACAATTGGTGCAAGGTATGGGCATTGGGGGACAGCCAGCAACAAATAGCTATTCTACTGAGAAACATGGTCGGTTGGCCAGTAACAGGACGACTGGCCACTAATTTTTGGCTAGCCAACCACTTGTTGGCCAGCAGGCTTCTGAGTGGTCAGGCTGAAAAAAATTGGGTTTTGGTCCCAATAAGGTGCAAAGTTCTAGGCTCTGAAGTTGGAAAACCGAAATATTTTACTGAGGAAATTGAACAATTGTATAGTGTAGTATTTCATCATTGAGTGTTCAACCTCAGGCGCCCAACTCTTAAGGGCGGTCAAAAATGGGTGTTTACACTATGCCAATACTTGAGTTTTATCTTTTTAAAACAATGCCATGCAAGAGTTCTAAAACCAAATTTCCAACACTTTCCTTTAAATAGAAAACAGGGCAGTAAATACATCATTGGTAATCCTTAGGTTGGTGTTTGCAAGTAGGCTCTCAAAGCTCTACCAAAATACCACTTTACTAGCTCCTAACTGGAAGGAACTTGGTACCTATATCGCGTGTGTTTTCAGACTTTCACCATGGACCTAATGCCAAATTAATTAACCACAACGGCACCCCCTAAGCAATTCACCACAGTATTCACCTTTTTTTCTCAAAACCAAATCATTTCCAAGCTATAGAATATGAAGTTTACAATGCTATGAGATGATCGATGAGATGTATGATTTATAAAGAATTCAATTACCTAATTTACATGCAATTTCTATCACGCGAAAATGCTATCGTCCATCAATAGCCAAAACAGTTATCTGTAATTCAGAAATTAAAGGGTAACAACAATAATAATATAGTTCAACATTTCCGAAATAACTAGGATTTTTTAAACTTTCTACAAGTCACAATATTCAACATTTCAACCTCCTCAAGAGTTTCAAGTATCTCAGCATTTCAAATTAACTTTCACCCAACACCTCCTAATGTTTATGAAAAAAATCGGGATTTCTTTTTCAAAAACTCCATTTCCTTCCACAAGATGAGTCACAAGATGAGTCACATGCACTTTATTTAAATAAAAAAACAAAGTTGTAAGAAATCCTCTTTTTATGCACTAATACATAAAGTAATCAAAACCCTATCTTTCTCAAACCTTTTATTTCACAAATAATACATAACAAAGCTAAAAGGCATACAAGTCAGTGAGAGGAACCCCTACCTCAAAGCAAGAAAGAAGAAGGAAGGAAAAACCCCCAAAAGTTGGTGGTCAATAAATGATGATTTGCTCAAATTAGAATGAAGCCCTTGACAAGCTCTATACTTTATCTCAAAGGACCAAGGCAAAAAGATGATCGGAGGTGAGTAGATCTGAAGCTTGGTGTAACAACCCAACTTTTATTACCTTAATCCATTACCAAATCTTTTATGTTATTACCAATTTCAATAATACCATACACGTGCCAACACAAATGGTAAATAAATAATAACATTCTCTCTCGAAGTAATGATGATATATAAACAAAATCTGATACAATGCCCTTAGACTTACATTGAATAGTAATAACAAAGGGGTTTACCCTTATACAAGACATGGCATTCAGCCAACATAATAAAAGGCCCCGTGGCCAACAAATAAAAGACTTCAAGTCTTGAACAAATCCTCCAGCTATGTACCTGAAAATTTGTCAACACGTGGGATCAGCACAAAGCCTAACATATAGTTAGATATGATCATGCATGCACCACGATATACCATATAGGTAATGTGACAATTTATATCCAAAAATATATTTACATAAAACAGTTTCTTAAAAATTCCTTTTAGACACAACACAGTGTAAATCATTTCTTCTCTTTATAACTTTCGTTTTACTTCCAAAAACATTCCAAAAGCCTCGTTTTCTTTTAATAAAAATCTTCCACATTGACATAAAAAGAAACCATTTAAACATATGTTCTGATGACACATCCACACACACTAGTTATAACTTGGCCCCACATCCCAACACACTATACGCATCTACACATCAATACATTTACTATTTTTCCTAGCCATAGGTCCAAGGACAAGGGACAACCACAGTAGGAAACCGAGAAATACATACATCCAAAAATAAATAATTGAGAGTAATACATACCACCAATGCTATTGCCACCGCCATACAGCACGGATGGCAAATGCTACAACCCGAATAACACATAACGCTTTACCAGCCTCACCCAGAAGGGAACACCCCTCAGTTCATACTTTACTAGGTGCAAATAGGAAGGGAGAAGAACCTATCACAAGGCGCTACGCTTTACCAACTCAATACGGCAAGAAACGAACCTCTTTTCACATTTTATCGAGCGCAAACTTGAAGAGATGAGAAAACCTTTGCCAATGTGCCATGCTTTACTGGCCTTACTTGGGAAGAAACGGACCCCCACACAACAAAAGCAATAATAGCACAATATGCTAAACTACATAAATAAATACACAAGTGTAATACAAACACTTAATCTAATCACCACAACGATGATTACTACTAGTTAAATACATTAACCCATTTCTTTCAAAATGTGCTCCGTGCACCACCATTCAACAACGGGTTCTCCTTTATTTCAAACATTTCTAAAATACAATACGAGTTATTAACCACCAAAACTATAACTATCCGCCAACAATCTCATAACATCAACAACATTCACAAGCATTCCAATTCCTTTCTAACAACATAATCCAGGACACATAAATGAAATTGTTTATTCACAATGTCAACCAACAAACATTATTACATAATCTAACACACAAACCATACACATGACATCTACTAATCAACAAATAATACCATCCTCCAGCGATGGCCAAGGACAAAACTTTATAGACTTCCGATTATTTAATAAAAAACACCTATACATATAAATCCATTTCCAATTCCCAATTTAATTAAAAGAGTTAACGAGATAACAATCTGTCTGAAAACCAATTTCCACACTTCTAAATTTCCAACATACTTAACTCATCAATACCCATTTAATTGTTTACCAAAAATCCCCAATTTAATTATGTTCCACATAACCTAACACTACACTACACAACACAAACCACAGTTATCCTCTCTCAATTCCTTTGTTAGAAGCTTAGACTTCCCAACCCCATAATCCAAATATCATCACAACCTCATAATCAACCACTAACTCAACCCATAACTCATAAACTCAAACCTAACCCAACCTATATGATTTTAACAAAATCATCTATAAAAACTATGCTTTTAATGCCATAAAAATTACCATAGATCTATCTATAGTGAAGTATTGAAAAAAAGCTCAAGAATCCTTACCTCTTAAAACGAAGAGGAGAAAGTCAAAAATCCACCAAAGACTAAAACATGAACCACTCAAATTAAATCGAAGCCCTCATGACCCTCTACATTTTGATCAATGGAACGAGGGATCAAAGATCACTCAAAATAGATAAAACCCAAGCTTGAAAGCTTTAAGGGTTCGAAAATGGCAGAAATGAAGAGAAAGAAAAGAGAGAGGACCAGAAGAGTGACTTTTCCATGCACTGATAGGTTATATAGGCGAACCATCGTGGCCACGGTCTAATTGTTCGTGGCCACGATCTCTTACTTACACAATTCGTGGGCATGACCGTCTTAACTGTCGGTGCAACCCCTCTATTCGTGGCTTGACGTCGTGGACCCTCGTGGACAATGTACTCACTCCGCAGCCAACAGATCCCAAGGCTACTTTTGGTCGAGGCCGGTCACTACCCATCGCGGACGCGACCTCCACACTAATCCATCGCGAGCGCGAAGCCCATGGTCGTGGGCGCAACCAGGCTTACACAACTGTTACCCAAAAAGCAACGTAAGATGGGTGAATTAGATTTCTACAAATTAAAATTAATATTACCCCAATAAAAATTACAACTAGTATAACAAATCATTAACAGATAAAAAAAGGAAATAAAAAATAAATAATAGTTAAATTGATTAAGCACAATGAAGACTTTAACAATGAGGTTGCTAAACAAGAATCCAGTAAATGAGTTTTGCTTTAACAGATTATGATTTAGATAAATAAGCAATTATAACTCTAACACTTAATGATGGAAGGAGAACATATAGCCACATAAGGTGAGTGAAGAGATTTGATAATTTGCACAATCGCAATAGAAACTATAACAGCTATATCACAATGTATATATCAGTTATGACTATAGCAGTAAGAAAAATTAAAGAGATTAGGGAAGATGGGGCAAATAGATTTATAGTGGTTCAGTTTCAACTAAGCCTACATTTACTCCTTAAGCTTCACTTGAGATTTTCCACTATCCTCTAGCTTCACAGGGGTGGTAGCAACTTTTTCACGAATGGAGCAATCCTCCACAGATTTTATACAGACTTTCCAAGTCTTTAGACCCTTGCAAACCTTATGCGATTCACAATCACTCTCAAGGAATCAAGAAACCTGGGTGTACTACACTCTTACAAGACTTGAATGATAGGTTTTGATTCACAGAAATCTTGAAACAAAGATTAAAGCTCAAAGTTATATCAGTAAAAACCTTTCACAGGTGTATATGCTTAAAGCTAAAGCTCAGTGTATAATTTCTGAAAGAGAAGGAAATTTCAGTTAAAGAACACTTTAGAGAATAGAGAAAGATGAGAGTGATGAAAGATTGAGAATTTGTGTATAGCATGTTGTATCTGTTGCTCTGTATTGGGTCTCTGTTGCTACTTGTTCAAAGTTTTGTATATGACACAGAGTTGAGTGCTCTGTTCTCCTGTTCTTTTGACAGTGCCCATTCTCTTCTTCCTATTGAAGAGATGTGATGGTGATGACTGAGAATGATAAATAATTTAATGCTCAGATATTCCCTGACAGCTATGTGTGTTTTTTCCGTTAAATGATGGGTTATCTAATGAAAAATACTTCTTTTTTCTTCTTAACATCTTTTACTGATATATGAATTCTCTACACAGTGGACGTTTGCTCAGATGTCCCAAGTGAAGTTATGTGTCTGTGGGTCGTCCTCCCAAATGTTTGTTCGGATGTCCCATGAAGTCTAGATTGTCAAGGTTGTCGTCCACGGTCATCGAGCATACTGCTAGTCTAACGTCTGGAGTTAAACAGAACTGATCTAGAACCAAACTGGGCTGAAATGCCTTCGTCAGTCGTTTGCTCGGATGTCCACCCAGTCGTCCCTACCTGCCGGAAGCTGCAGAAGAAAAATGTCGAAAAATGGCCTTACCGGTCGACCATCCGATTGTCTGGCCAATCGACCAGCCAGTCGACCGTCTTGTGTGATTTTAGCCTTCTGTGTTTTGTTGCTCTACTGCTACTCTGGTGCACTAGTTTGGTACCTGTCTAAGCCTCATTTTGAACTCAAGAATGACATGATTAGGATATAAACATGGATGAAAATATCATGGCATAAATTATAAAAATTCAATCTATTTTGCTGATTCAAATAAATCAAAACCATAATTAAACAAAATAAAAAAATAATCATCAAAATACAATATGTCTAACAACAACAAACTTGGGCTATTGCTCCACAACCAACCCGAAGCCCAACAAGGGTCCAAACCACCCTAGCAAGGTCAAAATCAACTAGGACAACCACGTGTCCCAACCAAAACAAAAATGGGTTAGAGGTATTCCATCTCGGGCCACCATACTTGGAGTGAAAATTTATAGTTTAGAGAGAGATGACGGAGTTCATGGCATAGGAAGAAAAAGAGAGAGAGAAAAGAGAAAAAAAAAAAAAAAAAAAAAAAGAAGAAGAAGAAGAAGAAGAGGAGGGGGTGAGTTTCTATTTATAGTATAGGTCAAAAGTGGGGTATATGCCTTAAAGTCACCAAGGAAAAGTCCAAAATTCCAAAATAAAAGTGTTCGGCCCATAGAAAATAAATTTCTAGACTTCTGACAGGTGTCGACACCAAGGGGAAGGGTGTCAACCCCAAGAATTAGTGGTGCTTTGCTCAGTTTTGCACTAGATAAGGTGTCAGCACTCAAAGGCCCTAGTGTCGACACCAAAAAGTAGTAGCGTAGTAGGGAAAAAGGGATCAGGCGGTGTCAACCATAGAAAATATAACCAAAAGAAAGAAAAAGAAGAGGAGTTGTTGTCGAACCTCAAGGAGTTAGTGTTGACACCCAGAATATAATTTCTAGGTTCCTATAGCACTTTCAGACAAGTCCAAGTGCAAAAGAACAATTCTAACAAGTTTATATTATATTTCAATAATCCAAAACAATAATATACCAACCCCAATGACTCCAATAACACAAGTAACGACATTAAATATATTTTAAAATGGCTAGAAGAACACAAGTATTACAAACAGGGGCGGAGGGAAGGAGGGCTCAGGGGGGTCACGTGCCCCCCTTGAGTTTTGGAGTTTTTTTTTTTTTTTTTACAAGCATAAAGAAAATATTTTATATAAAAAAAATTATAAAAATATTATTTAGAGTGAAATGTCAATGATATTTTTTAAATTATAAGAATAATAATGATTGTTTTGATTGAAAATAAAGAGATTACGATATTATTATCTCTGAGAATTTCAATATAATGGTGATCTCTATCATTATTGATATGCAAATATAATTAATTTCAATGAAAATATATAATTTATTGAATTGTTAGTTACATTTAATATGCAGGGTTCACCCTCCATATGCTTCTTTATTATTGATTGGTAATATCACATGTCAATGATTGCATGGTATGACTATTATATTGAATTTTTATGCATATTTTGTATAAAAAAATTACTTTATCATTATATAATTTATTTTAAAACTTTATATCCATGACTTTTTTTTTAATGTTTTCCATGATACACTAATTACAAATAACATATTCACTTTGTTTGGTTTGAGTTTTCTGAAAACGCTTTTCAAAAAATTCTACGTTTTTGTTTTTCGTATTTTTTTGTTTTTATTGAATTTTTTAAATATTTTAAGCAATTTTTTTCATTTTTAGACACACCTAACATAAATATACTTAAAAAGTATAATTTTTGAAAAAATCTTTAAAAAATTCACTAAATACCAAAAATATAAAAAAAAAAATACAAAAAATCAATACATTTTTTGTATTTTTATGTATTTATTAATTTTTTAAAATATTTTTTCAAAAATATTTTATTTTTTTTAGATACATCATATATCTAAAAAAGTTTTAAAAAAAAATGCTTAAAATTTTAAAAATATTCACTAAAAACAAATAAAATAAAATAAAATAAAAAATAAAAAACTTAATTTTCAAAAAACTTAATTCAAAAAACTCAAACCAAACACATTGATTTTTTTTTTTTTTTTGAAGTCAATCGTAAAAATTTATATGAAATATTTTTGTAAATATTTTTAATGTTGTAATTAAGAAGTGTCCCCTCTGATTTATTTTTTTGACTCCACCACTGATTACAAACATATATATATAAGTTTAATTTGTTGTTTTCAACTCGCAATTCTGTTTTTCTACAATATTTTTTCCTATCCTTACCAGATTTTTGAAACCGACTGAACCGACCACCAAATCGTGACTTTTGATTCTGTCAATTTCGAGCTGTATTTCAGTTGAAACGTGTAACATTTTTTCTAACCGGAATGTATCAGTTTGGCTAATCTGAAAAAATTTGTACTTTTATTGACTTTATTAGAGACCTTGTAAATTAGAATAATTATAATAAGGTCTTCAGTGAAGTCCTAATACTTTAGAACTCCGTCGATTAAGTTTTGCACGCGACCAGTCGTCTTGGTTTGTTTGCACTGATTCTCGAGCGGACTTGGGACACGAGGGATAGATTCTTTAGGCCCATTAGGTGATGATAATGATCATAGAATTCCTGTTATTAAATCAAAATCATCCTAGTTGTTAAGGATTGCAATGCAGCAATCACCTCGATTTGTGTATACCTAGAGTCGATCAAGTTGAAGATCCCAGAGACAATGAGGGGTCAAAATGTACAAGTTCAAAAATGAGAGAAATGAAGTGTTACTCAATAATAGTTGAGGGAGTTTTGGTATAAATAATCTTTTTTTTTTTTTTTTTTTTTTTTTTTGAACTTTTTAGATCTATATAATAAGACAAGAAGGTTTTTAAAAATGTCCTACACACATTTGTCCTAATAGGACATTTGGATGGTTTAGATCTGTTTAAATTACAAAGCAACGACGGTGATGTATCCTACTTTCCCGCTTCTCTCGCTTACTTTTTTTTTTTTTTTCCTCACCCACCCTTCTATGATCTCATGATCACACCTTCATCTTTTTCTTTTTATTTTTTTTTATTTTCCTCTCTATTTATTTATTTTTTTTGTTTTCTTTTATTCACTTATTTTTATTTACATCGTGCTTTCAGGCACGGGCATACACTGGTTTATTCAATATTAGATGCATCTAAAATGTATGTAAAATAAAAAATAAAAAAACTCAAATATGTAAAAAGTTTGCTAAAAATAAATGAAAATTCAAACAAAACTACACATAGATTTTATTCAAATTTTCGTATATTTCTGTTGAAATATTTGTTTTACTTTTTAGATATATCTAGATTAGGTATATTTAAAAAGTAAAAAAAAATTTGGGTAAAATATGAAAAAAAAAAAACCAATAAAACAAACAAAAACCTATTGAAAAATAATTTTTAAAAAATTAAACGAAACATCGCCTTAGTTACTAAGGCCATGTTTGATTTCATTCTTTGAAACTTTTTTCCGAATTAAAAAATAAAATAAAATAAAATTTAGTTTGACAAAAATAAATATAAAATATATATTTTAAAATTTTTAAAATTTATTTATTTTTTCTTTACAAGGATGAAACTATATAAAAATAAAAATAAAAATAAAATTTTAATTTTATTTAATTATTTTTCACTAAATTAATTTTACATTCTTTTAAAATAAATTTCTTAAAACCAAACCAAACCTGAGCTGAGCGTCGCACAAACCAGCACACATGGCTTCAATTCATTATTCATGGACTTATATTTTTGCAAGGCTCAAGTATGTTCATACATACAATAATGGGAAGAAAAGTACAAAGCCACGTGGCTGGAACATTCTTTTTTTTTTTATTCTTGCAGAAAATAAAGTTCAACAAAGGAGAGTTAACTGGTACATTCAAGGGAACATCAGTCCCTACTAGAGCTAGCAGTGCTCATATCAGTGATCAAAAAAGAGAGAATGGGATTTGGAGGATCCTCTAAAAAGACAGTGTGTTCATGCTGGTTGACACCTAAGTTAGCCAGAGCATCAGCACTTTGATTAGCTTCTCTAGGGATGGCTTTCAGTGAGCATTGGCAGCGCCGTAGGAGGAAGTGAGCATCCTCAATGAGTGCTTGGTAGGGAGAATTTGCAGCAGATCCATCTTGGATCAGCTCCATAGCTGTCTGAGAGTCCGTCTCAATGTCAATGTTGGTCAACCCCTTCTGCATGATGATGGTCAGCCCTGTGTAAATGCCCCACAGCTCGGATTCGAGACTAGTGCAGTTTCCTAGGTAGCCGAAGTATCCCCAAACCCAGGTTCCAACTTCATCACGGAGCAGCCCTCCAAATCCGGACTGACCTGGGTCACCTCTGGAGCTTCCATCCGTGTTTAGTTTTAGCTTACCTGCAATAGGACAAGACCACAACATTAGAAGGGGATCTCTGAAGTGTGGGTTCAGGAGGTCCTGAAAGGCCTCCTGGGTTGCCATAGCTTGCTGAAGGATGTTATTAACAGTTATATATGAAGGTGTGGATAGGTTATCAAACACTTCTTTGTTTCTGCCTTTCCAGATATGCCAGAGTGTTGTCAGGAAAACAGTAGGCCACGGGATAGTGTGCACCCGATCCTTCCTTCTCATATTAACTTTGATCCAATCTTGCAAAGGAGTGTGGTTGCTAATCTGCCACCAGTCAAGACTTGTAAGGTTAAGCCATATTGCTTTTGCTTTAGGGCAATCCCGAAGCAGGTGGAGCATATCTTCTACACAAGTTTGGCATCTGGGGCAAAGCTCAGAGTTTGAGAGCTGTCTGATGAGTCTCATTTGGTTAGTTAGAAGCCTCTCATGCAAAACAAGCCAGAGAAAAGTTTTGAGTTTTTGAGGGGCCTTTATTTTCCAGAGCCACTGCCAACTCACTTCCTCTCTACCCTCATTTGAAATAGCTGTGTAGGCTGCTGCTGTTGTAAAGTGACCGCTAAGGGAGCCTTTCCAAAGAGGGTTATCGCTAAAAATAACATACCTTGGTCTATATATACTGAAGATTTCCTCTTGCACTGATTGGGGAATAAGGTCCTGAATTGATGTTAAATCCCATTGTCCTTCGTCATTGATTATAGAACTAACTTTGGTTGTGTTGTCAATGTGAGCCCCGGGATGTGTGATGCACAGAGGTTGGTCACCACACCACCAATCTGTCCATAAGGCTATTTTCTCCCCTGTGCCGACATTCCATTTTATATTCCTACTCAGGACCTCCTCATTCCTGATAATGCTTTTCCAAGTGTGTGATGCTCTTCTATGGGTGGGCCAGGAAGAGACTGAGTGGTCCTTAAGGTACTTGGCTTTCAGGATTCTACACCAAAGCTCATCAGAGTTATTGGTCAAATTCCATCCCAGTTTAGATAGGAGAGTTGAGTTCTGGACTCTAGCTTGTCTGATACCAAGGCCCCCATTACTTTTAGATTTACAGACTTGCTGCCAGTTAACTAGATGAACCTTCTTCCTATCCTCTGTATTACCCCATAGAAAGTTTCTGTTCAGTTTATCAATTTGATCACAAACTCTTCTCGGAATTTCCATGGTTTGCATTAAATGATTAGGCATGGAAGAAGTAACAGCCTTGACAAGAGTAGCTCTGCCAGCAAGAGATAAATTTTTGGCCTTCTAACCAGAAAGTTTTTTGGCCATTCTGTCAAGAATAACTTGTAAATGAGTTTTGCTAACTCTAGTGTGGAGTAGAGGAGTACCCAGGTATTTCCCTAGGTCAGTAGTGATGGATATGCCACACAAATTACTGAGAGGGAGAGCTTCCCTTCTAGGAATGTTGGGGGAAAAATACATTTTTGATTTATGAAAATTAATTTTTTGACCAGACATGTCACAAAACTCAGATAAAACTTCCATGATGCAATCACAGTTACTTCTAGTAGCTTTAGCAAAGAGAATCAAATCATCAGCAAAAAACAGGTGGGAAATGGGAGGGCTGTTATTAGATGCCTTGAGGCCCTTCCATTTTCCAGTTTCAGTTTTAAGACGGATCATATTGGAGAGGTTTTCCATACAGAGTACAAACAAATAAGGAGAAAGAGGGTCCCCTTGCCTGAGACCTCTCCCCACATTGATATTGGGTAAAGTTTCCCCATTCCAAATTATAGCAGAGTTAACAGAAGTCACACAGTTCATGATGAGGGTAATCCAGTCCGGAGAAAGTTTGAATTCTTTAAGGGTATGGTGGATGAAATCCCAGGAGATACGGTCATAGGCTTTTTCAAGATCGATTTTAAGGATCATGCCACCAAGTTTACCTTTTTTACATCTAAGTGTATGGAGGATTTCTTGGGTGATGATAATATTATCAGTGGTGGTTCTGCCAGGGATAAAGCTGCTCTGATTGGGACTGATAAGGTCAGGTAAGAGGGGTCTGAGTCTGTTGACAATGATTTTGGAAATGGACTTGTAAATGACATTACAAAGACTGATAGGTCTAAATTGTTTTAAAGACTCGGGATTATCCAGCTTGGGTATAAGAGTGATGAGAGTTTCATTTATTTCTTTGGGGACCTTTTTAGATTGAAAGCACCCTTGGATAAAGTGGCAAACAGAGGTGCTAATAGTATTCCAGTGTTTGTGGTAGAAAATAGCTTGGAGACCATCTTTCCCTGGGGCTTTGAAGGCTTTAATGTTTTTGATGGCTTTCCAAATTTCAGAGTTAGACACAGGGACAATGAGACGATTATTGTCTTCAGTGGTGAAACAGGTTCTAGCAATATTAATCCATTTATCCAGGAGATGAATTTCCTCATGTTGGAAAAGTTGACTAAAATGATCCATGATGTGTTTTTTGAGATCATTAGTGTTCGAGATCCAATTACCATTATCATCTTTTAGCACATGAATTTTAAGCTTTCTACGCTTGGTTAAGGTAGACATGTGGCTGGAACATTCGACAATGCATGATGGGAAGAGAAAGAAAGACTCTGTTTGGTGTGGGTTTTAACTATGATTTCATATCATACTGAGCTATTTGTTTGGATAGAATTTTCAAAATATATTTTCACATCACTTTTGAAAACATTTTCAAGTGGGATTTGAATTTTAAAATTACTCAAACAGCATTCCAATATATTGGAATGTTTTTACAAAAATTGAATATTAGTCATATTTTTGTAAAAACATTCCAATATATTCCTTCCAAAAGTTAATATAGCAAGTCTACAAAATCATATTTTAAAAATCAAAATTATTAATATTTTTATTTTTATTTATTTTTGTTTTGAATAAGCATGTTAAAATATAAATAATATCCAAATAAAATTATAGGCATTAATAAATATGACATTAGTTTTAATTGTAATCACATCTTTTTAAAGTCTTTATTCATTTTTAACTTTTTTTTGATATTTTAAATTACATGTTACGATGATTCTTTCTTATTCATTAAGTTTTTAAAATTTCTTTAATTATTTTCCTTTCAAAAACCAATATAACAATTTTTTAAAATTCATATATTTTTATTCTAAAATAGTGAAGTATTAGAACTATATCATTTTTTTTTATAACAAAGCATAATTTTAATTGTTAATTGTCAATACAACAATTTTAATCTATGTTTATGAGTAAATATTATAGTAAATGAACATTGAAAACAAAACTCTTAAACTTATATATAAAATTTTATTTACGAGAAAAAAAATATAAAATTAAATATAATTATCATATTTTTAATATATAATATATTATATTATTGGATTAATTACCTAAAAGTCCTATCTACATATTTAGTAGTAGCTTAGGTCCTATCAAAAAGTTTTTGAACCAATAAGTCTCATTTACAGGTAAAAAGACGTTTTGCCCTTTAACCTAAACAAGTGTATATATAATAGCATTGCTGTTAAACTAGATTAACATCAAAACTGAGAATGTTCTCAATTTCAAAATAAAGAATGATTTCAGTGTATAATTATCAAAACTAAGAAATTTCTCAATTTTTTTTTTTCTAATATGAATTGAGAACATTATCAATTTAAAAAAATTCTCAATTTTTTTGATGATTAAAATTGAAAATATTATAAACTGAGAATGTTCTCAATTTCAAAACAGAGAATGATTTCAGTTTATAATTATCAAAACTAAGAAATTTCTTAAATTCTTTTCTAATATTAACTGAGAATATTATTAGTTTTGAGAAATTTCTCAATTTTTTCATGATTAAAATTGAGAATATTATCAATCTACTCTCTCTCTTACATTTACCTTCTCCTCCTCCATCTACACTTTTCAGATCTGGAAATCTCCTAATCTAGTTCTAGATCTGGTATTTCAAACGACAAGTTTGAAATACCTTGTCTCCGACGAGAACGGTTTTCAAAACAACATCAACGAGTCGTTACATTCACACCATCAGCAAAATACTTTTGGTCATTCTATTAATAATATCATCATCGACGATGACGACCATCATCAAGCAGACAAAGAAGAAGATGATGATGACCAAGTAGTAGAATGCCTTGTCAGAAATAATGTTGCTGTAAAAACTCCAAGTCTAAGCCAGCGACGTACATGAGAACATCAACGGCGTTTCCGTCTTTGCAAGAGACGAATGATTGTGAGCTATGGTGATTGAAAACTTTCTCTGCTGTGGAGTTTTGAGAGAGAGAGAGTGAGAGAGAGTCTGTTTGGTTGTTGTCATTGGGGAGTGGGTGTAAAAGTAAGAGAGAAAGAATGAAGACAGCAATTGTTGGCAGCAATGGAGGAGGTATTGGAAGGGTAAATTGATCTATTAAAAATTAATGAGACTTGAAAGAGCAAATAATTTTATTTAGGACTTAATAGATTATAAGTTCATAAAATGGGACTTATATGTAAATGCTCCTATATTATTTTATCCCGTGCATAGCACGGGTGACATGCTAGTATAATATATAGATAGATAGAGATATTTATATTTGTTTTAGATATTTTTTTAATATACAAATTATTATTTTTAGATTTTTTATAAAAATAATTTAATAATCTCATCACTAACTATAGTGTATGGGAGAAATTGAAAAAGGTGCTACAATAACTATGAGAGAAGTCAAAATGGCTTGTGGATTGGGAGAAATCAATAAATGCTGAGATTATTATTATTTTTAAATCAAAAAATTAGAAAATTAAGATTGGAATACTGGAACTCCTACAAGACTTGTTAGTTAAAAATCTCCTTTTCCTTACATAATATATAGATAACAATTTTATTTGTAATATATATATATTTTTATTTTTTAATTAATTAAACATAAAAATAAATATTTTGATTAAGTAATTACTCCATTACTTTACTCGAGTGAGAAAAACACTTGAAAGTACTAAACCAGTTCCTGATGGAAAGCAAAAAGGCTATTGATAGCCAGCACTGGTAGCTTAAATCTGAGGTTGCCCGAAACTGTTTGAATTTTAACTTTTGGGTTGGCTAGTAAGTCATTTGGCAAGAAGGTGATAGTCACGGTTAATAAGGATGCCTACCGCAGTAAACAAGTGTTGCATTGATCATCCAAGTAGCTGTCTAGATGGTCAATAGACAAACACAAATTCAAACTTTTGGACAAACTCAAATTCGAATTATCAATCATTTTTCATTAATAGCCAAAGTCTTGGTTAGCCACCCCCAAAGAAATCAAATAAAATTTGTTTTAAGCAATATATATATTTTTAGATGTCTATAAAATGTGTCTTCAAAAGATATGGTGAAACAAGATTCAAAATATATACTAGACCTCTGAAATTTGTAATTTTAAAACGATAAGAAGTTCAGTTGTTAAAGGATGGAGAAAATAATCAATTAGCCCTAATTTTCTTTAAAAAATTATTGAGTCCTATCAATTTTTTATTGATAAAATAATAATACAGTGTAACAGTCATTTTTTTTAAAATTTTTTTTACAAATCAGTGAGAAAGTTTATACACTTAATAATTAAAATACTATATTTTTCCATGATTTTGTAATTTTTTTTTTTATTGTCACCACTATACTATTATTCTCCCTTTTTTAATAGCATAATTCAATCCTATTTTGAATAAAACACTCTCAAAAAGTATTAGGCTGTGTTTGGTTTAACTTTCTAAAACTAATTTTATCCTTATATTTTAATGCTATGTGTGGTTTAAGTTTTCAAATTATGATTCCAAAGACAATTTTTGAATTTTTGGTCTACCCGGTCGTCTTCCCTATATGTTCGGCCGATTAACTAGAATAATATCTTTTTATTTTATTTTATTTTTTTATTCCCCAATTGCCAATCGCCACCTTTTAATTGGGGACAAAAAAATTATATTTGTTTTTGATATTTTTTAAATATATAAATTATTTTTTTAGACCAAAATGACAAATTATTTTTTTGAATTGAATTTTAAAAGAAGTTTAGCTATATATGAGTTTTGAATAGAATTTTCAATAGAATTTTGAGTTGTGTGTTTGATTATGAGTTATAAATTTTTCAATTAAGTTTTGATAACTCTTTTCAAAACTCATAAATAAACAACTTTTCTCATTTTATACATCACATCAAAAATTCGACACTCATGACTAAACAAATTTTCTTTTTTGAAATCGTAATTCCAAAACTCATAAACTCAAAATACAACTCTATTATCAAATCATAATTCTAAAACTCTACCAAACGCTACCTTAGTTTTCCTAAACTTCAAGGGATTGGCTTAGTGGGAACAACTTGGGGCTTTGGAGATGTACTTCCTCCAGATCTCAAATTCAATTAGGTATTATTAATTCCTTGGAGCCACAACCTGATTATCAAAAATTCTTAGTTTTGCTACATTTCCCTTATATTATTTGTGACATTTAAGAGAGTCAACATTTAGGAAAATATTTTCCTTTGGGTTTGGATTGTCTCCAATTAGGCATTCTAACTAGATGGTCCAATCTGGCCCATTTTGGATTCGTCTTGATGATCTAAATTGTTGAATATGTCCTATAAAAAAAATTACATTGATCAAGGCCTGGTTTGGCTTATACTATATAAGCCAAAAAGCCAAAAAGTTACTCCAAAATCCAAAAAGATATCACTATTCACCCAAAAAAAAAAAAAAATTTAATTTTTTTCTGCCCAAGTACACACCGAATTGACAACAAGCCAGTTGCTGTGCAGCGGCAGTGCACCCAAATGAAAGGATTGGGTGTGATTTGCACACACACCGCTGTTCGGCCTGTGGGGCCTATCACAGATTCCGTTTTTATAATCTGAACCGTTAAATGTGTAGAACTCGTCGAGTACTATATGTCTGCAAAAAATTACATTGATCGGATATCGATAACTATATGATCAAATCAGTTATGTACAACAAATGGATGGTGTTATAATTAATGATTGAAAAATAAATAAGTCTGATCAGATAGCTATCGATATCCGATTAACGTGATTTTTTATAGATACATAGTGTTCGACGAGTTACACATATTGAACGGTTCAGATTATTAAAATGGGACCTGTGATGACCCCCACGGGCCAAACAAAACCGTCCAGTGCTTTGTACAAAAAATAGGCAATAATTTCCATAGCCAATTCACTCCAGCCGGTTGTACGGCTGGGGCCCACCTCTCACTAATCATCTCTTACACACTTTTTTTTATACAATATTTTAATACACATTTTTCCATAAAAAGTCAAAAAGTTAATCCAAACCTCTATATTTTTTTCTCAACTTTTTTAGTCCAAAAAGACAAAAAATGCACTTTTTTAGGACACCCCAAACCAGCCCCAAATATCAATAGTCACTTAATCAGATCACATTTGTGTTAATAAATTATTTTTAAAATCATACTTACTATTGATACAAATTTAATTTAATCAAGTGACAATCGATATCCAATTAATATGATTTTTTACAAAAATAAAATGTTCAACAAGTCTTCCATATAAAACGATTCGGATTATTAATGTGAAGTTTGTGATGAGCCCACAAGAGCCCAATAGCACACTCCAGTAGAGAGGCCACTACCTTTCCTTTAATGAGGTGATTTCTAAAGCCAAATATTGTTACGGTTCGTAAAGACATTGCCCGACTCTACGCAATTTCAGTCGGATTCTAATTTTCAAGTCACTCTTAATTTTTTGGTCTATTATGTATAGATTTAGAAGTCCAAATATTAATAATTTTTTTATTTATTTTAAGCTTTCAAAAATAATTTTTAAGTTTTGAATTTATAATTTTTTGTTTGTTTTTTTGAACTCTTTTAATATTTTAGTTTATTTATTTATTTAATTATTTATGTTTTACTTTCTATATCCACTTAATTTAAATACACTTGAAAAGTATAATTTTTTAAATAAATCTATTAAAAAATCACTAAATAGAAAAAAAATAAAAAAAATTCAGTACATTTTCATTTTATTTTATTTTTGTATTTATTGAATTATTTTAAATATTTCTTGATAAATATGTTATTTTTTAAGTACATCTAAATTATGTAGATTTAAAAAAAAAAATGAGTAAAATATTAAAAAAAACTACTAAAAAATAAATAAATAAAATCTCAAAAATTATTTTTGAAAATTCAAAATCAACGTTAATTATAATTTTTGAGATTTTATTTATAACTTTTTAAAAAATTGTTACCCAAAAGACAATCTAAGAGGGGTAAATTAGGTTTTTACAATTAAAATTAATAATACCCTAATAAAAATTATGACTAACACAATAGATAAATATAATTAATGAAATAAAAATAATTAAAACAAGTGTCTTAACAACTATGTCAGTTAATGATTTTAACACAGTAAAAAAGTGAAATATAGCTATGGCAATTTAAAATAAAATAAAGAGATAAGGGAGAGAGAGGCAAACAAATTTATAGTGGTTCAGCTTCAACTTGGCCTACATCCACTCCTCAAGTTTCACTTGAGATTTTTCACTATCTTCTAGCTTTACAGGGGTGCTAGCAACCTCTTTACCAATTGAGCAATCCTCCACGGATTTTCCACAGACTTCACAAATCCAAACACTTGCAAATCTTAGGTAATTCACAATCACTCTCAAGATTTCAAGAACACAATGTTTGCAACACTTTTACAAGATGAAATTGTATTTTTGCTTTCAAAGAAAACTTATATATAATAAATATCTCTCAAAGATAGATATGTAAAATGAAGTTTTGATTTTTTTGTAAATCTTACACAAGAAAGATGGGCTTAAAGCTATAAGGCTCAGTGTATAATTTCTGAGAATAGATGTGAGTGATTATAGATCAAAGAATATTTTCAGGTTTTTTTGTAACTTGTTTACATTAGAGACTTTGATATATATAATGAAAATTATAGCCGTTTATAACCGTTGTAGTCATTTGAATTTATAGCCGTTTATAGCCGTTGTACTTCCATCATTACCAATTTGAATATCTTCCACTTGAACCTTTTGAATCTTTTGGTCTGCTGTTGTGCTAGGCTGTTTGAACCTTTGTTTTTGGGCTGTTTGAACTCCTGATTTAATCAAATATTAAATACATTCTAATAACATTTAGGATAAAGGTTTAGGTGAGAAATAATGGGACAAAATAAATTTTGATTCTATTTTTCTCTTTCAAATAAATCATCAAAATAAATTTTGGATTTTATTTTTCTCTTTCAAATAAATTAAAACATAATTAAATAAATCATCAAAATAAATAAGTCTAACAATCTCCCCCTTTTTGATGATGGCACACAATGATGTTTTAATTTGATTTGAGAGTAAGAAAGGCTCCCCCTCAAGTCATGCTCCCTAAATTCATTTCTAAATACATAGGTTAGCACATGTGTAATAAATAAGCTTTAATCAACAACATGATATAAGACTAAGATATCAAACGATAAATACATAATCATCAGATTAGTTCGCAAATAATACCATAATTTGAAAATAATACCATAATACATAACATCATATAATTTCTCCCCCTGTGACATTATCAAAAGGAAGTCATGAGTCAGAATATGGAGAAGGAGGAGGAGGAGGAGGAAAATGATAGTGATAAATGACATCAAAAAATAGATAATCAAAACAGATATATACATATATATATATATGATTCGCACACGTCTCTTTTTTGTTCGTCAAAAATTGCGTCAGACATGCGTTCTCGCTTTTGCGTCAACCGATCGACAAAAGTGAGACGGGGCAATCAGTCAATCAGCTGCCTCGACGCTCTCTCCTTCTTGTCGTCTTCTCCTCCGTCTTCTTTTTAATCACTCTCTTCGCCTTCTTCTTCCTCATTCGCTTCGTGAGAGAGATAGAACAGAGAGACTGAGTAGAGCAGAAGGTTGCCAAAAACTACTCTCCTTTCGATTACATCTCTCTCTCCTACTACATGGCCTCGTCCCGTTCCCTTACTCTCTTTCCAGACCTGAATGATCCCGTAAGCACTGCTGGGCCGAGTGGCCCGGCTCCCACTCTTCCCAACCTTCCTATGATGTCGATTAAGCAAATAATAGCAGCTCAATTAGACATTGAAGCCAATCATTTCACACTGACGCCCTGTATGGAAACGGTGACTGCAGTCACAAAATTGGCTCACCAACTGCAGAACAGGACAAGTGAGCTCCATCAGGTCAACGCCCAACTCTCTCTTCTCCAGCGCATATACAAGGATGAGTGAGCAGAAATAGGCGCACTGAAGGCCGAAAATCAATAGCTTAAACGGAAAACCATCTTCATGGCCCGATTTAGAGCAACATCGTTCTTGGCCTTTGATAGTTAGCGGGGAGTCGTCGCTCTCGACGAATGCACGAGGGCAAGGGCGTCAAGGGTCGCCCAAGGTGATAAAAAGAAGAAGAAAACGATGGAAGAGGTGAGTAAGTAAGATCGGCATATGGCCGGAAAAAAATGAAGGGTTTTTTTTTTTATGTTTATTTTGATCGGCGTGTGGTCGTAAAAAAATGAAGGGTATTTTTTTTTTTTATGCAAATATTTGTATTTTGATTTGTTGTTGTGATTATGTTTAAGTACTAAAAATGAAATTAAAAAGCAGAGAAAAAAATAAGAAAATTAAGCCCAAACAAAAAATAATAATGAGAGACCAAATTGTTAATGAGTATATGAGAAGCATTTGAGCATGATCTACTTCTCAATTTCTTAGCAAGAGCATACCAATCTCAAGACTATAATAGACATAACAGTACATAGATCAAACAAGGTTGGCAAGCAAGAGCATAAATATGGAGCTAAAGTTCAAGTCACTCTTTCTTGAGGAAAACGATCTTCCTCTTACACTATCAACAACTAATCAGCTCAAACGTCATGTTGTAAGAATTAAGATACCAAAAGCATAGAGATACCAAAATAATCAAAGATACTAAAACAATCAAGTCTCTTTTTCTCCCCCGATGACATTTTCAACAAAATCAAGCACAAGGAGGGAGTATGGTACATCATATAGGATGAAAGAATGTAAGTCTTATTATAGTACAAATAATCATCCACATCAAGGTAGCTCTATGATACCAAAAAAATGATAGCACATAATGATCATACAATTGAAGCTCATACCATTTGACAATAATGGGCAAAAAAAATAGTAACATGTGAAGGTGCAAGCCCATAAGTTTGATATAAAAAACAGAATAGAAACTGAGGGAATTTTAAAAAATAATCAAGTTTAAATTCTTTCCTTTGTTTCATTTGGCAAAATCAATAGGAGATATGATAAATGAAAGCTCATAACTGAAATGTTCTCGTCAATAATATCAAATAGGATGCCAAATGATACCAACATACAATCTACCAAGGATATTAATGGGCAATCTAGAAGATTTAACAATCATAACTCAAGCATTATATAGAATACCAAATATTACTCATAAGAGGTTAAACTCAATATAATCCCATGGAGCTAATGTAATTCAAAAAAAAAAAGAAGAAGCATGTTCAAGGTATAACAATCCATATGCCAAGAAAAATCATGAATTTCAATATGTACCACACATTTAAGCATAGGCATGATTTTTAGGTAAGAGCATCATCAAAGAGTATACATTGCAGATCATATGAAGTATAATCAATCTTTTTCATATCAAAGTAATAACAGTATTAGCTCAAGGGATATAAGATAGAATTTTTACCTCAAAAGCTTAAGAGAGTATATAAGACATACGTTAGGTTTAAGAGATGGAAGCTTTTCAATCTTCAATTTTCTTTCATGAGGAGTTCATCTTAAAAGGGTTTAACAAGTATGTTAGCAAAATGATTTCTCCCCCTAAGTTAGTGCTACCCTTTTCTATTTTGTGCAACTATAGAATTCATAGAACAATCACTATTACTCAATAAAAATACAACACAAATCACTTCTTTTCACAAACTAAAAAGGTGAAAAATAATTCAATGATCAAACAAGAGTTTGGAATGCTATTTTTCTGAATTTTCAAGTTGTAACGCATAGCATAATATGCATAAGAAAATAGTTTTATACTCTTTGTTTTATTAAGAAATGATGCAACAATCTCATTTAATCACATAACATTATCAAGAGACATTTTCATCAATTTAATCCATATGCTCAAGTGTGATAAAACATTTTATTCAATATAGAACACAACATGAATGTTATAAACAATTAATTCAACAATTTATCAATAAAAAGCATTTCATGAGATGTATGCCAATATAATCTATATTCAAAAGATATTCAATAGGATAGATGCAATGTCTCTACAAATGTATGATACTTCTTTTCATTTAGATATTGTTGATGGATCATAATCAAGGAATTTCATAACTCTTTCAAATATTCCAATGTAAAGTATATAAGTACGAAATTTTCATATTGAGCATATTCTTGAGATCACAAATGTAGAATTCAAAATATAGATAGTATACATCTTAAAAACATACTATGACATCAAAATTGATTCTACAAAGATATGACTCAAAAATGAATTAACATATTAGTATGAAGTCATATATAAGATATGAAAAGTATGCTCACAAAATTTTTTTATCACTTCTTATCTCTTTTTCATAGCAATGGATAACATGATATAAAATGTTAATGAATACATGAATCATTCATATTCTAATAGGCATTCATCAAAATAATATAATTCTCATTTTTTAGTTCAATGAATGTTTGAAAGAAACTAACAGAACATGACTTAGCAAACTTAGTACAGTTAGGTTACATGGAAGCAATGATTAGACACAACCTATTGTACACAAATCACACCTTAAAGAATATAGAACTTTAAGCTTAAAGGTGTGTTAGGAGTTATACCTTCATTTACCTCTTTGGAATGTTCACCCATATATTACCTCTATTATTTATCTTGGTGATTTTTATTTCATTATTCTTCTTCTTGTAGGAGCTGATTTTGCTCTTTAGATTGAACACTCTTGTTGTGCATTTCCTCTCAAAATCCTTGGTGTTCTTTGAGATTCCACCTACAAAATATCTTGATTTCTTTCTTGATACCCATACTTTCTTGGGTCCATAGGGATTAGTCTCAAGAACATTAATCTCATAAAAGGTTTTGGGAGGATCAAAACCAATGCCTACTTTGTCAAAAACACATTTTTTATTTCCAAGAAGCTTGGTGAGATTTTCTTTTCTTTTTACAAAATTTTCAAGAGTTTTGTTTAAATCCTCAACATTGTTTTTCAAAATGTTTTTCTCATTGGCAATAGATGTAAAGTCATTTTTCAAAGTAACATTTTCCATTTTTAAAACATCCACATCATTTGAAAGAGAAGTAACTATTTTTTTTTTTAATTTAGAATTCTCAACACAAATATTTCTAAACATGTCATGTAATTCATTGAAAGTACTTTCAAGTTCTACATAATTAGAAATTATCTCATCTTGAGTGAATTCTTCTTTTCCAAGAGCCATGAGACACAAGTTGGCTACTCCATCATTTTCTCCCCAAATGGCTTCATTTTTGCTGCCATCCATCATTGAAAGTTCATGACCCATAAGTGAGCCTAGAAGTTCTTCAATGCCTAATTTTGTTAGGTCTATTACTTCTTGGATAGTTGTAACCTTAGCTTCCCATTCATTAGGCAAAGACCTAAGTATTTTTCTCACAAGCTCACAATTAGTATAAGATTTACCAAGAGATTTTAGAGCATTAATAATATTGGTAACTTTATAAAATATCTCATAAATATATTCAAATAATTCCATAGTAAAGAGTTCATAATCATGAATAAGCATGTCAATCCGAGACTCTTTTATTTGGCTAGTTCCTTCATAGGTGATTTCAAGTTTATCCCAAATCTCTTTAGCAGTAATACACCCAGAAATTTTATTGTACTCATTTGCATCTAGTCCACACACAAAAATAAGCTTGGCTTTAGCATTAGTTTGAAGGAGTTTATAATCACGCTCATCAAATTCATCCTCAAGTTTAGGCACACTAATATGGTCTACTACCTTGGTAGGGATTTTAGGACTTTTAGTAATAATGAGCCACAAAGCATAATAGGTAGTTTAAAGATACAAAGTCATTTTTTCTTTCCAATGAATGTAATTACTACCATCAAAGAGAGATGTCCTATTGTTAGTTTGCCCTACAACAGAGTAAGTAGAATACATGGTTGCTATGGATCAAAAACTCAAGATTGTTAAATCTAAACAAGAGCCCCAGGCTCTGATACCAATTGTTACCCAAAAGACAACCTAAGAAGGGGGGTGAATTAGGTTTTTATAATTAAAATTAATAATACCCTAATAAAAATTATGACTAGCACAATAGATAAATATAATTAATGAAATAAAAATAATTAAAACAAGTGTCTTAACAACTATGTCAGTTAATGATTTTAGTACAGTAAAAATGTGAAATATAGCTATGGCAATTTAAAATAAAATAAAGAGATAAGGGAGAGAGAGGCAAACAAATTTATAGTGGTTCGGCTTCAACTCGGCTTACGTCCACTCCTCAAGCTTCACTTGAGATTTTTCACTATCTTCTAGCTTTACAGGGGTGCTAGCAACCTCTTTACAAATGAAGCAATCCTCCACGGATTTTATACAGACTTCACAAGCGCAAACCCTTACAAATCTTAGGTGATTCACAATCACTCTCAAGATTTCAAGAACACAGTGTTTGCAACACTTTTACAAGATGAAATGGTATTTTTGCTTTCAAAGAAAGCTTATATATAATAAATATCTCTCAAAGATAGATATATAAAATGAAATTTTGATTTTTCTGTAAATCTCACACAGGAAAGATGGGCTTAAAGCTATAAGGCTCAGTGTATGATTTCTGAGAATAGATGTGAGTGATTATAGATCAAAGAATATTTTCAGGTTTTTTTGTAACTTGTTTACATTAGAGGCTTTGGTATATATAATGAAAATTATAGCCGTTTATAGCTGTTGTATTCATTTGAATTTATAACCGTTGTAGTCATTTGAATTTATAGCCGTTGTACTTCCATCATTACCAATTTGAATATCTTCTACTCCATCATTACAAATTTGAATATCTTCCACTTGAACCTTTTGGCCTTTTGAACCTTTATAGCCGTTGTACTTCCATCATTACTAATTTGAATATCTTCTACTTGAACCTTTTGAACCTTTTGGCCCGCTGCTGTGCTAGGCTGTTTGAACCTTTATTTTTGGGCTGTTTGAACTCCTGATTTAATCAAATATTAAATACATTCTAACAATATTTAGGATAAATGTTTAGGTGAGAAATAATGGGACAAAATAAATTTTGATTCTATTTTTCTGTTTCAAATAAATCATCAAAATAAATTTTGATTCTATTTTTATCTTTCAAGTAAATCATCAAAATAAATTTTGATTAAAATATAATTAAATAAATCATCAAAATAAATTTTGGATTTTATTTTTCTCTTTCAAATAAATTAAAACATAATTAAATAAATCATCAAAATAAATAAGTCTAACAAAATTGATCATTAATTATGAATGGAAATGTAATTAGTATCACTGACTAATGATTAAAAAAGATGTAAAAGATATTAATTATCATGGGTTTGAATTATTTTAAGTTGGCCATCTCAATTTGACAGAGTATTTGAGCTTAATATGTCAATTTTAAGGCCAATTTCGTAATCCGAACAATTCAATTTTTATTAATCATTGAGCATAATATTTATGTAAAAAAATAAGATAATCGGGCATTGATAGTTATATGTTTAAATCACATTTGTATTACAAAAATTGAATGACTACTCCTAAAATTATAATTGTCATCCATTCAATTTTTGTAATACAAATATAATTCAAATATATAGCTAATGATCTCTCATAATCTTAATTTTTTCTATGAATATACACTCAACAAGTATTAGTAAATGACTTGAATTTCCAAGATTGGCTTGAAAATGAGCCTATCTGAAGAAGTTCTTATATCATCTACATCACAGCCTCTTCAGATATCATATACATCACAGCCTTCAGCATTTGTGTTTGTTCTAGATTCTCCATCACAGCTCTGTAAAGCTAGTGTTCCACTGCCATACTATCAGGGCATTGGTTGTGGCGGTTAGATAGTTTGTTATCAAGTTAGTTGTTAGTTTGTTAAGTTTGCTAAGAGTTAGTTTAGATATTTTGATTACCAGTATATAACAAGGTGTAAGCTACAGTTTTCCTTTAATGAAAATCAGTTTACAAGATTCTCAATATGGTATCAGAGCTGTAAGCTCTCGTGAGCAAGATCCTTAGTTTTTCAATGGCAGATGCTTCGTTACCTCCAAATCTCAGTTTACTAATTTCAAATTTCAATTCTCTCATCACAGTGAAGCTTGAGTCAAACAATTTCATCATATGGAAATCACAGATGACAAATGTGCTACGAGCATCTGGATTTCTTGATCATGTAAATGGATCTCATCCATGTCCATCTTCAGAAATCATTGATGATTCTGGAAAAACTGTTCCAAATCCGAGTTATGCAAAATGGCAATTGATCGATGCACATCTACTCACCTGTCTGATTGCAACTTTATCTTCATCCATTTATTCCTCTGTTCTTCATCTGACTCAAAGTGATCAGGTATGGAAATTCTTAGAGAAGCAATTTACTTCAGTCTCACGTTCTCATATTCATCAACTCAAAACCAAACTTCAAACACTCTGTAAGAAGTCATCTTCAATGGAGGCATACCTGTCTCAAATTAAAGATATAGCTGCTCAGCTAGCTTTGGCGTCTGCAAAGGTTGATGATGAAGATCTGGTATTTCTAACCTTGAATGGTTTACCAGAGGAATATGATGCCTTCAAAACCTCTATTCGCACTCGATCTGAACCTGTCAAAATGGACCAGTTGTGTTCATTATTATGTTCTGAATCCATTCACATTGAACAAAAACTTAAACAGTCTACTGGCACAGATCTTCATGTTGCTTACTCCGCCTCATGAGGATCTTTCTCTTCCTCTCAAACTAGCTATGATTCTTCACATGCTTTCAATCGAGGTTTTCACTTTACAAGAGGAAGAACTTCATCTCGTGGTTCTAGAGGAGGTAGATATAATAACTTTAGAGGAGGCAGATTTAATAATTGGTATAATAATAATAGATCCAGAGGCATTTTTTCTTCTTCCTCTAGCTGTCAGATTTGTGGAGGTCTAAGTCATAATGCTTTTGACTGTTGGCATCGATTGGATCCTACTTTTCAACCTTTCACTAGCAACACCTCTTCTCAGTCTTCTCTGCCAAATGCCAATACTGCTTCAGTACCACAGCCTTCTGCTAATCCTCCCATACCTCCTTGGTATGTTGACTCTGCTGCTACCAATCATCTGACAAATGACTTGGCTAATTTTCAACAATTTCAGCCTTATCAAGGTCAAGAGCAGGTTCAAATTGGTAATGGTTCTGCCTTGCAAATCAGTCATACTGGTAAAGGTATCTTGCCTACACCACATCATTCTTTTAAGCTCTCAAATCTTCTCCATGTTCCTGCCATTTCTTCAAATCTGTTATCTGTCCATAAACTTACCAAAGATCACAATTGTTTGGTTATTTTTGATGCTAACACTTTTGTCATTCAGGACAAATGTACGAACAAGATTCTGCATAGAGGTGTTAATATCAATGGTCTCTACCAGTTCATTCCATCATCTCAGCTATTCTCTTCTCCTCAAGTTTTTCAGTCTAGTACTACTGCTCCTGTGTCTCCTAGCAGTCTAGCTCCTGTGTCTGAAATGCTTTGGCATCAAAGACTAGGCCATCCATCTTCTTTAAAGATTCAACATATGGCTGGCTTCTTACCAGATCAAAATAAAATGTTTTTGAATAAGGCCTTGTCTTGCCTTGATTGTAATGTGTCTAAATCTCATAGACTTCCTTTTAGTTTGTCTAATGCTTCTGTCAATTGTCCTTTTGCCTTAGTTCATAGTGATGTATGGGGGCCTTTTACAGTAGATAATGCCTCATTTCGGTTCTACGTTTTGTTTATAGATGATTACAGTAGATTTACCTGGGTGTATCCTTTGGCTGACAAGAGTGAGGTGTATGATAAATTGCTTGTATTCAAAGCCTATGTTGACACTCAATTTCAGACTTCTCTTAAAATTCTTAGGACTGATTGCAGAACTAAATTTGTAAATAAAAAAGTTAATACTTTGTTGTCTTTTCATGGCATTGTTCATCAAAGTAGTTGTCCATATACTCAAGCTCAAAATGGCATAGCTGAACGTAAACACAGACATATTGTTGAAACTGCTATCACCTTGCTTCATCACTCCTCAGTTCCAATCACTTTTTGGTTTGATGCCATTGCTACAGCTACATTTCTAATTAATAGAATGTCTTCTAGCATTTTACATCACAAGACTCCTTTTGAAATGTTGTTTCATCTCATACCTGATTATTCTCTTTTTAAAGTGTTTGGTTGCCAATGCTTCCTTTGGTTAAAGCCTTATGCTCCTCACAAGCTAGCACCAAAATCTATCTCTTGTGTTTTTCTAGGCTATCATCCTACCATTAAAGGTCATAGATGTCTTGAGCCTATTTCTGGAAAAATCTACATTGCTAGGCATGTCATTTTTAATGAAAACTGTTTTCCTTTTTCTCAAAAGCATGCCTCTGTTTCTGCTCCTTCATCTTCAGATTTGTCTACTCTTACTTCATTTTTCTGGCCTTCTTTTTTTAGCACTGCCTCTATGCCCATATCTGTGTCTTCAGCTCCTTCTTTATCTGTTCCATCAACTTCTTCTTCTGAGCCTTCTTCTTCTTCTTTTCCTGTTCCTACTCCTCCATCTCGTGCTCAGCCTATTCCTATCTCTTCTATTACTATTGATTTACCTCCTCCTTCTCTTCCTTCTTCTTCTATTGGTAACACACATCCCATGATTACTAGGTCCAAACATAAACTTCCTCAGTGTTTTTCTGCTCCTGTTTCTCTTCTTGATACTGAGCCTACCACTGTTCAAGCTGCTCTTCAATCTCCAGTGTGGCTTCAAGCTATGAAGGAGGAATATCAAGCTCTTCAACAACAGGGCACTTGGGATCTTGTTGCCCTTCCTCCTCATAAGCTTGCCATTGGGTGCAAATGGGTTTTTCGCATAAAAAGGGATTCCAATGGTACCATTGCCCGTTATAAAGCTAGATTGGTGGCCAAGGGGTTTTTGCAACAAGAAGGCATTGATTTCCATGAGACCTTTAGTCCAATGGCAAAACAACCTACCATTAGAATTTTCTTAAGTGTTGCTCTTCAATCTCAATGGTCTATAAAACAACTTGATATTTCCAATGCATTTCTTCATGGTACTCTTCAAGAAGAAGTATATATGTTGTAGCCTCCAGGGTTTGAATAGTCTTCTTCTCATGTTTGCAAACTCAAGAAGGCCTTGTATGGTCTCAAGCAAGCCCCTAGGGCTTGGTACTCCACCTTTTCTGCTTTCTTGCTTTCTCAAGGATTCACAAACAGCTTGTCTGATGCCTCTCTTTTTATCAGAAAACTGCTACTAGTCTCACTCTGCTATTGGTGTATGTTGATGACATCTTACTAACTGGAAATGATACTGCTTTTATTGCCCTGCTTCTTCAGCACATGCACAAGGCATTTTCCATGAAAGAACTTGGTTCTTTATCTTATTTTTTGGGAATTTCTGTACAGTCTGATGAGCATGGTTACTTCTTATCCCAAGCCAAATATGCTGTTGCCTGATTGCATAAAGCTGGATTGGCAGACTGCAAGCCCTGTTCATCTCCTATGGTTGTTAAAACTGTGTGTTCTGCCACTGATTCCCTGCCATTTGCTCAGCCCTCACTATATCGCAGTTTAGTTGGTGGACTACAATATTTGACTATCACCCGACCAGATATCTCCTATGCTGTTAATCAGGCTTGTCAGTTTATGCATTGTCCCACCAATGCTCATTTTCAGGCTGTTAAAAGACTCCTTCGATATGTCAAAGGAACTCTGCATCATGGTCTCTCTTTCACACCAAGTCCTTGTGATCTTTCTGCCTTTTCAGACTCTAACTAGGCCAGTGATAGTCTTGATCGCAAATCAACCTCTGGCTATTGTGTATATCTTGGTTCAAACTTGATTTCATGGTCAGCTAAGAAGCAAGCAACTGTTGCTCGATCATCTACTGAAGCTGAGTATAGAGCCTTAGCTCATGCCACAGCTGAGCTCACTTGGATTCAGCAATTACTTAAGGATTTCTGTGTTTCCTCATCTCATATTCCTGTCATCTGGTGTGACAGTTTATTTGCCATGGCCTTAGCATCCAATCCTGTTTTCCATTCTAGGTCGAAGCATATAGAAATCGATTGTCATTTTATTAGGGAAAAAGTGGTTGCCAAGCAAATTGAACTTAAGTATGTTCCTACTATGGATCAAGTGGCTGATATTTTTACTAAGCCCCTGTCTCCTTCCAGGTTTCATTATCTGCGTGACAAGCTGTTAGTATCTGCTTGCCCTATCAGCTTGAGGGGGGCTGAAGAAGTTCTTATATCATCTACATCACAGCCTCTTCAGATATCATCTACATCACAGCCTTCAGCATTTGTGTCTGTTCTAGATTCTCCATCACAGCTCTGTAAAGCTAGTGTTCCACTGCCATACTATCAGGGCATTAGTTGTGGCGGTTAGATAGTTTGTTATCAAGTTAGTTGTTAGTTTGTTAAGTTTGTTAAGAGTTAGTTTAGATATTTTGATTACCAGTATATAACAAGGTGTAAGCTACAGTTTTCCTTTAATGAAAATCAGTTTACAAGATTCTCAATAAAACCCAAATATTTAAGGGTGTAATAATGGCCTGGGCCGGCCCATAGGCTAAAATGTGGGGCCCAGGCCCAAGCCCAAGCCCACTTATAATAGGGCCTAGGGCCGGGGCTCGGGCCTTGGCTCGCGGGCCCGGCCTATTCAGGCTTTTTTTTTTTAAATATTAGAAATAAAAAATTTTAAAAAAAAATTTATGCTAAAGTATTTTAATTACGATTAATGAGATATTTTGTTTGGTTATGTAATGCTTTATGGTGATATTTAAATTTAATTATATATGACTTATGTTTTTTTAATTGTGAACTTATAATTAAAAAAGTATGCAATTATGTAATTTTTTTTCTTCCGAAATGAATAATTTTATATATACGAAATTGAAACTTTCAATATTATAATATTAAATTATTTATATAACATTTATTGAATAAATAATTTTTATTTCAAAATGAAATAAAATATTACAAAAATTGATATTATTAAATAAATTAGGTGTAGATTACTGATGATGGTATAACAATTGCATCACTATAGGTCAAGTACATCCCGACTAGGTTGGCACCTACTAACCTACCAATCATTTGCATTATACTCAACCTCAATAATCTAATACAAAAAAAAAATAATAATAATAATAAAAAATAAAAACTAAGAAAAAAACAAAATGAAATGAAATAGTAAAAAATAAATTGTTGATCAATCATCGGAGGAGACAGACATTTCAGTCGTGTTACCCGATGATATGTCATCCAAATCATATTGAATTCGCTCATTTTCACTAAAACTTTGTCTTCTTGTAAGCGCGTGCATATGATCCCTGGATATCATCAATGCCTCAACCATTTCGGGTGAAAGCCTGTTCCTATAGTCACTCAGCACCCATCCACCTGCACTAAAAGCTGTTTCTGAAGCAACTGTAGAAATATGAACAGTTAGCATATCACGGGCCATCTGTGAAAGCACAGGCCACATAGATTCATTTTGTTTCCACCATTCCAAAATGTCAAAATTATCGGAATCATCCACTGACGGACTTTCCAAATAACGTTGCAGTTCAGAACTACTTACACTTGTATGTTGAAATATTCTTCTACTTTTTATTGCTATGAAAATACTTAATCTCCTGCCTCGAGATTGTTGGACTGCTTGTGTAGTGTGTGTAGGTGTATTTACAGATACAGATGCAGCTGCAGCTGCAGCTGCAGCTGCCCTGTATTCTTGAAATAATCTGTTGCATCTTTGCATAATAGGGGCAAACTGTATTTGATCAGCTAAAATATACTCTAAAAATTCTTGTAAACCAACTCTTTACACCTAGGATCAATTATTATAGCTAAACCTAATAGATGAGGCAAATGATGAAAATATTTATCAGATTTTTCTTTCATTGAAGTAATAATGGTTACATAAAGTTCATTATCCATATATTTTATGAAAATTTTAATTATTTCTGCTAGCATATATAAAACAAATAGTGAAGTACGAATATATATATAAGAAAATAATTTTGTTGAAATATCGAAAACTTTTAAAAAATCTTTATACAGGGTTACTTGGCGCCAATTAAGTTCAGTGGGTGTCAGTACTCCTCTTATTGATGTTGTTGCAAAAAATAAATCTATTACTCTTCTTTGTTTACAAGCTATTTTTAACATATTATATGTTGAATTCCACCTACTATTTACATCTAAAATTAATTTTTTAAATGACATATTTTCTCGTTGACAAATTTTTCTATATTCTGAAATTTGATTACCAGAAGACATAATAGTAACAACTGCATTTTTTATTACAAGTACAGAAGTTTTGTATAAATACATAACTTCTTTAACAATTAAATTTAAAATATGGACACAACAACGAACATGAAAAAAATCATCATCAACAAGTAATTGTAAAGTTATTTTAAATGGGTTACAGTTTGATTATAATATGATGCATTATCTAAACTAATCGTAAATATTTTATTTTGTAAAGCCCACTCATATAATACATTTCTTATTTCTACACCAAGCGAATGATCAGTGTATGGAAGTTCAATTAATTTAAATGAAATAATTCTTTTATTTAATTTCCAATCATTATCAATAAAATGTGCAGTGATACATTGATATTCAAAACTATTATTTAACCACAGATCAGATGGTATACAAACTCTTCCATTCAAAATTTTAAAGATATCAAATAATTCACTTTTAATATCCTCAAATTTCTTTAAAATCCTGTTTCTAGTAGTATTTCTTGAAAAACTTTGATATTGCGGTGCAAAACTTTCGTGAATCATTTCGGTAAAATCAGGACATTCACTAGTACTAAAAGGTTGTTCTTTTTTAATAATATAATCAATTACAGAATTTTGTGCACGTATAGGATCATATGGAAATGTTTACAAATTACCAGTTGATGAAGCCACTAATTGCATTTGACTTCGAATATCAGGTTGTTTACTTTGTAAATGTTTGTCAGAATGCCTTTTTAAATGACTAGTATCCCCTGCAAATGCAGTACTAAGTAAACGTGCACAATATTTACATTTTGCTTTAAATGTAATTGTGCCATTAGGATTATTTATAGATATTTTTTCAAAATGTTCCCAAACACTATTACTTCTGTTCCTAGATGATGATGCAACTCTTGAAAGAGGGATATTAGAAGGAGAATCAACAGATTCATGTGGTGTAGTATATGTATCAACATCGACATAAACATTAGGTATATTAGGATCCATAGTAATGTAAGTAAAACAATATATAAGAATTAACAATTAATTTAAATAATGTGTAAATTCAATCAGTAAAAAATAATAATTAATATATGTGCATAAATAATTAATGAAAAAAATGAGTAGTTAATAAATTTAATTAAACTAATTAATGTTACCGACTGGCGAATGCGATATAAAAATTTTCTTCTTATGCTAAAAGTTTCTTGTTGCACAATTGCAATAGCCACTTAGAGATGGCACTTCAAAATTAATCGAGAGTTGAGAGAGATTGAGAGAGTTGAAGAAAGAGAGAGAATGATTTGTTGTGAAATATATTTTGAAAACTAAAATATATTTATACTAGTTTAAATTCTAACCGTTTGAATTATGATCGTTTTATATATATCCGTTTAAGTTGTAGGAGATGCAAATTTGCAATGCAATGGCTCAAAATTGAGGCTAGGCTAGTATTATAATAGTATGTAGGGGCTGTACGGTGGCATGGCAAAGTTTTAGGAAATGGTTACCTCTTTTTCGAGCAACCATTTGGACAGTGCTCTCTGGCTAGTGGGAGCCATCACGGGTCCCATTTTGCTAATCGGAACCGTTCAATGTGTACAACTCGTCGAGTATTATATGTTTGTAAAAAATCACGTTGATCGGATATTTATAATTATCTGATCGGATTAGTTTTTTTTGTCAACCATTAACTATAATACCATGCATTTTTATACCAAATTGATTTGATCATGTAGTTAGCGATATCCGATTAACGTGATTTTTTACAGGCATATAGTAATGGAAGAGTTCTACACATTGAACGGTTCGGATTATCAAAATGGGACTCGTGGTGAGCCCCCACAAGCCCAGTATTACCTTCCAACTTAGTATATATATATTATTTTTTTTTCCTTTCACGTTAGCTTAGGTGCACTTTCCCATCAGGTTAGGTGCACTTTCCCATGAAACAATCAATGAAGTAAGAAACTAAAAATAAATAAATAATAAGGCTAGCCACACACACAGACTGTGCTGCTGTGCACTGTCACTGCCACTGCCAGTGATACATCATATCACTCTTTTTCCATCAAATAATTATTAATTTGATTTTAATTTAATAAATTATTATTAATTTTTGTTTTATTTTTAGATTATTAATGTTATTTATTTAATTATATTAATTTTTATTTAATTTTTTAATTTTTATAAGATCAATCTTTTTATTTTTATAAGATCAATCTTTTTATTTATTTAATTATTTTATTTGGTTATTTTTATAAGATTGATCTTTTTATTTATTTATTTATTTTAATTATTTAACTATTGTAAGTTGTTTTTTAATTTAATTTTTTGAAATTTGATCATTGGTAGAGAGAGGGATTGATGGTTGGGTCGGGTTGCCCGCAGGGCTCGAAATTTTTTGGGCTGGGCCAATGGTCGGACCCCAAAATGAAAGGCCTAGGCCCAGGCCCAGGGTACTAGGCTGGGCTAGGGCTCGGGATTAACTAGGCCGAAATGGGCTGGGCCCACCTCGGACTTCGGGCCACCCACGGGCCTCGGGCCATTTTTATACTCCTACAAATATTTTAGCCAACGCTTACTCAAGTCAGACGGCCAACTTAAAAAAATGGTAAATTACAAATATGATTTGCTTAAAGTAACCATTTATATTTTGTGATTCTGAGAATTACATTCTACATTTGAAGTTTCTGACTTCATAACAAATTGCCTTTTTTTATTAATAAATTATCACGTTAATTAATAATTTTTAATAATGTTATAAATTTATTTCAATTAACAATTCATGAAATTTTATTATTATATAAGAGAGTAGTTAAGAAATTTTTTTTTTCAGTTAATGTTTTTTAAATAAAAAATTATAATAAGAATGTATTTGTAATGTTTTAAATTGTAGGAAGCAATCCATATTTTAAATAAATCTCAAGATTGTATTTGTAATTTACCTTTAAAAAAAATAAAAAATCTAACATGTAGTAGTTGTTTGGCACGTGATAAAATAGCACATACAATTTTAGCACATCATCTTATTTTATTTAAGTCACAATTATCTTATTTAGATCACATCACTTTTTATTTGAATCGTATCACTTCTCTACAACATCACTTCAAACCTAACAGATATTTTACAGCGGGAAACACACCTCTTGTTTCTGTTTCTGTACTATGTTATCTTTAATCATGAAATAAAAGCTATTTTTTTATTTTTAACGCAAATAAAAACTATTTTGAATCCTCGTAATTGCCGTTGAAATATACGAGGACAAAAACAGAGTGTTATGTTATCTAATTATTCGTCATCGATTTCGATTGACTCTGCAATGACTTCCAACAATCATTCCATCCATGTTACCATGTATTAGAAAGTTGTTTCTAAAATTGTGACCGAGAGGACTTTTGGCTGTCAGATAGTTTATTGTCAATTTTCTCGAGAAAATGGGGATAACAACCCATCTGGGTTCTAGAGTTTTCGCTCTGTTGTATCTCTCTCTGTTCTCGTTGTTCTTCTTGGTTCACTCTGATTCCAGTTCGATCGACGCTACAGTAATGCTGGCTCTGAAGCAGAGTCTCAACAACGCATCGAGTTCACTCGGTTGGACCGACCCGGACCCCTGCAATTGGCAATACGTGAATTGCTCCGACGACAGGCGGGTCACCAGGATCCAAATCGGGAATCGGAACCTCACTGGGTTTCTCCCCCAGAACCTCGGCTTCCTCACCGCCTTGCAGTCACTCAATCTCTCCTACAACAATCTCAGCGGTCCGCTCCCGAGTCTCGATGGGTTGAGCTCGCTCCAGGACCTGTCTCTCAGCAACAATAGCTTCTCTTCTATTCCCGTCGATTTCTTTTTCAACATGACTTCCCTGGAAAGTCTCTATCTTGACAACAACCCCTTCTCGAGGTGGCTATTATCTGACAGTATCCAAACAGCATGGAACCTCAGGATCTTCTCTGCCGATGCTTGTAATGTTACCGGGATAATCCCCTCTTATTTTGGCTGGCACCACCGGAAGCTGAGGATTCTTCACTTGGCGTTCAATGAACTTCAAGGTGGGTTGCCTGACAGTTTTATGGTTTCTTCCATTCAATCCTTGAAGTTGAATGGGCAGCAGCGTGTTTATAAGCTCAATGGGTCAATTGATGTGATTCAGAACATGACCCAGTTGACCGAAATCTATTTGCATTCTAATAACTTTATGGGTGCATTGCCGGACATGTCAAGGCTTACGAGGTTGAACACCTTCAGTGTGAGGGACAATAACATTTCAGGTCAGGTACCAGCATCTTTCGTGAATCTTACATCACTTAAGGTTGTGAGTTTGGCAAACAATCTGTTACAAGGGCCGACCCCAAAGTTTGACTCTAATGTTACGGTTGATATGAACAATGGGTCTAATAGCTTCTGCTTATCTGATCCTGGAGTTGCTTGTGATCCCCTGGTGAATACATTACTTTCAATTGCGGAGTCTGTTGGTTACCCGATGGTGTTTGCGGAGAATTGGAAAGGGAATGATCCTTGCAACGCCTGGTTTGGGCTCTATTGCCAAAATGCAAGCATCACTGCTATTAATTTTTCGAATTTGGGTCTTACAGGTGCAATTTCTCCAAATTTCTCATCCATTACATCGTTGCAAATATTAATTCTTGCTAATAATAATATTTCCAGTACTATCCCAAATGAGCTTACAACTTTGCCTAACCTTATACAAGTAAATGTCTCGAACAATCAGCTTTCTGGAATTATCCCATCATTTAAGAGTGATGTGATTGTAGACACTGATGGCAATCCTAATATAAAGAAGGATAGTGTTCCTCCTAAAGAGACTTATGGAAGTGGCAGTAGATACTCGATTGGAGTGTATGTGCTTTTGGTAATTGGTTGTGTTTGTGTAGCTTTATTTGTTGGGATTATGATATACTATCTATATTGGCGTAAGAAAAAACATTCTGGTGATTTTCATGTTATTGAAGCTGAACACATGGTAATCTCTGTTCATGTTATAAGGAATGCGACTAACAATTTTGGCCAAGAAAACATACTGGGAAGAGGTGGATTTGGAACTGTTTACAAAGGGAGGCTGTGTGATGGGACTATGATTGCAGTTAAGCGGATGGAGTCTGGAGTGGTGAGCGAGAGTGGTTGGAATCAGTTCAAGTCTGAGATTGTTGTGCTTAGTAAAGTTCGACATAGGCATTTGGTTTCTCTTCTAGGGTATTGCTTAGATAGAAATGAGAGGCTACTTGTTTATGAATACATGCCTCAAGGGACTCTTAGTAGGCATTTGTTTAGATGGAAGGAAGAAGGGTTGAAACCCCTTGAATGGTTGAAAAGGCTAACCATTGCTGTGGATGTGGCCAGAGGAGTTGAGTATCTACATGGTTTAGCTGATCAAAGTTTTATTCATAGGGATCTTAAACCGTCCAACATTCTTTTGGGAGATGACATGCATGCTAAAGTTGGCGATTTTGGATTTGTTCGTCTTGCACCAGATGGAAAGTCTTCCGTTCTAACTAAATTAGCAGGAACTTTTGGATATCTCGCCCCAGAATATGCAGGTATTCTTTTATAAATTGAAAATTATACACATACTAAATTTTTATACCAAACCCATCCAGAATGATGCATTTGGGGTAATTTTAAAAAGGGAGCCCAAGTGATGGGTCTTTCTTTAAAAAAAAAAAGGTTAACCACAATGAGCAACATTATTCTATATAAGAAATTCTATCAAAATTCTATTTTAATAGCATCGTTATTTCTACACTCACATTGATTTATATTTAGAACTATTTTTACTTTTCCTCTACATTTAGCATAAATTTTGTTAGTCTTGAAATGGCCAAAAATAAATCTTTAATGATTCGTCAACACAAATTTTTCACTTGAATCCCCTTTGAATGAGACTTTTAAAAGTAAGAAACCAGACTTTTATCGGTAAGAAACCCATTCAAGGGGGATTTGGGCAAAAATTTGTGTGGATAAATCGCTACGGAAAATAAATTAGGAATTTCTGAATAGATTTTATGAATTACTTTATGTATAATTTTAATGTACGAATAAAATTTTCCAACATGGTTAATGAAGTATGAGTTATAACATAATGGAATTCGGCACGGTACTGTGCAGCCCGTTGGGCCCTTGTCCCGAGCTTATTTCATTTATCTGAACCATTCATATTGTAAAGTTTGTTGAGTATATCATTTAGAAAAGAAATCAAATTAATTGGCTATCTGTAACCTTAAAAGAAGACCACATTTACTTTTCAAAAAATAAATGGTTAACATAATTTTGATAATTTATTTTAAAATAGTTAGGACTTGATTATGGGGTTACACATGCCTGATTAGCTTGATTTTTTACATAGATGATATGTTCGATGAATCTTACAATATGAATAGTTCAGATCATCAAAATATGCTCAGGACAAGGGCCCAATAAGCCGCGCAGCACGCACTCCAGGTCCTAACATAATACAACACAATTTGATGCTTTTATTTTTTGCTTTCCTTAAAACTAATTATTCAAGAATATAGGTCTTACCTGTTTAGGAAATACTAGGGCTGGATTTATTTTACCATTTATACTTAAGTGGTATTTTTTACCGACTTTGATTCTCTCCATTTCATGCATATAATGGCTATGAAATAAGCATATAAATTTATAATTAATTTAAATTAAAAAAAATTATTATACTCACTGTTGGACAATTTAATAGAACTTCTCTATTACAAATATGTGATGAAGAGGATAACAATATACTTTTTACTACTACATTTGATGTTAATATTTGAAACCAACATTATAAATTTTAGAGAGCGATTGACACAGAAAAAGTAAAGAAGGGTTGAATTCAAAATGATGAAACCATGTCACACAGTTAGGATCTAGAAGGATCTTCCATCTAATTAGATAACTTCATTTTTCTTAGTTGGTGTTTAAATTTTTTACTTTTAGACAATTTGCAGCGATTACATAAGCATGGATAGCTACTATTGTTGTGTACATATGCGATATGATATTTGTGGTATTGATATTATAAATATCATAATTAAAAAAGAAAAAGAAAAAGTCATAATCAAACACCTCTAGAGGTGTAGCCAAATTTTTTTCTGTCGTAACTAAAATAATAAGCACAATAGATCATAACCAGCATCACAATGAATCATAACCAAAAGTTATAACGAAACACCTTGGGGACATTAGAAGTTTGCTAGGTTGTCAAATTCAGAGTTTTAGAGATTAGTCGAGATGCGTATAAGTTGATTCAAACACTGATAATAATAATAAAAAAATTAAAAAAAAAAAGAGAAAAAAAAAAAGGAAGAAAAACACCCTTTTGGGTGAGGAAAAAAAAGAAAACGAAAAACCATTTGAGTTGTAATCAACGTTCTCTTCGATCATAACTAAAAGAAGGGCAAATTACATATATCCCCTCGAGGTTTAGCAAAATTACAGATACCCCCCTGAGGTTTGAGAAATTACAGATACCCCCTGAAGGTACTATTTGCATAACAAATTAGAAGGCAAATTGTTATGAAAATATAAATCTCAGGCGGCAATTTGTTATGAAAATATAAACCTCAGGGGGTATCTGTAATTTCTAAAATCTCAGGGGGTATTTGTAATTTAGCTAAACCTCGATGGAGGTATATGTAATTTGCTCCTAAAAGAAAAACCAAAAGATGTCATAATTAATACCATAATGAGTTATAACAAATATTACAGTAAGTCATAACAACAATCAATAAATGTCATAACTGGACATAAAGTACACACTCCAAAAAAAATGTGTATTATAGCATTTTCACAAAACAAGAATGAATTGGCTTATGAAGGTTTTCTTCTATAGTGACACTGGATTTAAAATTTTTTGACTTCTTGTATTTTGGTTAACAATAATGATAGAGAGTTCTAATTTTGAAGTTCTAAAAAGAACTCTAGTTATGTGGCAAGATAAAAAAAAAAAATAAAAAAAAATAAAAACATAGGCACACATATCACATCACATGTGGGCCCCACTTCTTACCACATTACTAGAACTCTCTTTAAAGCTCCAAAATTAGAGTTCTCAATCTTTATTCTTTGATTAATATCTAAGACCCTAATAGGCTAGTATATGTTTTAAGAGCACAAGACACTTCATTAAAGTCATGTTTTAATCACACAACCTTATTTAATTTATTGTAAAATTCATAAAAATCATGCTTTTAAAATACAATTTCAAGTAGAGCAGTGATTATTGGACTGAATTATAGACATATGCCGACTTAATCAGTAGGTAATCACAATCGACATGGCTGGCTTCGACTTGAACATTCGACATGCAGAATATTGTTCTTTCAAATATATTCATGGTTTAAAAATATGATTTTATTAGATTGGAAAATAAATTTGACAAATGACTTTTGCTAATTAAAAATATTTATATTTTTGAATAATTTAAAATCTTGTGTGTGATTGGACAGTGACAGGAAAAGTAACAATTAAAGTTGACGTGTTCAGTTTTGGAGTGATTTTAATGCAGCTGATTACTGGAAGAAAAGCTGTAATTGAACATGAGACTGAGCAGGATGAGTTCATTGGTATTGTGACATGGTTCCACAAAATGCGTACGCAGAAAAACACATTCCACATGGCCATCGACCCGACAATTGACCTCGATGAAGAAATGCTTGCCAGTATCAATACTGTTGCTGAGTTGGCTAGCCAATGTTGTGCAAACAAGCCCTCTCAGAGGCCCGACATGAGCCATTCAGTCAATGTGCTTTCAGGTCTTGTTGAGCATTGGAAACCATCAACCTCTCATTGTGATGAGGTATTTAGATCGTTTGGAGATGTCAAGTCAAAAGATGATAGCTACATATTTCCAAACGAGTGGCCACAATTTAGTCACATCACTAAAAGTTTAAATCAGTAGTTAAAATTGTTTAGAAATATATAAATATTTAAAATGCGCTGTTGAATTTTTCATATTTTAATATTAATATCAACTTGACAATAGTTCATGCATTCAGAAAGTGGCAAGTGTTCTATAGTTCATGCATTCAGAAAGTGGCAAGTGTTCTATAGTTCATGCATTCAGAAAGTGGCAAGTGTTCACAGGAATAGATTCATAGATAACCCTTTTGAAGATAGTGGCAAGTGACAATAGTTCATGCATTTTAGTCGCACATGACTTTTCTCATGAAGTGAAATTTATTGTATGAAGATAGTGAAAGTTCACTGTGTGATAACAGTGAACATAGTGAAATTTTATCAAATTTTTTTTTAGAGTTTTGTGTTTATCATAGATCTTGTTGGATAGTTCTCAATGAGAGGATTTTCAAAAATGGAATTTTTACAAAACATATAGATCTAAATCAATGCTTATTAAAATTTTAAGTTTTCAAATCATTCAAAAATATCAAAAGGAAATATATGTTCAAATATAGTAGCCCATTTAAATTTGGCAAATTGATTCAAACAAAGAATATATATTTAAACATGATAATCTGTCGATTAAATAGTTATGAAAATATAAATATATGTATAAAAATATGTGAAATATGTGTTAAATTTTAATTATTTTGATATTATTTGACTGTTATTGAATGCCAAATAGACGACATGGAAATTCTATAAAGGGTAAATCACAACATCAGTCCTTATAGTTTGAACAAAATTTGGAGTTCGTCCTCATAGTTTTTAATTTGAACAATTTGGTGCTTACACTTTCAATTTTATAGCAATATGGTCCATCTTGAATTGTTAACATTTTAAATGGGAAAAAAAAAAATTCAAGTGCAAATATGGAGGGACCAAACCCAAAACGATATATAGGGACCACTATAGAGATTCTGCTTTCCTTCGGTTAGCACCTTGTAAAGCGTAGTGCTTTCACATAGGTGTCGATTTCATTCCGGCTTGCACATGGTAAAAATCGTGTGATATCAAATGATACGGAGGGTCCGTTTCTTTCTGACTTGTGATCGGTAAAGTGTGGCACATTGACATAGGTTCCACTTTCCTTCCAGTTTGCTCCTGGTAAAGCATATGGATTATTGGGCTATATGGAGGTTCTGCTTTCCTTTCGGTTAGCCACTGGTAAAGTGTGGCACTTTGAGACAGGTTTTAATTTCCTCCCAGTTAGCGCCCGGTAAATTGTGTTGGAATGGTTTTGCCGAAGATGGGTTGTGAAATGTTGTAGTGTTCGTTGTTTACTTGTGCAATTGTGTAAAAATGTGTGTACATATGGAATTGTGATAAATGATCAAGTAGTAGTTTAAATAGTGTTGAAAAGAATTTGATTTATAACCTGTTATCCTAAGTGATGAAAGTTAGACTTGTTAATGGTTGTAAACGTTAATAGTCATCTATATTTGTGAGATGTTGGGTTTGTTCATGTGTGTAAGGCTTTCAAATTGTAATATAGGTTGGAAACATTTTTGAGAAGATAATTACTTAATTGGAAGGAGTTTTTTCTTAAATTGTTAAAGATGACTTCTTTTGAGAAAGTAAATGTCCGTATGTAAATACTTTGGATATGAAAAGATATCATCATATATATATATATATAACATGAGCATTCATGATCACATATATCTGCAAGTTATTATTGATTAGAATTATTGTTGATCCCTACTAAACCTTTGTATTCATCCAGTGGTTTAAACAATTTTTTAGGTACGAAGTTGGTTGCATCGTTCAAGGATCAAGAAGTTATTTTATTGAGGACTTCAAATTTTTTTGTTGATTGTGGGTGAAGTGTTAATGTATTGTTTAAATGACGTTGTTCTTTCGTTGTAATGATTTATTTTGTAATATTCTATGTAAGCCTAAGGGTATGTATTGTAATTTGTTGTATTTGTATACTTCATCATTTGTGTTAAGTTTTTGTAGTTGGCAATCCCATTGGATAAAACTTCATTCAGTTGTATTTTTATTTGCTCTATTGTATCTGTGAGTTATGAGAGTTTAGATGCGAACCCAACCTGAGTTGTGCCTATGTAGAGGGGTTTGTGTTGACATTCTGTATCTTGATTGAAGCATTCCTTATTTGCTATTTCGCTGACTAAGTACGGGATCGAGCTGCCCGATTAGCCCACGAGGGTCCAAGGGGTAACGCCCTGGCAGGTCTAAGGCAGTGCCCAGGAAGGGTCTAGGGGCAATGCCCTTGAAGCCAAAGTTGTTTGACTGCTCGAGCAATCATTTATGTGCTCGAGAGGTGAAGTGGTTCATTCAATATCTTTGCCCGTGGTTTGAACTTCTGGGATGTATGTTTTACCGCTCGAACAGTAGATGTTCCGCTCGAGCAGTTGGCTTATATATGAGCATCGCCTTTAGTCACACCACTCAAGCGGTAAAGTGAGCGCTCTAGCTGTCTTCACAGCTCTATTTAGTACAAAGTGCGCTATTTGCTGTTTTTAGGGTTGAATCCATCCATATTCTTAGAGAGGAGTAAAAAATAAAGTGTTTTGTATTGGATGGTTTTATATATGAGTTTCCTTGATGTATAGAAAGTGATCGATTGATCAACAAACTACATATAGAGAGAGTTGTTCATCGGTGGATTCCGAGGAACTTGGGCCTAAAGCTTTGGTAGATTGTTGAATGGCTCATCGTCGTGGATTCGACATTGGCGTTATGGATTCAACATTGGGCACAGCAATTCCTAGGTGAAGATGGTGGTGGAAGAGACACATCAAGTTCGGTTTAATTCGGGTATGAATTCGCTAGGTAGTTAAGAGTTGCCATGTATAATCCTTTTTTGTCTTCGTAGTGGATTGTTTTCTACTTTTAACCCGTGATTTTTTATCACAATTGGAGGAGTCCAATTGTGATTTATTCCACGTTAAATCGTTGTGCCGATTTATTGTTGATTGTTTGTTTGGGATTCCTATTCGTTGTTTTAAATTGAACCATAATCACAAGTCAATATCTCGGGGGGCTTTAAAATTTTCGATTTGTACTATATGAGAGATAACATTACTATTTATTCATTTATACTTTTGCTTCCAGATTTATATTATGCAATTGGACTTTAATAAGGAATCTTAGTGATGTATTCGAGTAATAAAATTGGGGCGTTACATTTGCAAAGCAAGCTTATGTTTCATACTTCTCCCCTAAACATGAGGGGGTATGATAAGCTACATGATCAATCTCAAACTATGGCAATCAAAACACAAGAGATCAAGCTTCAGGAGGTGCCACAAAAAATCACATTTCAGCTGAGCTCGCGTGTTACATATTAGTTAGTTATAGTTAGATAGATACGGAGGAGCTACCACTTGTATTACAGCTATTACAGTTAGATAAGTTTGTGACAACTGACTAGGATTAAGTATAGGTTGTTATAGCTTATTACAGTAGTAGATTATCACCTCAGATATTAAAAAAAGCGAATTGTATCACCATTATATCCATTGAATCAAATAGATTGAGATTTCTTTTATTTTTTTATACTTTAATTTTTTAATTATTTACTTTCAACTTATAAAAAGCTACTGCGTAGGATCATTATTAACTTGTATTATGTTTTATATTAGCACTTTGCATTTTCTATTATTGGAGAACGGTAATTAATATTTTTTATAGAAAAAAGTCGGTAAATTAAAATAACTAAAGTTAGCGATGATAAGATAAGAAACATACCTAAAAAAAGCCTGGGGCTTGGTTTGGCTTCCCAAACGAAGCCTAAAGATCCTACAACAATCAAGGTTTGTGTCATTAAGAGACATAAAACACGATGCCCAATGTGAAAGAAATTGTGCCCAAATCATGTCACAACTTTCTTTTATACATTGTTTTATATGTTGCATATAAATAGACTTGTCTACTCAATTTATAAATAAATAAAAAAAAAAGATGTCGGGCATAACACGGATTTTCTGCTAGTGGGATTTAAAAAATAAAAAAAATAAAAAAGAGCACTAATTCAAAACAAATTTTAATTAAAAGCATTCTAGATGGAGTTTCGAGCTTGTGTTAGCTCCGAACTCCTCTTTATTGATGTTCTCTATTATACCTTGTATGTTTCCATCAATGAAGATTTTTTGCCGATAAAAAAAAAAAAGCATTCTAGCATTGATTAAAATAACTTGAACAATAAATAGAATAGTCATATATGTATATTTATTTTTTACTACATGGACATGCATATAATTGTAAGGGTCCCCTTCTCTTCAATAATTGAACATCCAATTATGAGAAAAAAAAAGAAAAAAAAAAAAGCAAGCTCCACAACATCGTGAGAATACAATTAGAGAGATGCTATGTACTATTTGTTATTATTCATGTATGCATACAAAATTGAGAAATTCTACTATACACACGCTTAAAAATAGTGTATTACATGCATCCCTAATTATTTCATTTTCTTGTTTAATTATAACTAATTTTCTTGACATTATTTTAGTTATAACTCATGAAATCTTTAATTATACCTCATGTTAGGTTTAGTTAAGACAGTTTTTCATTTTGTTTTGTTTATTTTGTGTTTTTTTTTTGTCGTTTAGGCATTACTAAAAAAGTATAAAATCTGTAACAAAAAAAAAAAGAGTATAAAATTAAGTTATTTTCCTCTTCAATTATAAAGTGCATGTATATACCATAGACATATTTAACAAAATTTACATACAAAAGATTTATCTGTGAATTCATTTCTATTAGCGCTTGCCACATCTTAATTGCCTTTGCTATCTTCAAATCGAAGTCAATGTGAAAATAGGGAGAATTTAAAGGCACTTTCCACACATTTTTTTAAACAAATTTACATATTCAAAACTCTTAAATAAGTAGTGATCCTAAAAAATTATCACTACTCATCTAAACTTTTCGTGACACGAAAAATTGTGGCAACTCATTTTGAAATGTGTGGCTTTGATCTTTTAGTTTGAGCTCTCCAGATGATCCAACTCCCTTCTCAGAGTGACGGCTTAATGGTTTCCAGAGTTCTACAAGAGATGAAAGAACATTGACTGCGTGGCATATGTTGGGCCTTTGGGAGGGCTTCTTTGCACAGCAGCGGTCACCTAAATCAGCAACAATGCAGATACTAGCAAGAGTTTCTTCATTAAGATCAATCACAGGGTCAATGGCCTTATGGAATGCAACTTTGTGCATACGCATTTTGCGGAACCATGTGACAAGACCAACGTACTCATCTTGATGGGTCTCAAGCTCAACTACAGCTTTTTTTTCCCGTAATAAGCTGCATTAGAATCACACCGAAGCTGAATACATCAATCTTAATTGTCACTCGTCCTGTCACTGTCCAATCATATGCAAGATTAGAATTTTCAACGAGTGACTTCAAAATTTTGGATTTAAAAATTATGTACTACAAAATTGCACGAATTTCAAAAATATATGTTTAAAAGATTTGACTTTAACAAAAAAGACCAAGATTTCGACATTAAGCCCCAGTTTGGCATTCTCATTTGGGCTAAATAAGTACATAAGGACAAAAAAGAGCTACAAAATCACAAAATGTCAAAAAAGTTGAGTTGGGATGCAAAATTACCAAAATGACCCATATACAAATAAAAAGTCAAAAAAGCATCATTTTAAAGTGGAGGGCAATTTTGTCATTCCAATGCCAAAAAGTCAAAAAAGCCGAACAAAAAAACCAAACAAACGAAAAAGTCCTAGGCTAAAAAAGTCCAAAAAGTCAAAAAAATAAACTAAAAAAGTCATTGCCAAACGACCCCTAAAGCCAATAGCGTATCTCTTATGTGAGGCAAATTCTACAGTGTGAAAATGAATATTTTCAAAGGTTACGATTCAATGTTATCAAATTTATGACATAAAGTACATTGAGTCATAACTCTTATGCAAATCATAGGAGTTGCACACCATGGATTGGCCCCTTCTGAAAAAAATAAGAACGACATAATTGAACGCTAGAATTTGATGATAAATCTAATGGCAACCATAAACAGAGAAGATCATTGGAAAACCCATAACACATTGAACTTTCAAAAAGTAGGAATCATTCCACCTAACTATTCAGCCCCCACAAATGTGATAATTCATCATTTACATAGACAAATAGACTCGTCAAACAAATATGTTATAATAAGTTCCAAATAATGATATTCTGCTCCAACAATGATTAGATTAATTTGTTGAAAATGCAAAAAGCACAACAAACACATTTCACGGACAACAAAAATTAATGCAGCATGTACTATCTTACTAGGGTTTTATATATTATCCAAAGGACAACATATCATAAAAGGGTTAAATACAATGTCACTAAAGAAGAAAGGCTTAAAAGCCAATTTCCTTTTGTTTTATGGTCCATCCTACAACCATACATAAGTTAAGCTAGTACGCACCTGAATGTCAAACCATAGAAACATAATAATATTATTATGTTTGCAAACATCAACGATAATAGTAGGTATTGATGCTTGCAAAATGTCCAAAACTAAAAATTCTAAACATCAACGATAAGAAAATGGAGGAGACTATCTAATTAGAAGGAACATCTGGATCCCAAATTTGTGACATGGATCCATCGACTTTGTCAGTGTAATTAAATCGTTCTCTCTAAAATTTGTAGTGTTGGTTGCAATATGTGAGCAATGTTGAATGTAGAAAAGAGTACCTGCATATTCTGGTGCGAGATACCCAAAAGTTCCAGTTAGTTTAGTTAGAATTGAAGACTTTTCATCTGGTGCAAGACGAACAAATCCAAAATCGGCTACTTTAGCATGCATATCAGCTCCTAGGAGAATGTTGGATGGTTTGAGATCCCTATGAATAAAACCTAAACCATGCAGATACTCAACGCCTCTGGCCACATCCAGAGCAATAGTCAATCTTTCCCACCATTCAAGGGCTTTCAACCCTTCTTCATTCCATCTAAACAAATGCCTGCTAATAGTCCCTTGAGGCATGTATTCATAAACAAGTAGCCTCTCATTACCATCCAAACAATATCCTAAAAGAGAAACTAAATGCCTATGTCGAACCTTACTAAGCATAACAATCTCATACTTGAATTGATCCCAAACCCTCATGCAACTCCCCTTTGTCGAACCTTACCAGTCCAGACTCCATCCTTTTAACAGCAATCTTAGTCCCATCATGCAACTCCCCTTTGTAAACAGTTCCGAATCCACCAGTTCCCAATATGTTCTGTTTGCTAAAATTGTTAGTCGCACTCTTTAAAACATGAATAGAAATTGCCCAACGTCCAACTTCAATAGCACGAAAATCACTAGAATGCTTTTGTTTGCAACAATATAGGCAATATATCAAAATCCCAACCAACAAAACTACAAAAACACCCCCAATTACGAGACCCACAATCACTTCAATCAAGAATCTACTACCACTTTTTGTAGAAGTCTTTGAAGGTGGTGCAGATATCGTTGGTGGTTGAGCAACACCATCCTTGCCTAAATCAGGATTGCCATCAGTGTGTACAACCACATTACTCTTAAATGATGGAATTTTTCCAAAAAGTTGATTGTTCGAGACATCTAGTTTTGTAAGGTTAGGCAAAGTTGTAAGCTCGTTTGGGATAGTACCTGTCAAATTATTATTAGCAAGAATTGGTACCCCCAATGAAAGGACCGATGAGAAGTTTGGAGAAATTGTACCTGCAAGACCCAAATTTAGAAAATTGACAAAAGTAATGTTTTGATTCACACAACTGATCCCAAGCCAGTTGTTGCAAGGATCATTCCCTTTCCATTTCTTTGCGAACACCGTTGGGTAACCAACAGACTCTGCAATTAAAAGCAACGTATTCACCTGGGGATCACAGGCAACTCCAGGATCTAATAAACAAAAACTATTGGACCCATTTTCTGTATCTACCATAACAGAAGAATTAAATTTTGGGGTTGGCCCTTGTAATAGGTTGTTCATCAATCTCACAGCCGTAAGCCTTGGAAGATTCACCAAAGATGTTGGTACCTGACCTGTAATGCTGTTGTCCAACATAGCGAAGTTCGTCAGCCAAGTAAGCCTTGAAAAGTCCGGAAATTGACCTGAAAAGTTATTAGAATTCAACCACAGTTTGGTCAACTTGGTCATGTTCTGTATCACAGCAATTGAACCATTGAGCTTATAAATACTCTTCTGCCCACTCAACCACAATTGTTCGATTGAAGAACCCGAAAAGGTCGCCGGCAGGCCGCCCTCAAGGTTGTTGTATCCCAAGTAAAGAGTCGTTAGCCTTGAAACACCAAAATAATTCGGAATTTTCCCAGTGAAGTTGGAGAGAGTGGCTGAGAAAACCTGAGGCTCGATGCGCCTTGGATACTGTCTGGTATAGGCTGTGCCGAGAAGGGGATGTAGTCGAGGCAGACAATTTCCAAGGACGTCATGCCGAGGAAGAAATCAGAGGGAATGGAAGAAAACATGTTGAAGCCGAGAAAGAGATTTTGGAGCGAGCTCAACCCGGCCAGACTCGGGAGCCTACCGCCAATATTGTTGGACGTGAGATCGAGTGTCTGCAAGGCGGTGAGGTTAGCAAGGCTCGGAGGGAGAAACCCTGTGAGGTTTAGATACCCGATTTGGATCTGGGTGACCCGACTGTCATTGGAACATGTCACGTATTTCCATTTGCAGTGGTCCTGGTCTGTCCAACCGAGTGAACCCGATAGGTTAAGACTCTTTTTCAGATCCTGCATTACAAAAGCGTCGATTGAAGTGGACTGACCATGAACTAAGACGAAGAGCGAGAGCATTGAGAGAGAGAACAGGCCGAAAAACCAGGAACGAAGATGGGTAATCTCCATTTTCTCGAGAAATCAGTGGGAAAATGGAAGAAAAAGCTTGCAAGATTAGAATAGTAAAATTGAAGATTCCACTCCAAGAGAGAGTGCCAAAGTTACGGAGAGGTATAGAGAACTATTGTTTGAAATCATCGCGCCGTCAGTTGGTGACTAACAATTCCACCGCCAAGCATCTTTTTTTTTTTTTTGGTCTGGATGATCAGATAATATTTTGCATCTAAATGAAGAACTTGATCATCAAGGAAAAGCATACAATAGACTTGAAAATAAAATAAATAAAATATGAGAAATTCCATGATACACACTCCAGGGTATGCCCAAGAGTATCCCTAGTTACCATGTTGGTAGTTAGTAACGATCTGTTGTAGTGTTAGTTATGTGTTGATTATAATTTGGTTATAGACATCATTGTATTAATTATGATTTATTGTGATGTTAGTTAAATTATTTAGTCATAACATTATTTTGATTACGATCTAAAATTTATTTAATTATCTAGCGTTTAATTATGACTTCAAAAAAAAAAATAAATAAATAAATAAATTCAAATATGGCATTTGTGATAAAAACCATGTTGGTAGTTAGTTACGATCTGTCGCGGTGTTAGTTATGTGTTGATTATAATTTGGTTATAGACATTATTGTATTAATTATGATTTATTGTGATGTTAGTTAAATTATTTAGTCATAATATTATTTTGATTACGATCTAAAATTTATTTAATTATCTAGCGTTTAATTATGACTCCAAAAAAAAAAAAAATTAAAAAAAAAAAAAAATTTCAAATATGGCATTTGTGATAAATATCATAACTTGCGTATTGAAGATGTATACCATAACATGTGATTTTAATTAGGGAGACTTATGTAATATGTGTAGTTATTGTCCGATATGTTTTATGATAATTAATGATATTTTTTATCAAATATTATTAAAAAAACGTAACTAATTGTTAATTTTAAGTGATAGTTTAAAAATTATCATAAAAAATGTCATTAATTAAAAGTTTTAGCGAATCGTCACAAAAAAATTACTAATTTTTAATCTTTAGCGACAGTTTAAAAACTTCGAAGAAAAATATTACTAATTGTAAGTTTTAGTAACAATTTAGAAAAACAATGACAGAAAAAGTCACTGATTGTTTTAGTGACAATTTTATTATGACTTATTTTCCAAATAATTTGATGGGTATTAGGTCTTACTATTGGACCTGTTGGTAGTTACCATTTTAATTATTAATATATATAAAGTTTATTATTTATCTGTAATTTTTTTTGAAGTGTACATTACACTAAAAATTTCCCAACAAAAATTTAGGGACATAAATTACTTTTTAAGAAAAAATATTTTTGTTGTCAAAAGTGTCATTATTACATTTTTAGCGATGAATTTGGATATTTAGTGATGAATTACTATCTTTTTTCTACAAAATTTTTGGTTTTAAAAAATAAGCATTTTTGTATGAAATTATTTTATACATTTATTAGTGACATTTTCAAAACTGTTGCTAAAAGTCATTTTTAAAAACTTTTCGGGACGACCATTTAATAATTATCCTCACAATGACAGAAATTAATTTTCAAATATTTTTTCACAACAAAATTTTCACGTATGAAGACAAAAAATTGGTATATAAATTTTTATATGTCGTATTTATTGGACCATAAATTTTTTTTTTTTTTGACAAAATTTTCACTTTAGAGATAAAAAAAATTTTGTTCCTAAAACTTTTATTTGTTGTAGTGACACATTATTTTTTGTCTTGAGTTAAAAATATCAATAAAAAAATCATTTATATATAGAACTTATATATATATATATATATTACTGACAAAATGTTATAATTTACTAATGCTTCATTTGAGTCATGGCATTTTCTCTTATACATATTCCTTGTCTTAAATATAGCACAAGGAATAGAATTGCTAAATTATAGAATGGTTTTGGGTAAGGGTTCCTTAAGGTACTGTGGGAATGGGTATCGATAATTTTGTAGAGACAATTGAGGAGATCTTTCATAAAACACTAGATTAATCAACAATCGTGTAGTTATACGAAAATATCATATTTCTTTTGGTAAAATAAAAATAAAATAAAATAAAAAAATTTAACAGCTAGCATGATTTTGATAATATATCATGATAAACCACCACAACAACCATCAGATCAACTCACAGATTAACAGATTAACTGAATAACTAATACAGTTGAGTTGGTTAGGTTGTTATTGTCACACCCCAAACTTGGGTATGACCGGCCGTGACCCACAGGGCCTTAGCCCAAGGCACACGTAAGCCTACACTACAACAAATTTACACTTTAGTGACACTACATTAGTGGCATATTTTTAGAAAATGCCACAAAAATAAAAATTGGCATTAAATGTTTTAAAAAAATGCCATAGAACCACAAACATATAAGGATCTAGTAGCATTTCAATAAAGAAATGTCACATCAATTTTATGGCATTTTATAAAATAATGACACAAAAAATTATGTTCGTAACATTTACCAACAGATGCCACTAAACTTTAGTAGCAATGGCATTTTTTAAAAAATGTCAGGACACTAGGTAGGTGCAAATTACTTTTTATGACACTTAGGTGAAAATTGTCACAAACAAATATTTTATAGCATTTTGAGAAATGCCACTAAGCCAAAAATTTTCCAAGGTTATAACGGCATTTTTGAAAAAACAAAAAATGCCAATATATTTTCTAAATTTTGAAAATGCAGTAAATTATTAAAAATAAATAAATAAAACTCAATATACACTACAGGAAAAAATTAAACTCAATAAAGTAAAGCTTTTTGGCGACTAAAAAAATTTAGTAGTCAAAAGTCTACAATTGGCGACTAAAAATAAGTTTGCTTGCTAATCATATGGGTTTCACCGACTAAAAAAATTTTAGTAGCCAAAAGTAAAGCTTTTTGGTGACTAAAAAAATTTTAGTAGTCAAAAGTCTACAATTGGTGACTAAAAAATAAGTTTAGTCGCCAAAAGTAGTCATTTTTAGCGCGGGAGAACTAAAATCCTAAGGTGGGAATTAAATTTTTTGGCGACCAAAAAGTTAAATTTTTTAGCAACTAAAAAACAATTAGTAGCCAAAAGTATAGAATTGGCGACTAAAAAATATTTTTAGTCGCCAAAAGTGGTCTTTTTTTATTTTGCTAGTAAATAATTTATTTTAAATAAATTATGTTCAATAAAATAATTATGTTTATACATATACTTTTATATTAATATGGATGTATGTACTATATAAATAATATATGTTGCATATATAATCATGTGGTGCTATAGAGGTGTAGTGGGAAGAGTGTGGCGTATAAGGTTTATGGTAGGGGAGGTTGGCAGTTCGAGTCTCCGCAAGAGCGGATCAAATTGTTCTACAATGAATTATCGTCATGAATGACACTTGATAGCGTCACGAATAATGCCTACCATGACATTGAAGTGTCACTGAAAGGTTTTAGTCTTGATGGTGTAATGACACTTATAAGTGTCACTAACTCTTTTTTTAATGGCGCTTGATAGTGCCACAAATAATATCTACCATGACATCAAAATGTCATTGAAAGTTTTTAGCAATGATGGTGTAGTGGCACTTGCAAGTATCTACCGTGACACTAGTATCTACTGTGGCACGGATACAAATGGCACTTGTTCAAAATGCCACAAGACTAAAAAATGTCATTAAAGCAATAGTTTTGTGGCACTTTCAAATGTCACTAAACTAAGAAAATGTTACAGTGCTAAACACGAAACCATAATCAAATTGAACAACTAAACAAAAGTCCAATAAAGAATACCATCCAAACTTATGGGATATAAGCAGCTCACATATCAAAATAATCCTAAATAAATCCTAATAAAAAAATAAAAATAAATTTGCACAACTTGACATAACAATCTAAAACAAAATAAATGAATGTCCTAGAGGTCCTTGCAATTGAGTCCCCGCTACGCCATGAGTCCACTCTAAGTCTTTCTAACACCTGAAAATGATAAACAACTAAGTCAGCTGATAGCTCAGTGAGTAGCAACGTGGATAGTAAATACAGTTTTGAAAACAGGGTTCAATTCCAAAATAAGATATATATCACAGAAACTAGATTGACATATAGCTTGGTAAAGACAATCTTTTTCAAAAAGAATGTTTTACAGTTCAACAGTTAAAATACTCATGTCTCTCAAGAACATGATAAATGATATTTTCCACTTAAAACAGATTAAAGCATGAACACCAATAACTTTATGGGTACCAAGAAATAGCAAGTAACATGCCACACAGTTCTCAAGGCTATAATTCCGTTGGATCCAATACCGAATTAAGAGTCATCCTCAGGGTGGCAACTTGGACCTTTTCTCTAAAATGATCTGATTGAAAGTCATCTAACCTAAGCTAGGTCTTTTCCTTATAATCGTTGAGCACTAGAAGAATCATGGCCCAACCTAGATTTGTTCCCTCGTGGCTAGAGTCACCACACACAGTGGAATAATTTCCCTGGACTAAAATATACAGATGGTCCCAATAATCAATACACATCAGTTTTGCAAAACATGGTAGTTCACCATTATAAACATGAGACCAAAACAAATAGTTTACAGTATGCCAAGTTCATACATGTTTTAGAAATAATTTGATTCCATTGATAATATAATAATTTATCAAAACAGTTTAGTCCTAAAACAACAATTAAATTTTCCAACAGTTCAGGGTAGGGGAACATTTATAAAAAATATGTAGCATAAAACTACTCATCTGGAAACGGAATAATGTAATCCTTGAATAGAGTATAAAAGTCCAACTAGTGCCCCGAACCAAGTATGAAAACTACACGTCACTACTAATTTAAAAATACTAAAGAATAGGAACTAAGTAATCTCAAACTAAAGTGCACTAACACGGCTCAACCCAACTCACCGTTACTCTTAAATATTACCTAAGTTCATGTTCTTCAAGGTCTAAAATCACCCAACACATGGGTTCCGATCGAAACTTAACTAAAAGTGACTTTAAGATAAAATAGAGTTTTAAACAAGTTTTCCCAATCTATTCGCTAACTTTGAAAATTAAAAACCCACACCATGCTATTCGAAAAATTCCAAAACCCTCTAGATATCAACTAATATATCCTAAGTTTCAAACCCAATTGGTTTTATTTGATTTGCTTATCAAAATAATTATCCACAATTAATTATATCTAAACAGGTTGTTTTCTGTAGCACTTTAAAGAAATTAAAGGTTCTCTTAGTATACATGAGCAATCAACACAAGGCCAAAATTTACGAAACTAGACTCGTAACCGGTTCTAATGACACTAATTTGATAATTTTCGGATCTATACCCAAAGAGAACGATGCTTCCGAACTTACTGTTTTAAATCAGTTTTCTGGACAAATTTGAACGCATCAGTTTATATGGATTTTGACTCCCAAATATTATGAGAAAATTCATATATGAAATTCAATATGTAATTAATCTACTGTAAAAATTTCAGTTCAAAATTCATTCGTTTGATATGGTTCCTTGATTTTTAAAGTTTGTGATTATGTGCAGAATTCTAAAGATATCCACCCATCATTTAAGCACAAGTTCTGCTCATTAATTTGCTTTCAAATTTCTTTAAAACAAAATATATACACAGAGATTGTTATAGTACAAAAGGTAAGCCAAGACTAAACTATTATTATGGGTCACTCATGCACTAATATTTGCAACCCCAAATAATATACCCAGCACCATAGTTACATCTACAATATCCACTTCTTGCTTGCAAAAGAAATCAACCATACCCAAAACCTCCCATCACCAACCATTAATTTTTCACACCACCATCCTTCATCCTCATAAGACAATGATCTCAGCAATTAAATGACTACACCATAGCCTTACCTAAAAGAAACAATAGCATACGTGAATATAAATAAAATACTTACTTGGTCCTTCCTTCAATCTCCTTCACAAGCAACCCTTCTCTCTCTCTCTCTCTCTCTCCCTCACGGCGGCTGTGAAGAATAAATAAGAAGGTAGGGTTTTGTGTATATTTTATTTAATACTAGTGGTTGGATACACCTAAAGCATGTGTAGGTCAAATATATAAATAATATACAAAATGCATATATAAGTTATATGCAACTCAAATGGTAAGAGCCTTAGTTATTAATTTTGTGGTCTAGAGTTCAAGTCACACCCTCTTCTCTATTTATTTTTTTAATAATAAATCTTGCCTCTAAATTAAAGACTTTCACCATAAATTTATTTTAGGTTTAAAATTAATTAAAAGATCCTCCAATAATATTTAATTTGCACTTGAGGATTCACCACTAAAATATTTGAGATTGTAATATTATTATTATTTAATTATTTACTTAATTTTTATATTCGAGTTCTCACATTCTCCCCCCTCCCCCCCTAAAAGAAAAGTTTCGTCCTTGAAACTAACCTAAGTAAATCATGAAAATAGATGTGGGTACTTCTCGTGCATCTTATCCTTGCGTTCGCAAGTCGCCTTACCTTAACCAATTTAATGGCCTTTGTACGCAACATTTTCTCTTTCGAATCTAAAATCTGAACAGGCATCTCTTCATATGAAAAATCCTCTCTGATATGAAGTGGCTCATAATCTATCACATGTGACGGACTATGCACATATTTCCTCAGCATAAACACGTGGAACACATTATGCACTCCTACCAACCTAGGGGGTAAAGCAACACGATACGCAACCTCACCAACCTTCTCCAATACCTCAAATGGACCAATATATCTAGGACTCAACTTTCATTTCTTTCCAAACCTGATGACTCCTTTTCATGGTGATACTTTCAAGAATACCATATCCCCAACATGAAACTCTAAATCTCTCCTACGATGATCAGCATAACTTTTTGTCTACTCTGAGCAGTCAATAATCTCTTTCTGATGGTGATAATTTTCTGTGTAGCATCCTCTACCAAATCAAGTCCCAACATTTGCCTCTCACCAGCCTCATACAAACACAAAGGAGACCTACACTTCCTCCCATACAAAGCCTCATAAGGAGCTACTCCCAAACTAGAATGATAACTATTATTAAATGCCAACTCCATAAGCGCCTAATAATCATCCCAATTACCTCTCCACTCCAAAGCACAAGCCCTCAACATATCCTCAAGGGTTTGAATAGTCCTCTCCAATTGCCCATCTGTCTGAGGGTGATAAGCTGTACTAAAATTTAATCGAGTACCCATAGCTGACTGTAACGTACCCCAAAACTTAGACACAAAACGAGGGTCCCGATCTGATATTATTGACACAAGTGCACTATGCAATCTAACAATCTCCTTCACATACAACTGTGCAAATCGAGCTAGAGAATAGTTCATCCGAATTGCAATAAAATGTACTACTTGGTTAATCTATCAACAACTACCCAAACTGCATCGTGATTACTACTAGTACGAGGTAATCCGCACACGAAGTCCATGGTAACATGATCCCAATTCCACTCTAGTATAGGTAAGGGTTGTAATTTCCCCGCGGGTTTTTGATATTCTACTTTAACCTGTTGACACACCAAACACTGAGCCACAAATTCTGCAATATCTCCTTTCATACCATTCCACCAAAAATGTTCATGAAGATCCCGATATATCTTAGTGCTTCCCGGATGAATGCTATAACTAGAACTATGTGCCTCCGTCATAATCTCCTTCCTCAAATTACCACCAGCAGGAATACAAATTCAGCTACGGAATCTAAGCAATCCATCATCACTAACCACAAAATCTACATGCTTACCCTCTTCCATCTCTCTTTTAATATGCTCACATTGGGGGTCAATCTCCTGAGCTAAATGAATCCGTTCTCTCAAGGTCGACTGAACTGTTAATTGACTACAATAAGCCCTATCACTAGGCGTAACAACCTCAAGCCTCAAACGTCTCATGTCTTCCACCAAACAACTCTTAATAGACAAAGCAGCTACATCTCCAACTGCGACCTTCCTACTCAAGGCATCTGCAACCACATTTGCCTTCCCCGGATGATATAAAATATTCACATCGTAATCTTTTAGTAACTCAAGCCATCTTCTTTGCCTCAAATTTAGTTCATTCTATGTGAAAATATACTTCAAACTCTTATGATCAGTGCAAATCTCACATGACTCTCCATACAAATAATGTCGCCAGATCTTAAGAGCAAAAATCACTGCTACTAACTCCAAGTCATGCATAGGATAATTTCTCTTATGTACTTTCAACTGTCGTGATGCATAAGCAATCACCTTCCCATGCTGCATGAGCACACATCCTAAACCCTGTCATGAAGCATCACTATAAATTACAAAACCACCTCCATCTGCCGGTAAAGCAAGGATTGGAGCTGATGTCAATCTCTGTTTAAACTCTTGGAAGCTACGCTCATAATCATCATTCCACTCAAACTTTACCCCTTTCCTGGTGAGATTGGTAAGTGGCAAAGCAATACGGGAGAATCCTTCCACAAATCGTCTGTAATAACCAGCAAGCCCTAGAAAGCTACGTATCTCTGTCATAGAAGTAGGTCGTGGCCAATCAACAATTGCTGCCACCTTCGTGTTATCCACAGATGCCCCATTTTTACTCACCACATGACCCAAAAAGGATACACTTCTCAACCAGAATTCACACTTCTTAAATTTTGCATACAGTCACTTCTCCCTAAGGATCTGTAGTACTACCCTCAAATGCTGCTCATGCTCCTCCTTACTCCTTGAATAAATTAGGATGTCATCAATAAACACTATCACAAATTTATCCAGTTGGGGTTTGAATACTTTGTTCATCAAATCCATGAATGCGGCTGGTGCATTTGTAAGACCAAAAGGCATCACCAAGAACTCATAATGCCCATAACGGGTTCTAAAAGCGGTCTTAGGAACATCTTCATCCCTTACCTTCAACTGGTGATAGCCTAACCTCAAGTCAATCTTAGAGAATACTTGAGCTCCCTGCAACTGGTCAAATAGGTCATCAATGCGTGGCAAAGGATACATATTCTTCACTGTGACTTTGTTCAGTTCTCTATAATCAATACACAATCTCATAGACCCATCATTCTTCTTCACAAACAACACAAGTGCTCCTTAAGGTGAGACACTGGGCCTAATAAAACCTTTGTCTAGCAACTCCTGTAACTGAGTTTGTAACTCCCTCAACTCCAACGGTGCCATTCTATAGGGCATTTTAGAGATAGATGTTGTATTGGGGACCAAGCCAATGGAAAATTCTACCTCACGGTCTAGAGGAAGACCAGGTAGATCCTCTGGAAAAACATCAACAAATTCCCTCACTACAAGAAACTCCTCTAACCTCTGCTTTGGTTGTTCGGTACTCACCACACAAGCTAAGTAACCATGACACCCTTTTCTCAACATTCGGTTAGCCTGAAGGGAAGAAATAAAACAGATAGAAAACCCTTTCCTATCTCCTTGATAGAAAAACTCATGTTGCCTCGGCATAGCAAAAACTACCCTCTTTCTAAAACAATCAACAGAGGTATGATGCTTTGTCAACCAATCCATCCCCAAAATTACATCAAAATCCTTCATCTCTAAAGAAATCAAATCCACTAGAAAAATTTTACCATCCGTCTCTATCTCACAAGATCTACAAACATCCCCTAACACTACTATTTCCCCTAATGGAGTAGACACAGCAACACATGCATCCAAGGCTCACAAGGAATAGACAAACAACATAGAAACTTAGGTGCAGCAAAAGAATGTGTAGATCCTGAATCAAATAACACTCTGGCAAGTATAGATGATATAAGGAGTGTACCTTGTACCACAGATGGAGCAGCCTCAGCCTCTTCTCTAGTGAGGGCATAAACATGTCCTTGGGTAGCCGCTGACTTCTTTTCCAGAGTCCCATCCCCGGATGTCTGACCTTGGGTAGTCCCACTTTGCTATTATTCTGCTTCTGGTTAAACCCATCGCTATAAAAAGTTCATCTCTGCCCTTGCCCCTGAAATGACTGTGCTATTGACTGACCTCCCAGTCCCTTGGACCTACATTATGTGGATAGATGCCTAGGCTTGCCACACTTGAAGCATATTCGAGCTGTGCCATCACAATTATACCTAACAGAATGTGACCTACCACATCTATCACAAATCCTCCGATTCTGCTGCCTCATGCCATTGCTAACCTGACCTTGGGTGTAAGGCTTCTTGCTAGGATTGCTATCACCACCACGATGCTCTACTTGTCTCTTCTCCCTAAGCCTTTTATTTTGTGGTTCCTTGGCCTTTTGTTCCTTAGCTTTCTTTTCCTTTTCTGCTTCATTTTCAGCTAGTAATGTCTTGTTTACCAATGCAGAATATGTCTTCATCTCCAAAATAGCTACTTTTGCATAGATCTCTGACCACAAGCCATTCTTAAACAACATCACTTTATCTTCTTCTATGGCCACCTGATGTGGGGCATACCTCGACAACTCCGCAAACTTGGCTTCATATTGAGCCACTGTCATGTCATTTTGCTTCAGATTGAGAAAATCCACTTGCTTCTGCCTTCGCACCGCTTCAGAGAAGTATTTCTCATTAAATAGTTCCAGAAACTTGCTCCACACTAGCTCTGTTTCTCTACCCTCATATTGACGCTTCACCATACGCCACCAATGCTCTGCTTGACCCTTGAACCTAAAAGCTGCGAAGGCCACCTTCTGGTCTGCTGAATAATCTAGAACATCAAATATTTTCACCATCTCCAGTACCCATACCTTTGCCTCCGTAGGGTCCACTGTTCTGTGAAATTCTAGAGGTTTTGCTTTCATAAATCTCTTAAATAAGGAACCTCTATCCAAACTTAAAGTTGGTGGAACTGCTGGTTGTGGGGTTACATGATTGTTCGGTAATCCCAACAATGACTGTAAAACCTGTACGGCTGGTGCAGCAGGAACAACTCCTGGTGCTTCAGGGACCACTAGAGCAATATATGGTGCAATAGGAAGAATAATGCCCACAGCTGGAGCAGTAGTTGGCGCTACTAAAGGTGGAATAGGAACAGGGGGAACTCTACGATTAGCGGTTGGTTGATCAGTTCCAAGAGCATTTACACTTCTTCTCCTAGGTGCCATCTCTTAACCTTCAAAATGAAATCAAGAAAAGCTCAACACAAGCTTAAACAAAACTAACTAAACCATACACTACTAAGGACTATAGGGACTCGGACCTCGTCTAAATGATAAAATGCAAGACATGTAACTCGATAAACCTACAGCTCTGATACCACAATTGTCACACCCCAAACCTGGGTATGACCGGCCGTGGCCCACAGGGCCTTAGCCCAAGGCACACGTAAGCCTAAACACGAAACCATGATCAAATTGAACAACTAAACAAAAGTCCAATAAACAATACCATCTAAACTTATGGGATATAAACAGCCCACCTCTCAAAATAATTCTAAATGAACCCCAATAAAAAAATAAAAATAAATATGCACAACTTGACATAACAATCTAAAACAAAATAAATGAATGTCCTAGAGGTCCATGCAATTGAGTCCTCGCTATGCCATGAGTCCACTCTAAGTCCTTCTAACACTTGAAAATGATAAACAACTGAGTCAGCTGATAGCTTAGTGAGTAGCAACATGGATAGTAAATACAGTTTTAAAAACAGGGTTCAATTCCAAAATAAGATATATATCACAGAAACTAGAATGGCATACAGTTTGGTAAAGACAATCTGTTTCAAAAAGAAGGTTCCACAGTTCAACAGTTAAAATACTCATGTCTCTCAAGAACATGATAAATGACATTTTCCACTTAAAACAGATTACAACATGAACACCAATAATTTTATGGGTACTAAGAAATAACAAGTAACATGTCATACAGTTCTCAAGGATATAAGCCCGTTGGATCCAATACCGAACTAAGAGTCATCCTCAGGGTGGCAACCCAGGCCTTTTCTCTAAGACAATCCGATTGAAGGTCACCTAGCTTAACCTAGGTCTTTTCCTTACAATCGTTGAGCACTAGAGTCATCACGGCCCAACCCAGATCTGTTCCCTAGTGGCCAAAGCCGCCACATACAGTAGAATAATTTCCATGGACTAAAATATACAAATGGTCCCAATAATCAATACACATCAGTTTCGCAAAACATGGTAGTTCACCATTATAAACATGAGACCAAAACAAATAGTTTATAGTATGCCAAGTTCACACATGTTTCAGAAATAATTTGATTCCATTGATAATATAATAATTTATCAAAACAGTTTAGTCTTGAAACAACAATTAAATTCTCCAATAGTTCAGAGTAGGGGAACATTTATAAAAGATATGTAGCATGAAACTACTCACCTGGAAACGGAATAATGAAATCTTAAAATAGAGTATAAAAGTCCAACTAGTGCCCTAAACCAAGTATGAAAACTACCCGTCACTACTAATTTAAAAATACTAAAGAATAGGAACTAAGTAGCCTCAAACAAAAGCGCACTAACACGGCTCAACCCAGCTCACTGTTACTTTTAAATATTACCTAAGTTCATGTTCTTCAAGGTCTAAAATCACCCAACACATGGGTTCCAATCGAAACTTAACTAAAAGTGACTTTAAGGTAAAACAGAGTTTTAAACAAGTTTTCCCAATCTATTCGCTAACTTTGAAAATTAAAAACCCACACCATGCTATTCGAAAAATTCCAAAACCCTCTAGATATCAACTAATATATCCTAAGTTTCAAGCACAATTGGTTTTACTTGATTTGCTTATCAAAATAATTATCCACAATTAATTATATCTAAACAGGATGTTTTCTGTAGCACTTTAAAGAAATTAAAGGTTCCCTTAGTATACATGAGCAATCAATGCAAGGCCAAAATGTGCAAAACTAGACTCGTAACCGGTTCCAATGACACTAATTTGATAATTTTCGGATTTATACCCAAAGAGAACGATGCTTCCGAACTTACTGTTTTAAATCAGTTTTCTGGACAGATTTGAACGCATCAGTTTATATGGATTTTGACTCCCAAAACTTATTAGAAAATTCAGGTATGAAATTCAATATGTAATTAATCTACTGTAAAAATTTTAGTTCAAAATTCATTCGTTTGATATGGTTCCTCGATTTTTAAAGTTTGTGATTATGTGCAGAATTCTAAAGATATCCACCCACCATTTAAGCACAAGTTCTGCTTCTTAATTTTCTTTCAGATTTCTTTAAAACGAAATATATACACAAAGATTTTTATAGTACAAAAGGTAAGCCAAGACTAAACTATTATTATGGCTCACTCATGCACTAATATTTGTAACCCCAAATAATATACCCAGCACCATAGTTACATCCACAATATCCACTTCTTGCTTGCAAAAGAAATCAACCATACCCAAAACCTCCCATCACCAACCATTAATTTTTCACACCACCATCCTTCATCCTCACATGACAATGATCTCAGCAATTAAATGACTACACCATAGCCTTACCTAAAAGAAACAATAGCATACGTGAATATAAATAAAATACTTGGTCCTTCCTTCAATCTCCTTCACAAGCAACCCTTCTCTCTCTCTCTCTCTCTCTCTCTCTCTCTCTTCTCTCCCTCACGACGGCTGTGAAGAATAAATAAGAAGGTAGGGTTTTGTGTATATTTTATTTAATACTAGTGGTTGGATACACCTAAAGCATGTGTAGGTCAAATATATAAATAATATACAAAATGCATATATAAGTTATATGCAACTATAATGGTGAGAGCCTTATTTATTAATTTTGCGGTCTAGACTTCAAGTCACACCCTCTTTTCTATTTATTTTTTTAATAATAAATCTTGCCTCTAAATTAAAGACTTTCACCATACATTTATTTTAGATTTAAAATTAATTAAAAGATCCTCTAATAATATTTAATTTGCACTTTAGGATTCACCACCAAAATATTTGAGATTGTAATATTATTATTATTATTTAATTATTTACTTAATTTTTATATTTGGGTTCTCACAGTTATTTTACTGCAGTTAATAAACTGTTAGATGTTGAGTTTATATAAACCATGGTTAGGATACAAGACTTGATTGTATATATAGATCAAATACACTACTGTATTAATTCAATGAACTCAATAATACAAAATCTCTTTTTGGTATCAGAGCGGATTTAGCTTCAACAAGCTGTGATCCTTCTTCAATGGTAGATCAGTGATCCAGCAGATTTGTGATCCAGCAGGTTTGTGATTCGGCAGATCTGTGATCCTTGACAGAATCACAAATGTCTTCATCAATGGCTGATTCTCCTCTTCCATCAAATCTTTCTCTTCTCATTTCAAATCTGAGTTCTTTTGTGGCTGTTAAGTTAGATTCATCCAAATACATCATCTGGAAGAATTAGTTGCTTAATATACTGAAAGCAACAAAACTCCTCTGTTATGTTGATGGATTGAAGAACTGTCCTTCTCCTATTGTAGTTGATTCAAGCAATGAAGTAATTCTGAATCCAGAACATGCACACTGGTTAACCATTGATGCACATCTACTGAGTTGCATCACTACAACTTTATCTCCAACAATTTTCACTTTTGTTTTCCATTGCACAACCAGTTGTGAGGTTTGGTATGTTCTTGAAAATAGATTCACTTCCTTATCTCAATCACACATCTATCAATTAAAGAATAAGCTTGGTTGATTGACTTAAAAAGGATCCACTATGGAGGAATATTTGTCTCAAATCAAAGCCATTGCAGATCAATTGGCATTAGTTGCTTCTCCTGTGAATGATAAAGATTTAGTTCTCCTAATTCTCAATGGTCTTTCTAATGAATATAGTGCATTCACGAGCACAATCCGAGCAAGATTAGATCCAATTTCCATGGGGTCCTTGTGCTCTTTACTTTGTTCTGAAGAGATTCATGTTGAACATGTTCTTAAGCATACTCATGCATCTGAAATTCCATTTGCTTATGCAACCACTAGTGGTCACAGATCTTATTCTTCAAATTCTAGGTCTTCTGGAAGCAATTCTGGTCCTCCTAATTCTGGAGGAGGTCGAGGCTATAGAGGCAATTTCACCAGAAATGGAAGCCAATTTTATAGAAGTTCTTTAAAAGGAGGAAGGCTTTCTGGTTTTCAGCAGTCTTATTAACATGCTTCACAACCTGCTTCTTCTTCTTCCTCATCTGCTGTTATCTATCAGATTTGTGGCAAAATGAATCATTCTGCCTTAGAGTGCTGGTACAAAATGGATAATTCTTTTCAGTCTCAGTCTCGATCTACTCCTAAAGCTTATGTCGTTTCTGCATCACCACCTTCACCACAAGCTACCTGGTACATTGATTATGCAGCCTCTAATCACATTACTAATGATCTGACTAATTTCTCTTTACATGAGCCCTATCATGGTCCAGATCAAGTCACTATTGGAGATGGTACCTCACTTCCTATTCACAATACAGGTAAAGGCATTCTTCTAACACCTTCTCCTCTCTTTCTTAACAAAATTCTCCATGTGCCTTCCATTTCTTCTAATTTGCTCTCTGTTCACCAACTCACTTCTGATACAATTGTTCTATCACTTTTGATGCTAATACCTTTACTATTCAGGACAAGGCTACCAACAAAATTCTGCATAAAGGTTGTCATTCTAATGGTCTTTATCAGCTTTCTCCATCTAGTTCACAGCCAGCTTCATATCCAGCTACTTGTTATCACAGTATTTTTACTTCTGCACCTAATTGGCATTTCAGATTAGGTCATCCATCATTCAAGAAACTTCAACACATTGCTATTACTTCTAAACTTTCTTCCTTTTCAGACACTACCACTGGTTTATGTTCTCATTGTTGTGTCTTTAAGACACATAGATTACTATTTACTTTGTCAAATTCTACTGTTAATAAGCCCTTTGCTTTAATACACTCAGATGTATGGGGCCCTTTCTCCACTTCTATATCCGGATTTAAATACTATGTTGTTTTCATTGATGACTTCAGTAATTTACTTGGTTATATCCTCTGCATTTTAAGAGTGAAATCTTTTCAAAATTTCTAGAATTCAAGGCCATGGTTGAAACACAATTTATTACTTCTCTTCAAATTTTACGAAGTGATAATGGTGGTGAATATCTAGCTAAAGAATTTCAGAATTTTTTGTCCTCCAAAGGCATCTTGCATTAGCTCACACGTCCTCATACTCCCGCACAGAATGGGGTTGCCGAAAGAAAGCATCATCATCTCATTGAAACAACTATTGCCCTTATGCATCACTCTTCATTACCCTTGCAGTTATGGTTTGATGCATTGGCTACTGCAGTTGTTCTTATCAACCGCCTTCCTACAACTAAACTTCAATTTCTCAGTCCCTTTGAGGTTCTCTTTCATAAGCCACCTGATTACTCTTTTCTTCGTACTTTTGGTTGTCGTTGTTATCCTTGGTTAAAACCATACACTTCTCACAAACTTCAACCTCGCTCCATTCCTTGTGTCTTTATTGGTTACCATCCCTCTATTAAAGGATATCGGTGTTTGGATCCTGTCACCAACAAAAGTTACACATCTCGCCATGTTGTTTTTGATGAGCATCTTTTTTCCTTTTCTTCTTCTTCTTCTTCTTCTTCTTCTTCTTCTTCTTCTTCTTTGTTGTCTTCTTCATCTCCCTCTCTTCCTCAGTTGCATTCATTTTTCTGGTCTACCTCTACTCAGCATATCAATCCACAAAATGTCTCCAATGTCATTCCTATGTCATATCCAGCTGCTACTGCCCCTGCAGCCCCAGCACCAGCTGCAGCTGCAGCAGCAGTCATCCCATCAGCTCCTCTGTCTGCTTCTCCAGCATTTCCACCACCAGGAGCTCCACCAGAATCTGTCTGCTTCTACAACATTTCTATCACTAGCAGCTCCACCAGCATCTCTGTCTGTTCCTCCAACAGCTCCACCAGCAACTGCCCTAACAGGCCCACTGGCTCCGTCTATTCCTATCTCTGCCTTGACTATTGATTTACCATTTCCATCTCAAGCTTCTCACAATACCCATCATATGGTCACTAGGTCCAAGTCTCATTGTAGACCGCCCGAACTTCCTCCACGCGCCCCCCCTTTCGGAGAGGGTGCGAATTTGGGTTCATAGTTACTACAGTTCGGACTCTTGTCATGGTTCTGTATCTAGTCTCACAAAGTGCAATGTAAGACTGATAAATCACCAAAGAGTCCAAATCCGGTAAATCGTTTTGGAAAATCGATTTTAATCAAGAAGTGCCAAACATGGACTGCTTTGCCAGATTACAGAGTCGCCACCTAAATGTTTTGTTTTTTGGAAAATTTAGGAAACCCTGACTCGTGCCTAAGGCCATGTGTCCGTCATCACCAAAGTTGCCTCGGCTCGGGAACTTGGGTACGAGGGGGGAAGGTCATGAAATGAGCACCCCCGCTCGCCCGATCAAAGGATCGGCCTCTACTAATCATGATATGTTATTTTGAAAACACATGTGTTCTTATTCCGGTTATTTAGCTAACTTACTACGTGATGCGCATAGTATACAAGTATAGACTAGATCGCCTAAATTGGAACAAAACAATTCAATGTTTGTTTTCAAAAATGGTTTGAATTTGCCACCCTCAAGTGGGCTTAGAAATGCGGATTGCCACCAAACAAGGTGGGCTTAAAACATGATGATTTGCTACTCCAAGTGGGCTTAAAACTCACATTTTGATGAATTGTTTCAATTCAAATAATGAAGCCTTCATCCACAGGCATTCATGCAGTTATAGCAATTATGCAAATAGCCTCATTGCCAGCATGCTGTCATAGCAACACTCACACACATGCAAGTATGCTAAAGCATAAACACTTACAGTGTACTCCAAGCCAAAACAGAAAACTAGTTAGAAATCATGCATGATTCTAGCTATGTTAAAATACATAATGCAACACATGCAAAAATGCAATTAAATAGGCTTGGCTATCTAGGATGGCATATGAATGTAATGATTTGATGCACGTATTCAAATAGGTGTTGAAAGTCAATGCAGTTTGAATGATGCGCCGAGCTCGGTGCATGCAAGACAAATGAATGATGCAAATATGCAAGCATAAGGTATGCTAATTGAAAAGTGTCCCTAATCTAACCATCAAAAGCGGTTAAGTAAAAGGGAGAAAGACGTGGGGTTAGAAGACATTCACACACACATGCACACTTATTACAACATTTGCCCTCTCGACGGAGGGTCCGAATAATAAGCTAACTAGCTATGCTAAGCTAAGCTACTTAACTAATCTAATTTAAGCTAATTAGACTAATTATTACACAACAAAACGAATAACTAGTAAACTACTTCCCAATTAGTACAACACTTAATTAATTAACAAACTAATTAATTAAACTACAAATTTAAGCTAACTAACAAGTAAAGCTAATTACAAATCATACTGCCTCAGCTCTGTTCCAAGAGGTTGAAGATGCATGCTCGGTTGGCGTTTGCTCGGAAATCCATTACCATGCTGTCAATTGCCTCTGTTTGCACTTGTCTTGATCTCTAAAAATTGTGCCAACTCCAGACTGCCTTTACCTTAAAACATGGATCTGCTGGTGGGCTGCTAGCCAGAAAAAGTGGTTGCCAGCCACTAAAACTGGCCGGTCGGCTAGAGCTACTAGTCAGTCGGCTAGTAAAACTAGTTGGTCGGTTAGTTGCTTCTCTAGGCTTCTGGTTTTGCTGCAACAGAGAACAATAGAGGCACATCAATGTATTTGCAAGACAATGTAGGCACTGCCACTCTCCCAATCATGTCTCAAGCTTAAAGGAGCGTGGCACTCAGCTCTCAAGCCACCAACCAAGCATTTTCAATGCATGGTGGCCAAGAACCAAGCTTATACCATGTTTATGAATGCACAAACAACACACAAAGAGCCTCCACCCTATCATGCTTGATCAAGGGTGTCAGCGACCAAGAAACGTGACACGTTTCGTCACTTCAAGTATGAAACGTCCCATATTTCTTGTGTTTGGATTAACGTCCGATCCAAACACATGCAATGCAACACACATATATTATCTTAGCATGTTTTAGTTGACTCAATTCTTGTTTACACATTTTACATTACCAATCCATTCTTTAATTGGTTAAGTCCAATGTGCAAGTCCTCTAAGGAGAGGAGGTCAACCAAAAGAATGGTTTAAGGCATAGGAGAGACCATGCCTTTGACTAGGAGGAACCCTTAAAAGAGGGTTAACGCCATTTAAGCACGAGCCTCAATCCCAAACTCAAACACAATCTCAAGGCCAAACAACCCTCAAATGAAATGGAAGAATGAAGAAATGAGGGAGGTGGCAGATGTTTAGTGCTGAAATGGCATGCTAAAGACCTTAAAGCATGCAAGCAATGCAAACATGGCATGTTGAGGACCAAAAACATCAAAGCCAGTAAAGAGCAATACACAAGAGGCATGCAATACATAGCACAAATGTCCAAACTAGCCCTGGACAGAGCTCAATCATGCCAAAATAATGGCCTAAACATGCTGAAATGGAAGCTCAAAATACTAGAAGAACATGCACACATGTTGGCCTATAAGCAAGGCATAATACACAATCCTCAAAAGCTATAAAGAAGTGAAATATATGAGAGTGTGACTACACTATATACACTAAAATTACATGCCAAATGGTGCCATACCATGCAAACATCACATGCACAACATGTTAAAGGCCTCAAAACTCAAAGCTAGTCAAGGTCCTTTATACTATAACCATACTAAGCAAAGCTCAAATGACCTTAAGCACTCAAAATAGACTTAAGGCAAGTCGAAACAGTAGGAAAAACATGCTAGACTTGTAGCATAGATGGCAAGAAAAATAAGCTCATGTATTGGCTCGCAAACAAGGCATGTCTCAAAAGCATGGAAAGAGTGATACATACGAGAGTATGACAGTGATATATGCTCTGAAATCACATATTAAATGATGCTATATCATGCAAACAACCCAAGCAAAGCATGCTAGAGGACTCAAAACACAAAGCTATTAAAGCCTATCACGTTATAACCATACAAAGCAAGCCTCAAAGGGCCAAGACCACTGAAAACGGAGTTCAAGCATGCTAAAATATGAGCAAAAACATGTTGGAGTGTAGCCAAAATAAGCCAGAATAGTGGGCTAAAGTAGCAAGCATGCAAAGCTAGTGAGCAAGGTTACACTACAAGTGTAAGAAGCATGCAAGAGGTGACTCAACCAGGCCAAAATAGAGTTACAACATGCTGAAATAAGACCAAAAATGGGCTGAGATTAAGCCAACACATGCTAGAATAACAAGCTAACTCATAAGGCATGCAAAGCTAATGAGCAAGATAACACTACAAGTGTAAAGAGCAAGCAACCAATGATCAAACAAGCCAAAAACAAAGTTGTGGCAGGTCTAAAAAGTCATAAAAACATGCTTGAACAAAGCCACAAAGAAGTAGAAACACATGCTCATTTAGTAGGCCATCAACACATACAAGCAAAACAACATTTGGGGACCTTAAAATAGGAGGGGGTGGTCCAAGCTCAAACACAATCTCAAGGCCAAACAACCCTCAAATGAAATGGAAGAATGAAGAAATGAGGGAGGTGGCAGATGTTTAGTGCTGAAATGGCATGCTAAAGTCCTTAAAGCATGCAAGCAATGCAAACATGGCATGTTGAGGACCAAAAACATCGAAGCTAGTATAGAGCAATACACAAGAGGCATGCAATACATAGCACAAATGTCCAAACTAGCCTTGGACAGAGCTCAATCATGCTTGAACAAAGCCACAAAGAAGTAGAAACACATGCTCATTTAGTAGGCTGTCAACACATGCAAGCAAGACAAGAGGAGAGGGGACCACCCCCTCCTATTTGGGGACCTCAAAACCACCTTTCCACCAAAAGAATTCCTCTGGAATTCAGTGATTAAAAGGCCAAAAAGAGATAGTTTGAATAGCCTTAAAAGGTGGTACAAAAGCTTAGCAAATAAGCAACCAAAGAGGGTAGACCACCCCTAACCCCAACAAGGACTCAAACCAACATTTTTAACACTTAAAAATAGAGCTTTTTGTAGTTAACAACCAAGCCTAAAACAGCATGCAAAGGTGGCTAAGATGGTATACAAAAATAAGCTTAGAAAGGAAATATGCTCACCCTTGAAGCACAGCAGCAAAGGAACAACTTCTAAACCAAAAACTAGCTTTAGGAGGCCCAAACAAGTCTTAAGGAATCTCAGCTCCAAGGTCAAGATGTTTGGCTAAGAGGGTTGTGTGCAAATATGTCAAGAACACTCACTTTCAAGCACTATAGAGTATAATATATATATATATATATAGAGAGAGAGAGAGAGAGAGAGAGAGAGAGAATTCTAGAGAGAGAGTCAAAATTTGCTTCCAAAATTTCTGAACCTCAAACAAGGGGGAGGGACCTCCCCTTATATAGGCAATGCAAGCAAAAGCTTGCTTGACAAGCTTAAAGCTGGCTTGATAGCTTCAATGCCCAACAGCTGGCTCAAAAGATCTGAAAATATCAGAAAAATGAGAAAATTGGCTGCCAGCCAGTTCAAGCGGCCGACCGGCCACTTCAACTAGTTGACCGACCACTTTAATTTGCTGGTAAGGAGAAAAAGTGGCTGGCAAATGCCAAAAGTGGCCGACAGGGCCCCACTCTCCTTCAGCCAAGAGGCACCAAGGTTTGGCCTAACAAAAAGGCCAAAACAAAGAAGGTTTAGAGGCTCAAAGACAAGACGCTCGGCCGAGACCTTCGGTCACCCAAAACTAGCACAAACATGCGCAATCATCGAGTGCACAAACGATGACGTCTGAGTCTTAAGGTCGGTCAAAAAAGGGGTGTCTACAATTGCCCCTCTTTGACAGAACTCAGAAGTCATAAAATGACGGGAGTGAATGTCAAAGCCCATAGACGACCTATTTTTGATAAGGCCGAAGACTTAGACAAACAGACAAGATAACAAAAAGATGTGCCCGCAGGTAGGGGCAAAATGCAAATTGCATGCAGAATGTAGAAGATAACATATGATTATGCAAAGAAAGCTGTAATGAAGCATCTAGATGCAAATGTTATGCAAAGAAATGCTACAGCAAACTCGCACACAAGCAAGTAAACGCAAACCAAACCACATCTCATTCAGAAAGGATGTAAGAAATTATGCAATCTTAACTACAGCTCATGCAGGAAAGACTAAAAGCGACTATCGGGAACACCCAAAGCCTCAAACGAAACACCTCCTAGCGTATCAAACGCGAAAGGAGAAGGACTATGCAATAAAGTGCAGGCATCCAAATGCGTGTCAAACGCGAGAGGAGAAGGGTATCCAAACGCGTGTCAAACGCGAGAGGAGAAAGGGTAACCAAACGCGTGTCAAACGCGAGAGGAGAAAGGGTAACCAAACGCGTGTCAAACGCGAGAGGAGAAAGGTAACCAAACGCGTGTCAAATGCAAGAGGAGGAAGGCATCCAAACGCGTGTCAAACGTGAGAGGAGAAAGGAACCAAACGAGTGTCAAATGCGCGAGGAGAAAGGAACCAAACGCGTGTCAAACGCGAGAGGAGAAAGGAACCAAACGAGTGTCAAATGCAAGAGGAGAAAGGTAACCAAATGCGTGTCAAACGTGAGAGGAGAAAAGAACCAAACGTGTGTCAAGCGCAAGAGGAGAAAGGTATCCACATGCATGTCAAACGCGAGAGGAGAAAGGGTAACCAAACGTGTGTCAAACGCGAGAGGAGAAAGGCTACGGTGCGAACACTGGAGGGTGGTACGAACATCAGGCACTCGTCCCAATGTTTCTAACCAAAACAAAAGAGTTTGAGGGTGCACGAATGATCCTACTTGGAGTTCCTCTGAATAAACCACACATACAATATCGTCTAGTTGTGCCAACTGCAAATGAACCGTACATATAATATCGTGCCTGCACAAAAGAGAAACTTTGACAGGTACAATATAGTAGAGACACATGTTCAACGTTACATCAATAATCAATTCCAATACAAGATAAACGCGTGCATAGACGATGCAAATGAAAAGGTGCATAACAATGCAAGTGAGACGTGCATAACAATGCAAGTGAAGCGTGCATAACAATGCAAGTGGAACGTGCATAACAATGCAAGTGAAACGGTGCATAACAATGCAAGTGGAACGTGCATAACAATGCAAGTGAAACGGTGCATAACAATGCAAGTGGAACGTGCATAACAATGCAAGTGAAACGGTGTATAACAATACAAGTGGAACGTGCATAGCAATGCAAGTGAAAAGGCGCATACATATTCTGTGTACAGTAATCAATGCATATTCGATGCAATATGCTCAATGAAGAAATGCACGTCTTGACAAGACCGATTCAGTTGTAACCTTCAATTTACCTCTCGGAGGATAGACCTCGTACGTGCTGAGCATCACATGCTGAAAACACAGTTTGGAGCTTTCGCGCAGGCCACTTGAGATTAAAAATTGTACTTCCCTTGCATTTTCTTGTGCTGTTGGGGATCTCTTGCTTCTGCATCTTACGCTTCCAAGCCACAGGAACAACCTCTCTTCCTGGCCATGTTCACAACTTTCCTTATTCTTCAACAGGGTGACAGACTAGGTTGGTTCAGTATCTAGAATTGAAGCGCATACCCGCTACCTCAACCTATGGGGCTTCCATACAGATTTCAAGCCGGGGATACACCCCTAGGTATTTAAACCAGACTTTAGTCTCGGAAATCCAGAACGTTTGCATTCTAGGCATCAGCCATTCGAACTCTAGTTTCCACCATCTCAGTTGGTCTCCTAAGAACTCATTGCAAACACAGCCAAGATGTCTCCGGCAGGGAATGGTACTCAGAGAGAGCACTTCTGATCACCATTCTGACTTTGAAGTAGGCTTGAGCTTGGAGTAGAGGCGCACTCATACTTTGGAGCATTAACAAGGCTTGAAGAGCTACATTCGGAGTACAATCCTGGAATTTACTGAAGTTGAAACAAACTCAGACGCTCCGATTTTCCCTATTTTCTTTTGCTTTGCAGTTTGGAACCTATGTAGCTTCAAATAGGTCCTGGTTTTACTGTTCTCACATGACCTGGGTTGAACCCTGCAGTTTTATGAAAGAACAAATCTTGTTTTGTAGATATGTAGAGAATGACACAGCACTCTGAGCACAAACCGATTTATTTATTTTTTGAAATTGAGATTGAGAAACGAGTTCTCAACCGGGTATTGAGCCTACGACTGACCATAGTTAAAACGACTCAACAAAGGGAAAGACAAAGGTAAAACAACCTAAACACATCTATAGATACTCAAAACGACTCAAAACAAGAATCGAGACAAACAAAAACAACAAACACAACACTCGGATGTGTTACAAAGGCGAGAGACCTCTCGGTTCACGGGGAGCCCACAACTTCTCCAGGTATTGTTTCCCACCCTTTCTCAGTTGTGATTCTCACATCATTCTGGCACTCAATCCCTTTTTCTCTGAAAAGCCCTTTTCTCACTTTTCCTCTCAACGCACATCTCTCTATTCTTCAATCTTTATTATTATTATTTTTTTATCCCTCCACTAGGTGGTTAATGGATAAATAGGGAGTTGTGGGCTCTTGCCCCTAGTATTCTACTAGATGCTCCTTCTTCCGCTCACAACTCGTGAACTTTCCCACAGAGGGGTTGCGATACGACTGGATGTGCCGCAGATCTGTAGCAGACATCGGTTGACGATGCGCTCGGCCAGTTTGGATGTGATCAGACCTGTCCTGACGAGGGAGTGGAATACCCTGCTCCATTTTCAATTCATGTTTCGCACTTGGCTTGATACCTCATTGCTCGGAGGATGAGAGAGCTTTCGGTCCTTTTGCTTGTTAGCTTCAGTTGCGCCCTTTTTGGCGAATATGGTGCCCTTTCTGGCAAATATGGTGCCTTTCCTGGCAAGTATGCTGTCAAACGAGGAAAAGACAGAAAACTTGACTCAACTGTGCCCCTAGTTCATCATTTTGACCATTTTTTGTTTTTGGCTTCTGCTAAAACAATTTTGACCAACATGAGAGTTAGATGAACATACTTGTTCGATTTTTGATTCGAAATCATGCAAGTCAGGTTATGAGCACTGAAAATTTTCCTTTTTTGGGTCCAAGAAATGGTCCAGTTTTGGAAAAATGGAGTAATTTTCGAGAAAATTAGTCAACTTCATTATAAATTCCCAAAAACTATTTTTGCAAATGGCCATTGCTCGACCAACATAGCATTTACTCTTGAGACGCATAACCTCAGATCCAAAACAATGAAAAATTGCCCCTTGTCTGAATGGCACTGCATGGCAATGAAATGTTGCCCCTTGTCTGAATGGCACCACAGCGCACTATAATCAGTCCTCAAAGTGACGATCACAACTGAACTTTTGGATATAGAGAAGACAAAGATGACCCGTTCAATCTCATGGACAGGACAGTTGAATTTGAAGTGTTTTACGGCTGGACTTCAGAAGGAAGTTGCCTACGTATCCCAAAGATGGAAATCAAGCCTTATGTAGTTCGGTTAAGGTACACTCGGGTATTAACCTCTCCTTTTGTGCTCTAACTTTTGCCAAAGCCGCCTTTCCGGGTTTTTAACCTTGCGAGCTCTGTTTTTCTTTTCTTTTCATCTTTTCATTTTTTCATTTTTGTTCTTTTTGTTCTTTTTTCTTTTTCATTTGCTCTAACTTTTGCCTGGGTCGCTCTTCTGGGTTTTCGGCCCTGCGAGCCTCCCAAGGATAGAAAAATTTAACTTTGTCCACGTTGAACGGTCATAGGATCTCGAAGCCATCTGAATCCAGAAGAATGGCTGCTATTTGCTGATGATGTAGGAGCCCATCCAATCGGGTCTGAATTTGCCCCTAGTGTTGTGGATAGGAACTCGATTGTCCTTCAACAATAAATTTTCTTCTTCTAACTACTGGAATTTGGCTTTCTGGCCAGTCTTCATTAGCTTGAGAAATGACTCATCTTTCACTCTTCAAGCACATCTAACATTTTTGCCCCTAGTTCAAGGGATACTTCTAATCTAGCTTTGCAAGCTTCCTTTGATAACATCTGACCTTCTTGCCCCTAGTTCGAGGGCTGCTTCAAATCTGGCCTGGCGGGCATCCTTTGATGTCATATGACCTTATTGCCCTTAGTTCATGGCCTGCTTCAAGTCTGGCCATACAAGCCTCACATTGTGGTTGACCGTTGAACATTCTGAATCCAAGTTCAAGGTTTAAAAGCAAAAGGGGTCGAGTCTCGAGGCTGAGAGCGATCCTATGCTGCACAATCTCAAGATCAATTCTACGCATGTCTTCGCAGGACCACGCAAAACATTTTTGGAAATCTTTTAAGAAAGCGACTAGTCGCTCGTGCTGAAGACAATGTAGAACCAATCTGGATCAAGCCAGGATCCTTCTCAGTACTGACATTAACAAACATGATCTCATTTATTAAGGGCTTAGCACGCCTCTCTTCCTCTCAATTGATCAAATTTTTACAAATCCTGAGGAATTCCTCTCTCTTTGTTTTCATCACAATGTTAGAAAAGTTTTGAAAAACTTTGGTCAACGCAATGACTTAAAGACACATAAAAAGTAAGTGAAAATCTCTGCCATTTCATTAAGATCTTTTGGCATAACTAGCTCCATGGCAGAAAGAGACGCAAAAGAAATGGTGTAAAAGACAAACACAAAACAAGAAAGTGATGCCCGAGTTAACACACTCAAAAGCATCTGACTACAACGCAACAGGACTGACTCGATACAACAAGACAGACTTGACTGACTCAGTACAAAAAAACTGACTCACCACAACAAGACTGACCCAATACCTAAGTCAGAAAGCCAAGTAAATAACATTTGCACATTGCTTAAAACAGTGCGTGTCATCCACCACATCTGGAATAAACTGAGCACCATCAGCAGGTGGTTCATCCCCCGATCACATGATCACATTATCCCCCGATCACATGATCACATTATCCCCCAAGTTCACTGATCCAGTACCGATAGACTTTGCAGGACTAGGCGTGACGATGACCTTTTTATCAATCAGATCTTGTATTTCGTAGCGAAGATGAAAACACATGTTAGTGTCATGGCCGGCTTGTTGATGGAAGGCACAGTACTTGGCAGCATCATGCTTAGCCGGAAGGGGATTCGAGAGAGGTCGAGGCTTAAGGGGTTTGAGATGACCCTTTCCTATATGGATTTGGAGAGCTTTGGACAAAGTCATGTAGAGGGGATGGAAGACCCTCTGGCCTCGAGGTTGGTACTTCGAGGTTTGTGAGGCGTTGGATGTACCGGCAAAAGGGTCGGCAGTTGCTGACTTTTGATGATCTCTTCCAAGTGTAGGATTGGAGCTGAAATGGGCATTTCTGGTACGACATCCTTTTTCCCGGCTTGCCCTTGATTTGAAATGCCCTCATCCTGAGTAGCAAAAGTGTCATCCACAGTTTTTGCAACAACTGCGAGCACTTGCTGTTTGTTCAGCCTTTCGGCTTTCAAAGCCTCAACAGCCCACTGAAGGTGTTCATGGGGACCAATGCTTGCCCTTACCTTGTTCTTACCACTTGCCTCCACTTTGCCAAGGGATTGGGTCGCTATATTAGAGCGGAGCCTAGTTGTTGTTGACATGCCACCAGCCAGATCTGAGATTGCTTCAGGTTGGCCCTTTTCAATTGTTGCTTGCCCCCAGATCAAGGAGCCTTTTGGATTGAAACTTCTGGCCTGTGATGTGGTCGATGATGGAGCCAAAATTCCAAAGGCTAAATCTGCCACAGTTCTTTGCAAATCTTCAATCATGCTCACTAGCTCAGAAGTAGTGGGTTCATGGGTTTGAGATGATTGCGGTTCAAGTGCATCCATCATGCTTAAGCCCATGCTTTCTGAGATAAACACCTCAGGCTTGGGTAGATAGGTCGGGGTGTATATACTGGGGTTGTAGGTGGTTGGCTGTGTATGGTCGAGGTTGAGATGCGGATGAGGTATTAGGTCATTGGGATCTTGAGGTGGAGCTATCGTCCGGTTGTCGATGAGATTCTGGACCTCATGACGAAGGCAGTAGCAACAATCGGTGCCATGGCCGCGCTGTTGATGATACACACAGTATTTGGTGGGGTTATGTTTGGCAGGGAGTGGGTCAGGCAAAGGTTAATGATCAAGGGGTTTGAGATACCCTCTCTCTATCAGGACTTTTAGTACGCTGGTTAGGCTCATATAGAGGGAGGGTGAAAGTTCTGCCCTGAGCTTGAGCTGGGCTGGCTGTTTGTAGGCTGGCCTTGGCAAAAGGGTCGGCTATGGCGACTGTATTGATTTTAGTGGGTTTGGGAACAGTGCTACCACTAGCATGGGTACTCTCGAAAAAAACCCTCCTTACTGGTTCACTTGTTCTGGGAATAATCCCTCTGTTGAACATATTCTCGATCTGAACCCCCAAGTCATGCAAACTTTTGAAAGTGAACAGTCGCACCACTATTAACTTTTGCAACATATCAGGCTTCAGGTTCTGCACCACTATCCGCACTTGATCTCTCTTAGAAGGGTGATCTGTCATCTGTGCTGCCTTTGCTCTCCACCGTGCAACAAATTCCACAAAAGGCTCTATTGGGTTTTGGCGGGTTACTTCAAGTTCTTGCATGGTCATTTCAACTCGGGTATTGCAAGAATACTGATCGACAAAGGCCTCAGCCAACTTTTCCCAGTTTTGCTTCACTGTATCCTCTAACTCGGCGTACCAAGTGGCTGCTGCACCCGACAGGGTTCTGCCATACAGAGAGAGTTTTTGCGGCTTAGTAAGACCCATCGGTTTCAGGACGTCCAAGAAAAGCTGGATATGTACAATAAGATCTCCAGACCTGTCGAAACGGTCAATATGTGGCATTTTGAATCTGTTTGGGAGTTGTATAGCAGCCTCGGTGTACCTATCCTCAATGTTGGCTTGCTTTTCAAGGTTCGCAATTTTCACCGAGGTCGATTTGAGATCATTACTACCAAAGGGATAAAGCCTCAAATTAGGCCGCGCCTAGGGTCCAAAAACTCGAGCTTGAGCTAACCCTTCTCGGGAATCCGGACCATGCAAATCTTCAGCTGGCGGAAGTAGGTTAAAGTTCGGCTGAGGTCCCAAGACTGGATGTGTGGTAGGTGCCCCAGGTGAGCGTTGCATTTCAGCATTGGTCTCATCCTGCATGGCGAGTCCCTGGTTTAATGTCGCTATTATGGCCACAACTTCTTCTGATCTTTGTGCCATCACGGTTTACTGAGTTTGAACAAAGGTGATGTGACTGGTGACTATCGGATCAGTTGAACCGGTCAGCCCTAACTTTGCCTTGCCTCAGCGAAGGAAACACTGGTTGCCCTTAAACTGAATCTTTGACCTGACAAAGTCTATCAACACAAGTCCAATGCACACGGGGGATATTGGAGCCTTCTGAAGCTATGGTTCCAAGACTACCTTGCAAAAGAGAAAACAGACAACATCTCAGCCTGGTTTCACTAGAACAGATATGATTACAGCTGAATGACTGTGCTCTCTACTGAATTCTGTCCCAAAATTTTCTGCCACAAAATTGATATCCCCAAATTGATGCTCAAACTTGCAACTGATACATACATTCTTGTAGAGATACACTTCTACAGCACATATCAAGCAAGTAAGAGCCAAAACACCCTTATGGTGGGGTAGGGTTTCCCTATCCTATTTTGTCAAGAGCTAGGGTTTCACTGCGCATGCGTGCGATTTCAAACAATCCTGTAATCGGGTAAGCAACCTGTCCTAGTTTGGAATAGTCTCTATGGCTTCTGATATGCACTAGGTTGAATGGTCAAATAGGGTGCCTCGGCAAAACCGAGGTTTGTGTTCCCATTGTGGTAGAGCCCGTAACCAGTTAGCCATATGGCACGCTTTTCCAAGCAAGCCTCCATCAAACCGTTCAAGAATAGCAGATGGCAAACACTGTGACTTAAGCGCACCAATGCAAATGCAATGCAAAGAAACACATAAGTGTAGATAAAACAATATATCATGATGTTCGAGTCAAGTTCTCTAAATCCCCAACAGAGTCGCTAGAAACTGTAGACCGCCCAAACTTCCTCCACGCGCCCCCCCTTTCGGAGAGGGTACGAATTTGGGTTCATAGCTACTACAGTTCGGACTCCTGTCACGGTTCTATATCTAGTCTCACAAAGTGCAATGTAAGACTGATAAATCACCAAAGAGTCCAAATCCGGTAAATCGTTTTGAAAAATCAATTTTAATCAAGAAGTGCCAAACATGGATGCTTTGCTAGATTACAGAGTCGCCACCTAAATGTTTTGTTTTTTGGAAAATTTAGGAAACCCTGACTCGTGCCTAAGGCCACGTGTCCGTCATCACCAAAGTTGCCTCGGCTCGAGAACTTGGGTACGAGGGGGGAAGGTCATGAAATGAGCACCCCCGCTCGCCCGATCAAAGGATCGGCCTCTACTAATCATGATATGTTGTTTTGAAAACACATGTGTTCTTATTTCGGTTATTTAGCTAACTTACTACGTGATGCGCATAGCATATAAGTATAGACTAGATCACCTAAATTGGAACAAAACAATTCAATGTTTGTTTTCAAAAATGGTTTGAATTTGCCACCCTCAAGTGGGCTTAGAAATGCGGATTGCCACCAAACAAGGTGGGCTTAAACACATGATGATTTGCCACTCCAAGTGGGCTTAAAACTCACATTTTGATGAATTATTCCAATTCAGGTAATGAAGCCTTCATCCACAGGCATTCATGCAGTTATAGCAATTAAGCAAATAATCTCATTGCAAGTATGCTGTCATAGCAACACTCACACATATGCAAGTATGCTAAAGTGTAAACACTTACAGTGTACTCCAAGCCAAAACAGAGAACTAGTTAGAAATCATGCATGATCCTAGCTATGTTAAAATGCCTAATGCAACACATGCAAAAATGCAATTAAATAGGCTCGACTATCTAGGATGGCATATGAATGTAATGATTTAATGCACGTATTCAAATAGGTATTGAAAGTCAATGTAGTTTGAATGATGTGCTGAGCCCGGTGCATGCAAGACAAATGAATGATGCAAACATGCAAGCATAAGGTATGCTAATTGAAAAATGTCCCTAATCTAACCATCGAAAGCGATTAAGTAAAAGGGAGAAAGACGTGAGGTTGGAAGGCATTCACACACACACGCACACTTATTACAACATTTGCCCTCTCGACAGAGGGTCCGAATAATAAGCTAACTAGCTACGCTAAGCTAAGCAACTTGACTAATCTAATTTAAGCTAATTAGACTAATTATTACACAATAAAACGAATAACTAGTAAACTACTTACTAATTATTACAACACTTAATTAATTAACAAACTAATTAATTAAACTACAAATTTAATCTAACTAACAAGTAAAGCTAATTACAAATCATACTGCCTCAGCTCTGTTCCAAGAGGTTGAAGATGCATGCTCGGTTGGTGTTCACTCGGAAATCCATTACCATGATGTCAATTGCCTCTGTTTGCACTTGCCTTGATCTCTGAAAATTGTGCCAACCTCCAGATTGCCTTTACCTTAAAACAGCGATCTGCTGCTGGGCTGCCAGCCAGAAAAAGTGGCTGCCAGCTACTAAAACTGGCCGCCAGCTACTAAAACTGGCCGATCGGCTAGTGCTACTGGTCGGTCGGCTAGTAAAACTGGCTGGTCGGCTAGTTGCTTCTTCAGGCTTCTGGTTTTGCTACAACAGAGAACAATAGAGGCACATCAATGTATTTGCAAGACAATGTAGGCACTGCCACTCTCCCAATCATGTCTCAAGCTCAAAGAAGCGTGGCACTCGGCTCTCAAGCCACCAACCAAGCATTTTCAATGCATGGTGGCCAAGAACCAAGCTTATACCATGTTTATGAATGCACAAACAACACACAAAGAGCCTCCACCTTATCATACTTGATTAAGGGTGTTAGCGACCAAGAAACGTGACACGTTTCATCACTTCAAGTATGAAACGTCCCATATTTCTTGTGTTTGGATTAGCGTCCGATCCAAACACATGCAATGCAACACACATATGTTATCTTGGCATGTTTTAGTTGACTCAATTCTTGTTTACACATTTTACATTACCAATCCATTCTTTAACTGGTTAAGTCCAATGTGCAAGTCCTCTAACGAGAGGAGGTCAACCAAAAGAATGGTTTAAGGCATAGGAGAGACCATGCCTTTGACTAGGAGGAACCCTCAAAAGAGGGTTAAAGCCATTTAAGCACGAGCCTCAATCCCAAGCTCAAACACAATCTCAAGGCCAAACAACCCTCAAATGAAATGGAAGAATGAAGAAATGAGGGAGGTGGCAGATGTTTAGTGCTGAAATGGCATGCTAAAGTCCTTAAAGCATGCAAGCAATGCAAACATGGCATGTTGAGGACCAAAAACATCGAAGCTAGTATAGAGCAATACACAAGAGGCATGCAATACATAGCACAAATGTCCAAACTAGCCTTGGACAGAGCTCAATCATGCTTGAACAAAGCCACAAAGAAGTAGAAACACATGCTCATTTAGTAGGCTGTCAACACATGCAAGCAAGACAAGAGGAGAGGGGACCACCCCCTCCTATTTGGGGACCTCAAAACCACCTTTCCACCAAAAGAATTCCTCTGGAATTCAGTGATTAAAAGGCCAAAAAGAGATAGTTTGAATAGCCTTAAAAGGTGGTACAAAAGCTTAGCAAATAAGCAACCAAAGAGGGTAGACCACCCCTAACCCCAACAAGGACTCAAACCAACATTTTTAACACTTAAAAATAGAGCTTTTTGTAGTTAACAACCAAGCCTAAAACAGCATGCAAAGGTGGCTAAGATGGTATACAAAAATAAGCTTAGAAAGGAAATATGCTCACCCTTGAAGCACAGCAGCAAAGGAACAACTTCTGAACCAAAAACTAGCTTTAGGAGGCCCAAACAAGTCTTAAGGAATCTCAGCTCCAAGGTCAAGATGTTTGGCTAAGAGGGTTGTGTGCAAATATGTCAAGAACACTCACTTTCAAGCACTATAGAGTATAATATATATATATAGATAGAGAGAGAGAGAGAGAGAGAGAGAGAATTCTAGAGAGAGAGTCAAAATTTGCTTCCAAAAGTTCTGAACCTCGAACAAGGGGGTGGGACCTCCCCTTATATAGGCAATGCAAGCAAAAGCTTGCTTGACAAGCTTAAAGCTTGTCTCCATCCCTCTATACACGTGTATGGAGGATAGCTTCAATTCCCGACAGCTGGCTCAAAAGATCTGAAAATATCAAAAAAATGAGAAAATTGGCTGCCAGCCAGTTCAAGTGGCCAACCAGCCACTTTAACTAGCTGACCGACCACTTCAATTAACTGGCAAGGAGAAAAAGTGGCTGGCAAATGCCAAAAATGGCCGGCAGGGCCCCACTCTCTTTCAGCCAAGATGTACCAAGGTTTGGCCTAACAACAAGGCCAAAACACAGAGGGTTTAGAGGCTCAAAGACAAGGCGCTCGGCCGAGACCTTCGGTCACCCAAAACTAGCACAAACATGCGCAATCATCGAGTGCACAGACGATGACGTCTGGGTCTTAAGGTCGGTCAAAAATGGCGTGTCTACACTCATCTTCTTGTTTCTGCGTTTGTTGCCACCTCTGTTACTGAACCTTCTTCCTTTAAAGAAGCTTCTCAGTCTCCTTCTTGGACTCAAGCTATGCTTGAGGAGTATCAGGCTCTGCAAAGTAGTCCACTTGGTCTCTTGTTTCTTTACCACCCAACAAACAAGCCATTGGATGTAAATGGGTGTACAGATTAAAGACTCACTCAGATGGCTCCATTGCTCAGTGCAAAGCTTGGTTGGTGGCCAAAGGCTATCTTCAAGAAGAGGGTGTGGATTTCCAGGAGACTTTCAGTCCTGTGGCCAAGCAACCTACCATTCGCATTTTATTGTGTCTTGCTCTTCACTTCAATTGGTCTCTCAAACAGCTTGACATCAGTAATGCTTTCTTATATGGAGTGTTGGATGAAGAGGTTTACATGTCCCAACCTCAGGGGTTTATTGATTCCACCCGCCCTCATTTGGTTTGCAAACTTCACAAAGCCTTATATGGCCTTAAGCAAGCTCCAAGAGCTTGTTTTCCACTTTTTCCACCTATCTCCTCTCTCAAGGTTTTCTTTCCAGTCACTGTGACTCCTCCTTGTTTGTTCGCAAAACCTCTACTTCTCTTACCATTTTGGTTATCTATGTTGATGATATCCTTCTGACTGGTAGTGATCCCTCATTTATTACCTCTCTTCTTGCTCACATGCACATTGTTTTTTCTATGAAAGAGTTGGGTTTCATCAACTATTTTCTTGGCATCTCTGTCACTTCCCTCTTCAACTAGTTTCTTCCTTAATCAAGCTAAGTATGTCACAGAGATTATGGCTAAAGCTGGGATGCTTAATTATAAGGCCTATGCTTCTCCTATGGCTATCAAATCCTCTCTGTCTTCATATTCTGATGTTGATCTTCCTTTTGACAACCCTTCTCTTTATCGAAGTCTTGTGGGTGCCCTTCAATACTTGACTATTACTCGTTCTGACTTGGCTTTTGCTGTCAATTCTGCTTGCCAGTATATGCAATGTCCTCTTGTTAGTCATTTTCATGCTGTCAAAGGCATCTTACACTATGTCAGAGGCACTCTCCATTTTGGTCTTCAGTTTTCCCCTGGTCCTCTTGTTCTCCATGCTTACTCGGACTCTGATTGGGCTGGCAGCTCTGTTGATCGCCGCTCTACTACTGGATTTTGTGTCTTTCTTGGTCCCAACTTAATTTCTTGGTCGGCCAAGAAACAACCCATTATCTCTCAGTCATCATCTGAGGCGGAATATCGTGCCTTAGCTCAAACTGCTGCTGAGCTTAGCTGGTTGGGCATGCTTCTTACAGATCTTCATATCTCTTTTCCCACTCATACTCTTTGGTGCGACAATCTTTTTGCCATCGCCATGACTAGTAATCCTATCTTCCATGATCGTTCTAAGCATATTGAAGTCGACTATCACTATGTTCGCGAACGAGTGGCTGCTAAGCTTTTGTCTGTCCAACATGTAGCCTCTTTTAATCAGATAGCAGACATTCTTACAAAGCCTCTATCAATTGCTCGCTTTCACTTGCTTCAGTCCAAGCTGTTGGTTCTGCCTTCACCCATCAGCTTGTAGGGAAATGATAAACCACCACAACAACCATCAGATCAACTCACACAACAACCATCAGATCGACTCACAGATTAATAGATTAACTGAATAACTAATACAGTTGAGTTGGTTAGGTTGTTATTTTAATACAGTTAATAAACCGTTAGATGCTGAGTTTATATAAACCATGGTTAGGATACAAGACTTGATTGTATATATAGATCAAATACACTACTGTACTAATTCAATGAATTCAATAATACAAAATCTCTTTCATTTTTTTTTCCTAAAACAATTAGAACTTCATCATATGTGTATTAATATCTAATCATCTTGATTTTTTACATAAATAATTTGACTAATGAATTTTACAAAATGAACGAATTGAATTGTCAATGTAAGCTTAAACTGGGCACACTCGACCCTCATACAAATCTTCTCTGACAATGGTTTTACCTCACCATTGGAAAGATGTTTTGGAAATTTTTGAAACTCTTACTAAACATCCATCTTTGTGCCAAGATGAAGGTGAGGTGATGAGAGTTTGGCGATAGATGTGCAATTGTGACAGCATAAGATCATCTGTTTACAAATTTATTCGTCTCATTGTCCTACAATATCTACATACTCGATTGTTGAAAATATTGAAGACCAATCATCTCAGGACATGATATAATATATTTAAATATTTTTGAGCAAAAGACACACACACACACACACAAACAAACAAAAAAATTAAGAAGGTAAAATCTCATACAACTTTTAGCACATATCTAAGCACTTTTAACTACTTATTTGAAGTTCTAATAATGAGAGAAAATTGTAGTGTTGGAAAATGAGTACCCGTATGCAATTTTATTCAAAATTATGTAAGTTTTCATAAATTTATATAAGTGATCTCATAAAAATATGTAAGTTGAATATAAATTCGCGTAAATTTGTAAAAACTTATGAATTTGTGTTTAATTTATACATTTTTGTGAGATTATTTTTAGAAATTCGTAAAAACTTATGTAATTTTCTATAAAATTACATATCATGTGTAATGCATGTCAGAGAATTTTCCTATTCATATGAAAATGTGTGAATGTGATGTTTGGATTTGACATTTCTGAAGGATCTAAATCCTTCCTTATTTATTTTTTATTTTTTTGAGCGGCAAGCAAGCAAAGATATATTAATAAAGATAAAAAGATACAAAGCTTGGAAAGAAGGAGCATCATTGTCTTAGCTAAGCATCCCAACAAGGTTGGCACCCAAAAGAAGACTAATCAGATGCGTCCCCAAGCCCCCAAAATGAGTTAGAGAGAGTCCAACTCCAAACCAACACCAACACAATTACAACTTAAAACACCTCACAAAAGTAAACAATATCTCACACCTGAAATGTTACAAAGGAAATCATTAATGGAGAATGGAAACTCCTTGGAAGAGGCCTTTAGCCAAATTGCAAGCCTTGTGATTATGAGCTCCTACAACTCCTGCATCTTTGGTTGGAAATCTTGAAAGAGACACTCATTTTTGAGCTTCCATATGGACCAAAAGGTGACCAATGGTATTGCACGCCAAATTCTCTGTTCATATTTCCTGGAGGTGTACCCTGCCCACCAATGCAGCAGTCCCACTACAGAACCAGGAACAACCCAAAGAGCCCCCCACCACTGTAACAGCCCAATCCAAACCCTCCACACCAAAGGGCAATGGATTAGCACATGTTCAATTGTTTCCTGCTGTGCTTTGCAGAAAATACATAAGGTAGATGCAGACCTATCCAGCACACCAATCCATTGCAAAAACACAGATGTTTTAACCCTATGTTTCCATGCAAGCCAACCAAAGAATTACACTTTGGGTGGGAGATATTTGAGCCAAACCAAACTACTAGAGCTAACAATGCCACCAAAAGCAAGATTAGTATGGTTGTATAGAACAGATACAAGGGACTGCCCAGGTTTTGCTGCTAACCATACTGCACGGTCTTGGACCTCTAGATTCAATGCAGGTGCTGATGCTAAGATGCCAAAGAGTTTGAGCAGCTCCTCATTTTCCCATTCAAAAAGAGACCTCCTAAAGGTAAGCAACTAGTTGTTAGAGGAGCCTAAGATGTCCACAAAGCCCTTAAGTGATCCCTCCTTATCATTAGACAATTGAAATAGCCTTGGGAACTCAACTTTAAGGCATAGAGCTCCACACCATTGATCATGCCAAATCCTGATTCTACAACCATTACCCGCTTTTAATTGTAAGTTGCTAACATAATATAGCAAAAAAGACTCTTGCTGCTCAACAGCTGCCACAATGCCACCCCAGATTTTAGAGAAGTTGGTGCTTAAGCTGAGATTAGGTAACCAAACCTGACCTTGAAAATTATATTTGCTGCAAACGACTCTCTTCCATACTGAATCATGGTCAGAAGCAAACCTCCACCACCACTTAAGAAGTAAGCACACATTCACATCCATAATTCTTCTAATGCCCAGCCTACCTTGTTTAATGCTTTTTGTTACCTCTAACCATTTCACAAGATGGATTTTCCTCCTTAGATCTGAGCCACCCCATAAGAATGAAGCTTGAATTTTATCTATCTCTTCAGCTATTCCTTCAGGCAGCCTGAATAGAGACAAGTAAAACACTTGACAACACTGATTTCACCAAGATCAATCTCCCTACAAAAGAGAGAAACCTCCTTTTCCAACCAGCAAGCCTCAATTTGAATTTGTCAATAACAGGTTTCCATACCTTCTTTCTCCTTGGATTAGCACCCAAAGGCAATCCTAGATACTTAATTGGTAAACTTTGAGTCTTGCAATTCAACAGGGATGCAAACTCATCAAGAACAGAGTCAGAGATACCTAACCCACCGACCACACTTTTGTGGTAATTGATTTTAAGACCTGATGCTACTTCAAAACACTTGAGGATCCTTTTCAAGCTCAGAACTTCTGTCAACTCAGCTTCATCAAAAAACAAAACAGAAAAGAGTCATCTACAAATTGAAGATGGGAGAGCTGTACTTGATTGTTCCCAATAATTACCCCTTTTAGCAATCTCAACTCCATCTCTCTTTGAAGAATAATATTTAGTGCTTCTACAACCAAGTTAAATAGGAATAGGGATAAGGGATCTCCTTGCCTAAGACCTTTATGAGGGCTAAACTCCTTGGTTGATGAGCCATTAACAAGTATTGAAATCCTTGCAGTAGAGACACGCTCATTAATCTAAGAAATCCATTTGGAACCAAACCCAAAGTTTGCTAACATTGAAAAGAGGAAATCCCAATTGATGGAGTCAAATGCCTTTTCAAAGTCTATTTTGAATAGCAGCCCTGACTTCTTAGATTTATACCAACCATCCACAGCTTCATTGGCAATCAACACTCCATTAAGTATATTCCTACCTCCTAGAAAAGCTGACTGTGAGTCTTCAATAACCATGGGCATGACCTTTTTAAGTCTAGATGCAAGAACTTTAGAGAGTATTTTGTACACAAAACCAACTAGGCTTATAGGCCTAAACTCACTTAAAGTGACAACTTTCTCCTTCTTTGGAATCAAAGAGATGAATGTACTATTCAAACCTGAAACTACTTTGCCACTAACATGGAAATCTTTCATAAAGTTAAGCACATCCTCCTCAAGCATCTTCTAATATTTTTGAAAAAAACATCAGATTGAAACCATCTGGTCTAGGAGCTTTGTTCCCATTGAATTCTATTACTGCTACCCAGATTTCTTCTTCAGAGAACTCTGTTTCAAGCATGTGGAAAGATTCACTAAGCCTTACACTCTTGAAATCCCCAACAAGCACTGGTCTATTGGGCCAATCTTCAGTGAAATGGTTTGAAAAGTGTGTCCACACCTCATTTTTAACTTGAGTTGGCTCCTCCAATACCACATTTCCCACTATGATGAAGTTAAGAGTGTTCCTAGTTTGCCTGCTGCTAGCCATGACATGAAAGAATCTTGTGTTCTTGTCTCCATTTAGATTCCAGTCTAACCTAGATTTTTGGAGCCATTCCTATTCCAACTTCCTACTCAACATCCATATATCATTTCTTTTCTCTCTTTGCAGCTTCAATTCTTCCTCTTCCAAAGGTCTAGATTCAGCTTTCAGATCAAGGTCATGAAGTTCATTTTCAGTATCTTGTAATTTAGATGCAACATTACCATAAACCTCTTTACTCCATTTTTTTAATGCTAACTTAAGAGTATGCAATTTTCTCTACAGAATAAAACCAGTTGACCCAGAAAACTGTGATTCCCTCCATGTTTGCTTCACAAAAGAGGCAAGATTCAAGTGCAGCAACCAAGCATTCAAGAACTTGAAAGACTTAGGCCCCCAATCCCTATCATCCTCCATGAGCACAATAGGGCAGTGATCAGATGCAATTCTAGGCAGGCCCCACAGTTTGAGCTTAAATCTCTTCGGCCACTCAGGGCTTAGAAGAAACCTGTCTATTCTACTCTATTTATTTCCATCAAAAGTATTGCACCAGGTGTATTTTTTACCAAGCATTTGTAGATCTACCACCTCACATCTATCCATGAATTCTTGCATGCTCTTATCCCTTATTGATATACCAATTCTTTCCCCTATGTTCCTGATCTCATTGAAGTCACCTCCAAGACACGAGGGATTGGGGAAAAGATCTTTCAGATTTAACAGAGACTCCCAGAATTTCCTTCTCCTTATGACATCATTGGGAGCATAAATATTGACAATTACACAGTCAAATGAGTTGTAAAGTTTACTTGATAATAAGATAAAATTTATATCGCTGTAACACTCTGAGAGCTGAAAGACTTCTGGGTCCCAGATACAGAGTAGACCATGTGTCATCCCTTTAGCATCCACAGTCATGAACTCTAACCTATCCTTAGGCCAAACACTTTTCACCTCCAAACTAGTTATGCTTGATTTTTTTTTGTTTCTTGAAACAAAGCCATGTCTATTTTCCTTTCTAGCAAAAGTTTCTTGATCTTTTTCCTCTTCTCTGGCCTTCTTACCCCTCTGATGTTCCAACTTAATGTCTTCATAAGAACATATTTGTCATTGATCTCTCCCATTTAGAATTGATTATTCCACAATACCCTTCCCTCTTTCTAATCTCTCATTGTCCTTCTCCTTCATGTGTGCTAATTTTCTGATTACCTCAGTTTCCTGCCCCTTGTAATCAAAACCCAAACTTTTCCCCATCTGCAATGTTGCATGGACCTCTTGAAGAATACCATTTCTAGAAAAGGGTTGCTTAGTTTCTGGATTATGGTTTGAAGTAGGTACAGCTATGGATCTTGACCTCGAGCCTTCAATGGTTTCTTTGCTTGTGCCTGCTCCCTTCTGCCCAAGTCTTCTAGCAAACCCAGTGAATCTACCAGCTAACAGAGGGTGTTTGACTCTATCACTTCTAATTCCTTTGCTTTTGCCTTTCTTTAAATGGTGACTAATAGAGCCTAAAATTGATGGGCTGATAGTGTCACTTCTCACCTATGATGCTTCACACAATGGCCTTACAGAGGGCCTAATGGGCTGTAATCCAAAATGGTCGAAATCAATGGGCTATGGCCCAGATAGGTCATGGCTAAAGGCTACGTCCGGACAAATGCCAGATCTTTCCTTTAAAGGTTGACTTAGACTCTTGATAAAACCAGGGGTGAGAATCTGACCATCTACTATAGGAGCTACTACTCCTTTTTGAGCTTCATGATTGCACCCTACACTCTGCTGCATGTTTCCCACTAACTGAGCTTCAACACTTTTTTGAGCATCATGATTCACCCATGCGTCTGCTGCAGACCTTCCGCTGGTAATGAGGACTCTACCACACATGTGCCCTCTTCATTTAAATTTCCCACACAATCTTTGGTCTCTTCTACTGCTGATACATGACTCCAACTACCTCCATCAGCCATCTCGTATCTGGCCTTCATCCTAGATGCCACATCCTTCTTAGCCACATCAGATACTTCTGCCACTTCATCTGCCTTGTCATCATTGTCTTTCTCTAAGTTGGTTTCTGCAGGGAGATGGAGTACCCCATTGATTTTGGAGCAAACATCTTTGGCTGCCTCATTAGAGTATGTTCCTTTGCAACTAGTACTAACATCATCTGTGTTCTGCTCCTCAAAGACTTTTATTGGATAAACTCTTCCTTTACACTCCAAGTTTAGGCTTGTACTTATAGGATCCATAGCACTTGTAACTATTTTGAACCTACCACAGCGAAATAATTTAGGTGTGTAGACATCTCCATCTAAGAAAACCATCTCTCCCCATAGTCTTCTTATCGTTCTAAAGGTATCTGAGTTCCCTAAATTAAGAGGCACCCCATAGCAGCTAGTCCAAACATACCTCTCATGTTGAAGATACATACCTGATCTCTACTCTGTGATGTACTCATACCAATCATGGAACCAATCCTTGAGCAAAGACATTTTGCTCAGCAATTCTTCCTTTGAACTAAATGAGATGATAACGTCTTGCCCTCCTTCTTCTCTCACCAACACATTCTGCACTCTTCTTTTTATGAGTTCATTTTTCACCTGCTAAACAAAGTAATCTATGTTGAGTCTCATAATCATACTCTCATACAACCATCTATTTCCTATCTCATCTACTCTGATAGTTGTCGTTGGTGGACATTTGGGCTCAGCTCCCTTAATGACTTCTGCAAACGATCGACCATCAGTGTGTTGATGCCAAATCTATTTGCTAGCCATAACAGATGCCTTTTTGGCTTCAGTTTGTCTTGTTGGTAATGGTTTCTGCCTCTGCCTGTCTTCTAATCCCTTACCATACTTTGCGACTTTGACCGACAAAGATTCATCATTGACCCACAAACCATTGGCCTTTTGTTTATCTACATTAGCTGCAATAGAACAGTCATAGTGCACGAACCCAAATCGTGTGTTTGTTGATTTCCTCCTCTTTTGTGATATGAACACATCCTTAACCACTCCAAACTTGATGAACAGATCATACAAGTTTCTAGGTGCCATAGATTCAGGCAAGTTATCCACAAATAGAGTAAACAAAGCTGCCCTCCGACCTTCAGACCACGAGTTATGATGCACTTGTCTACCTCTTTGCTTGACTATTGGAATCCAGCCTCCCTGTCTTCTACCTCCATTTCTCTCCTCACCGTTAGTAATAATTCCAAATCCTTCCTTATAATGTGGATTTGATGCTTTTTCCAAAAATAAATAAATAAATAAAATTGAGGGTTTGATGACTTCCAAAGCTCAATAACGGCAGAAAGAAAATTGAATGCATGGCCCATGTCAAGTCTCTAGGTGGGGTTCTTTTCATAGTTGTACTTGCCCAACTTAGCAACAATAGTGATACTAGCTAGTGTTTCTTCGTCAAGGTCAATTGTCTTGTGAAATGCGTGATTTTGCGTAAGCGCACTCATCTTGCTATGTCTCAAGTTTAACTATTGTTTTTCTTTCAATAATTAATTGCATTAAAATAACTTTAATTTCTCAATCTGAAATTGTTTAATATGACTCTATATTTAAAATTTTATTTTGAACACATGAATTTTATAATAAATTAAGAATATGATTTTAATAAAGTCTCGTATACATACCTTTAAGTTTGGATTGTGTTTTCAACAAACAAATTTGAAATGAAAAATGAACATGGGTTTGAAATTTTATGTATTATGCACATTTTCAAAAAAACACGATTCTAATGAAAAAGTCCAAGATTTTGATATGAAAACCAATGGCGTGTCCCTTATTCTAGAAAATTTTATAGTGTGAATGATGCACTTTCAAAAGTTAAAACTCAATGTGATAAAAAAAAAAAAAAAATTAATACCAAAATTCCTATGCAGAATAACGTTGCTCATTACGATTCTCTCATTTTCAAATGAAAGGTTGGGATCAAAATTTTAAAAGGAAAAATTAAACCAACAGTACTTGGACTTTATCATCAATGTAATTTTGGTCTTTAGATTTTCAATTTGCTCGATTCTATGCCCAAATTTTTTACTTTTTTAAGGTTAATTACACTTTTCTATCCCATAATTTGATATAAATTTTACTTTAATCCTCATAGTTTCAATTTGAACAACTTAATCCCTACATTCTAAGTCTATTCAATTTGGTTAAGTCCCTTTGTTTTATTTTGCTTCAATCAGTAAGTCCTAGTAAGGAATTTTTATGGAAATAGAACATGTGAGCCACACGTGCTTATTTCCATGGGCATAATTATAATTCCACCAACATTGCCTATTCTTTAAATCCAACTTAGTGAGTTAACTCAACGTAAGTTTTCTCATTGTAATATTGCTCTAAAATCTACATCTCGTTCCATTTGACCAAATTAGTGACTGAGTGAAAGAGAGAGGGGGGGTAAAGAGAGACAGATGAGAAGGAGATGATGGTGGAGGGGAGTTCGATGGATTTTTTGGGCAAAGGTTTCATGGTAATGGCGAGTTTGGTGAAAATATTTGTGGCTATAGAGAAGGGGATGAAGGCGACAGGCTGGCATTTGGGGAAATCAGACAACAATTTTTGAAAGAGGGTACAAGATGGCAATCAACTAGGAGAAAATGAAGGGAGACGAAGGAATGGGGTTGGAGAAGGGAGTCATAAGGGGTTTAAGAGAAAGACAAAGGTGGTGACATGGTTTGTAGGAGACGAAGGGTTGTGGGAGAAAGAAGCAACAGCAGGGCTGGGAGTAAGGTGGAAATCAACAATGATGATCGTGAGGGTCACTTGCTACTAAGGAAGAGCCAATCATCGACACCTCATATGCCATTACAGATCATGAGGGTTGTGTTGATCATAAGAGTCCATAGCAATGACTTCTACTCCATATATCTTTTTAATCCTTGCCCCCTCTTATTCTAATTTTCATTTTGATGGAGGTATGTGGTGTAATTTTGTGGTAGTGGGGTGTTTAATAATGGGTGGTGGAGGTGTTTGGTGGTGAAGGGTAGTGTGGAAGAGGTGCATAATGGTAGCATTGGTGTGGAGGTAGCAGATGGATGTGGTGCATCATGGTGGTCTTATTGGGTGGCTGGTATCAAAGATTGGGAAAAATATTGAAAGGAGTGAAATGTCCACTTTGCCGCCCTTAAAATGGTCGCATGTCGTACACACGACTGTTTTTTTGTCAAAATCTTAAACGACGTTGATTGGACCAAAATGAGAGAAAATAAAAAATAAATTAGAGTTAAATTGAGCAAACTGAAAATGTAAGGTACAAAATGTAATAAGTGATAAAATATAGAACTGCTGTAATTTATCCATTTAAAAAATACTACCATTGCATCATTTTGAATGGGTTTCTACATAAAAATTCATGCCAAATTACACTTGTAGTCATTGTAATTTATCTTTATGTCAACTTGGTCATGTAATTTTAATTCTATCAATATTGCCCTTGAAATTTTTCATATTGTGACAATTTGGTTCAATATAATTAGAATTACAATGATTAAATTGATATGAGCCAAATTACGAGAGTTATGGGAGCAATTTGCCCAAAATTCAATATATGTGTATTATGTTTAGTTCATAAAAGATTACCTTCATATTTTGGCTCAAGTTACTAAAAAGTTCCAACTAGCCTAGTTAGAATTGAAGACTAGTGCAAGATGAACAAATCCAAAATTCTCAACTTGAACACACATATTATCTCCCAAAAGAATGTTAGATGGTTTGAAATCCATGTGAATAAAACTTTGACGGGATAAACTTTGTAGATACTCAAATCCTCTAGCCACATCTAAGGCAATGATCAGCCTTTGAACCATATAAGGGGGCTTAAACCCTTCCCCTTTCCATCTAAACAAATTCTTGCTAAATGTCCCTTGAGGCAAGTATTCATAAACAAGTAGTCTTTCATCTACTGGATGGGAAACCAAATGCCGATGTCGAACCTTATTAAGCACAACAATCTTAGACTTGAACTAATCTTAGCTCCTCTCATTCATTACTTCAGACTCCATTCTATTAACTGCAATCTTAGTCCCATCATTCTATTGTCTAATATTATTAGTAGAATCCCCCTATGTAACCAGTTTCGAATCGATCTTTTCCCAATACATTCTATTGTCCAATATTATTAGCAGAAATCCTTAAATAATGAATAGAGATTACCATGCTAGAATGGTTTCGTTTATCCCATTGTAGATAGTATATATATCAAAATCACAACAAATAAAACTACACAAACACCACCATTTACCAAGCCCGCAATTAATTTGAGTATCTAATCCCACTTGTTCCAAAAACCTTGAAAGGTGTTATAGGTATCGTAGATGAAGGAGTGTAACGCTCCGAAATAATTACAATAAATCATTCACATTATTAATAAATAACAACAATAATAAAGTAATTATCTTTCATTAGTTCTAATCACTTGTACAAAAGAGTAACATATGCAATTATACATTCACAAGCCTAACCCAGAATCTATAGCATATATTACATGATAGAGAAATAAAATGAAAGATAAACAAATATAATAATGCCCTAATGGCTACAGTTTTCCAACACACTGCTTGGTTACAACAAAATGGATTTAAATCCAATACAGTTAAAAAAAAACCTTCAGCTCCAATCCTCCCAAACTATTGCCTTGGCAGAGGCATATCATCAGCACCTAAAAATAATTTTCCCACATAGGGTGAGTCAAAGCCTAGTCGAGATACTACAACACAGTATATGAATTTTGACAAAGCTATAAGGTGAATGCATATGCAATACTCGTGCCCAAAACATTTTATATCTCTTTCAAAACATGTAATGCTTGTTTATATCACAATTCATGAAATCATCTCCTTTACAATAGAAAATAGGGCAGTGAATCACGCTTTGGGAATCCCTAGGTATGTGTCTGCAAGTAGATTATACAAGTGCTACCAATTGTCATTTTTACTGGTATTAACCGGAAGGCTCGACACCTATTCGCGTGGGTTTCTGGCCTTTCATCAAGTACACACAAGCCAACTTAATTTCCATAACCATATCCCCTACCCAAATTCACCAAGTATTCACCCCTTTTTCTAAAAACAATAAACATTGTCAATGTGTAAATATGTAACAATGCTCAATGCAAATGGATGAGAAAATAGTTTCAATTCTCTTAATTCTCATGCAATTTCTACAACAATCATAACTATCCTCCATCAATAGCCCAAAACAGATAGATATTTCTAACAGATAAATAAATTTCCATAGAGGTAAACTTTCCAAATCTCAAGATGTGAGTGATAATATATATCCAACTCCACCATCCTCATCAATATCAATCCAATTTCACAATTTCAATATCAATTCCATTTCTTTTTACAAAATCGACATTTGAGATTTTTGGGCAAAATTCCCTTCTTTCCCAAAATCAATTCCAAGTAACAACACCAACCATTTTATCACAACACAACCTCATTTTCAATCCCACAACCATTTTCAAGAATCTTTTTGAAAATCCCTATTTTGATTTTTAACCAAAAACCCTAGTTTTGTTCAAAAATCTCCAAATCACAATATTGTTTTATAAAAGCGAATAACTAAGTTAAAAATAATAAGAAAGTGTAGAGAAATCCCTACCTCAAGATTAGAAGACGAGAGAGAGAGAGAGAGAGAGAGAGAGAGAAAGAGAGAGAAAGAGTAGAGAAACCTCAAAGACGCCGAAAATCAATTTTGTTCCGATTAAGAGGAAGCTCTTGGTGTGCTTTACCTTTTTATCAAAGGGAGTATGATGAAGAAATCAATGGATCTAGGTGTATTTGTAGAGAGAATGTGAGGTTCAGAGAGAGAAGCTGTAGATCTAGGGTTTTTAGAATGTTTAGAGAGAAAGAGAAATGAAAAAGTGACTTTTATGAACTGATATACGCACAGATCGCTCGAGCGCAAAAAAATGTCGCTCTAGCGTCCAGGCACAAAGAGTGTGACTGCTCGAGCGCAGGAAGTTACCGCTCAAGCTTAGAATACAAACTCTCAGAAGTTTTGCAAACAGAGGACCACCGCTGGAGCTCAAGAAATATGGCTCGAATGAACACCGCGCGAGCGCAAGAAGTACCGCTCGTGCGAAGAATGCCGACTCCCAGTATCTCTACAAGCCTGCAAAAGTACTGAGAGTTCTCAAAGATCGCTCGAGCTATGCGCAAGAAGTGTCGCTTGAGCGAAAAAGCCAAATCTAAGCAGAAATCATTTTGAGAAGCTAAATCCCGACTTATTCCAATCGCAATCAATACACTCCAATAACCAAACTCAAAGAGGAATAAGGAGAAATAAGACATGAACAACCAGATAAGGCAATGAAACTAGGAATCAGAACATCAAATGGATCGGGTCTAAACCATAATCGCTATAACCTCCCCTCTTAAGTAATTTCATCCCCGAAATTTGAAAATCATTAATAACACCATATTAAATCAGTTACAACAATGATAGTAAATAAAATTCATCGCCATGACCTATTCACCAGTCATTCATTTCCATAACAAGGATAAACAAGTTCTCAATCCTGAATATATAATTCTCATTTTAAAAACATATACAATGTTTATATTACATTAACATGATAAGATTTTCAATACAAGTTCAAAAGCCTACAAATAGGCCCGAATACTTTTCACGGATTTCCAATTCACGTTTCCCAATTGTTTCCTCAACCCCGTGATGCCTCTAAAATACCTTTACCAATGAAATTGTCTTGCCTCACAAGACTTGATTCTGAGTATCTAAAACTCTAACTAGTCTCTCCTTATACGAGGCATCATCATCTACCTCTAACTCAATCCAATCCAACACGTGTGATAGATCCGACTCGTACTTCCGGAGCATATAGATATTAAACACGTCATGAATCCCGGAAAGCTGTGGCGGTAATGCCAAACGGTAAACTACTTCCCCAATCTGCTCTAGGATCTCAAAAGGTCCAATAAATCTAGGAGACAACTTCCCACTCTTCTCAAACCTCATCAAACCCCGTCTAGATGATATCTTCAAGAAGACATGATCTCCTACTTCAAACAATAATAGTTTCCTCCTACAGTCGGCATAGCTCTTTTGACGACTCTGAGCCGTGACCAACCTCTTACGGATAAGTTTAACCTTCTCCATCTTTTCCAGACCAACTCTGGACCTATCATAGGTGCATCACCCACCTCGGCCCAACACATAGGAGATCTACACGGTTGGCCATACAAGGCCTGAAACGGGGCCATGCCAATACTCGATTGGAAACTATTGTTATAGATGAACTCCATTGAAGGCAAGTGTCTCTCCCATAACTCTTTAAGGTCAAGAACACAACCATGAAGCATATCTTCTAGAATCTGAATAGTACGTTGTGACTGCCCGTCAGTATGAGGATGATTGGCAGTATTAAAAGTTAATCTAGTGCCCAAAGCATTCTATAGGCTCTGCCACAACTGAGCCGTGAAATGAGGATCTTTATCCGAAATAATAGTCACAGAGACCCCGTGAAGTCAAACAGTGTCCCTAACATAAAGGTTGGCAAGATAATCTACCGAGTCACTCATGCGCATAGGTACAAAGTGCGCTGACTTAGTTAATCGATCAACTATCACCCAAATGGCATCATTACCCCGCCGAGTCCTCGAAAGACCCACAACAAAATCCATCGTGACATGCTCTTACTTCCACTCGGCCATAGGCAAGGGTTGTAACAAACTCACTAGCCTCTGATGTTCGGATTCACTTGTTGACAAGTAAAGCACCTTGATACAAACACGGCTACGTCCTTCTTCATCCCCTTCCACCAAAACTGATAACTAAGGTCGTGATACATCTTTGTGCCTCCCGGGTGCACCGCAAGGTGAGAATGGTGAAACTCTCGGAGTACCTCCTCTCGACAAGAGTCCGACACGAAAAGACGGTCAAGATATCTAACACTCGAGTCAGAATATACATTCAAGCCCTTCTCTACCTGCCCACTAGAGATCTTCTCCCGAAAGGTTTTCACCTCAAGATCATCCATTTGTGCTTCTATAACTTGGTTCACAAGTGTAGGTTATGCAACTACAGTAAACAAAGTAGCTGACTCGACGGACTCGCCAAGATGCAAGTTGGACTCGCCAAGATGCCCAACATCTCCCATTCTCGGATGATAAGACTAACTATATTGCTGAAGGATTTCCTACTTAAGGCATCGGCCACTACATTGGCCTTCCTCGGATGATAGTGCAACTCAAAATCATAATCCTCCATAAATTCCATCCACATTCTCTGCCTCAGATACAAATCTTTTTGTGAAAACAAATACTTCAAACTCTTGTAATCAGATAATACCTCAATCCTCTCACCATGCAAGTTATGCCTCCAAATCTTCAAGAAAAATATCATTGTCGCTAATTCTAGGTCGTGAGTAGGATAGTTTCCCTCGTGTGTTTTCAACTAAAGTGAGCCATAAGTTACTACCTCCCCTTCTTGCATCAAGATACAACCCAAACCTTCTCGTGACACATCACAATATACAGAATAGCCCAAACCCCTCTTTAGAATAATCAACACTAGAGCAGTGGTAAGTCTAACCTTGAGCTCTTAGAATGACTTCTCACAAGTCTCATTCCACACAAACTTAATTCCCTTCCTCTTTAGTCTAGTCAAAAGTGAGGCTAACATAGAGAAATCTTTCACAAAACAACGGTAATACCCGGCTAACCCCAAGAAACTATGGATCTCAAAGGCATTCTTAGGTTGTTCTCAATCTTGCACAGGTTTTATCTTGGAAGAATCTACACTTACTCCTTTCCTAGATACCACATGGCCTAAGAACCTAACTTCTTTCAACCAGAATTCACACTTCCCGAACTTAGCATACAATTTGTGGGCTCTAAGCAACTCAAGTACAACTCGCAAGTGTTCATCGTGCTCCTCCTCAGAGGGTGAGTAAATCAAGATGTCATCAACGAAGACAACCACAAAACAGTCTAAGAATTCACGAAAGATTTGATTCATGAAATCCATAAACAAGGTCGGTGCATTGGTTAAAACAAAAGGCATCACTAGAAACTCATAATGCCCATACCGTGTATGGAATTCCGTTTTCTAGATATCCTCCTCCCTTACTCTCAATTGATGATAACCCAATCTCAAGTCTATCTTAGATGATATCCTCCTCTCATAATGGCAATACCCCTTCAACTGGTCAAACAAATCGTCTACGCGAGGTAATGGGTACTTGTTCTTAACAGTTACCCAGTTTAACTTCCGATAATCAATATAAAGTCGTAATGCGCCATCCTTTTTCTTGGCAAAGAGAGCCAGTGCTCCCTAAGGCGAAGTGCTAGGGTGGATAAAACTCTTATCTAACAATTTCTGGAAATGAATCTTCAACTCACTCAACTCAGGGGGTGCAAACCTATACGGTGCCATAGAAATCGGTGTCGTGCCAGGCACTAAGTTAACAAAGAACTCTATCTCACGGTGAGGTGGTAAGCTGGTGAGATCCTCAGGAAAGACGTTTGGGTATTCACAAACTGCCCTCGGTAACTCAATTAGGACCATATCACTCTCAACACCCAAGAATGTAACAAGAAAGAGACTAAGCTCGCCCAGACCACGCTGATCATATACTGGTAACAAAGCTTTATCAACTCGATCCCCCAAGAAATAAAAACAACCACCACTCGAGGTACATACAGTAACCTTCTGACGGTAACAGTGTATAACAACCCGATAGGATGACAACTAATTCATACCCAAGATAACATCGAAACTCAACATATCAATCAATACAAATGCAAAAAGAAGTCGGCAACCGGCAACTTCTATTTCACAACCCCGACACCCCTGGTGTAATACAACTTCTCCAGCAACTGGTGACTCTACCCTGAGTAGAGATGCTAACCGAGCCACTTCTAACCCCAATGTCGGTACAAATGTCGTCGAGAGAAAAGAATAGGATGCACCCGTATCAATCAACACATTAGCAATAGAATTACACAACAAGAAGTTACCTCTTACTACCGAAAGTGCTGGCACTAAGTCCGGTGTAGTAACAACATACACACATCCTGTAGGTCTCTATTCTACCTGCTTACCCTTCAGAGCATAAGTTTGATGCGCAGACTGAGCCGAAAACGCTTCCTGATTGGCCCTCGAGGCCTGTGCTGACGATGTAGGCTGATGGCTCTCTGTTTGTCTCTGATTAGACGCACCAAATGTGCCACCTGACTAAAAGCAAAACCTCCTCAGATGCCCTGACTGCCCACACTGATAACAGGTAGGTGACTGTCTTCTCCCCTGACTTTGGCTTTGAGAACGAGCCGCAGACGGTGCAAATTGTTGCCTTCCTCCCTTCTGCGGGTAAACTAAAGACTTGTGACCCAGCTGGCCACACTTGAAAAAAGTGATCCCTTTCTAACTACCTTTCCCTGACCTAGAACTCGGTACAGGAATAGTGGACCTAGACTATGCTCCCTGGGACTATTGTGGAGTGGAACCCCTCCGCCTCTTACTGTCCCGTGTCTCTCTCTAAACCTCTTGACTCCTCTTAGTGCCCTTTATCTGCTCTTCCTCCATCTCAACCACGGTCTCAAGATAAGCTGCCGCCTCCATAAGGCGTCCATAGTTCCTAATCATTGACCCAGCCACTTTGAAAAGAATCCCAGTCCTTAATCTCTTCTCAAACTTGATACAACGGCATTCCTCCGTCGCCACGCGCTCCGGTGCAAACCTAGAGAGGCTAGTAAAAGCTGCTTCAAACTGAGCTATTGGTGAGCTAAGTTGCTTGAGCTTCAAAAACTGCTCTTTCAGCTTCTCCCTAGTAGTGGGAGGAAAGAATTTATCCTGTAAGGCGTTGACAAAGACCTCCCGAGTCACTTCAATGTGCCCATGCACATAATTCCACCATTGACCCGTATTTCCCTTCAATTGGAAGGATGCCAAGGTCACTCTCAGCCTATCGTTTCCGATACCAAGCATCTTAAACTTCTTCACCATTTACTCAAGCCATTCATCCGCTTTCAAAGGCTCTTTCGGATCCCCCAAAAACTCATCCTGATTTGACTGGAAGAACTCCCTCTTCAAGAAAGACGATGTCGTCTTAATACCATGGCTTGGACTTGATTCTCAGCTCTAAGAATGTCTATAAATCTTAACAAAGCTATAAGGTAAATGCATATGCAATGCTCGTGCTCAAAACATTTTATATCTCTTTCAAAACATGTAATGCATGTTTATATCACAATTCATGAAATCATCTCCTTTACAAGTAGACTATACAGGTACTACCAATTGTCAATTTTACCGGTATTAACTGGAAGGCTCGACACCTATTCGCGCGAGTTTCTGGTCTTTCACCAAGGACACTACAACAAAAAAGGCCTTTGGTGACAAACTAATTTTGTCTCCAAACATCAAATTTTCGTCACTAAAGTGATCTGCGACGAAAAAAAAATGTCACCATGTTTGTGGCCTATACGTTGTTGCTGAAAGTACCTGGTGACGAAAAACAGTTTCGTCGCGTATTTTTCATTTCTGGTGACGAAATGTTTCATCTCCAAATGTTGCATTTTTCGTCCTCTAAAACATCAATTTCGTCACCAAAACTAAATAATATTTTATTTTAATTATTTTTGGCGACGAAATATTTCGTCACCAAATAGATTTTAGTGACGAAAGTTTTCCTCACCAATGATATGGATTAAGGTGACAAAAAAATTCGTCACTAAACTGAGCATAAAAGAAAATTATTCAATGACAAAAAACATTTTGTCACAAAATATTTCAATTTAGCGACAAAATATTCAACAAATGTGACGAAATTATTTGTTTGGTACTATATCATTAGTGACAAAATTATTTGTCATGTTTTTTGAAAACTAATAGCGACATTTTTCATTTCGTCGCTAATAAAAATTAAAAAATTTAAAAGGAGGGGTACTATTTTCAAATAAATTTTTTTCTTCTCAATAAAAATTCCTTGCGCATTTCAATAACATGTTCAATAACCTATGCAATAACCTGTCCGATGGCCTATTCAATAATCTGTTCAATAAAATATCTATTACAAATCAATACAAAAATCTGTTCATTTTCATAAACATCACAATCGAATTTCAGCACTATCCACAAAAATACAATATGAATTGCATGCGGATTATAAACATGTCTTCTAATATCCACAAAAAACATGTCTACTAATATCCACAAAAATATAATATCAACCGCATGCAGATTACCAAACACGTCTCCTAATATCTACAAAAAACATGTCTACTAATATCAACAAAAATAAAATATCTAGTGCGGATTACCAAACATGTCCTGTAATACCAATAAAAATATAAAATTTATAACGCAACCAAAATACATGTAAGGTAATATGAACAAAAACACAAAATGAGCTAGCTTCTGCTCTCCAAATTACCAAACATGTCTTTATCAAATCTCCAATCTACAAAAAAATGAAACACAAAAAAAAAAGAAAAAAAGAATGCAAGTTAGACAATTATTATCTTATCAATTAAATATACAATTTAACATGCATTTTTCGACTTAGTTTTCAAATCGGGAGTCCGGTGCTAGTTCCGTAAGTTTTCATAACTTACATTGGTCCCTCCTGAGGTGTTTGAGGTGTTACGTGGGTGTTCCCATGCCTGTTACACGATTTTGGCCCCCGATGGCCTATTTACAAGCTTAAGTGTTGGAAAAATTCATTTTTGGACTTAGTTTTCAAAACGGGAGTCCCGTGCTAGTTCTGTAAGTTTACACAAGTTACAACGGTTGCTTCTGAGGTGATTGAGGTGTTCCCCGGGCCTTCTCGGGGTTGTTTAACCATTTTGGCCCCCCGATGGCCTATTTTCAAGCTTAAGAGTTGGAAAAAAAAATACATTTTTAGACTTAGTTTTCAAACCGGGAGTCCCGTGCTAATTCCGTAAGTTTGCACAATTCACATTGGTCCCTCCCGAGGAGTTTGAGGTGTTTCCCGGGCCGTCTCGTGGCTATTGCACGCTTTTGGTCCCCAAAGGCCTATTTTCAAGCTTAAGTGTGAAAAAATGCATTTTTGGACTTAGTTTTCAAACCGGGAGTCCCGTGCTACTTCCGTAAGTTTCCACAACTTATGTTGGTCCCACCCGATGTGTTTGAGGTGTTTCCCGGGCCGTCTCGTGGCTGTTGCATGATTTTGGCCTCCAATGGCCTATTTTTGAAGCTTAAGTGTGAAAAGTGCATTTTTGGACTTAGTTTTCGAACCAGGAGTCCTGTGCTAGTTCTGTAAGTTTTCACAACTTACTTTGGTCCCTCCCAAGGTGTTTGAGGTGTTACCCGGGCCGTCTCATGGCTGTTACACGATTTTGGCCTCCGATGGCCTATTTTTCAAGCTTAAGTGTGAAAAAGTGTATTTTTGGAATTAGTTTTCAAACCGAGAGTCCTGTGCTAGTTCCGTAAGTTTTCACAACTTACTTTCATCCCTCCTAACGTGTTTAAGGTGTTTCTTGGGCTGTCTCATGGCTGTTGCACGATTTTGGCCTCCGATGGCCTATTTTTCAAGCTTAAGTGTGAAAAATTGCATTTTTGGACTTAGTTTTCAAACCGGGAGTCCCATCCTAATTCCGTAAGTTTCCACAACTTATGTTGGTCCCACTCGACGTGTTTGAGGTGTTTCCCAGGCTGTCTCGTGACTGTTGCATGATTTTAGCCTCCAATGGCCTATTTTTGAAGTTTAAGTGTGAAAAAGTGCATTTTTGGACTTTTTCGAACCGGGAGTCCCGTGCTAGTTCCGTAAGTTTTCACAACTTACTTTGGTCTCTCCCGAGGTGTTTGAGGTGTTACCCAGCCCATCTCGTGGCTGTTACACGATTTTGGCCTCCGATGGCCTATTTTTCAAGCTTAAGTGTGAAAAAGTGTATTTTTGGACTTAGTTTTCGAACCAGGAGTCCCGTGGTAGTTCCGCAAGTTTTCACAAATTACTTTGGTCCCTCCCGGGGTGTTTGAGGTGTTACCCGAGCCGTCTCGTGGCTGTTACACGATTTTGGCCTCCGATGGCCTATTTTTGAAGCTTAAATGTGAAAAAGTACATTTTTGGACTTAGTTTTCGAACAGGGAGTCCTGTGCTCGTTCCGTAAGTTTTCACAACTTACTTTGGTCCCTCCCGAGGTGTTTGAGGTGTTACCCAGGCCGTCTCATGACTGTTACACGATTTTGGCCTCCGATAGCCTATTTTTTAAGCTTAAGTATGAAAAAGTACATTTTTGGACTTAGTTTTTGAACAGGGAGTCCCGTGCTAGTTCCATAAATTTCCAAAATTTACTTTGGTCCCTCCCGAGGTGTTTGAGGTGTTACCCAGGCCGTCTCATGGCTGTTTTTGGCCTCCGATGGCCTATTTTTGAAGCTTAAGTGTGAAAAAGTGCACTTTTGGACTTAGTTTTCAAACCGGGAGTCCCGTGCTAGTTCCGTAAGTTTCCATAACTTAATTCGGTCCCTCCCAAGGTGTTTGAGGTGTTACCTGGGCCGTCTCATGGCTGTTCCACGATTTTGGCCTCTGATGGCCTATTTTTCAAGCTTAAGTGTGAAAAAGTCTATTTTTGGACTTAGTTTTCGAACCGGGAGTCCCGTGCTAATTTTGTAAGTTTCCAAAACTTACTTTGGTCCCTCCTGAGGTGTTTGAGATGTTACCTAGGCCGTCTCATGGCTATTACATGATTTTGGCTTGCGATGGCCTATTTTTCAAGCTTAAGTGTGAAAAAGTGCATTTTTGGGCTTAGTTTTCAAACCGGGAGTCCCGTGCTAGTTCCATAAGTTTCCACCACTTACTTTGGTCCCTCCCGATGTGTTTGAGGTGTTACCCGGTCCGTCTTGTGACTGTTACACGATTTTGGCTTCTGGTGGCCTATTTTTCAAGCTTAAGTGTGAAAAAGTGCATTTTTGGACTTAGTTTTCGAACCGGGAGTCCCGTGCTAGTTCCGTAAGTTTCCACAACTTATGTTGGTCCCGCCCGACGTGTTTGAGGTGTTTCCCAAGCCATCTCATGGCTCTTGCACGATTTTGGCCTCCGATGGCCTTATTTTGAAGCTTAAGTGTGAAAAAGTACATTTTTGGACTTAGTTTTCGAACTGGGGTCCCGTGCTAGTTTCGAAAGTTTCCACAACTTACTTTGGTCCCTCCCGAGGTATTTGAGGTGTTACCTAGGCCGTCTCATGGCTGTTACACGATTTTGGCCTCCGATGGCCTATTTTTCAAGCTTAAGTGTGAAAAAGTGCATTTTTGGACTTAGTTTTCAAACCTGGAGTCCCTTGTTAGTTCCGTAAGTTTCCACAACTACTTTGGTCCCCCCCCGAGGTGTTTGAGGTGTTACCCGGGCCATCTCGTGGCTGTTACACGATTTTGGCCTCCAATGGCCTATTTTCAAGCTTAAGCGTTAGAAAAGTTCATTTTTTGACTTAGTTTCATGCCTACATGTTGGAATAGTGCAAATTTCAAAGTAGTTTCTAATTGGGAGCCATGTGCATATTTCAGTGTTTGTGATGTTTCTCGGGCTTTTACATGCATATTTCACTATCTTAGTTGAAGAAGAAATTTCTACTAAATTAACATAGAAACATAATATACTAACTAAGAAGCTTGTCCATCAGAATCTGAACTTTCCACACTCTCAAAATTTCCCGTGATACCTTTCTGCCTCAAGCACTCCATGATAGTTTGTATCTTCTTGCTTTGTTGCTTCTCTGACTTTTCAAACCTTGCAATTTGTTCATTTTGTTGTGCTATTTGCATCTCGAGGCGTTGAACATAGTCACTATTTTCAGCAGGTGCAATAGTTGTATTCACAGAAGAAGAAGGCCTCATGTCGAGTCCTTTCACATAACCTTGCCTTGGCTTAAGCACCTTGACTGACAACTCCTCTGGGGTCAAGGGGATCGCACTAGGCTGCAAGAGGTGTTCTGCTTGCGTTTGTATCATGTTGTCTTATTAATTTGAAATAAATCAAACAAGTATTAGTTATTTTTCCCTACATAGCAAAATAAATATTATTATCAAAATTTAAAGACATTGCCTTGTACATACATAATTAACTTGGCGCTCCGATGAAATCCATTCATGCGTGTCTGAATTATAGTGGATGGACTTGTAAAATTCTGCTAAATCGGGCACTTTGCTATTTGCAATTACTTGCTTCATTTGGTTTTCAATGTTATTTCAATTATTTAAATAACAAAGCCTACTAATCTAATAAAATAAATTAGTAGAACGCATCGAGTTGTGTACCCTAACCAGGATTGATTTTGATCCACATCGATGTTTTGTTTTCATTTGCATCCTATTATTCACATTAGCTAGTGATTGTTCATACACAACTGAAACACCAATAAAAATAAGAAAAGATAACAGTAGTAAGAAGAAACTTAATTTTTGACAATTAACATATATAAAACATTTTACCTTGAATTTTTGACTATTCCACTTGTCAATTAGAGATTTCCACTGATTGAGCGTAACTTTTGCAGGCGGGTGGTTTCTCATGTAATCCTCCCCTCTTACATCCTTAAGTTGCTTGTATTGTTTGTGCAACTTATAGGTGAAACCACTCAATCGTCGACCAAACTGTGTGTCTAAAGCCTTTGCTACATCAGTTCAATTTCCTTGTAGATCAAACTAATCCTGCAAAATAAAAATAAAAATAAAAATTAAAAAGAACCAGAGCCTAAACATGAAAAGAGTTTGTTAATAACTACCGCTAAGCGTTGGATCATCGGCTCCTTATCAGCAGCATTCACCTTCTTCCACCTACGAACGCTCAGGTCTGGTAACTGCGTTCGAACCTCTATACCAATCTTGGAGACTAGCTTAGAGGCGTTATCTCCTACCGGTGCACAAAACTGTTCGGGTATAGGAACTAACATCTTCCCATCCTTATCGACAATGCGATGGACCTGTATGCCGCGTGTCGGGCCACGACCGCATTTGTCATGTGATGCTGTAAGGACATAATATTAATTAAGTTAGTAAGTAAACAAATGCAAGTTAAACCTTAAAAACAACTTTGCAAACTTACCAACGATGCTAGATGCAGTCACCTCATCCTCAGGTTGCACATTATGAGGTGGTAAGGGTTGGGTACTGACCTCCTGACTTGGGGGATCCATCATTTCCTCTGGGGTGGGAGTTAATGGCCTTGAATGAGAATGTAAACGGAGTCCTGGTGCCATCTCTTGTTCCTGAAAGAACATAATCAAATAGTAAAAATGATATTTAAAACAGTTAAAATATATTTTAAAAAAGAAATGATGTGTAAGATATGTGAAGAAGAAATGTAAATAGTAAAAGACATGTTCACACACAAATATAAAATAATGTATAATACCTCGTGGTCAAAGGAACCCAATGACTCATCATCATTGTCATCCTCACTCTCTGAAGGGTTATACTCAACATCATCATCTACCTCAACCCTAATTCCTTTTTCCGTTGCATTTGGACATTTGGGCTGAACCGCACTCACTAAAGAATTTATAATATTCTTCACTCCAAGATTGTTCATTATCTCACGGTTCTCCTTGATTCGCTTATTTCTTTGTTTCTCGTATTTTGTTAGCTTCTTAGTTCTCAAATCACCTGGTTTCAGCCATTGTTTTTTGCCTCGGACGATTTTCTACAACTATATAACATAATTCAACTTTAATTGAAAAATATAGACAATGTCATCATGCACCATTAAATAAAAGAAGAAAAAGAAGTAACATAAACATATAAAATAAAAATTACATTAATTAGTAACATCTGTTCAAAAATAAAGTATAAAATAAAAATTACATATCATAATCCATATCAGGATCCATATCAACATCAGGAATGTTATGTTCTTCATCTCCTTCATCATCTTTATTCTCTTCCATTATCTCATCTAATGACCCTACTTCCGAAATAACATTGAATTCAACATTATCCCTATAATATCGAACAATTGGGTCAATGTCAATTGGAACAACATCAGTAATGTTTTCTTGTTAGAACGCATCATTATTTTCTGAAGGATCCAATAATTCTCCATCGCTAGCGTTTGGAACATCAAAGACACCCCTATGTTGCACCCTTTGTATGACATTCCAAGGTTCACCCAATTTGGTATCATTCAGATAGAAGACTTGCTTAGCTTGACCAGGTAGGATAAATGGGTTAGATTGGTACCACCGACTTGTCACGTCAATGCTTGTGCAATATGTATCAAATCGTATTGTTCTGTTTCTACCAGTGTTACCGGTGTTGTACCATTCACACTGGAACAAAACAACCTTTTTATCACATATGTAGTCAAATTCCAAAACCTTGCACAAGTGACCATAGAAGTCATGCAATTTTCCTTCATGATCCCCTTGTGTAAGCACACCACTATTCTGACTCGTACGATGGTTGTCTAGATCTCGAGTATGGAATCGGCTGCTATTGATTATGCAACTTGAGTCCTCTTTCACTAGCAAATTAGGACCATTTGATAATGACCACAATTCATCAGTTGCCTCTGATGACTCTTCCATTCTCAATCTATTTATCTACAATTACATGTAACAAACAATAAGTAAATAATTTATGAATGAAGACATTTTAGAAAATTTTAATTTTGTTTAAGTTGTAAATGTCGAAAAATTATAAATGTTTTACCCTCTCTTTGAACCACTTGGAAATTCTTGTCATTATATGTGGGTTATGTCATGTCCAGCTCGAGTTTGCAATAGATTTTTGTGTTCCTTACTCCAAAAAAAAAAAGTGATTACTACGTAGTTCCGAAAATAAAAAAGCTAAGCATGAACATAATTTAATGAAACACACACTCCAAATATCACGAATGAGCAATATCACGAATTTCTTGAGACATTTCAGCATCTCGTGTGATTAGACCAATTGGACGTGCAGTTTCTTTGAATACTGTCAACCCTTGTTAACGTTCACCACGATCTTCATTCCGTTCTGGTTGATTATGCACGGTTTCAATCCCATCAACATAAATTGAACAAAAAGTAATACACTCTTTGACAATGTAAGCCTCGGCAATTGAACCTTCTGGTCGAGCTCGGTTGATCACATATTTTTTTAATGCTCAAAGAAACCTTCAAGAGAGAACGAATTAGGAGTATAATTACATATGCAACATACTTACGCAAATCTCATTTACAAGTATAAGTGTGAAAAATACCTTTCAATTGGGTACATCCATCGATATTTTACAGGTCCTCTAAGAATAGCCTCACAAGGCAAGTGAACAACCAAGTGGATCATCACATCGAAGAAGGCTGGAGGAAAGATCTTTTCAAGCTTGCATAAAATGTGTATTATACGTTCCTCTAATTTCTCTAGTTCGCTCTGCCTTAGTGTCCTAGAGCATAGGTCTTGGAAGAAATTGCCTAACTCAAAAAGTGTTGTGCTAATTTCTTTATCCACGTAACCACGCATTCCAATGGAAAGAATTCTTTGTATCAGTACATGGCAGTCGTGGCTTTTTAGGCTTGTTAGTCTACCATTTCTTGCATTCACTGATTTGGATATGTTTGCCGCATACCCATTTGGATACTTGACAGTTTTTAAAAATTCAAAGAAACCCTCCCTCTCTGCAGGTGTCAATGAAAAGCTTGCTTGAGGATTGACATATGATCCATTGGGTCGTTGTGTTAGCCATAGCTCTTTCCTTGTACCCATATCTTCCAAGTCTAACCGTGCCTTGTCTGTGTCCTTGTTCTTTCCATCAATGCCTAACATAGTTCCGAAAACATTTTCACTAAAATTTTTCTCCACATGCATGACATCAATGTTGTGTCGAAGTTTTCGCTTCTTCCAATAGGGTAACTCATACAAGATGCTTACCTTTGTCCAATTAGGTACTTGACGGCGCCTTTTTCTATTACTTGGATGCTTTTCATATATGACACATATCACGTTGTCCAATTGGTCTTGTATCTTTTCTGCCGGCAACTCCAAAGATCTCTTCCGTTTCTCAATCTTACCATTGTAAGCCCTACTCTTTCGCCTTTCTAGGTGGTCCTCAGGTAAGTAACATCGATGGTTAGTGTACCCCGTCTTACTTCTCAAAGATTCAAAATACGGTTCATCATTACAAGTGTAACAAGAATAATGACCCTTTGTTCTCCACCCAGATATGTCACCAAATGCAGGCCAATCATGTATTGTCCACAATAAAGCTGCATGCATTCAAAAAGTCTCATTGGTGGAGGCATCGTAAGTTAATGCACCATTTATCTATAAATCATTGAACTCATCCACCAATGGTCGCATGTAGACGTCAATATCAATCCCTGGTTACGATTCTCCAAGAATAAGTAATGACAGCAAACAAAATGGATCCTTCATAACCAACCAAGGTGGCAAGTTGTATGGAATGAGTATGACGGGCCACAAACTATAAGAGTTTTTCATGTTCCCAAAAGGGTTAAACCCATCAATGGCCAACCCTAGCCTCACATTTCAAGGCTCCAAGGCAAACTCGGGATGTTGTGCATCAAATTCCTTCCACTTACCATTGTCAGCGGGATGCCTCAATATCTCGTCGTCCACTCATTTGTCTTTGTACCATCTCATGTCCTTACCCCTCTTCCTTGACATGTACAATCTTTTCAATCTTGGTGTTAAAAGAAAGTACCGTAATACTTTATGAGGGATCTTCTTACCCTTCCATGATTGATCTTGTATCTAGATGTCTTACAAGTTGGACATTTAACTAGTGCTGCATTCTCCTTCCAAAATAATACACAATCATTTATGCAAGCATGAATGAGCTCATACGACAAGCCCAAGTCACGTAATATTTTCTTAGCTTCATAAGTTGACTTTGGAACCAAATTTTCTTTTCGTAAAAGTCTACTTAAAAACTCTAGCATCATATCAACTGACTTATTGCTCCAATGATTTGTTACCTTTATATTAAGCACCTCAATCAAAAACTTCAACAAAGTATAATTTGTACAATTTGGGAACAACTCACGCTTGGCATCAGTCAACAATTGATCAAAAGTTCTCACTTCCTCCCCTTGGATTGTATCAGTTGATTCCCCTCTTATTCGATCTTCCACTAAGGCTTCAATATCACCTACAATTTTATCACCATCAAGTCGCATCTTATCATCATGGTAAGCCTCGTTTGAAACACGGGGTTCCCCGTGCTGGTGCCATATAGTGTAAGTTTGCATAATCCTATATTGGAGCAAATGAATTTCCACATTTTGAAGATTTTATCTATAAACATTCACACACTTTATACATAGGTAAAACAGATTACCATTCTGGTCTAAAACCCCCACTGTAAATTGAAGAAATAACTTGACCCCATCATCATATGGTTTACTCATCCTTCCATCAGCCGTCCTACCTAGGACAATCCAACTTTTATCCATGTCTGATCACAAATGAAAGATTAGGAACAATATAGTATAATGTAGACTTGTGTCTTTATGAACTAATTAAATTGAAAAATTTAATAAGAACTTCACAAAATATATGTCCAAATCTGTAATGAAGATTCTTATACAAGTTCTAAGGTTATATGCAAGTAAGGAATAAAAACTAACAAAAATGGTCATTATTGATTTTAACATTCTAACACCACCATTCTAACACCATTCCTACTGCAATACAAAAGCAAAATACTCCACCATTCTAACACCAAAATACTCCAGCAGCAGAACTCCCACACTGAAGGCTACTGATGTTGCACCTACTAACCCAGGCCCCTCCTAACCAGAACAGAAATCCCACAAAAACAAAACCAAAAATGATAGCCACTTCTGAACATAACATTCTAATAAAACAAATCAACCACCAACAGACCAACACTAGCCACTGATGACATAAGTTAATATACATAACATGATCAAATTCACCCACAAGGTTCACATTATTCAGTAATAACAAAATTCACAAACAACGAAAGAGAAACATCGGCTGTTGAAGTTATATATATATTTTATATGTATACAGAGCATATACATCAGAGAAAGAAAATATTAGAGAGAGAGAGAGAGAGAGAGTAACAGCAGTGGTGGTGAGCCGATCGGCACAGCAGCAGCGGTGAGGAAATGAGGGGCTAACGATCGGCAGCAAAGGAAGGAGAAACCAACGTCGGTGGCAAGGAAAGGCTGTCGGCGGTGTGCCGATCAGCACAGCGGCAATGTGTGTGAATCGATGAAATGGTAGCAACGGCGGTGAGGAAACTACGTGTGTGAATGAGTATAAGGGGTGTGTGTGTGTGAAATCAGGTTTGATGAAGAAATTATTGTGTGTGTTTGAGAAGAAAAAGAACCGATTGCTGTCTATCTGCTTCTATAGGTGCCAATACATTTTTATTTCCCCCTAAAATATTTAGCAACTAAATCACTTATTGGTGACAAAATTATTTCTTCACCAAAGATAAAAATATTGGCCACAAAAATAGTTGTCACTAAATGATATTAAAATATTAAAAATTATTGGTGACAAAAATATATTCGTCATTAATAATTTTATAATTGGTGACCAATTTTTTCGTCACCAAAAGTCTCAAAATTTTGGTACCTGTAGACACCCCATTTTTGACCGTCTTCAAGACTTGGTTGTGCTTCCAAGTACATCCAACCACTAATTTGATTGCTCGTCGAGTACTCGACTGTCGCGACGGAACGTCACAGGTTTGAGCTTTCCAAACCCTATACCCTTTCTCCCCCTTTCTTGGACCATGTGTTGGCCCTTTTTGCATGCTTCTTGAGAGGCACTGCCGACCACCTTTTGGCCCTGCCGGCCTTGATTTTGTCCCTGCCGGCCATTGATAAAGCCTGCCGGCCATCAATGAGCCACTGCCAGCCACCACTTATAGCCGGCAGAACCCTTGTCTCAGCAGGTTTCACGCCAGATCTTTTGAGCCAGCTGGTTTTCACTCATCTCTTCTCCATACACGTGTATGGAGGGATGAGCCCCTTTCCAAGCTTGTTCAACAAGCTTTGCATTGCTCCCTTCTATATAAGGAGAGGCCCTTCCTCTCTATCAGAGGGTCAGCCATTTTTAGAGAAGTTGTATCTCTCTCTCTCTATATTTCTCATTCTCTCTCTATATATTGCATAGAATAGTGCTCTGAAGTCCATTTTTCTTGCACTTTTGCACTACAACACATAGAGGTACACCACCACCTTTGGGCTGAGGTTCTTGGGAGTGTTACTTGAACTCTGAATGTTGGTTTTTAGCCTCAGAGCTTGCTGGTTTTAAAGTTGAACTTCAAGGGTGAGTATGTTCCCCTTTTTAGCATTTATTTGTACCTCATTTTGGCCATCCTTGCATATTGTTTTAGGCCTTTCTTTCAACTAAAAAAAGTTCTGTCTTTGCATGCTTTAGACCTTTGTTTAAGGTCACTTTTTCATTGGGGGTGGTTTACCCCCTCTTAGGCCTTGTTAGGCCTTGTTTTGAGCCATCCCTTTAGGCTCTTGTTGAAGCCTTTGCATGACCTTTCTACCACTGAAATCCAAAGGATTTTTAGTGGTGGAAAGGTGGTTTTGGTGTCCTAAATAGGAGAGGGTCATCCCCTCTTCTTTGTGTCTTGTTTACTTGCTTTGAATGCCTCATGTTTGAGCACCTTTGTGGTTATTTTGCTAAGGCATACCACTATTTTTGCTTGGTTTGGTCACTCCATGCATGCATAACACACTTGTAGTGTAAATCACACAAACTAGCTTTATATGCCTCATGAAGTAGCATGCAATTCTAGCTTGTTTTCTTTCCATTTCAGCATGTTTTGGTGATGTTTTGCCATGTCATGACTCTATTTTGGTTTGGTTTGGTTGGCCCTTGCATGCCTCATGCACTTGTAGTGTAATCCTCTCTATTGCCTTAACATGCAACATGCTTTAACATGTCATTTTTGCATGCTTTTGGCTTAGCTCTGAGAAGATTTTGTTCATGTTTTACCATGTTTAAGGTCTGATTTTGGTTGTTTTGGCCATGCATGACTTTCTTTGTATAGCCATGGTTTAATCTAGCTTGTTAGCTTTGTGCACCAAGTCCACTAGCATGTGTTACTTGGCCTATTTCAACAATTTGGCATCATTTGTTATGTTATTTCAGTCCATGTAATGTGGTCATACACTTGCATTTGACATGCTTTCAATGTCTTAGAGAGTTTGTGTCTTATGCCTCATGAATGGATCATTGTGCATGCCTCTATGCTTAGGTCTTTGGGATGCCATCTCAGTGAGTTTTTGGGCTTATTTTGACATGTCTTAACTCTGATTTTTGTTGGTTGAGTCATCCCATGCTTGGTCTTAATAGGTGTAGTGTAATCCACCTTATTTGCCTTGTATGCATCATGCCTCATGCTCACCATGCTAGCTTGTTTTGGCTTACTTCCATACATGTTTTAGTCTCATTTTAACATGTTCTAGGACTGTTTTGGGTTTCCTTAACCACGTGCTTCATGTTTTGTATACTTGTAGTATAAATGTTCTTGCTTGCCTCAAGCTTTGAGCACTATTGCATGCTTCATTTGTGTTGTGTACGTGATTTGGCATCACTTAACATGACATTTCAGAGCCTATAGCATCGCCATATTCCCACTTCAATCATGCTTTAAGTGCCTTTGAGTGTTGTGCATCATTGCCTAGCTTATGGCTTAGCTTGTATGCTTGCATGCCTAGGTCTTTGGGCCCTCATCTCAGCATGTTTAGGTCCTTATTTTGACCTATTTGAGCTCTGTCCATGCTTAGTTCATGCATTTGTGCCATGTATTGCATGCCTCATTTATAGTCCTCTTTGATAGCTCCATGCTTTTGAGGACCTTCATATGCTTTACTTGTGTTGTTTAAATAATTTGGCATCATTTCTCACCTCATTTCAGTGCACTTGGTGTTGTTACACTTCCATACTTTTCACTCTTTAAGTGTTCTTGAGAGTTGTACCTTTATACCTTAATTGGTGAGCCAATTGGCATGCATGCTTGTATGTGTTTTCGGTGCCTTCGTCTTAGCATTTTGGCCACTAATTTGGGGCATGACTAAGGTCTACCCCTTTTGGTTTAAGTCCATTTGGCATGTTCACTTGCATGTTGCTTGCATGCTTATTTTGCTTTGCATTGAGTATGCATGTCCATAACATTGATAAGTGGCCATTGTTTCATTGCATTGTGCATGCATGCATTACATTATATTTAGAATCTTAAGTTGCTTTGCCTTGAATATGCATGCCATTGAGTATTGAGTATGCTTATCTTACATCGCATTGTGCATGCCATGTAGTTCATAGCATTGAGTATGCCATGTAGTTGCATGTTTGCATGCTTAAATCATATTGCATGTTTGCCATGCTTGTGTTGCATTGTTGTTTGGATTTAGTATTAATCGGAGCACGAGAAACGAGGGACATTTCATACTTCAAGTGATGAAACGTGCCTCAATTCTCGGTCGCCGACCCTCTTGATGACGCACGATAGAGTTTTAGGCTTTATATGTCTATTTGTGCATTCATTTTACATTGAATTCACACAAGTTGGATCTTTGGCCATCATGCATCGGGATGCGTGATTGATGGTCTTGGATTCGACTATGCCTCTCCCTTGATGTTTTGAGGTGATATGGGGTGGCATAGTGCGTACATACCCTTGGGAGACCCTCCCTTTTCTCTATTTTGTGCTCTGCTGCAGCTTGGTGTCACAGCACGCCAGTGGTCGGCACCCTCTTATTGTTGGCCAGCAGTCCTTCATTCTTGGCCGGCAATGGGGTCGGCAGAGGCTCCTCATGGCCGGCAAGCCACTGGTGTATTCCCCAGATTGGTTTTGGTAAGATTCAGCAGGAATTCCTTGAGGACACCCTGCAGACAAAGCCTCTAAAGAGCAACCAGAGAACTCTTCGGGATGGAAACCGAGCATGCATCCTCTTCTCCCCCAACCAGAGCTGGAACAGCATTGTTTATTGTTTTCCTTATTTGTTAACTAGCTTAAGTTTTGTAATAATTAATTTGTTAATTAGTTGGTTGTTGTAATAATTAGTTGTAGCTAATTATTCAATTTGGTTGTGTAATAATTAGTCTAATTAGATTATTAGATTAGTTGATTAGCTTATCATAGCTAGCTTAGCGTCTTCATTCGGACCCTCCGTCGAGAGGGCGAACTTTGTAATAAGTGTGCGTGCGTGTGTGCATGTCTTCCAACCCCCATTTCTTTCTCCCTTTTACTCACCGCTTTCGATGGGTTAGTTTTAGGTCATATTTCAATTAGCATCCTTATGCTATGCATGCGTGCATCCATTCATCTATCTTGCATGCACCGGGCTCGGCGCATCATACTAACTGCATTGTATTTCAATTCCAAATTGAATACATGTTATCTAATCGCATCTCATATGCCATCTTAGAATAGCCGAGCCTATTTCTTGTCGCATCTTCGCATGTGTTGCATTAGCCATCTTAACATGAACTAGGATCATACATTGATTACTAACTAGCTCTTGTTTTGGCTCGGAGTACTAGGTAAGCTTTTACGCTTTAGCATACCGCATAAGTGTGAATGTTGCCATGAAAGCATGCTTACCATGAGGCTAACTGCTTATGTGATATAACTGCCTGAATGCCTGTGGGTGAAGGTTGGATTGCTTGAATTGGAACAATTCATCAAATCCTCGTTTTAGCCTACTGGCGAGTAGCAAACTTCAAACCGTTTTTTCAAAACAAACAAATGTGTAATGCTTTGTTCCAAATTTGGCGATCTAGTCTATACTTGTATGTTGTGCGCATCACATAGTAATTCTAGGTTTAATAACCGGAATAAGAACACATGTGTTTTCAAAAACAAGATATTATGTTAGTAGTGGCCAATCTTTGATCGGGTGAGCGGGGGTGCTCATTGCATGACCTTTCCCAATCGTACCCAAGTTCCCGAGCCGAGGCAACTTTGGTGATGACGGACACGTGGCCTTAGGCATGAGTCAGGGTTTCCTAAATTCCCCCAAAGTAAAATATTTAGGTGGCGACTTTGTATCTGGCAAAGCAGTCCATGTTTGGCCCTTCTTTATAAAATCAGTTTTCCAAAACGATTTGCCAGATTTAGACTTTTTGGTGATTTATCGATCTTGCATTGCACTTTGCAGGATCAGATTCAGAACCGTGACATTGAGTCCGAACTATAGTAGTAAGCCCAAATGAACAAAACGGGATTTCGCGCCCATTTTTCACGCGCGGAACCCGGGACGTTTGGGCGCGTCTACAGTTTCTGGCGACTCTGCTGGGGAGTTAGAGAGCTTGACTCGAACTCATGATATTTTGTTTTGACTACACTTATGTGTCTCTTTGCATTGCATTTGCATTGGTGCACCTAGGACATCATGTTTGCCGTATGCTATTCTTGAACGGTTTGCCGGAGGCTTGCTTTGAGAAGCATGCCATAAGGCTGACAGGTTGCGGGCTCTGCCACGATGGGAACACAAACCTCGATTTTTACTAAGGTACCATTTTTGACCATTCGACTTAGTGCATATCGGAATCCATAGTGACTATTCCAAACTAGGACAGGTTGCTTACCCGATTATAGGTTGTTTGAAACCGTTGTGTGCGTAGTGAAACCTTAGCTCCTGACAAGATAGGACAGGGAAATCCTACCCCAACATAGGGGTGTTTTTTACTCGCATTTACTTGCTATGTGCTTTTAGAGTGTGCCTCTACAGGGAATGCGCATATCAGTTTACAAGTTTGGGTATCAGGCCTGAGGGCATCAGTATTTTGGGGAATCAGTTTTACCTGAGGGTATCAGTTTATAGGCAGAATTTTGGGCAGAATTCAGTAGAGAGCACAGTCGTGCAGCTATGCTCATATCTATTCTAGTGAAATTGGGCTGAGATGCTGCCTGTTTTCTCTTTTGCTAGGTAGTCTTGGGAACTGTAGCTTCAGAAGGTTTCAATATCCCTCGAGGTTCATTAGATTTGTGCTGATAGACTTTGTCAGATCAAAGATTCAGTTCAAGAGCAGCCGGTATTTTCCTTCGCTGAGGCAAGGCAAAGAAAGGCCAGTCAAGGCTCACCAGTTTATTTGATCTGTTAGTCACCAGTCACATCACCTCTGTTCAGTTCAGCAGACTTATGATGACGTAGAATTCAGAAGAGATTGTAGTCATGATAGCGGCTTTAAACCAGGGAATTACCATACAGGGTGAGACTGATGTTGAAATGCAACGACCACCCAGGTCACCTGCCACACATCCAATCTGGGAACCCCAATTATTTCAAACCCGTGAGCCCACCACTTTTGAGCTAATGGGAATGATCGGCGATCTTCAGAGATCTGTGGCTAATCTAGCCTTCGAAATATCGGTTCCGCCGTCGACCACATCATATGTCAGAAATTTCATGCCAGAGGAGCCCCCGCTACTAGGGTGCATTGTAATTGAACTCAACCAGCTTGAAGCCATCCGAAACTTGGGCAATAACATGTCAACAACAACAGGGCTTCACACTAATTTAGCAACCCAAACCTTCGACCAAGCTGAGGCGAGAGGTAAGAACAAGGTGGGGGCAGACGCTGATCCCTATGGACAACTTCTGCAGGCTGTTGAGGCTTTGAAAGCCGGGGGACTGAACAAACAGCAAATGCTTGCAGTTGCTGCAAAAATTATGGATGACACTTTTGTCACTCAGAATGAGGGCAGTTCGAGCCAAGGGGAAAATCGGGAGAAGGGCCGTCATATCAGAACCATTCCTTCCAACCCTAATCCTGCACCCGGGAAAGATCAGCAGACCAAGCCAGTACCTACCGACCCTTTTTCTAGTGCACCCAGCAAAAATCCATAAACCTCGAAGTATCTACCCCGAGGGCGCAGGGTCTTCCATGCCCTCTACATGCCTTTGTCCAAGGCGCTTCAGATCCTTGCTGAAAAGGGGCATCTCAAACCTCTCGAGCCTCGGCCCTTCCCTAGTCGTCTTCCACCTAGTCATGACGCCACCCAGTACTGTGCGTACCATTAACAAACTGGTCATACCACCGACAATTGCTTCTGCCTTCGCCATGAAGTACAGGATTTGTTTGACAATGGGGTTGTCCTCCCACCAAGCTCAGCAAAGTCTATCGTTACTGGGACGGTGAACCTGGAGGATAATGTGATATGATCGCGAGATGAACCACCTGCGGGTGGCGCTCAGTTTACTCCAGATGTGGCGTATGACACGCACGGTTTTGAGCATTTTGCGTGAATGCTAGTTTTTGTACTTTCTGACTCGGGTATTTAGGTCAGTCTTGCTGTTTTGTATATAGTCAGTCTTTTTGTACTGAGTCAGTTGGGTCTGTCTTGTTGTATCGAGTCAGTCCTGTTTTGTTAGAGTCGGGTGATTTCGGGGGTGTTACCTCGGATATCACTTGCTTGTTTTGTGTTTGTCTTTTTGCTTTCTTTTGAGTCTATTTCCGCCATAGAGCCAGTTGTGCCAATAGATCTGAATGAAACAGTAGTAATTTTCACACTCTTGTGTTTACTTCTGCCTTGCGCCAGTTGTGCCAGAAGTTTGAATGAAACGGCAGTGCTTTTCACCTGTTTTTCTGTGCTTTTAAATCATTGCATTGACCTAAGTTTTTCAAAACTTTTTGAACACTGTGGTGAAAACGAAGAGGAAGGAATTCCTCAGGATTTGCAAAAATTTGATCAATTGAGAGAAAGAGAGGCATGCTAAGCCCTTAATGAATGAGATCATGTTTGTTAATGTGAGTACTAAGAAGGGTCCTGGCTTGATCTAGATTGGTTCTACACTGTCTTCGGTGCAAGCGATTTGTCGCTTTCTTAAAAGATTTCAAAAAAATGTTTTGCGTGGTCCTGCGAAGACCTGTGTGGAATTGTTCTTGAGATTGTGCAGCCTAGGATCGCTCTCAGTCTCAAGACTCGACCCCTTTGCTTTGAAATCTTGAACTTGGATTAAGAATGTTCAACGGCCAACCACGATGTGAGGCTTGTATGGCCAGATTTGAAGCAGCCCATGAACTAGGGGCAAAGAAAGTCAGATCAAGAAGATTAAATACTATCAAAAGAAGCTTGCAAAGCTGGAAGAGAAGCAACCCTCGAGCTCGGGGCAAAAATGTCAGATTTGCTCAAAGAGTCAAAAATTGGGACATTTCGCAAACCAATGAAGATTAGCAAGAAAGCCAAATCCCAGAAGGGAGGAAAGAAGGAAGTATTGCTGAAGGACAAGTGAGCTCCTATCCACAACACTAGGGGCAATTCAGCCTTCCATTGGATGGACTCCTACATCATCAGCGAACAACAGCCACTCTCCTGGATTCAGATGGCTGCCAGATCTCAAAACCATTTGACATGGACAAAACTACACTTTTACCTTTGAGAGGCTCGCTGGGCCGAAAACCCAGAAGGGCGACCCAGGCAAAAGTTAGAGTAAGAAAAAGAAGAAAAAAATGAAAAGAAAAAAAAGAAAAGAAAAGAAAAGAAAAGAACAAAAAGAAATAAAGAAATGAAAAGAATTGAAAAGAAAAGAAAAAAGAAAAACTGAGCTCGCAAGGTTGAAAACCCAGACAGGGCGGCCTTGGCAAAAGTTAGAGCGTAAAAGGAGAGGTTAATACCCGAGTGTACCTTAACTCGAACTACGTAAGGCTTGATTCCCATGTTTGGGATACGTAGGCAACTTCATTCTGAAGTCCAGCCATAAACACTCCCAAATCGATTGTGTCCATGTAATGGTTTTGATCATCTTTGTCTTCTCTGTATCTGAGAGTTCGGTTGTGATCGTCACCATGACGACTGATTATAGTGTGCTGCGGCGCTATCCAAACAAGGGGCAACTTTCTGTTGCCATACAGTGTGCTGCGGTGCTATTCAAACAAGGGGCAATTTTCCATTGCCATATAGTGTCGTTCAGACAAGGGGCAATTTTCCTTCGGATCTGAGGTTGTGCATCTCAAGAGTAAATTCTGTGTTGGTCGAGCAGTGGCCATTTGTAAAAACAGTTTTTGATAATTTTTAATGAGGGAGACTGATATTCTCTCAAAAATTATTCCATCTTTTCCAAAACTGGACCATTTCTTGGACCCAAAAAAGGAAAATTTTCAGTGTTCATAACCTAACTTGCATGACTTCAAATCAAAAAGTTGAACAAGGATGTTAATCTAACTCTCATATTGGTCAAAATTGTTTTAGTAGAAAGTCAAAAACAAAAAATGGTCAAAATGATGAATTAGAGACGCAGTTGAGTCAGGTGTTCTGTCTTTTCCCCATTGTCAACATACTTGCCAGAAAGGGTACTCTACTTGCCAGAAAAGGCACCGTATTCACCAGAAAGGGCACAACGGAAGCTAACAGCAAAGGGCAGAAAGCTCTCACATCCTCCGAGCAGCGAGGTATCAAGCTAAGTGCGAAGCACAAACCGGAATGGACCAAGATGTTCCACTTCCTCATCTGGACACATCTGATTGCGTCCAAACTCCCAAGCAGAGCATCGTTAACCAATGTCAACTGCAGATTGGCTACACACCTAGTTGTAGCGCAACCCTTCTCGGGGAAAATTCACTGTTGTGAGCAGAAGAAGAGAATCTAGCAGAATGCTAGGAGCAAGAGCCCGCAACATCTTGTTTATCCATCATCTACCCAGGGGAGGGATAAAAAATTAGAGATTGAATAATAGAGAGATGTGCGTTGAGAGAAAAAGTGAGAAAATGTCTTTTTCAGAAAAACAGAGCCTGAGGGCTGAGTGATGTGAGAATCACAAATGAGAAAGGGTGGGAAACAATACCCAGAGAAACAGGCTCCCTGTGCACGTTTGAGTGTCGTGTCTTTTGTTTTGTCTCGATTCTTGTTTTGAGTCGTTTCGAGTGTTTCTCGATGTGTTTAGGTTGTTTACCTTTTGTTTTTCTTTGTTGAGTCGTAGTGCGCTGTGTTCAGTCGTAGACTCAATACCCGGTCAAAAACTCATTTCTCATTTCAATTTCAAAAATGAATCGTTTTGTGCTCAGAGTGCTGTGCCATTCTCCACATTTGTGCAAAACAGGATTTGTTCTTTCATAAAATCACAAGGTTCAACCCAGGTCATGTGAGAACAGTCGAACCAGGGTCTATCTGAAGCTACATGGGTTCTGGGCTACAAAGCAAAAGAAAAGAGGGAAAATTTGGAGCATCCGAGTTTGTTTCAACTTCTGCATGTCCCGTTATCGCATTCCGTATGTTCAAATTGAACTATTTGTTCAGATTGAGCCGTGTTCAGAATAAACTGGGTACTGTGTTATGAGCTGTGTGTTCAGAGTGAGGAGTGTGTTGTATGAGCCGTGTGCAAAGTAAACGGAATGTTGTGTTACGAGCTGTGCGGTCAGAGAGAGCAGTGTGCTGTATAAGCTGGGTGTTCAAAGTGAATAGAATATTGTGCCGACCATTTTCACACCAGAATGGCAATCAAAAGTGCTCTCCTGGAGTACCAATCCCTACCAGAGGCATCTTGGCCGTGTTTGCGATGAGTTCCTAGGAGATCAATTGCGATAGTGGAAACTAGAGTTCGAATGGCTGTTGCCTAGAACACAAAGGTTTGGAATTTTTGAGACTAAAGTCTGGTTTAAATACTCAGGGGTGTATTCCCAGCTTGAAATCTATATAGAAGCCCCATAGGTTGAGGTAGCGGATATGTGCCTCGGTTCTGGATACTGAGCCAACCTAGTCTGTCACCCCGTTGGAGAATAGGGAAAGTTGTGAGTATGATCAGGGAGAAAAGCGGCATCCGTGGTTTCCCCAGCAGACATTGCTCCTTGACAGCATTTCAGGACCTTTGTACTGTGAGTTGAAGGTAATAGTTCGAAGAACACAAGGGGAGATCTCCGTCAGAGTAGAGCGGTTCACCGCCACTCACCTTGTGAGGCGCTTTCTAAAGCGCCGCTCTGTTTGTTTATTGCATTCCTGTACTATCATGCATTGTATTGCATTTCTATCTATCGAGTTTCTTTCTCATTTATGCACTGTATTGTATGTACGGTTCATTCAGAGAAGTTCTGGTTTAGTTTGGATACCTTTCTCCTCCCGCGTTTGACACGCGTTTGGATTACTGCGCTTTCTTGCACAGTCCTTTCTTCTCTTACGTGTGATACGCTGAGAAGTTTATCTTTCCTCTCTCGCATGTGATACGCTGAGAGATTTTCACTTTCTTCTCTTGCGTGTGATACGCCGAGAAGTTTACCTTCCCTCTCTTGCGTGTGATACGCTGACAGATTTTCCCTTTCCTCTTGTTGCATTGTTATGCACACTCTTTCTTTCCAGAACACGGGGATACGTCGCTATGTTTCTCTTTCCTTCGGGGAACCCGGGGATACGTCCCTATGTTTCTTTTTCTTTTCGGAACACGGGAATACATCCCTATGTTTCTCTGTCCTTCGGGGAACACGGGGATACGTCCCTATGTTTCTTTTTCTTTCCGGAATATGGGGATACGTCCCTATGTTTCTCTTCCCTTCGGGGAACACGGGGATACGTCCCTATGTTTCTTTTTTTCTTTCCGAAACACGAGGATACGTCCCTATGTTTCTTTTTTTTATTCCGGAACATGAGGATACGTCCCTATGTTTCTCTTTTCTTCGGGGAACACGAGGATACATCCTTATGTTTCTTTTTCTTTCCGGAACACGGGGATACGTCCCTATGTTTCTCTTTCCTTCGGGGAACACGGGGATACGTCCCTATGTTTCTCTTTCCTTCGAGGAACACGAGGATACGTCCCTATGTTTTTTTTTTCTTTTTGGAACACAGGGATACGTCCCTATGTTCCTGTTTCCTTTGGGGAACACGGGGATGCGTCCCTATGTTTCTTTTTCTTTCCGGAACACGGGAATACGTCCCTATGTTTCTCTTTCTTTTTTTTTCTTTCCGGAACACGGGGATATGTCCCTATGTTCCTCTTTCCTTCGGGGAACACAGGGATACGTCCCTATGTTTCTTTTTCTTTCCGGAACACCGGGATACGTCCCTATGTTTCTCTTTCCTTCGGGGAACATGGGGATACGTCCCTATGTTTCTCTTTCCTTCGGGGAACACGAGGATACGTCCCTATGTTGTTTTTTTCTTTTTGGAACACGGGGATATGTCCCTATGTTCCTGTTTCCTTCGGGGAACACAAGGATACGTCCCTATGTTTCTTTTTCTTTTCGGAACACGGGGATACGTCCCCATGTTTCTCTTTCCTTCGGGGAACATGGGGATACGTCCCTATGTTTCTTTTTCTTTCCGGAACACAGGGATACGTCCCTATGTTTCTCTTTCCTTCGGTGAACACGGGGATACATCCCTATGTTTCTTTTCCTTTCCGGAACAAGGGGATATGTCCCTACGTTTCTCCGTTTGTTTCTTCCTCACACGATTTCAGCGTGGTTTGAGTGTCCCTTTTCCTCACACGATTTTCAGCGTGTTTGGAATTTATCTCAGGTTGTGTCGTGCATGCTCCTGATTGTTTGTTTTTGGACCTCCTCTCATGATTTCAGCGTGGTTTGAGTGTGCCTTTTCCTCACACGATTTCAGCGTGTTTGGAATTTATCTCAGGTTGCGTCGTGCACGCTCCTGATTGTTTGTTTTTTGGACCTCCTCTCACGATTTCAGCGTGGTTTGAGTGTCCCTTTTCCTCATACGATTTTCAACGTGTTTGGAATTTATCTTAGGTTGCGTCGTGCATGCTCCTAATTGTTTGTTTTTGGACCTCCTCTCACGATTTCAGCATGGTTTGAGTGTCCCTTTTCCTCACACGATTTCAGCGTGTTTGGAATTTATCTCAAGTTGCGTCGCACACGCTCCTGATTGTTTGTTTTTCGACCTCCTCTCACGATTTCAGCGTGATTTGAATGTCCTTTTCCTCACACGATTTCGGCGTGTTTAGGATTTATCTCAGGTTGTGTTGTGTGTACGCCTGATTGTTTGTTTTTCCCCTTCTCATGATTCCAGTATGGTTGGAATTTGTCGTCCCTTTGTATCTACTGTTAGTTAGTGCATTGTTCGCGCTATTTTGCGCACCTCATCTGCACCTGTTAGTGCATTGTTCGCGCTATTTTGCGCACCCCACCTGCACCTGTTAGTGCATTGTTCACACTATCTTACGCACCTCATCTGCACTTGTTAGTGCATTGCATTTCATTCGCGCTATTTTGCGCATCGCGCTGTTTTGTGCATTGCATTTCATTTCGCGCTATTTTGCACATCGCGCTATCTTGCGCACCTCATCTGCACTTGTTAGTGCATTGCATTTCATTCGCGTTATCTTGCGCATCGCACTGTTTTGTGCATTGCATTTCATTCGCACTGTTTTGTGCACTCGCGCTGTTTAGCGCATCACACTGTTTTGTGCATTACATGGTATCGTTCGCGCTATCTCACGCATTTCACCTACACTTGTTAGTGCATCGCATTATTATGTATACTTCACTTGCATTGTTATGCTTGTTTCCACCGCATTGTTATGCATCACACTTAGGTTGCATTGTTTTGCATCCCTTCCGCATTGTTATGCGTCACACTTAGGTTGCATTGTCTTGCATCCCTTTCCGCATTGTTATGCGTCACACTTAGGTTGCATTGTCTTGCATCCCTTTCCGTATTGTTATGTGTCACACTTAGGTTGCATTGTTTTGCACCCTTCCACCCGCGTTGTCTCGCACCCTTAGGTTGCATTGTTGTGCACCCCTCTACTTGTGTTGTCACGCACTTTTCACTTGCATTGCTATGCATATTTCTAATAATATCGTACTTGTTAAGTTTCTTTCTCTTGCAGGCACGATATTATATGTACGGTTCATTTGAAGTTGACGCGACCAGACAAACCAAACAGGTATTTTATTTACTCCGCGTGAGACGTGGCAAGAATGGTACAATTCTCTTACATCCTTTCTGCATGTAATGTAGTTTGATTTATATTCGCTTGCTTAAAACTATTGCATTTATTGTATATAATTGCTTCATTACAGCTTTCTTTGCATAATCATAAGTTATGCTTTTGCATCGTGCATATCATTTGCATTTTACCCCAGCCTGCGGGCGCATCTCTGCATGTTTATTTTGAATGTTTGACCAAGTCTTCGGCCATGTCAAAAATGGGTCGTCTCTGGGCTTTGACATTCACTGTCGTCGTTTTGTGACTTTCGAGTTCTGTCAAAGAGGGGCAACTGTAGACACCCCATTTTTGACCGTCTTCAAGACTCGGTTGTGCTTGTAGGTACATCCAACCACTAGTTTGATTGCTCGTCGAGTACTCAACTGTCGCGACGGAACGTCACAGGTTTGAGCTTTCCAAACCCTGTACCCTTTCTCCCCCATTCTTGGACCATGTGTTGGCCCTTTTTGCATGCTTCTTGGGAGGCACTGCCGACCACCTTTTGGCCCTGCCGGCCTTGATTTTGTCCCTGCCGGCCATTGATGAAGCCTGCCGGCCATCAATGAGCCACTGCCGGCCACCACTGATGGCCAGTAGAACCCTTGTCTCAGCAGGTTTCACGCTAGATCTTTTAAGCCAGCTGGTTTTCACTCATCTCTCCTCCATCCACGTGTATAGAGGGATGAGCCCCTTTCCAAGTTTGTTCAACAAGCTTTGCATTGCTCCCTTCTATATAAGGAGAGTTCCTTCCTCTCTATCAGAGGGTCAGCCATTTTTAGAGAAGTTGTATCTCTCTCTCTCTCTATATTTCTCATTCTCTCTCTATATTTCTTATTCTCTCTCTATATATTGCATAGAATAGTGCTCTGAAGTCCATTTTTCTTGCACTTTTGCACTACAACACATAGAGGTACACCACCACCTTTGGGCTAAGGTTCTTGGGAGTGTTACTTGAGCTCTGAAAGTTGGTTTTTAGCCTCAAAGCTTACTGGTTTCGAAGTTGAACTTCAAGGGTGAGTATGTTCCCTTTTTTAGCATTTATTTGTACCTCATTTTGGCCATCCTTGCATATATTTTTAGGCCTTTCTTTCAACTAAAAAAAGTTCTGTCTTTGCAAGCTTTAGACCTTTGTTTAAGGTCACTTTTTCATTGGGGGTGGTTTACCCGCTCTTAGGCCTTGTTAGGCCTTGTTTTGAGCCATCCCTTTAGGCTCTTGTTGAAGCCTTTGCATGACCTTTCTACCACTGAAATCCAGAGGATTTTTAGTGGTGGAAAGGTGGTTTTGGTGTCCTAAATAGGAGAGGGTCATCCCCTCTTCTTTGTGTCTTGTTTACTTGCTTTGAATGCCTCATGTTTGAGCACCTTTGTTAAGCCTTTGTTGGCCATATCTTAGCTTGTATTTGTGGTTATTTTGCTGAGGCATACCACTGTTTTGGCTTGGTTTGGTCACTCCATGCATGCATAACACACTTGTAGTGTAAATCACACAAACTACCTTTGTATGCCTCATGAAGTAGCATGCCATTCTAGCTTGTTTTCTTTCCATTTCAGCATGTTTTGGTGATGTTTTTCCATGTCATGACTCTATTTTGGTTTGGTTTGGTTGGCCCTTGCATGCCTCATGCACTTGTAGTGTAATCCTCTCTATTGCCTTAACATGTAACATGCTTTAACATGTCATTTTTGCATGCTTTTGGCTTAGCTCTGAGAAGATTTTGTTCATGTTTTACCATGTTTAAGGTCTGATTTTGGTTGTTTTGGCCATGCATGACTTTCTTTGTATAGCCATGGTTCAATCTAGCTTGTTAGCTTTGTGCACCAAGTCCACTAGCATGTGTTACTTGGCCTATTTCAACAATTTGGCATCATTTGTTATGTTATTTCAGTCCATGTAATGTGGTCATACACTTGCATTTGACATGCTTTCAATGTCTTAGAGAGTTTGTGTCTTATGCCTCATGAATGGATCATTGTGCATGCCTCTATGCTTAGGTCTTTGGGATGCCATCTCAGTGAGTTTTTGGGCTTATTTTGACATGTCTTAACTCTGATTTTTGTTGGTTGAGTCATCCCATGCTTGGTCTTAATAGGTGTAGTGTAATCCACCTTATTTGCCTTGTATGCATCATGCCTCATGCTCACCATGCTAGTTTGTTTTGGCTTACTTCCATACATGTTTTAGTCTCATTTTAACATGTTCTAGGACTGTTTTGGGTTTCCTTAACCACGTGCTTCATGTTTTGTATACTTGTAGTATAAATGTTCTTGCTTGCCTCAAGCTTTGAGCACCATTGCATGCTTCATTTGTGTTGTGTACGTGATTTGGCATCACTTAACATGACATTTCAGAGCCTATAGCATTGCCATATTCCCACTTTAATCATGCTTTAAGTGCCTTTGAGTGTTGTGCATTATTGCCTAGCTTATGGCTTAGCTTGTATGCTTGCATGCCTAGGTCTTTGGGCCCTCATCTCAGCATGTTTAGGTCCTTATTTTGACTTATTTGAGCTCTGTCCATGCTTAGTTCATGCATTTGTGCCATGTATTGCATGCCTCCTTTGTAGTCCTCTTTGATAGCTCCATGCTTTTGAGGACCTTCGCATCCTTTACTTGTGTTGTTTAAATGATTTGGCATCATTTCTCACCTCATTTCAGTGCACTTGGTGTTGTTACACTTCCATACTTTTCACTCTTTAGGTGTTCTTGAGAGTTGTACCTTTATACCTTAATTGGTGAGCCAATTGGCATGCATGCTTGTATGTGTTTTCAGTGCCTTCGTCTTAGCATTTTGGCCACTGATTTGGGGCATGACTGAGGTCTACCCCTTTTGGTTTAAGTCCATTTGGCATGTCCACTTGCATGTTGCTTACATGCTTATTTTGCTTTGCATTGAGTATGCATGTCCATAGCATTGATAAGTGGCCATTGTTTCATTGCATTGTGCATGCATGCATTACATTATATTTAGAATCTTAAGTTGCTTTGCATTGAATATGCATGCCATTGAGTATTAAGTATGCTTATCTTACATCGCATTGTGCATGCCATGTAGTTCATAGCATTGAGTATGCCATGTAGTTGCATGTTTGCATGCTTAAATCATATTGCATGTTTGCCATGCTTGTGTTGCATTGTTGTTTGGATTAAGTATTAATCTGAGCACGAGAAACGAGGGACATTTCATACTTCAAGTGATGAAACGTGCCTCAATTCTCGGTCGCCGACGCTCTTGATGACGCACGATAGAGTTTTAGGCTTTATATGTCTATTTGTGCATTCATTTTACATTGAATTCACACAAGTTGGATCTTTGGCCATCATGCATCGGGATGCGTGATTGATGGTCTTGGATTCGACTATGCCTCTCCCTTGATGTTTTGAGGTGATATGGGGTGGCATAGTGCGTACATACCCTTGGGAGACCCTCCATTTTCTCTATTTTGTGCTCTGCTGCAGCTTGGTGTCACAGCACACCAGTGGTCGGCACCCTCTTATTGTTGGCCAGCAGTCCTTCATTCTTGGCCGGCAATGGGGTCGGCAGAGGCTCCTCATGGCCGGCAGGCCACTGGTGTATTCCCCAGATTGGTTTTGGTAAGATTCAGCAGGAATTCCTTGAGGACACCCTGCAGACAAAGCCTCTAAAGAGCAACCAGAGAACTCTTCGGGATGGAAACCGAGCATGCATCCTCTTCTCCCCCAACCAGAGCTGGAACAGCATTGTTTATTGTTTTCCTTATTTGTTAACTAGCTTAAGTTTTGTAATAATTAATTTGTTAATTAGTTGGTTGTTGTAATAATTAGTTGTAGCTAATTATTCAATTTGGTTGTGTAATAATTAGTCTAATTAGATTATTAGATTAGTTGATTAGCTTAGCATAGCTAGCTTAGCGTCTTCATTCGGACCCTCCGTCGAGAGGGCGAACTTTGTAATAAGTGTGCGTGCGTGTGTGCATGTCTTCCAACCCCCATTTCTTTCTCCCTTTTACTCACCGCTTTCGATGGGTTAGTTTTAGGTCATATTTCAATTAGCATCCTTATGCTATGCATGCGTGCATCCATTCATCTGTCTTGCATGCACCGGGCTCGGCGCATCATACTAACTGCATTGTATTTCAATTCCAAATTGAATACATGTTATCTAATCGCATCTCATATGCCATCTTAGAATAGCCGAGCCTATTTCTTGTCGCATCTTCGCATGTGTTGCATTAGCCATCTTAACATGAACTAGGATCATACATTGATTACTAACTAGCTCTTGTTTTGGCTCGGAGTACTAGGTAAGCTTTTACGCTTTAGCATACCGCATGAGTGTGAATGTTGCCATGAAAGCATGCTTACCATGAGGCTAACTGCTTATGTGATATAACTGCCTGAATGCCTGTGGGTGAAGGTTGGATTGCTTGAATTGGAACAATTCATCAAATCCTCGTTTTAGCCTACTGGCGAGTAGCAAACTTCAAACCGTTTTTTCAAAACAAACAAATATGCAATGCTTTGTTCCAAATTAGGCGATCTAGTCTATACTTGTATACTGTGCGCATTACATAGTAATTCTAGGTTTAATAATCGGAATAAGAACACATGTGTTTTCAAAAACAAGATATCATGTTAGTAGTGGCCGATCTTTGATTGGGCGAGTAGAGGTGCTCATTGCATGACCTTCCCTAATCATACCCAAGTTCCCAAGCCGAGGCAACTTTGGTGATGACGGACACGTGGCCTTAGGCACGAGTTAGGGTTTCCTAAATTCCCCCAAAATAAAATATTTAGGTGGCGACTCTGTATCTAGCAAACAGTCCATGTTTGGCACTTCTTTATAAAATCAGTTTTCCAAAATGATTTGCCGGATTTGGACTCTTTGGTGATTTATCGATCTTGCATTGCACTTTGCGGGATCAGATTCAGAACCGTGACATTGAGTCCGAACTGTAGTAGTAAGCTCAAATGAACAAAACGGGATTTCGCGCCCATTTTTCGCGCGCGGAGCCCCGGACGTTCGGGCACGTCTACAGTACCCTCCGAAAAAATTAACGAAAAAATCTTCAGTAACAAAAAAAATATAAATAATGACAAAAAATAATTTCGTCACCTAATTTTTTTATTATGATTTAGTTTGGTGACGAAATTTTAGTTTTGTCTCTAAAAACGGTACATTTGGAGACGAAATATTATTTTCGTCATTAAAAGATACGTATTTCGTGACAAAATTTATTTTCGTCATTAGTTTTCGCCTCTAAAGACTATTTTTGTTGTAGTGATAAAACTTTCATCGTTCCTATCAATATGTTCCCGTATTTATTAAAACCACAACAAATAATCAACAACACTAACACATGGACTCTAATCAGAACAATCAATAACATTTACAATGTAGAAGAAATTCCTCTTGCGGTGCGAGAAACCTTATCATCACCTGATACTATTTTCTGGAGAGAGGCTATAAATGATGAGATAGATTCACTACTTTCAAATAAAACATGGAAGCTAGTGGATTTACCTCCAGGTTGTAAAACTATTGGGTGTAAATGGGTTCTTCGTAAAAAATTTAAACTGGATGGAACTATAGATAAATATAAAGCGAGATTTGTCGCTAAAGGTTTTAAGCAACAAGTTGATCTTGATTTCTTTGATACTTTTTCTCTGGTTACTAGAGTTACATCCATTAAACTGTTGATAGCAGCAGCTGCAATTCATGATTTAAAAATTCATCAAATGGATGTGAAAACAACATTTTAAAATGGAGATCTAGATAAGGAGATTTACATGGACCAACCTCGAGGGCTTTGTGGAGCCTGGCCAAGAAAGCAAGGTGTGTAAGCTAACTAAATCCCTTTATGGTTTAAAACAAACTCCTAAACAATGGCATGAGAAATTTGATTCATGCATGCTTGATAATGGGTATAAGACCAACGAATGTGATAAGTGCATATATTATAAAACTTGTGAGAATGCACATGTGATTATTAGTCTATATGTGGATGATCTACTTATCTTTGGCTCTAATTTGCATATTACAAATGAGACTAAAAATATGTTTAATAGCCACTTTGATATGAAAGATCTTGGTGAAGCCAATTTTATTTTGGGAATTAAAATTACAATGACTAATGATGGCACTTTTCTTGATCAGACGCATTATATTGAGAAAATTTTAAAGAAATATAACTTTCTAGACTGTAAACATGTTGCTACTCCTTTTGATGCAAGCATACATTTATCTATTGTCGCAAATGAAAAAGAAGTGATTAATCAAAAAGAATATGCTAGCATGATTGATAGTTTGAGATATGCTACTGATTGTACTAGACCTGACATTGCATATGCTGTTGGAGTACTTAGCAAATTTACTAGCAAGCCAAGTCGCGATCATTGGCTAGCCATGGAAAGAATTATCAGATATTTATCTGGTACTAAAAATTATGGTTTGTCTTATAACAAGTATCCTGCGGTACTTGAGGGATATAGTGATGTTGATTGGAACACTTTGTCAGGTGATTCTCTCTCTACCTTAGGTTTTATTTTTACCTTGGGTGGTGGTTCTATATGTTGGAAGTCTAAAAAATAAACTATAATTGCTAATTCTACAATGGAAGCTGAGCTTATAACATTAGCTTCAGCATGTGAGGAAGTGAATTGGCTGAGAGGTTTGTTACATGAAATCCCTTTTTGGCAAAAACCAATTCCTTCTGTGTTAATTCATTGTGATAGCACTGCTGCTATTGGTAGAGTGAACAACCATTTTTATAATGGTAAATCCAGACCTATTCGAAGGAAAAACAGTAATGTGAGATCCTGTTTGAGTAATGGCATCATAACTGTGAATTATGTAAAATCTTCTGATAATCTTGCGGATCCGTTAACCAGGGCCTTGGCGAGAGATAGGGTCTGGAATACATTGAGGGAATGGGTTTGAAGCCTATAAAATCATAAACCATGTATGAGGACACCCAACCTACGGACCAGAGATCCTATAACTAGGTTCAATGGGAAGAATGAATCATATGGTGGTTGTAAGAAAATGCACTCCTTAATATTTTGTTGTACATCCCTATGATGTAAGTGTGTTTGTCCTGTAATGTTGGAGGGTTGAGTTTTTGTACTCTTAATGAAATTATGTAGCTCTTATTGAGTGGGGTGTGTAAATTACAGGAATATCCTTAACAGATTTCACCTATGTAAGCATGGAAGTGGAGCCGCTTTCTATGAGAACAAAGCTTATTCTCAAATTTGCTCATGAAAACTGGGATAGGCACAAGGCCGTAATGTGCTGGCTATTAAAAGCTCATGTCAATATCTGGATCACTATGTGTGAGCATTAATACTTTATTTCCACTAAGTAGTCATAGTTCAAGTCTGAGACCACTACTGACTCTGGAGTAGAGATTGTTGTTTCACTAATAAAGGTTCAATGCAGAGCACGTCTTCATGATGCATACTAGTCAATTTTTGTTTGGTAATCTCTCTTGTCCTTGTTGATATTAAAATGAGTGGGGGATTGTTGGACTATTTTAATATGTTTTATTTATTTTTATTTTTTTAATTTTTGGTGACCTTTTGTCTTGTTCGTGACTCTTATTTTTTTTGGTGACCTTTTGTTTTGTTCATTAATGGAGATTAATTGGAAGGTCATAGGCTTGGTGGTGAGTTAATATTTGAAGGTTTTGGGACTCTCCCTTTTCTTTAGTTTAATGGTCATTATTTTTTGGTATAATTTATAAGGTCCTAGTGGCCTATAAATTATTCCTCTCATCTACTCTTTTCTAGACCAACTATTTTTTACACTTGAGATATTACTAGCCAAAGATGGGTGTTTTTTCTTGGTGGACCTTTGGGTTCACCCTCTTGTGCAAAGTTGGCATGAACCATACAACAAGTGGTCGGGCTATTGTATCCTGGAGGGGACAAGTCATAGTTTAGTGACTGCTGCATCGGTCTTTGGATTTTTCCTACCGTAGTGGGCTTGATCTCGTTAAAGAAAATGAGATATCCATGTCTCAACCTGATTTATTTGTATCTCATTTTCTTTACATTATTTATCAATAAAATATAATTCTTCTAGTATTTTCACCAACAAAAGCCCTCACTCTAGATCCACAAACAAACATATGTCAACAATTCCCTATAGATTTCAGAAGCAGGCTTCAACCACCTCTTGGAAACAACTTCACAAGAAATGCCTTTGTTCTTACTTCAGTCTCATGCTTGGTGAAAGACGTACTAGGATAACCCCTTCACATCACCATTCAAAAAATTCAAGCAGCAAAAGATATCATCACTGATGAATACATTAAACTCTACACGAAAGCACTCAAATCCTTTGACAAGTTCTTCTCCTCTATGCGTGAATTGACAATAGTGATCGATTGGTTGAAATTCCCTCTCCATGCACTTGATTTCGGTTGGGGGAAGGTTTCGAGTGTAGCTCTCTTAACAACATGTTCAAAGTTTCATTGGCTTCTTCAATGACTTCAATTAGTCCCTACAAGAAAAAAGAAAAGAAAATAAAATAAAATAAAATTTGCCACAATAGTTAATCGTCGGTAAAGATATTTTTTCATCGTGTCACAGATAGTATTAGAGACGAAAAAAGTACAACTGACGACAAAGAGTAAACTTTTAGTAATGAAAAACTATCGTGGAAAATACTTTCAACACAAAAAGTCTTTTTTCTAGTAGTAGTGAGTGATGGAATAGTAAACGTTCCATGCATGCTTTCCATTTCTAAGGGTAAGACTCTTTAAATTTTTATGAGTTTTTAGGTGTGCTGCATCAATAAACTGGGGTGATGAAGACTTGTGAGTATTAATTTGCTATTGTTGTTGTGATTTGAAGTTTGTATTAATATGTAGTCTTGTTTGGGAGGCAGTGATGTGAGTTTGATCAAGATTGTATATGAGAAATAAAGTTAAAAGCTTGTCCTCTCAATGGTCCATTTCCATGACTTTTTTTTCTTTATCTATGTTATTATTATTGATAATTGCTATTAATTCAATTAATGTTCATTTCCATGAACATGTGATTTATCTACCTTCTTGATTGTTAGTTTCATATTCATTCAACTGCCTTGAATTTACTCTCAAAGTTAGTTCTCAAACTTAACAAAAATTTTATTTTACTATAAATTGCATGCACCTCTCCTAAGGTTTCTGACAATTATAAGAATTTTTCCTGTAGTTTCAATAATTATACTAACCTCCCTTACTTTTGAAACTATTATCAAGATTTTTCCCACTCTTAGGTTATTTAACAGAATTTGCTAATGTCATACCAAAAATGAAGAAATTGCCCATTAATTATTTTATCTATTCAAATGAAAAATTTCGCTCACCTTCCCTGAGATTTTGCATATATATTATCAAAAATCCATACATATTTTACCATTATTTAATAAAATTCTTAAATTTCATGCAATATTAAACAAAAATTTTAAATTGTTAAGACAATATTAAATCATTTAATGCAAAAATTAATTAATTAATTAATTTTTATTGATAAAATACTTAAAAATAAATAATCTAAGACTTATTTCACACTACGTAAATAACCTAAAATTTATTATTTTAAGTAATGCATTTATTATTTGAATTTTTTTAAAGTGAAAATAAATAGATTCATATTTTTTTCCCACCAATTTGCATTACTTATTTATTCTCAAATTTTAAATAATGCCTTTGTTCTTATTTATTTTTTTCCCAACCATATATTATTCTCAAATTTTAATTTTTATCTTTGAGTCATTAAATTTCTAATTTATGCATATTTAAAAAAAAAACGAAGGTTAATATTTCTTACATGATTAAAAAAAATAAAAAAATAAAAAAAGAAGTAAAAAAAATTAATCGCCTCACAATAAATTAAAATTAGTTAATAGGGAATGAAAAATTAAGAAATCATTTGAGAATAATAAACAAATCAAACAATTTGTCATTTCTTGCACCTAAAATTAAAATTAATCTTTACTTGAACGGAGAAATTATTTGAGAATAATAAAACACTCAATTAATTTGTTATGTATGATACTTACAATCTATGTCTCCATCTTTATTTATTTCATTTAAACTATTTTTATTAAATTAAATCTTAAAATTTATTTCTCACCTTCATTAATGGTTGAATTTTTTTTTCATTTTTTGTTTATAAATGTTCAAAAACTTGTTGTGGAAGTCAAAAAATTATATTTATATTTTGAAAAAATTATGAAAAATAAATAATAATTTCATATATATTTAATAGGGTAATTAAATTACATTTTTATATTTTTTTTCTTTAGAAAGTATTTTATTTCGTTGTGTGTTTAAATTAGTATTAGAGTCTGATTTTTCAGTCTTGTCAATAAAATTATATGAGTATTAGATATACAGAAGAAGTAAAATTATATAATTTAAATAATAATATTTCACTTTAAATAATAATAGAACAAAATAAAGGTGCAAAATTAAAAATAAAGTAAAAATTCAACCGTTAATGAATGTGAGAAATTAATTTTAGGATTTAATCTAATAAAAATAGTTTAAATGAGAAAAATAAAGATTGAGAAATATATTTTAAGTATCATACAATAAATTAATTGAGTATTGTAGTATTCTAAAATAATTTCTTCATTGAAGTAAAGACTAATTTTATTTTTAGGTGTAAAAAATGAGAAATTGTTTGAATTGTTTGTTATTCTCAAATTATTTCTTGATCTTTCATTCCCTATTAATTAATTTTAATTTATTGTGAGGCGATTAGATTTTTTTTACTTCGATGTTTACTTTTTAAGTTTTTTAATCATGTAAAAATAACCTGCATTTTTTTTTTATATTTTAAATATGCATCGATTAGAAATTTAATGACTCAAATGTAAAAATTAAAATTTGTTAATAATGTCTGAACAATTTAGGGTTAAATAATTTTCTTACATATGAATAAATAAGTAGGACAAATTGCTAGAAAAAGAAAAGAAAAAAGAAATTTAAATAATAAATGTGTTAATTAAAATTGATAAATATTTCGTTATTTATATAGTGTGAAATAAGTCTTATAAATATTTTATTAATTATTAGGGTTAAACTATTAGGGTGTAAAGTTACAATATGCATGGATTGGGGAAATAGTTTATTAGTTCAAAGGGGTAAGTGCAAAATCTCAAAAGAGGTGAGTGAAATTTTCATTTAAATAGTTTATTAGTTCAAAAGGGCAGTATGGCTATTTTAGATAGAAAAGTAATAGCGTTTGTGCTAAATTAACGGATTAGGGAAATTTTTATATTGTCAACAATTATAGTGATCCCGGTTTTCCCCTTCCTTTGTGTATTGTATTCCGGACTCGGTTCCGTGGATGTGTTGTTGCCTTATTCCCGTTTCTATCCTTTACTCTTTGTGTTTGAGTCTTGGGATGTGTTGGGCAAGTTTGAAACAGGTTGGTTGTGTTTGGAAACCTAGAGTTGATACCCAGATTTTGGCCTTCACGCTCGAGCAGGGCTTTTGATGCTCGAGCGGGCCCTTCCTTTTTGCTTTTCTGCTCGAGCGGGCGTTTTGACACTCGAGCGTGGTTTTTCATCTCTCAGCATTTTGGCTCTGCAGGTCATCGGATGCTCGAGCGGGAGTTTTGACGCTCGAGCGGGACCCCTTGATTTTGTTCCTCCGCTCGAGCGGAGATTCTGACGCTCGAGCGGGGACCATGGTCTGCAAAACTTCTAGAAGTGTGCATCCGGCGCTCGAGCGGCGCTTTTGACACTTGAGCGTGAGTCTGTGTCTGACACCCGAGCGGGGAGTTCCACGCTCGAGCGGGGCGACTTTTATATCAATCTGAATTTCGACTTTTTGGATCACTTTTTCGGTGCCTTTTCTCTCTCTAACTTTTCAAAACCCAAATTTGAGAGCCTCTCTCTCTAGATTTCAACTTCTCTCTATAAGATCATCTAGATCTATTGATCTTTTACCTTGGTCCCTTTACAAAAAGTGTGGAGTTAGTCTTGCTCTTCATTTTGATCCGAAAATTTTGGTGTTTGGAGCACTTTGAGTTTTCATCATCTTCTCCTTTGAGCTCCGAATTTGAGGTAGGGATAACTACTCATGTATATGATCTTTGACATAAACTTTTAGTCATTTTGATTTAATGTTGATGTTGGGTAATTTTGGGTATTAGGGTTTCAAAAGTTATAAGGAGGGGTTTTGTTATTTTGATCCACATTTGTGTATTGTGGGTCATAAAATGAGGGTATTGATGTTATTGATGATATTTTGAGCCTTGGGGTCAATATTGAGAAAAAGGGGGAAAAAGTCCTAATTTTATTGCGATTAATTATTTTGTATAATTAATTTGGAAAGTTATGGAAGTATGAAATTGAGTTGGGAATAATAAAATTAAGTAATTATGAGAATAAATGGTGGAGTTGGATTGATTAATCACTCACCTTTGAAATTGTGAATAATTTTATCTGTTAATGCATTTATTACCTGTTTAGAAATATTTGCTTTGGGTTATCGGTAAAGGATAGTCTTGAATGTTGTAGACCTTGCATGATGATTAGGTGAATTAAAACTAATCCTTTGAATATGTCATTGAATATGACGGTTGAAATAATACATCAAATTTATGTACTGATTGATTATGTATATGATATGTGTTTATATGCATTGTGTTGTGTGGGAGAAGATGGGGATGTACTCCACGGTTTAGGGGGAGATAGGGGATGGACTCCTAAACCGAATATTGTTTGGGAGGAGATAGGGGATGGACTCCATTGATATAGCAAATATGTATATCTATTGAAGTGTTGATACAGTGAATATGTGTATCTGTTGTGAAGTATGGAAGTATTTTATGTAATATTGATACAGCAAATATATGTATCTATTGTGAAGTATGGAAATATTGTTGATATGAGTTGTGGTCTCATGGGAATTATTTGGCCAGGTTCAGAGCCACATTTATGAATTGAAAATCGGTTAAGTAAAGTAAAGATGAATAAAACATAGACATATTTGTCATGTAATTGAATTAGGTTATGAATTGATTTATGTGAGTTAAACATTTATCAAATACTAATATTTTAGTTCTTGCTCATATTATGTTTAGCATATCTCTACTGGGCGTTGGCTCACTGTCACGACCCCAACCCGCCCCTAGTAGGATGGTGCCGTGATGGCTAGTAATCCGAGATTACCAAAGGCCAACTTACAAAGATCACACACAATCAGAGTATAATCTATGGGGCTAACAAGAGCGGAAGCAATAACAAAATACAAGTGGTCCATAAGAGTTGTGCATAAGTCAAATGGAATAGCATGCATCTTTACATAACTTTACAATTTGGATATGAGCAAATCAAATTATACATTACATCTTAACAAAAGGGCTTTTACAGCCGACATATACAAAGCATAACGAATACAAATCCAGAAGCAAGATCTACAACACTGCCGACGTAAATACAAGGTAGCCGACCTAAACATACAAGTGCCGACATAAGCGTTGCCGACGTAAACAAGCATACAAATATCGGGCACAAGCACACATCTCGGCGAAGCCGACTTCCTGCTGAAACCTACATATATATAGAGAGGGTGAGTATTGAAACCCAGTGAATGGTACAAGTAATAAAGGGGTTAATGAATGATCCCGAGGTTCGTGTTAAAACAGTACATACATATCATAGTTGTTTCAAAACATACCTATAGCATAGCTTGCTCAAAACCTTTCGTATAACTTAGCTTGTATCAAAACATATACTTAGCATACTTGTGTCAAAACATGCACTTAACGTAACTTGCAAAACATGCACTTAACATAACTCGTATCAAAACATGTACTTAGCATAGCTTGCATCAAAACATACTTAGCATAACTTGAACCGAAACGTATTCTTAGCATAACTTGCATCAAAACGTGTGCTTGGCTTAACTTATAACAAAACATACCCACCCGTTCATAGACCGTCGGTGGCAAAACAAAGGTGCTACTTAGGCTTAAAGTCCCCTAGCACGAAAGGACTATGCTACTTAGGCTTTAAGTCCCCTAGCACGGAAGGACTATGCTACTTAGGCTTTAAGTCCCCTAGCACGGAAGGACTATGCTACTTAGGCTTTAAGTCCCCTAGCACGGAAGGACTATGCTACTTAGGCTTTAAGTCCCCTAGCACGGAAGGACTCCAAAAGGTTGTGCTACCAATGCTTTAAGTCCATTAGCACGTACGGACTCCAAAAGGTTGTGCTACTTAGGCTTTATGTCCCCTAGCACGGAAGGACTCCAAAAGGTTGTGCTACTTAGGCTTTAAGTCCCCTAGCACGGAAGGACTCCAAAACTCATACTTAGCAATCAAAACTTATTCTTAATATATGAAAATACGAGTAATCATTCATGCTTAACAAATACTTTTCAAAACAAGGCAAAACAAAGCTTATCAAAACCTTATAACATAACTCTATTAAAAGTACCACTCACTTAGTTCTTGGGACGTCGGATTCACAGCAAAGGTCCAAGTCCTACAAACACATAACAAGTCTACTGAACATACTTCTCAGAACAAGTCTTACATGCATGCAAATGATCTCGGAAAACATGCTGGGAGTCAAAACACTGTTTTACATGTCAAGGGGACATGCTGGGTACCAACCAGGCCTTTGCCGAGGTCCCACACCTCCTAGCCGAGGTGTGGTTTCCACGGCTTCGGCGTGCAACTGCATGCCGAGGTTCATACAAGACAAACCAAAGGTGCAAGTGATCATGCAAGGTAGGCCAAGGTGAGATACGATGCTTGGCCTGAGTGTGAGGTCTAGGTGAGAATGATCTCGGCGACTACACTTCGGGAAGTGAAGTCTGGAAACCTGGGTTTCCACCCGTGAAGAACACGAAGAACATGAACATGAACATGAAGAACATGAATGCTAAAAATCATAACTTGCTTATACAAAATCTGGGTTTTCATGCCATGAGTTTGAAAACATGGACCTGGGTACCCATACTTGAAGATCATAAGAAAACAAACAAGAAAACATGAATCTTGGCATGAGCTTTCGGATCAAAACATGACTTTTCTTGAAGAACACTTGAATACTATTTTCTCTCTCCAAAACCGAACTTCAAAACGATGCATGGCTTACAAAACATATTCAATCATGCAATGTAACAACATAAACATAAGGAACAACACGAGAGGATCAAGAATCTAACCTTAGAACACGAATCTAACGGTTTGATCTCTCGGAATCAAGCTTGGATCTCTACTCTCTCTCTAGGACTCCTCTCCCTCTTCTAGAGCTTCTCTCTCCTCTTCCTTAGAACAAAACACAACAAATGATAGGTTTCTCTCTCTAACGGCTGACTTAACACTCAGCTCGGCCACGTGGCGCTACCGGGTTGGTTCTCTTCAAAAAGGTGACAGATTGACAAGACTTGATTCTGACAAAGCGTACTCAACAAGCTACACAGCAAACACTCCGGCAATGAATGACATCGGCAAAGGACAAGGCATCGGCAAACAAAGGACAATAACCTCGGCTAAGAACAACACTTCGGCAGTAAGGTAACAATGACATCGGCTTGCAAGGACAGAGCCTCGGCAACTAAGATGACAATGATCTCGGCTAGGAAGGACAACACTTGACTAAGCTGTGCCACACCTCGGCCCAGATGTGCCACACCTCGGCCTAGGTCATACCACTTCCAGGACAAGATCACTTGGGTTCAAGATAGCATCTCGGCCCAGATAATACACATCTCGGCCACGGAGATACACACCTCGGCCCAGATGATAATCATCTCGGCCAATATGCCAAAACAAGGGTAGAGGGCAACAAAGGGTTTCCAAAACAGTTAAAGGCTTAAGATGACCTCGGCTTGGATCAACCTAGGCTTCACATAACTTAGGCTTGACATGACTTAGTCTTAACATAACTTAGGCTTATCATAACAAGAGAGGAACAAAGCATACATATACACTTAGGCAAATCAAATACATACAAAACAAGACACAATTCATGATAGCAAATCTTAACATGGCAAATCACATACTGCATGCAAGCATGACTAAGGCATGAAATGTGGGTTGTTACGCTCACCCTATATGGGACATCCTTTTCAGGTACAGGTGTTATGCCACCTCCAAGAACGTAGCTTGGGAGGCTTGAGGCTGTAGACATTTTTGTTGTTTTTGTTGTATTACATGTACATCAAGCCAAAGGCTTATTTTGTGTGGAGTTAGTACTCTCTTTTTGTAACCAAGTGTTGACTTGGAAAGTTGTAAGCCTATAGGGCATTTACTTTTGTTGTCAACATGTAATACTTTTTGTAAGAATACTCTGATGATTGTAATATGAAATCTCTTTTCTTTATCGTGAATGTATGATATTATGGGTTTATTTTGAGGGCGTTACAACAATAATATGAGAGGTTTTTGTAATTATTGAAACCACATGGGAGGTCCCTATATTTGTTAGAAACATCAGGGAGTTAAGTGTAATTTTCCCTTTATTTTAAGGAAATATATGCATATTGTTAGCTTTTTTGGCTTTCGAAGGTTAAAAATGTAATTTGAGCGTGCCAGCAAGGATCAATAAGTCCTTACAGAAATAATAAATGCCAACAAATTAATCAGACAATTGTTTCAAAATTCTTTTAGCCTTAATAAAGAGAACTTTTACTGATGGCTTGTTTTTAGGAGAAAATTTAGAAAACTAAGCACAATAGTAAAAGAAAGATGGAGATAACAGTATCAGAAAAATAGATTTCATTAAGTAAACAAGTGTTTACAATTGTACATTCGCACTTCTACAGCTTCGAAGGGGATTACAACAATGAACAGACTAACTTAGAACTACTTTACTTACCCAAAAAAAAAACTTAGAACTACTCCTAAGAAACTGAAATGCAGTGCAGGAAAGTAAAGGACTGGAAGGTAAAGAACTGAAAAGTAAATAACTGGAAAAGATGTAAAGTAAAATAGACCGGTTTCTGGATCTAGATCTAGAACTGGTTCTGGGTCCATTCACTATCAGCTTTCTCCTCTAGTTATATGCTTTAGTGACAACCGTCGAAGTGGCTAGTAACTATCGAAGTGGCTGCTAACTGACGAAGTAACCTCCACAAACATCAAACATGGCTCCAAGTAGTTTACCTCCACTAAGTCACTTCTTACAGTTGGGCATCCCTCCTGAATTTGAATTTAAACCTCCAAGAACCGTTTAGCCATATCACCTTGCTCCTTTTGAATTTAAACCTCCAAGAACCGTTTAAACCTCAAACATCGCTGCTAACTGACAATGTAACCTCCACAAACATCAAACATGGCTCCAAGCAGTTTGGCTTTACTAAGTCACTTCTTGCAGTTGGGCTTCCCTCCTGAATTTGAATTTAAACCTCCAAGAACCGTTTAGCCACATCACCTTGCTCCTTTTGATTGTTCCAGTACTTCACAAATCCATTGCTATTGATATAACTTGCCACGTGTCCTTTGATGATTGGAAATCCTTGCTAATTCTCCAAATTACCCCTGATGGACCACGTGTCAGGCTGTGATTGGCTAATACAAAATATATGGCAAACATTATCCCCCGCACTAATGTAACCAAGACTTGGTGATATTAGTGGACCGATGCACTACGCTTTTCTTGCAACACACTACCCACGTTCTGGAACGTGCATGGTAATTAATTGTTCTAGAAGTATAACCGTCTTCAAGCAATGTTCATAAACTAGAACATTGAAATCCCCTTTGCTTTTGGATTTTACTTACATTAACTGAGCAAACGAAGAGACTGATACTTCTTCTATGGCTAACCAACCCTTCTCTTTCATTGATCAAGCATATGAAGAGGCACTGGACAATCATGGTCGTCCTCGAAAAAACTCACATGCATTTATTAGCCATACTTACCCTCCTCAATTTATACAAATCATGGAGGCTTACGCAGAGTACACACCTTTAGAGCAAAAGCTTGCTCACATAGACCTCAAAGGCTCTTCATCCGCCCTAAAGGTCTCTGCTTATGATGAGGCTCTCTCTTCCTCTGTAAAAGCTACTAGTTGGGATACCTAACCAAAATCGTCCCAACCTCAGACAAAGGAGCAAATTCATCATAAATTTGTTGAATTCGATGACCCCACTTTGGTTTTTCCTTCTTCTCACAGTTCAGTGGTATATCCTTACATACCATTTGACCGCCTTCGATGCCTGGAAGACAACTTACTTTCAGCGTGGTATACCTCCACTCTGCCAATAAAAATAGTGTGGAAGACTCCCAAAAGCTCTAGGGCTGAGTCATTCACACTTGGCCAAGAAGGCAAAACTCTACTCTCCTAACTGGCTAGAGTGTGTAAATGAGCCCCAATTTCCACCTTCTTTTGGAATGGACCCAGCTACACCTCCCCTTCCTCATAAACCTAACTAGATTGAAGAATTGAAACTCACCATCTTCAAAGACCTGCATTTTGCCCCATACCAAGCCCCAACTCTACCCACTGCTTATCAACAGTATAAAGCCCAAACTCTACTTGCTGCCTTCTCCCACTTGACCTTCGAAGTGCTTCGAGATAACACTCCTCACAAGAACCTTCTCTGGGCTTGTGATATAGTCTCTCGAAGCCATATCCTTAATCTAGTGGCTCAGGTAGAACTCCACACCTTCTTGGACCAACTTCGTCTCCTGCTTAACTAGCATAAAAATGCCCTGGCCGCCAACGAATCATTGGAAGAGATCTCTACCACTCATATTCAATCCCAGTATGAAGCAGAGAATCTCCTTGAAGACTACGAAGACTTCAAGAACAATGACTCAGCATATAGAGAAGATGTTGACATAGATGGGATGGACGAGGTGGAGAAAGCACTAAAGCAGATGGAGTTTGAGATAAAGGCCCAACAACTTTTCTTCTAAATAAGGGCACACCAACTAGAACAGCCCCAATTAGATAGGATTGAGGAAAGGTTGGAAAGAGAACATACATTCATCAAATTTTGTTGGAATAATTTCCATGACCTTGTAACCTTTTCCATTCCTTATTTTTATGAAATTGAGAATGTACTCAAGTAGGACCTTCAATGTAATTATTTATTTATTTAATAAAATATTGGTTTCTTTCTTCTAATTACATGGTTTGTACTTGTTAATATGCATGTTTTTAATCGTACTTGTTAACATACTAGCAAATACTAGCTTTGAAGCAACCCATTCATTTCGAGGCCAAGTTAGGTATTTTGAAGCACACTTTCTCTCTTCTAGAGATAATAAAATGCTCATTCAAAGGAAATTTACTTGGTAGAAAGTCCAAAAATTTACTCACAAGACCCTTGAAATGTTAAATGGGTCCTAACTCCATATAGGTCAAATAAAACTCAGATAGCTTGAAACTGCTTGACCCATCTGATTAAATAGGCAACTTACACAAGAAGGTATAAAGCCCACTTACTTACTCATTTCTTACTCTCACTCCTACTCGTACTCACCCCTGCTCTTACACCAGCTCTTGCTCATCCTTGCCCTCACTTCTCACTTCTTTAATCCCTCCTTCAACTCTCATCGATGGCTGCTTTTTCCTCTGTATATTTGCCAGTTGTCGAACGCCTACATCCCTCAGTGGCTTTGAAGAGATATATAGATAAAGAGATAGCCAAGTACAAAGAACCAGAGGGTCAGAGTGTCATCGATGGGAGGTACTTCATCCCTCGCAATAAAGCGAAAGGGGAGTATGTCATTGGCCCTATTTTTACTGAGGCTCCTGCCTCACTTCCTTCCATGTATCCTCGCTTAGAAGATCACTACCTTCTCTATGAAGGGAAGTTCAATTGGGGAGGTTGGAAGACCTCTCGACCTCATCGCTGTTGGCCCACATTGAAGAAAGAATGGGAAGAATGGTATGATAGGGTTGTTTCAGCCAGAGAACAAGAGCTAGAGGACCTCTGCATTCTTGATGCTCTCCGTCTTTCCAGGTTCATAATCCCTGAAGACCCTTCTCTTATTCCTGCTGCTCTTTATTTTTGGGACCTAGCTTTCAACTTTTTCCAATTTTGGTGTGGTATGATGGCCCCCACCGTTCTGCATATGTGCCATTTTCTCGGGCTTTCACCAATTGGTGATCCCTTTGGCCCAAATTACCTAGACCTTAAGGTCTCTTACTCTATTCCTACTTCGAATCCTTCTTATAATGAATTCATAGGAGCTGAGAATAAGAAAAAAGGTCTTGTGACAGACCAAGAATTATTTTCTTTCATTCTTTACTAGCTTTGCAAATTTCTTTTTTGTAGCTCTTCTCAAAAAATAATGTCCAAATTTGTCCCTCTTGCCAAGGCTCTGGCTTCGAAGAAGAGGATAGCCCTGGCCGCTATGTTTTGTGTCATGTATATAGGATTTGTTCCTAATTTTGTGAGAGGCCTCTAGAGCTTAATCAATGAGGCCCTATTTGGGTTCTCCAACTCTAGATTTTTGCTTACTTCATTGATTTTCACTCTCGCTGATTGAAATTCTTGGTGCAAAAGCCCACCACTTATGGAGAGAAGTATGCTGTAGTTTCCTTAAACCCTTTCAGTTTTACCTACTACTCTTCTTATTTCCACAATCTTCCAACCTCCATTCGCCATTCCTTCTTTTGCCCCTTCGATGCCAATCTTGGGCCAGCAAGGTTGAGAGCCTTCTTGTCTGTCACCACCTGCTCCAGGCCTAATCATTAGGAGATGTGGGCCTCAATTTGAGTTTTGAGGGAGCTTTTCATTGGTACCTTAAACTGTAGGGCCTACAATTGCATTATTAAGGCTTACTACCCTGCCCAATTCGCAAGGAAATTTAGGCTTACTCAGGGGATCCCAATCCCTCTCTGCAACCTCTCAAACTTTGACCTTGACACCAGAAACTTAAAGGTTTCAAGGCTCAGGCTAAATGAAACAATAATCAAGGTTTCAAAGGATACCACTAGCTTTGAATTTGTACTTTTCATTGGTCATAGTGAGGCCATGAAAAGGTTTCAAGATTCGTGGTCAGCCAACATGGAGGTGCGTCTTGTCACTCCCACATTGGTCTTACTGAAAGAGTTGGATATACCAGCCCAAGGTGGGAAAGCCAAAGCCATAGAGGCTAGCATCGCCATTGTTTCCACTCCTGCTGTTTCAGCCCCTACACTTAGAATAACTAGGGCTGCCACTAAGAAAGGTACATGCTCTGCCCCTTCTTTTTCTTTTCTTCCCCTCATTTTATACCTTTATCACTCTCAGTATTTCTTTTTATTGGCACAAGGGCTTTGTGGGAGGCCTCCCCTCAGCGAGCACAAGCTCTATTCACATTGAAGGGCAAACAACAAGAGTTGAAGAAGAGAAAGGCCCAAATAAAACTTGAGCATGTGGAAGAGGCACTTGGGGTCTCCTCAGAAGAAGAAAAGTAAGAAAAAAAAGAAGAGTCTCCCTTGAAAAGGAGAAAAATGCCAGTCTATCCCACTGCCAAACTTTTCATGGACTTTGCTCACGAAACAGCTGCCTAGGCAATAGAGAATGACAGGCCAAGGAGGTCCTTGTATTCCAAAGGTCAAAGAAGAAGAGGCAATAGAAATTTTTGAAGAAGAAGACTGCTATTATTGAGGCAACACAAAAGGAGGCTGCAAGAAGAAGTCAAGTTGCAAAATATCATACTCTTCGCAGCTCTCCAGTTACCACTATTGCAACTGCTAGTAACTTTCTTGACTCCTTAATGATGTTTCCCCTCATATCCCTCACATCAGCATTGCCTTTATACTTCTTTCTTTTGAAATACAGAAACAACTAGCCTGCCATTTACATCTTCAATGCCAACTTCTTCCTTTCTGGAAGGAATTGAGAGGCCTCACTTGGGCTCCAGAAGATTAGAGGCTGAAAAAGGAAGAGGAAAAGAAGATATCAGTTCTCCAATGAGTGTAGAGCCCCTATAAACAATGTTTCCAATCCCTGCCTTTACACTCCCTGCATCCCCCTCATCAATTCCTTCGAAGCCTGATATGCCAATCATTCCCTCCTCCTCATCTCTTATGCATGGCACTACTAAGCTTCTTAGTTTGCTCGTGGTGACAATTGCCTCACCTCTATATGCCTCCATATCTTCTAGAGTCCTGGTAACCCCCTTGCTTTCTGAGAGTACTCTTATTGCCACCCCTGCTTTAGTGGCAATTGGTACTTCTAGGAGTGGCACTGGTAGCACACTAATACTTTCTTTATTGCCCAACTCCAGTCCCACTTCCTTAGACTTACTGGTGGCCAGGACTATGGATTCTGTTGAGACATCTTCCTCCTCTTCTCCTACTCCAATCCTTCCAGCACTTCCTTTCACAAGTGGCCCCTCTGCAATTCCCTTTTCAGAAGAGGAGATGGACATATTCGAAGCCCAACTAGCGAGCTTATTTGATACATCTACACCAGCTCTTCTAATCGGCAGTGATACTAAGCCACTAGACTTAGCTGACTCTGTACTAGAGATAATAAAAAGCTCTGTTGCTGCTGAGTCCACCTCCCTTCCTTAGGTAGATTTGGGCACTTGCTTAGAGTTAATGAGGACCTTCTCAAGCATTCCATTCAAGGCTTTACAGAAACCAACTATCAAGGATGGATTTCTCAAGTGCTGCTAGATCTTCGAACAATCTAATGTTGCCTTCAAAGGCCATCTAACCCAGGTAGCAGCAACCATTGACTTTTATGTCAACATCTGCCAAATGGCTAAGGCTGTAGAGAAGGAGCTCTTAAAGGATAAAGAGTTTGTTTCCCACATTCATTCTGAAGTTTCAGTGCAAAAGGGACAACACTCCTCTGCCTCACAACTTCAAGCTCAACTCTTACATAGGAAGGCAGAATTAGAGAAGGATCAAGCAGCAGTTAACCTGGCTTTAGAGCAGAACGTAGAAAGGCTACACACTTCACACCAAGGGCTATACAGCCATAAGCAGGAGATGAATACTGCCATGCAACTATTCCCAACACTCTAAAACAGAGAGCTTATTATACAGGAATAGTTGAAACATTGTAATGAATTTTGGGCCAATTTGTGGCATAATGTACTTAAATTTTTATGAAATAAAACATTATTATTTAACACAAGTTTTATTGTCTTTACTTGATGTTTCCATATAGCATTTAGACTTATTGTGTCTCCCATATGGTTGGGTAATAAGGTTTCAAATATTTGCCATTAATCTTCTTGGGATACACATATCCATTTAAATTTCTCAAATGGTAGGCTCTTGTAGGAAAGACTCTATGGACTTGGAATGGTCCCTCCCAATTAGGTGACCATCTGCCAAACTTTTGGCTTTTAATTCCTATAAGACGTATTGTTTTCCAAACCAAGTCTCCATCATCAAAGCTGATGTGTTGAACTCTTTTAGTATAACTTTTGGTTGCCTTTTTTCTTTTATAAAAGGATATTGTTTAATGCCAAAATTCTAGCTTCATCCACACCTTCTAACTCTAGACGCATGCTCTGATGATATTGATCAGCACTTAAATGGTCTTGGCATTTTACCCTCAAGGACTTAATATTGATTTTCACATGAAGTACTGCATCATGCCCATATACTAAGGTGTAAGGAGTAATTCATGTACTTGATCTTTGGGAGGTTCTATAAGCCCACAGAACATCTAACAACAAGTTGTGTCAATCTCTAGGATTGTCTTCCACAACTTTTTGTATCCTATTTTTCAAGGATTTGTTAGATGACTTTGCCTGACCATTTTCTTGTGCATAATATGGGGTGGAGTTGACAAGGATAATTCCATATTCCATTACAAAAGCTTTTACTAGCTTTGTATCAAACACAGTCCCATTTTTCACAGTTATGGTCTGTGGAATACCAAATCTATAAATTAACTCCTTAATAAAGTCAATCACCTCTGTTTGATCCACAGTCTTATAAGGTTTAGCTTCAACCCACTTGGTAAAGTAGTCTATGGCTACTAGAATGAAGCAATGTTGCTTCGAAGAAAGTGGTTAAATTTTTTCTATCATGTCCATTGCCATCCTCTAAATGGTCAAGGCTTCACTACTGAAACACGCCTTATCATGCCATGCCTCTGACATGCTTGGTAACCCTTTGCATACTCTAGGAAATCTTTAAGGATGGTTGGCCAATAATAAGAATGCCTTCGAAGCAACCATCTCATCTTAACATCAGGCTGATGAGCTCCACAAATACCTTCATGTACCTCAACCATGGCAGTCAATGCCTTTTTTGGTCCTAGGCATTCCAACAGAAGACCATTTGCTCCTCTTTTATGAAAAGCATTCTCATATACTATGAATTGCATTGACTGCAGTTTAAGCTTTCTACTGGCCTTCGAAGAAGGGCCAGTTAAATACTTAGTCATTGGATGTCTCCAATCTTGTTCTTCTAAGTCACTTTGATTAGCCTCTACCAGTATACCTCGTCTTGCTAAAGGTGGTATTAGCTTCTGATATGTTTCTTGACTCATATCTATTTGAGTATTATTTCTTCTTTTGAAGTTCGAAGCCTCCTGAGCCACATCATTGGCCTTGTGATTCATGAATCTTGGGATGTAAGTTACATCTTGCACTTGGAATTGGGAGAGCAAATATACAGAAACAACATAGTACGGTAATAGGCTTACACTTGACATTTAAAGACTCCTTTTACTTGATTAATTACCAATTGAGAATCTCCAAATATGTCAACTATATGAGCCTGTAAACCAATAAGTATTTCAAGTCCCATAACCGAAGCTTCGTACTCAGCTTGATTATTGGAACAAGTGGTTTCATCAATTTTGAAACCATGCCTAGTTTATGTCCCTTGAGGTGATTTGATTACAATACCAATCCCAACTAGACCATTAGCTTTTGACGCATCGAACCACATCTGTCATGGTTCTAAATCAGCTATGTCAAGATCCACTATTTCTTAACTTTCTATTTGACATAGATGATCAGTTAAGAAGTTGGCCAATACCTGACCTTTTACTTCCTTTTGGGAGACATATTCTAAGTGGAATTCTGACAAAGCTAAAATTTATTTGCCAATTCTTCCTCTTAATATAGGTCTGGATAACATATATTTAACCAAATATGTGGTTGTAATTACCAAGACAACAGTTGGCAAAAGATAATATCTTAATTTTATTGCTGTAAAATACAAGGCTAAACATAGCTTTTTTACAGCTGAGTATTTACATTCACAAGAGTTTAAAAACCTACTAAAGTAATAGATTGCTTGCTCCTTACCTTCTTCATTGTCTTGAGCCAAGAAAACTCACATTGATTTTTTAGTTGTAGCAATTTATAACTTCAATGTTTGTCCTTCCTTGGTGGCATCAATGCTGGAGGTTTGGCCAAATAGGCTTTTATCCCTTCGAAAGTAGTTTGATACTCTGTTGTCCATGTGAACTCTTCTTCATCTTTTAACTTTAACAAAGAAGAAAAAACTTTAGTTTTCCCAGTAGTATTAGAAATAAACCTTCGAAGAAAGTTAATTTGGCTAAGAAATTTTCGCAATTCATTCTTACTTGTTGGAGGCTTAGCCTTAATGATAGCTTTGGCTTTGTTCTGATCAATCTGTATTCCCTTCTTGTGTACCACATACCCTAGGAAGTTTCCAGCTAATACACCAAAAGCACACTTGAGTGGATTGAGCTTTAGCTTGCTGTCAGATGGACTAAATGCCCTTCCACAGACTAAGATTTTATAACCACATCATCAATATAGCATTCCAAATATCCTCCAATCAGATCATAGAAGATAGTGTTCATTGCCTTCTTGTAACAACCCTCGTTTAATTACCGTTAAACCACTGAATTATCTACTGATTACCGCTAAACTGAATTGATAATGACTGATAATTGAATTAACTGAGGTACTGAATAGACTGATTGAAATCGAAACTGAATTTGAATGAGTTTATATGTTGCATTGCATGTTGCATCTGTTGATTGACTGCTTATCTGTTAGAATTTATATGTTTAAACTGCTAATTGAAGGCCTTATCGGCGGCCGATTTAGGAATCGTTTAGTGTTTTGTAATCAGGAGAATATTTGTGATTTAATGGTATATTTATCTGAAAATTGATTAGGAATGATTAAATTAGATTAATTTAATAGAATTGCCAAGTTTAGCTTATTTACCAAATTGCCATGTGAGTGGCCTCTTTGTTTATTATCATTGGAGGGCCTTATTACACTTAACAAACAATTGCTCAGCCCCTATTCTTGCATCCCAACCGACCAAACTTAGAGAGAGTGAGGGAGAAGAGAGAATTTAGCTCAAATTGTTGAAATTGCTAGAAGAACTTGAAGATTTGAGGCATAGATTGTATAATTGAGCTTGTCATCTCATAATTCAAGACTAAGGTAGGACATTCATCTTCTTGTTGTTGAATTAGAGCTAATTCTTGTATAATTCATGTTTCATTTTTGAGTTGAGGCATGTTGTAGCTCATACATGGTGAATTATGTTTGAATTCATACATGCATGGCCATCTTGGTACATTTTGAAGTTAAATTCTTGAGAATGATCCATGCATGTCCATGTTTTTATCATAATCCATGTTTTCAAGTTGTTTTCAGAGATTGGAGCTCAATAGAGCAAGATTTGAACATTGATTTTGGTTTGAAGTTCATGTATTGCATGTTTAAAGATTGTTCATGAAATGGGTTTGAATGTTGGATTTAATTGACCAACCTTTGGGGCTTGAATTCATAAATTGAGCTTTAAAACTTGTTGTACTATGAGTTTGAAATGTTTTCCCAGAATTTGGGCCCAAGAGGTTGAGTTTTGGATGGTTGAATGCTTGGTTCGAACTTGGGAGACAAATCTGGAAATTCCAGATTTTGCTTCCTCGCTCGAGCGAAGGATTCCTCGCTCGAGCGAGCACCTTTGTACAGGGATCCGCTCGAGCGAGCATCGAGCGTGGTATCGCGCGTAAAAATCGAGCATCCAGTACTTTTACTGTTCATGCAGGTCGCTCGAGCGAAGGATTTCTCGCTCGAGCGAAGCCTTTGATTTTGGAAGCTCGCTCGAGCGAAGGAAGGCTCGCTCGAGCGAGGCTCCTATTTTCAGCAACTTTTGAAAAATGCCTTCCAAGTGTATTTTTGCATCCTCATCTCATCCTAGGCATTCTTAGGCCTAGTTTAAGGCATCTTAATGAGGATTTGGACATAGAACCACACCGAGGAAATTTAGGGATTTAATTATCGTCCTTTCCGATTGTGAAACTTAGTGTGTGTTTTATTTATTGACTGTTTAGGGTTGGCTTTCGGGGACGCGCTCTAGCTGCTATTAGCCCAATCTCTGTGAGTAACAGATTGTGTAAAGATATGTTCAAAATGGTTATATTTTGAATACTGAACTGAACTGTTTATTGAACTGATATTGTTTATTGAATGAATGTATGTCCTTTATTTCTGAACTGTACTGTGGCATCCTTAGCACCTACTGTTATTGACTGTTACAGAGCTCTGTAGGTTTCCCTGTGGAACCATATTGTTTATCGATTGATGGCCATCATTATTGTTGGGTCTGTTAAGGCCCGGTCCTTCTGGACCTACTGTTTATAGGCTATTGGATGTACCACATATGACTGCTTGACTGAATTACTGAAAGACTGAAATACTGTTTAATGAATTGTTTTCATTACTGTAAGGATATTCATTCATAACCTCTTTACACTTATTGTTATTCACTGGGCTTTAGCTCACTGTTTATATATATATGTAGGTTCTCAGCAGCCAGACCGGAGCTAGGAGCGTGGGTTAGTCCCCCAGTTTTGTCAAGCCAGCCTATGTGCCTCACTGCGAGGTTCCGAGACGCCATGCTATGGCTTGGGGTGTTTTTGTGTCCCCCACCTGTCCCTTGACTGTTTTGTATAATTGTATAAACCGTTTACTGTTTACTGTACTGTTATCGAGGGATTTGATTCCCGTACTGAATGTTGTATATGATTGTATATAGACTGTACTGTTTAAACTGAATGAATGCATGAAAAATGTTTTTGGGCATACAGATTTTCACAGCTCAATGGACACTAGTTATTTACTGTATTGGCTTCCGCCAGGCCCTGTACTCTGTTTTACTGTATTACTGTTCTGCAGGCCTTCGGTAATCTCGGATTACTGGCCAGTTACGGTGCTAAACCCATAGGGCCGGGTTTGGGTCATGACACTTCTGATATGTTGCTCTAGCATTCTTTGGTCCAAATGGCATCTTAACCCATTCGAAGGTTCCTATGTTTCCAGGACACCTGAAAGGTGTCTTGTGGACATCCTCATCAGCTATGCATATTTGATTATAGCCAGAATGTCCATCCATCATGGACAAAACTTTATGTCCTGTTGAACTGTCCACCAACAGATCAACTATTGGCATAGGGTGCTCATCCTTTGGGGATGCCAAATTCAGGTTTCGAAAGTCAATGCATACCCTTAGTTTGTCATTCTTCTTGATCACTGGCACAATATTATATAGTCACTCAACATATTTGGTTGTTCTAATAAAACCTGCTTTAAGAAGCTTAGCAATCTCCTTTTTTACCTTCTGAATCACTTCAGGACTCATTCGCCTAGGTCTTTGCTTATAGGGCTTAAAGTTTGTTTTAATTGGAAGTCTATGCTCTACCAATGACCTATCCAATCCAGGTAGATCATTGTATGACCAAGCAAAATAGTCCTTATACTATTTCAGGATAGTCAATAATTGGTCCTTAGCAATGGGGTCCAACCAAGCACTTATGTAGGTAGGTTGTTGTATTGAAGTTTCCCCTAGATTAACTTCTTCCAAGGGGTCTTGCATCTGAGTACTTACCAATGCTTCTCCTTCAGCTTCATCTAGGTTCGAAATAATCTTTTCCTCTTGATTTACCACAACCCATTGTAGCTTGACTATTCTTGCTCCTTTCGAATACAACTAGCCCTATAGTTCGGACCCCCGTGGTTCTGAATCTGATTCCACAAGTGCAATGTGAAATAGATAAACACAAATGAGTCCAAATCCGACAATTCTTTTGGAAAATTAATTTTGAATCAAAATGCCAAAAATGGACTACTTTGCCAGATACAGAGTCGTCATCTAAATATTTTTGGGAAATTCAGGAAACCCATGACTCATGCCAAAGGCCACATGTCCATCATCACCAAGATTGCCTCAGCTCTAGAACTAAGGTATGAGAGGGGAAGGTCATGAATTGAGCACCCCACTCGCCCAATCAGAGATCGGCCTTTACTAATCATGATGTGATTCTTATCTACATTATATGCTCTTGTTCCAATTATTTGTCTAACTTTACTATGTGTTGCACACAAGTATAGACTGATTTGCAAAAATTGGAACACTTTGATTTCATGTATGTTTTTGAAAATTGTTTTGAATATGTACCACTTGAAAAAGTGATCTCATATGCACATTTGATCAAATTATCCCAATTTAAGCAATTAGCCTTCATCCACAAGCATTCAAGAGTTATATCGATTAAGCACTTAGCCTCATGGCAATCATGCTCAACATGGCAACAATCACACTTGTGCGATATGCCAAAGAACAAAAATGCTCACCTCGTACTCCAAGGCAAGCCAAAGGAAACAAAAGAGTTAGAAGACATGCATGCCCCTAACTAATGCAATATACCTAATGCAACACATGCAAAATGCAATTAATAGGCTTAGTTACTAAATACGACATGTGAATCAATTTGATAGCATGCATTTTAAACACGTATTCAACGAAGTACATAAACTACAATGCTTGTTAGAATGATGAACCAAGCCTCGATTCATGCAAGACAAATGGATGCAAATCATGGAATATGCTGAATGAAACATAATTTCTATTCTATTCTATCCATCATAAGCAAGTAAATAAAAGGGAGAAAGACGCGGGGTTGGAAGACATACACATTATTACATATTTTTTCCTTATACAGGAGGGTCCGAATGAATGAACTAGCTAAGCTACTTTAACTAATTATTACAACAACGCATTTTAACTAACTATTCTGGCTAATTAAATAATTACAACATGCTCTAACTAATTAAACTAACTAATTAGTTACACTGCAAAATTAATTAACTAAGTAATTAATTGTAAGTTCACTAGCAAACATACTACTATTAACAAAAATAAATTGAACGGGTCCCGAGGAGCAAGGAAATGGCTTATGCATGAACGCAGATTTTCACCCAAAAATGTTCTCCGTTTTGCTACCGGAATGCTTCTGTTTCACAGTCAGGAGATTGCACTGATTTTTTACCTCAGTTCTTGCGTTGTTCTGCAATAAACAGTACACTGCCTTATTGGAAAAAGTGGCCGGCAACCCAAAAGTAGTGGCCTGCCGCCCAGTAAAAGTGGCATGTCGACAACTAATGTTGGTTCTTTCCTACAACAACAGAGAACAAACAGAGCACAAACAGAGTATTCTTAGTGGATGTTTGTCCACCCTACCTCTCGTTATCAGCAAACAGGTCAAAGAAAGGGTAAGCTTGATTCGCAAGCCATCAATCGATGCAATTTCATTGCGTAATGACTTATGAAACAAGGGATACAATTTCAATAAATGGTAAGGAAAGACCAACAAAACCTCCTCCCTATCATGAATTGATCAAGGGAAGTAGTTGACCATGGAAACTTGAATCATTTCATCACTAACAAGTATGAAATGACCCAAGTTTCCATGTGTTCAATTAAAGTCCGATTGAACACCAAATCATTTTATTATCTTGATCCATTTTACTCCAATTTTATTACTCTATTTCATTACCTTTCTATTCATTAATCATTTTAGTCCAAAATGAGCATTAAGTGCACTAAAGGAGGGAAGTGTCAAATCAAAGGTTGTTTTGGGCATGAGAAAGATGTCATTTCATTGGTAATGAACCTTCGAAGAGATTAAACCATTAATGACAACGATCTCTATCTCAAGCTTAAACAAACAATCAGTTTACAACAACTCTCAAAGCAAAGGAAAAGCCAAGAAATGAGGGAGGTTGCAGAGATGATTAGAGGTGAACACAAGTATGAAAATCTTGAAATAAATACTATCAACTCAAATAGGTTGGTGGCTAAGGCCTAAACCACCAAACCTATGAGGACCATTACACTATAAGCATGCTATACAAAGCATAAATGACATAACCAGCCTAAAATAGTCCTAAAGTAAGCAAAAATAGTGCTGAAATTCACATGAAAAAGCTTGAAAAAGTTTGCTACAATATTGAGGAATTTAAGCTAGTAAACAAGCACAAGGATGAGAGGCTAACCCCTCCATTTTTTGGACTTCAAAACTATATTTTTAGCCTCTAAAAACCTCTGAAAAATCAATGGTAAAAAGCTTAAAAAAAGTTGATGAAAAGATGGGAAACACAAGGTGAAAAGCTTAGAGAACAAGGTTCAAGGAAGGGTGGTTAACCCCTCCGCCTTTGATAGCTTTAAACCACAAGTTTCAACCCATAAAAATAGTGTAAAAACAGCCCAAAAATAGTAAGAAAAGATAGAAAATAAGTAGTGTAGAAGTGCTCAAAATTATACCTCTTGAAGCATGGTAATTCTTTTGTTAACAAACCCACAAGTTCTCACTCTCAAAGGCTGAAATTTGGACTCAATAATCTTAGCAAGAAGAGTTGGCGTTGTGGAATTGGTTTAGGAAGTCCCAAGAAGAGCTCCAATATTGGTTTAGGAAGTGTAGAGAGAGAGTGTGTAGGTTGCAAGATAGAGATAGGGAGAGAATTTCAAGTTTTGGGACTTTTGGAATTTTTTATAACCTAAAGCCAAGAGAGTTGGCCTTGTATATATAGAAAAACAGCCTCTCAGGTCAGAAATATCTATATAGGAACAGCTGGAGCTTTTCGGGGATAGCTGGCAACAAATATCTATGTTTTACACAAGTGGCCGGCAAGCCACTAATAGTGGGCGGTCGACCGCAAAAATCTACTTCCAGGCCCGATTTCAAATGGGTATATCTCCTTCATTTGGATTCGATTTTAGGTCATTATTGAGTCTAAATTGAATCCCCAAAAGTCTACTTTCCAATGGTGGAAGCCTCATATCTAAATTCTAAGTGTACATAGAAATATGCCTATTTTTGTGAAGGTTGCTCATTTTTATCTTAATCGGATTGATGCCTAACTTCAAATGGCCATATCTTCCTCATCTAAACTTGGCTTTAGGAGATTCTTGAGTCTAAATTGAAGCGTTGGAAGTCCAATTTCCCATGGTGGTAGCCTCACAACTAAAGTCAAAGTGTACAAAATGATATGCCTATTTTAGTGAAAGCTGTTCATTTCTATCCTAACGGATTGATGCCCAACTTCTTCCCTAGCTAGTTTTCTTCCCTCTCCTCCCATTTTCTTCAAATCCAAACCTCTAAATAAAAAGTTTTTAAAGATTTTTCAAAGAGTTTACCTCTCTTCCATTTATGTCCACTTTGTCCTTGCTTGATTTACCGAAAAGTGCAATATTTTCAACGAAATGCGAGCCTCGGAACATCGTAGAAATATTTGGAAAAATATTTTGGAAAAAGAGGGTTTTAAGGTCTAAAATAGTTTTGGTCAAAAAAAAAGAGTGTAAGGTTGGGATTTAGAAGCTCTTCTTGCTGAACAAATCGAACGTTTGTACAGCATAACTTTCATCATCGAGTGATCAACCTGAGGCGCCCAAGTCTTCAGGGTGGTCAAAAATGGGGTGTCTACATCCATCCTGGTTCAACATCTTTATTTTCCTCTTCATAGACAAAGTCTGTCCATAAAGCTTCTTATTCCTGGATTTCCTGGATTTTAGTCTCAATGTCCAATGCACAATACTTATCCAGAGCCAATGACTTGGTTTCTTGTTGCTCATGCTTGAAAACCAAGCATCATGACTTCCCTTTCTTCTTTCTGGACTATAACATTAATGTCCAATGTGAAGAGCTTGACTAAAGGCAATGGTCTGACTTCTTTATCCTCCTACCTACAATCAAGCAATATTAGTGTCCTTGACGATGTACTCATCATTAGCACTCTCTTGAACTAAGTGTTTCAAGTGTACCACTTCCTCAACAGCCGTTGCTTCGGCTGTTACATCAGGCTTCCTCAGCACACTAAGTGGAACCACCCCCTCAGTATATAACTTTGCTTCTACAAAATCTACACATACAACGAATGGTTGTGGGTCTGCATTTATCTCTTCTGTCTCTCCATTACTCAGGGCTATCATCACCTTCTGATGCAAAGAAAATGGCATATATTTGTTGGTGCGGATCCAATCTATACCAAGTAAGGCATTGTACTTGGCATTGTTGTCTGTTACAAAGAAAACAATCATGCAGTCTCATGTCCCCACACTTAGGTTAATGGGCAATATGCCTTGAACCATCTGTTTATCCCCAACAAAACCAACAATGGTTGTGCTTGTTGGGATTAGCATGGGGTTCCTTTTACCCAACTCCTTCAAGGATGATTGAGGAAGCAAATTCACTGCTGCCCCATTATCTACTAGTACCCTGTTCATTTCTATTCCATTGAAATATGCCTTGATATACAAAAACTTAACATGCTGAGTCATAGTTACTGTGGGATATTCGAAGGGGTATGACAGGGTAACTATGCTTACCTCTTCATTCTCTTCATCACTTTCCATGGGTTTGGCCACTTAAGACTCATCCTAGATCATGCTGATCTGTGAGTCTTCATTAGAAACTTCTACAAGATCATTTTCTTGACCCTCCTGATTTCCTTCTTCAGTTTCAAACTCCTGTGGCAGCACATAGACCATGTTGACTGACATTTGAGAAAATAAGCCAAATTGTACCACAGGTTGCATTTATTCCCCTTCTATGTTGGTCTACATCAATGTCTGAGATGCATCTTCTATGCTGCATTCCGAAACCTCTAAGTTAGCAGGCTCCTTTATAGTAATCTATTGTTGGTCTATCATGAACACAAACTCCATTTGCTTAGCCATGAAGGCTTTGAACAACTCCTCCTCAGCCAATATCCTCTCCTGAACAGGTTTAATTTTTTCCTCTATCTCATTCTCATCATTGTTGTGACACTTTGTACTTTTGGGTTTGGAATTGAGGTAAGGTGTAATTAAAAGTTGTTAAGGTTTGGTGGATATATATGGTTGTTCTCATGCTTTATTTTTGGACTAGGGGTTGTTAAGAATTGGTGAGTATAAGGTTACTGCTATTTTGTTAGAACAGATGCAATTTCGCGGACAAAATTTCTTAAGGAGGGAAGATTGTAACGACCCAGATTTTTTCCCTCTGCTCGAGCGGGGGAGTTAACGCTCGAGTGGACTTATGAGGCTCTCAGTACTTTTGCAGTCTGTCCAGATGGCAACTCGAGTGCAAAAAGTGGAACTCGAGCGTAGAATTGTTGTTCCCAATATCTCGCGTGTTGCAGGCGGGTCACTAGAGCGTGGAAAGCGACGCTCGAGCGTGGAAAGTGAGATTGCCCTTGACATTTTTTTTAGTGTATTTTTGGAACCTCCTTGTTTTATTTTAAGACATTGATCAAAGTGGTAACATAATGGTTTGTATGGAGTTCATGAGTATGAAAGACACTTAATCGTTAAACGCTAGAAGTAGTTCTTGAGAAGGAGTGTGGGTTGTAATTACTGTAATCGGTGTTGTGCGATTGATGATTCTTTTGTGTGGCTCAAAATAAGTGTTGCTATATCAGCGCAAGAATGATGAGACTATTGGGAATGGTGCTAATGCAACGCATATTTGAAAAGTCTGGTGAGATTTTAGAAACAGGTAGAAAGGTGTAAGAAGCTTCATCTCGGGGTAGACGGTGTGAGGTAACTTGTAAGTGTTAGTAATTGTATGGTTGGCCGATTAGTGACCTCCGAGTTTGGGAGCGAAGTGTTATGAAATTCCTGACTCTGTTCATATGAGGATAATAGATGATGATGACTACATTGATTATGAATTGTGAGATGTGAAATGATGTATGTATCGACATCTAAGCCGTGAGGGTGGCTAATTAGTAACTTGGGCAAGTTTACAGAGATGGATTCTTGCAGTCATTTCCTTTTTGGTGAGATTTGAGGATTAGTTTGGGTTAGTTAGTTTTGATATGACTTGTAACTGGTGATTTCGATGAATGCTACTTGAAGTTAATTAATGCTTAACTATCTTGGGATTTGCCTTGTTTTGGATAAATAGGGATATGAATGAATAGTGTCCCAGTACTTTTACGGATGGCCACTTCTTGCGTCAACTGCCAGTACTTTCATATCCCTATTGCAGTTAGTACTTTCATATCCCTAGTTCTTTGAAAAGTACTGGGAGTTGACGAACCAGATGGCCGCTCAAGCACAAGAAGTGGCGCTCGAGCGTAGAATTGTTGTTCCCAGTATCTCGCGTGTTGCAGACGGGCCGCTCGAGCGTGGAAAGTGAGATTGCCCTTGACATTTTTTTTAGTGTATTTGGAACCTCCTTGTATTATTTTGGGTCATAGATCGAATTGGTAACATAATGGTAAAGTAAGAGTGAACCAAGAATTTAATTCGAATAATTTTTTCTACGAACAGCCGTCACTCGTTTGCCTTTTTCTTTTTCCACACTTTGAATTTTGGTGTGAGGCTAGAACCATTGGAAAGCTTGTTTCCGGCGCTTCAATTTGGACACAAGAATGACCTAGAATGGAGTCCGAATGAGAGAGTTATACCCATTTGAAGTTTTCATATCTGTGCTGGAAGCAGGTACGCTCGAGCGTGAAAAGAGATGCTCTAGCAGACTGCGTGAATTCAACAAGTTTAAAGGCAATTTTCTAGATCATTCTTCACACCTTCATCTTCTCTCTTCATCCCTCTTACCCTTAGTCCGAAAACCCTAGAGATTTTGGCTCAAATACCTCCAAATTTTCAAAGATTTGGGCAAGATCCCTTACAAAAAAATGAAGAATGCTTGAAGGTCTCACTTTTCAACCGATTGAAGTTTGGATTTGTGAAAGAATCTCATCAAAGCTTTGATCTTTTGCTTGATTCGTGAGGTAGGGATCCTAGTTCTTCTTCAATACTTGTATTAATAGATAGATTTGTGGTATTTTGTTTATAAAAATACAAAATCTACATTGTAAGCATATAGTGTTACATCATGAAATTTGGGAATTTAGGGTTTGAAGTGTTGGGGTTCAATTGTTGGGTTAAGATTGTAGATTATGAACCTTAGGTGTATAATCAATGGGAAAATTGAAATAAAAAGTAGTTGTGTGAGAAGTTTGAATTTTTCTTAAAAGTCTTGATTTTTCTTAAAAACCCTAAGTTGACTCATGATGATAATTAATGATTTTGCCTAAATTGATAGTGGAATCATGAAATTGAGAGGTTGAATTATATATATACAAGTTTAATTGAATTTTGGAAGTGTTTGAAAATTATGTTAAAAATTAGCGATTGAACCTTTATTTCGGATATTGTAAATCATGTTATAATATGAAATGAAATTTGGGGAAAAAGATTTGTTAATGATATGGGTGACGTGAGCCTTGGGATGAAATGATGAAATGGAAATTTAAGAGTTCACCTTGAGTTATGTTGAATTGCATTTAGTGGTGTTGAATTAAATTGTGTTGAATTATGTTGAATTATGTTGAATTGTGTTTAGTTGAGTTGTGTTGGGTTTTGATGAGTTGTGTTGAGTTGAGTCGTGTTGGGTGGTGTTGTGTTGGTACCCGCGCAGGGAGTTGAAAAAGGTTTTTGGGGGCCCACGTCCCGCCGTATAGTAGCCGGTAAATGTGGGGGTGGTTTTGAATTAAAGGTGCCCAATTGCCCAGTCTAGGCTTATCGCTGGATGAATATGGGAATATGTTTTTGGGTGTCCACACAGTCCCGCCGTATAGTAGCCGGCAAAAGTGGAAAAATGATGGTTTTTGAAAATGTTTTGAGTGCCCACGTCCTTCCGTACAGTAGCCGGCAAATGTGGGGGATGGTTTTAAAAATTTGAAAAATGATTTTTGGGAGAAATGTGGTTTTTGGAAAAAAAAATGACTTTTGAGAAAATGGTTTTTGGGAGATCACTTCCCGCCGTATTGTAGCCGGTAAAATGTGGAAAGTGTTATGGATTGGGTGCGCATTTTCCCACCGTAGTAAGTCGGCAAAAGGTGGATTGTGCTGAGATATGTGTTGAGTTGATGATGTTATTTGTGACTTGTGATGAATTTGTGAAATTGCAAATTGATGTGTAATTTGGTATAAAGAGGAAACGTTCATAGACATTATTTGTGAAGAATGGAACCCAAAAATGGGTAAGGGGATTATGGATTGGTGATGGTGAACATAATGAATTAATTGTGACAACAAAGGTAAATTATGAGTGTTGTTCTGTAATTAAATGAAAGATTGAATTGAAAGGTGTTTATTAATCTTGTGTTATCTTGAAATGAAATTTTGAGAGTGTAATTAACGGTGTGAATTGAGTATAGGAGAATTGTTAGTGAGTAAAAAGAAAATTTGAACATGAAGTTATGGGGTTCTAAATAATAATAATAAAAAAAAAAAAACAATAATGAGTAGGAAAGAAGAATGTAAGAAAAAGAGGAATGTTAAGATGGAAATCAAAGGGGGAATATTTTTGAATGAGTTAATAAATATAAAATGATGTGGTTCCTTAAACATAAATGTTTTTAAAAAGGATTTATGGTTTTCTAATGAAGAGGAATAGTTTTGATGGTTGAAGGTTTTCCTTAAATGTTCAAATGAATTTTGAGAAAAAGATACTCTATGCATGATATTTGGAAATTACAAAACGTCACCTACTATATGGTATCACCCTGCATGCATGATCATTTCTATCTGTGTGTTAGTTATTGATTCAGAACTATGAGATTCCTACTGGGCATTAGTGCTCACCCCTTGTTGTTTTATCTTTTTGCAGGAAGAAAATTTGGATTCATAGTTGAAGAGTTACGAAGTCCATAATTCTGTTTGTGTAATTTTGTTGTGGATGTGAAGGAAGTAATTGTTGTATATTGATATTTGTATTTATTTATTTGTAGCTTCTCGGTAGGTGATCGGCATGTATTGTTGTCATTATAATGTTCATTGTGTGTGTGTGTGTGTGTGTGTGTGTGTGAGAGAGAGAGAGAGAGAGAGAGAGAGAGAGAGAGAGAACATGTATTATTGTATTTCTATTACTCAAGGGTAATAGATATATATACATATATATAAAATTGGACCTAAATTAAAGGCTTCGGTAATGTTTTCGTGTAATTAAAACTTGGGGCGTGACAATTGCTTTCCAATAAGACCTTTTCAAGGCCTACCAAACTTGCTAGTTCAGCATGAACCTCAGCCAATCTTTCTCCGCTGGTTTGACTTCTGATGACCTTGGGATTAGGCTTTAAACTTTTCACTTCTCCCAATTCACTTCCTGGTTGCACTAAAGAGGTGTCCTGGCCATCTTCCTTTAAATCCTTCTGATATCAAGTGAACCGCCATTGGATCTTTTTTCTCTAGGATCTAGAAATCATAGGAACTATATCTAGTTCTTTTGTCTTTGGATTTTTTAGCAGGACCTAGTTGTTTGGAGCCACCAATGGAGGCTTGACCATTCTGTCCCTGCCTGCAAAGGTTCTCCCTTAGGTTGGTATCATTTTAGATTTGCTTTGCATAACAAACCAATCTAGTACTCCTGGTACCCATGAACACACCATTCTAGTAGTTGTGCCTGCTGTTCACATCTTCGAAAGCCAATCATTGGCCTTGGTTTCCTATCTTGAGCCTAAGTCAGGCTTACTTATAGACTTGTTGATCAGTTTGTAATAGTTTGGTGGCCTTGTCTCATACAAAGGCCTCTTACCCCTTGCATACGATTGGCTTCTAACAGCTAATAGCACAGCCAAAGATGTCTGTTGCCCAGGACCATTCAGGTAGAGCTTCTTGTAGGTACTGGCTACCCTATGCTTCTTCTACACATCTTTATAGTACTACTTCCCATCAACTAGAAGCCCTTTCAGCCATTTGTAACTTAGCCTACACCTTGGACACATCCGCCACATCTACTGCTTTGAGTGAATCATCATCCAAGGTGTTGGTTTCTTTACTGGAGCCATCTTCCTAGCCTACGAAGGTTTTCCCACTCACTGGTGATTCCTGAGTAGTCTTCCTAAAGGCTGCTTGGCTGGTAACATGCATCTGCACATTGACTTCATTCAGCCCCTTCAAGGAAAGGCTCTTCTCCACTTTTTGGGCAAGGAAGTCTAGCATGCTAACATTGGCTGCTGCTTTTCTAATCTCAAGAAATGGATTAGTGTCAATCTCCATTGCCTTTTCTGCTTTGGCTAGAAACTTCAGTCTTTGTTTCCGAATCTGCTCTTGAATCCTGTCTCGAAAAACAATATAGCTTTTAGATGCATGAGACCAAGAGGTATACCATTTGCAGTACATTTTGTCTTTAATTTCTTCTGAAGTTGGGATCTTAACTCCCTTAGGCGATTTTAGAAACTGTGCTGTTAGTAAATGATCAAATATTTCATTTACTTTCGATATATCAAAAGAATATTTCCTGTGAAGGTCTTTCTTTTTAAATTGATGATCAATGGTTGTATCATTTTGAATTAATGCTTCGCATGTCACAGGCTCCTTTCCTATGATTTCTGCTACATCAATTTCAAAATTAGGGTCCCTGTTGTAGGTCTTATAAGATGCATTACCACGGTCTTGTTCTTCTTCAAGGAGAGTCTCATATCTAGTAACTTTATAAGTTAGTTCTACTAGGTCTCGAAACTCCATAAAATTAAACTTCTTTCAAAGCCTAAACTCTAACACATTTTAGGCTAACCTCACAAATTCAAGTTCAAGTAGTATGACCCTGCATTTGTTTTATGCTCTCCTGAATCTGGCAATGAATTGAGCAAATTTCTCATCAGGCCTTTGGCTTAACCTTGGCAAGTCTGCCATGGATACTTCAAGCTCTGTTTGAAAAAATTGGGCATGAAAAATCTCTTCCATTTGTTGCCAGGTCTGAATAAAACCAGGTGTAAGGTTTTTATACCACACAAAGGCTACCCCAGTTAAGGAGTATGGAAAGAGTCTCAACTTAATGTAGTCATTGTTAGTAAATTCACCACATCGCCCTTTAAATCTTGCAATAAGTTCAAAAATTAATTGGTTTCCATTTCCATAAAAAAGGGTAAAGTCTAGTACCTTATACCCTCTTGGGTATTCATGCAATCTATCTACCCATTCTGGATAAGGCTTTCTATAAATAGAGGTTTGGACCCCCCCCCCCCCGAGCCATAAGTCCACAAATTTCTCTAACAATGCACTCGTTTGGGAAGAAGGGTTGGGTTGGGTTGGGTTGGGTTGGGTTGGGTTTGGGGTTATTTTAGCCACAAAAAGACAAAATAGGCTTTTTAGCCCAATAAGACAAAACATCACATCTAACCCATAATCATTTCATTTTTTCTCTCACAAAAGTCAAAAAAAGCCAAAAAGCCTATTCCGAACGAGACTTTTTAGCCCCAGGCCAAAATAGCCAAAAAGTCAACCCATTTCCCAAATAAACTCAATGTCAGTAATTTGGTCCCTAGGCACAATATTTGCGCTGGTTGGACCACTATTAGAAGGGCAAACACAGGGCTTGGAGGAACCCCTTGTACTTGAAGCCCTCTTGGTCCAAGTAAAGGCACATTTAGGACTGGTTGTCCCTGGGAAATGGGTTGTCACTGTTGTCCTGGTTGATTTTGAGGGTATGGTTGACCTCTTGGGGTAGGCATTTGTCCAACAAAAGGTGTTGCGAAGGGAATCACTAGAGAAGGAATAGGTGTTGTTTCTCTTCCAACTGCAAGAATTCCTTCCAACCCCTCGAGTGTAAGTTCAAACACAAGATTAGTGAATACACGAGTGCCAGACGTGGGTTCAAACATAGGATTTGAAAACGCTCGAATACCATTTCCTTATGTTAACCCTGGTCTACCAATGTGTATGGTTTCGCTAGTAGGTAAAGGTATGCTCTGACTCATTAGTGGTCTAGGAGGAGCTTCGTACCATGATTGAGGTACAGGTGATGGTCTCTCATGAATTTGATTATTAGCTTGACCACTAGTTTGTCCATTATTTTGTCCATTACTTTGCATAGGCTATTTATCTCGAGCCAATCTTTGTTGAAGTAAGTTTATATTTTCTTCAGTCTATCTAATGATAAATGGTTGATAGGTGTTCATTCGATCCAAAAAGGATGTTGCCCATCTTTCCATTGTATGCATTAATTGTTGTCCCATAATATCAACCAATCCTCTCCACGAACTCGCTAGTTAGGTAGATGGAACAATCAAAGGTCCAGTTTGTTGGCCCTGTCCAACATTTTGGACTTATGTTGCTTATCCTGAAGTGCTGGTCTCTTCGACCAATTGTGTAGGACCACTTGAAGAAAACACATCCATGGGATGTGACTTAACATTATCCTCTGTGTTATTCAATTCTTGATCTCCTTCTAAACCTTCTTTGATGTGTTCATTTTCTCCTTATCATTTACTTCTAACCATTATAATGGAAGTCCCACCGGGTGTGCCAAAAAATATATGTTGACTTTTTGGCTTTCGAAGGTTAAAAATGTAATTTGAGCATGGCAGCAAGGATCAATAAGTCCTTACAGAAATAATAAATGTCAACCAATTAATCAGATAATTGCTTCGAAGTTCTTTTAGCCTCAATGAAGAGGACTCTTACTAGTGGCTTAATTTTAGGAGAAAATTTAGAAGAACTAATCACAACAGTAAAAGAAAGAGGGAGAGAACAATGTCAGAAAATAAATTTTAAGTAAACAAGTGTTTACAATTATACCTTCGCACTTCCACAGCTTCCAAGGGGATTACAGCAATGAACAGACTAACTTAAAACTACTCCTAAGAAACTGAAATATAGTGCGAGAAAGTAAAAGATTGGAAGGTAAAGAACTGGAAAGTAAATAACTGAAAAGTAAAGAACTGGAAAATATGTAAAGTAAAATAGACTGGTTTCTGAATATGGTTATGGGTCCATCTACTATCAGCTTTCTTCTCTATTTATATGCTATGGTGACAACCATCGAAGTGGCTAGTAACTGTCGAAGTGGTTGGCAACTGACGAAGTAACCTCCACGAACATCAAACATGGCTCCAAGTAGTTTGTCTTTACTAAGTCACTTCTTGCAATTGGGCTTCCCTCCTGAATTTGAATATAAACCTTCAATAACCGTTTAGCCACGTCACCTTACTCCTTTTGATTGTTCCAATACTTCGCAAATCCATTGCTATTGATATAACTTGCCATATGTCGTTTGATGATTGGAAATCTTTACTAGTTCTCCAAATTACCCTTGATGGACCATGTGTCAAGCTATGACTGCTAATACAAAATATATGGCCAACACATATATATATTGAGTAATTTGTTAAAGAAAATTTTAATTTCTTAAAATCATAAATAAGCAAAGAGTTATATACATTTATACTAATGTTTTTACTATATATATATATGAAATACAAAAAAAAAATTACATTGCAGTTTTATATTTGGGAAAGTTAGTAATAAATCTTAAATGTTGAAATTGTGCTCATTTAGTCCCAACTTTTTTTCTTTTGATCTATTTGGTCATTTCTATTACTGAATGACATAAATGCCACTGCCTATTTTCTGAACACGAGAATAGGTGAAGGTGATGGTGTGGTGTGGCACAACCAGATGTTGGTGTGTTTTCCAAATTGGTATTTGCCACATGTCACATAAAGGGTGATCGCTGGGTGCCACAACATTGGAAAGTTCACTAAGGCTTTTTGTGCTTTCTTACTTTGTGGGCATGCATTCCACGTGACACACATAACCCTATTAACAAAACCCCAAATTGGTTATGGATTAGGCAAGGTTTGAAAACCCTAATTTCTGGCGATTATGGATTAGGCAAGATTTGAAATCCCTAATTTCTGGTGATTCCGTTTGAATTGTTTCCAAAAATTGAAAGGTTATGATCGTTTGTATGTGTGACATTGGAAGGTGATTAGTGGCACTGCAACATAACGATAGTCGAAGGAAGTTCACAAAGGGAACGGGAGAGACGCTGAAGGACGTGTTTAGATTTGTCGGTCGCTGGAATGATGGGTGGGGAAGGTATGTGACACCACTATTTTTTGCTCTTTCTATGGTCGATATGTTCCATGTATGGTTGAAACATTAGTTGGTTGTGGTTTGATGATATTTATTTGATGTTCCGTAACAGATGAGTCTTGATTGGAAAATATCGATGGCATTGTTTGTGTGTGTATGTATATTGCACCTTATTATCGTATTGTGTGTATTATGGTAGGGTGTAGGTTTCACATATTTGAACCATGTGTGGTGGGTGTGACTGTTATTTGCTGGGTTAGTATATTTTTGGTCACTGTATGTTGTCGGTGAATTGGGTTTTGGGATGTGCATTGAGACGGTGTTACATTCTTATCATGTTTCAATGTGATTCGTAGCAAGGGGGTTGTGATGTTGTCAGGTCTATGCAATCTTGTTGAGGTATGTGGTATGTGGCAAGTGGGTCCGAGTCAATTAGGGTGTGTGGGTACTGTGTGTGTATTGTGATTTTATGATTCGTGTTGTTTAGTGCCGAATGTGAACATGTCAAAAGTGCTTCGTGGTGATGCCCCATGTTGCTTATATATGTGGTTTTGTTTAGTGCAATGATCTTGTTTTTTTATTTTGTTTGATGTGTGTGAAAGTATGTTGTGGTGTGTACAAGTGTAGTGGCGTTAAATTTTGGGGTTTAGGCGATGTGAGATATGTGAGTGTGAGTGTGGCAACGGGTGTGAGCAGTGCCAATTAGTATGTAGCGGAAGTAGTTGGTATATGTCACATGTTTACCAAACAATTGGCACGTTGTTCCTAGCATGGTTTCCGCTGTTTGTATTTAAATTTGTCCACAATTCTTGGTTAGGTGTATTGGTTGGCTGTGTGTAGTTTCAAATTTCGCTTCATGTGATTCATGAATGTTTGTTGTGGGATGTGTAACTGTGTGTGATGCTGAAACATTATATCTGGCAGGGTTGTTTTATTGGGTTGGGGTGTCATGCATGTTGTTTGTATTTATGCGTTGTGGAATTTGTATGTTGGTATGTTGGTTATGGTGTGTTATGTGTTGTACTGATAGCGAATTAATATGTTATTTGTGCTATTACAGATGTTGTCATTAGTAGGAGTTCGTGGACGCATTCATGTGAACGAAAATGTCTTGAAGGTGCATGTGATTCAAAACCAAACAGGCTGGGTGTTAACATGCAAGGACGCATATTGTTCAAGAAATCGAAAGTCATCTAGCAGGGAGTTGGTGAACGAGGTGTTAATCCTGCTGCCGGCCATCGCGTAGTGCACCTACACGGATTAATTTCCGTTCAAAGATTGCGGGCATTGTTAAGCTTGTAACAACATCTCCGTTGAGGGGTGGTCACTTTGAACAGTTGAAAAGGACTCCATTTTGGATCATGATTGAGGCTATTCGAATTAACAAACTAAATCACAATGATTTCAAGAAGTTTGACGATGCAATTTTGAAAATCATATGGACGTACGATAACCATTGTGATGCATTCAACATCGGTAGGGATTTATTAAAGCTCTATAAGAACAATGTAAAACTTTTGTTTGGGATCCAGTGTGGTACTAGGCATCTTGATCTCTCCCCTTGTCAGAGGTCGACATCGGATTTCATTCAGCGGAGGAGTCATAACACCATAACGATAACATCGAAGCTGGTGAAGACACTGTTCGAAGAAGCCGTGTGTGGGCGAAGTAAGGTGGACGAGGAGGGCGCAGCGAAGTTATTGACACTACATGTGTGTGGGAAGCTGTTCTTTGCTAATTTTGAGGAGACAATAAGTTGGGCATTTGTGCAATACATTCATGACCTGAAGACTGTCTGTGCATACGATTGATCTAGTGCAATACTACAAACTTTGATGGGTTCAATCAAATATTTCCACCATTCGCCGAAAAAGGTCACTGGATGTGTTGTTGCTTGCTGGTATGTAGTATTAAATGTTTTGCAACTGTTTGAATTGTTTTACCCATGCATTTGTTGTTTTGCTAACGATGTAATGTAATGATTTTTGTGTCTAAAACACAGTATTGGATCTATGAACATTCCATGATAGTGAAGCCTGAAACGGAGTCACCCAAGGAACTCAAGGAAGCCCAATTCCACCAGTCAGACTTGGAAGCCCAATAACCAGCTCTTCCAAGCCCAAATCATCCAAATCCAAGTTAGCTCAGTCAAAGCCCTAAGTTAAGACCAAGTCATCCAGTGATGAATTAATCAGGATGGCCAAGCTATTGATGGCCCAAGCCAAGTCACAGACTGGAGATGAAACCTCTGAAGAATCTAGTTCCTCTGCAGCTTCAACCAATAATGATCCTTATGGGCCCCAGTTTCAAGATGCTCAGGACCCATATGCTTAAATGGTTAGCCATTGGATTCTATATATGTATAAATCAGCTTTAATCACTACTCTTACTTTGAGAAAAGTTGCTGATATACATATATATATATATATAAACAGTCAGCCATTGGATTCTATATATGTGTAAATTAGCTTCAGTCGCTACTCTTACTTTGAGAAAAGCTGCTGATATATATATAGATTCCCCATCAGTCAACTGTGCAATCACGTTCCCTCACTGCAAGTAAAAAAAAAAGAGTATAAAAGGTTCTCAGTCATAGAAAGATGCTCTCTACACCGGTGTACCTCTTCTTTTCAAGCTTTTCAGAAGTCACAAGTTTCACAGTATTTTCCAACTTTTGAAGTCACAAGCTTCACCGTTCCAGTCACAAGCTTCACAATTCCAAGTTTCACAAGCTCAACAATTATCCACTTTGCCTATAAAAAAGGCTTCTCAGCCAAAACCAAGGCAAAAGGCAAAAAACAAGTTCACAATTTTCTTTCGTAATTTCTCTCAATCTCTGTAAAATTTTAAGTTTGTTTTAAAATTCAGTTTTTAAGGATGCAAGTAGAAACTGTATTTTCCTGTTCCTTCCAGTAAACAATTCTGTATTTTTCGATTACTTCCAGTAACCAATTGTAAGTTAATTTTAACAACTATGAGCTTATTTTACTTATCTGTTTTATTTAACTTGTTTTATTTTGTTTTAATTTATGTGCTGCTTTTGTCTCTTTGTTTTAATTTATTTAACTTGTTTTATTTTGTTTTAACTTGTGCACGGCGAGTAGTTTTGCGAGCTGTCTACGGTAAGCAGTTTGGTAAACAAGTTTTCTATAATAGATGACTTTTAATTTATGGTAGGAAATAAAAGGAGTGGCCATCCGTTATTGTAATACCCCTGTTCCGTAATATATTAATTGGTCCTTAATGTGAGTATGATTATGTGTTTAATATGATTTTGTGTGCCATTATGTGAAAATACGTGGTTTTGAATTTTTTATCTGTTCACCGTAGGAATATCTGTTCGAATAATCTGCTTTGGAAATTAAATTGAAGGCCTTATCAGCCACAGAACCTGAAATTGATTACGCCATTGTGATTAGCGTAATTTTTAGAGCCTACGGTGAAGTTTAATTGAAAAATTGATTCGGACCAGATTAAGTTGATTAAATTAGGGAATTAGTGCCCAATTACTCTATATTATTATATTATGACTTAGTGGGGCACTATACACTCAAATACCCTCTTTGTTATTCTTCTGGGCTAAATTAAACTCAAGAAATAGAGAAGGGAGTCGGCTAGAGAGAGGGAAAAGAGGAGAGTTGGGTGTTTGGCTCAAATTTGTGAAGAATTGGAGGATTAAACTCAAGAAATTGCTATAGTTTGAAGATTGAGCCTCTAGGTAAGCATTTGGTCTTGAATTCATAAGTTTGAAATTGTGATCTTGTAAGTTCAAGGGTTGTTTGTGATCAAGAGCATGTAATGAGTTGATTTTTGTTGAGTTTGAAGTCTTAGAACTCATGCATGTAAGAAATTACTTTGAATTTGCATGTTTGAGCTTGAAACACATGATTCATGTAGAGTTTTGGTTAAAGCTCATGTCATAATCACCATTTGTACCATCTAAGTTGAGAATGATGAGCATCTCCCCATGCATTTACAAATCATGGGAGTATAAGTCTTGAATGTTTGAATTTGAGTATGTTGGTGATGAGTTTGAGATATTTTGGGACATGCATGTAGATAAATCATGAAATTGAGCTTCATAATGTTGTAATCTTGTATTGGTAGCATGTTAGCATGTGTAAATGTGTAATTTGAGCCATAACATGCATGAATTGTTGGTTGAAAGTCGAAATGAAGCTCAAGAACACAATTCTGGGTTTTCCAGAATTTTGAGGTCCGCTCGAGCGGGAAATGCGTGCTCCCAGCACTTTTTGCAGACTTAATGTCCGCTCGAGCGGGGTAATTCACGCTCGAGCGGGGGAGCTATTTTGACAGGCCTTCCGCTCGAGCACCCTATTTCACGCTCGAGCGTATTTTTGATGCAACCAGCACTTTTGTAGGCCTATAGGGTCCGCTCGAGCGGGGAAGTTCACGCTCGCGCGGGGACCCTGTTTTCTGAAATTTTGTTTACGCGTTCTGTGTTTCGTTTTCCGTTCTCTTTCACTTGCAAGCACTCTTAGGCATATGTTAAGCATTGTAAATGAGTTAAAGAGATAAGAATGAAGCCTAAAGAGGAAAATGTGAATTTTGAACGGATTGAATTGTTAGTGACCCTTGTGTGTTCATGGCATGTGTAGGGTCGAGTTCCAGGGCGAACCAATCAACCGATCACTGTAAGTAATATCGATATTCGAATGCTTGTGAATGTCCAATTGTTTATTCCCTCATAAGCTTTATGAGTTGCTAATTGGGACTGTGGACAAAAGTCTGACATGAATAAAGGAATGGACCGAAGGTCGTTTTGATAAACATAAATGGACCAAAGGTCGTTTTGATAAACATAAATGGACCAAAGGTCGTTTTGATAAAAATGAACGGACCGAAGGTCATTTTGACATATATGAATGGACCAAAGGTCGTTTTGACTTATATGAATGGGCCGAAGGTCGTTTTGACATGAATGAGTAGGCCGAAGGCCGTTTGACAGGAATGAGTGGGCCGAAGGCCGTTTGACATGAATGAACAGGCCGAAGGCCGTTTTGACATAAATGATCGGGCCGAAGGCCGTTTTGACGTAAACGAATGGACCGAAGGTCGTTATGACAGAAATGAATGGACCAATAGTCGTTTTGATAGAAATGAGTGGACCGAAGGTCGTTTTGACATATATGAATGGACCTAAGGTCGTTTTGACACGAATGTATGGGCCAAAGGCCGTTTTGACAGAAATGAATGGGCCGAAGGCCGTTTCGACATAAATGAATGGGCCGAAGGCCGTTTTGACATGAATAAAAATCTGAATGGGCCAAAGGCCAGAATGTTTGGAATTACAGTCACTTGATTTGAATTTCGTATAGTTAAATATCTGTTAAATAGGAACATGAATTGGGCCCAAGGCCGTTTGGAACATGTTGTTCTACATTGTTATGTAACTTCTGCATTTGATTTGATATTATTCACTGGGCTATCGCTCACGCTCATTCATGTGTTTGTAGGTGAGCCAAGAGAAGACCAAACCCAGCCCCAGTGAAGTCTGCCAGGAACAACATGAGTTTTGGAGAGTTAGCCTTATGTCTCACGCACGATACCCATCCTTGCCATTTTGTTATGCATTTATATTTTGTCTTGTTGGCAAGGACTTTGCGTTTATCTGTATATAGTTTTGTTATGGGTTGACTCAGTTTGGATGATCCTGTCTGTAAAGGATTTTATGGTGTTGTATTTTGTTTGTGGGTTATTAACGTATATGCGTATGGTTTGTTTTAAAGTGCATATAAGCACGGCTCCATGGACAAAGTTTTTAATTATTGCTTCCGTTTGGCCCCTTTACTCTGATGAGTTATGTCTGTTTTGGTTTGAGGCCGTAGGTAATCTCAGGATTACTGGCCGGTTATGTCCTTAACCCATAGGGGCGGGTTCGGGTCATGACAGTTATCTACCCTGTAAAAATTCGCGAGTAAGGAAATCTGGAATAGAATTTTGACTACTAGGTATATATTCAATATCAAAATAAAAAATACTTAAAATAGATTGCCACCGGGCGAAAATATGTTTACTAGCAATGTTTTGAACATCTTTTTCTAAAACATATTTTGCACTTTTACAATAAACACGTAATAAAAAATTTTGGTTTAAAATATCATCTTGAAATTTACTAATACATAAAATAATAGATAAAATTTCTTATTTAATAGTACTATAATTCTTTTGTGCTTTATTCCAAACACTAGAATGAAAACGAACGATTTGTTTAGATGACTGAGGAGTGATTTTCTGAAGAAGGATACCTCTATAACCAACATCAGAGGCGTCAGTTTGAATAATTTTGAAAGAATTTTCAGTAGGAATACCAAGATAGGGTAAAGTCTTGACATATTTTTTGACTTGTTGAACAATAGCAATAAGAATACCAGTCTTGACATATATATATATATATTAAAAGCATTTTATTTAGCTAGTATCAAATAGAATTTTCTTAACAAAAAGGAAAGTTATAAAATTTTATTGCAAATTTTCAAATGTCTATCGTTAAACATTCTATTCTACTTGCTTAATTATTTACTTGCTTACTTTTAGAGTTTTGATCTTTGATCTTTGCTCCACATTCATTGTATTGTTTTATTATTTTTCTTTTTCTTGCTTGATTTTCACATGATACTTTTTTCATAGTGCATCTCCGAGTGTATTAATAAAAACATCATACACTTAAAATGCACAAAATTATAATATATTAGAAAAGAAAAAAAAAAGTAAGTAATTGCCCATAACTAAAATTACTTTAAGAAAAAATAAAAAATAAAAACAAAAGTGAAATTATTTGAAATAGAAAATGATTTATTTATTTATTAATTAATTTTTAAAAATAAACTTTTAAAGAAAACAAAGAAAACTATATATAAAAAAAAAAGTACAAAAACTAAACATAAAATATAATACAAAAAATAAATGAATTATAGGATTTTCAAGAAGTGAGACTTACAAACAAATTTTGTAAAATCTTGTCTATTCAGATACTTTTTATGTATGTTTTTTGTACTTCTAATCTTGAGAATGACATTGAAATAGTTTGTACTTCTTGTATTAGGTCCGTCTAATAGCTTTAGCAAGTACAGATGTAATAAATTTTATAATATAAAACACAAACAATTGTGAAACCAAGTATCTAAAATAAATGAAAGCAACGTTCAATGATGATGTAGAAGCACACCTGACGTTTTAATTGGAGGTATAATCAGATAAACTGTCATAGCAGAGGAAGACAACTTTTGTTTTTCATCACAACAATTACATAACTCAATATATAATTTTAATGTCTCTCACTCTTCCACACGTCCAATTCTCTATCAATATTAGAATGAATGCATGAATTAAAAAGAAAAAACATTTGAGAAGACAAAGAGATATAGTTGAGACTTTTCAATTGTTGAATTCTATTCATTAATAGTTATTAGGTTTCAATGGTCGGGTTTCTAATATTTGTTAGCCATTAAAACTAAATTCTTTGATTTCATCTATATTCACTTGATAATTTGGGAGTGGACATATGTCAAGCCTTTACACAAATACTTGGCATATTTTTTTAGCATTATTAATGAAATGCATAGTGTAATTATATTCTTCTTTTTTTTTCGCAATTGCAACCTATTATTTTTTAATAAGATTTTATATTTGTTTCAAATATTTTATTAATATACAAATTATTTTTTACAGTGTAATATTTTTCTCTTTTTTTTTTCGCAATTGCAACCTGTTAATTTTTAATAAGAATTTATATTTGTTTTAGATATTTTTTTAATATAAAAATTATTTTTTTTAGATTTTAATGAAATGAACAGTGTAATTTTTTATTTTTTATTTTTTTACAATTGCAACCTAGTATTTTTTAATAAGAATTTATATTTGTTTTAGATTTTTTTTTAATATACAAATTATTTTTTACAGTGTAATTTTTTCTTTCTCTTTATTTTTCACAATTGCAATCTGTTATTTTTTTAATAAGAATTTATATTTGTTTTAGATATTTTTTTAATATACAAATTTTTTTTTTTTAATTTTTATAAAAATAATTTAACAATCCCATCACTAACCATAGTGTATGGGAGAAGTTGAAAATGGTGCGGCAATAAGTATGAGATAAGTCAAAAAGGCTTGTGGGTTGGTAGAAGTCAATAAAAGCTAAGATTTTTTTTAAATTAAAAAATTAAGATTGAGATATTAGAACTCTAAGAAGATTTTTGGGTTAGAAATTCTATTTTCCTTATAATATATAAATATATTTGAATTATTATTATATTTTCAAACCACAAATCCAAAATTCAATTTCCAATGCATGAGAAAATGAATAAATACAAAAAAAGAAACAGAAAATTGAAGTAGAGAAATTGTGGAATATTTTCCCCTTAGAACACTCCACTTGGAAGGGTTTGGCTTTCATCCGGCCTGTGATCGGATTAGAGGGTATTGTTGGGATCGTAGGGCTTTACAATGGGTTTCATTTTGATAATCTGAACCGTTCAATGTGTAGAACTCGTCGAGTATTATATACTTATAAAAAATCACGTTGATCGGATATCGAAAATTACGTGAACAAATCAATTTTGTATAAAAAAAAAATAAACAGTAAAAAAATAAACAAGTGACAGAAATCTGATCCGATGAAATAGCTATCGATATCCGATCAACATGTTTTTTTACAAGCATATAGTAATCGATGAGTTTTATACATTGAAAATTTCAAATTATTGAAAAAGGACCTATGGTAGGCCCTCACGAACCCAACAACACCCTCCAATTTGATCACAGACTGAAGGGAAGCTAATTCTCACTTGAAAATAGACCATTTAAGCATTTCCCAAAAAGAAAAAGAAAAAAATAAAAATATCAAAGATCTCAAAAGTTCTACCAAAATTTCTACCAATTTTGATAGAACTTTTAATATTTCTAGCCTTACTTAAAAAAATAAAAAAAAATAAAAAATAAAAAAATTAGGGCTCACACGCATATATGGCAGCTATACATACATATATGATATATATATATCTTTCAATCCCCTCCTCCATAACACAAAACAAAACTCCCCTCTTCACCAGAAATGGAAAAATGGAAAAACTTCCAAAACTTTTTCTCTCCTTTTTCTCTCACTTTCTTTCTTTATCTCAGTCTTTCTTCTCCCTCTATCTCTGCTGCTTTGTCTGCAATCTTAGACACCACTTTTCACTTTCTCTCTCTAAAATTCTCATTTTGATCACCCCCTTCCAAAAATCACTACCATCACTTTCTTTCTCCTTTCTCGAGAAAATGGCAAAACCTCATCTGGGTTGCATGTTTTTCTCTCTCTTCTCCCTCATCTCTTTCCTCGTCTCGGTTCAGTCTCAGTCCAACTCAACCAACGCTTCAGTAATGCAGGACCTGAAAACCAGACTCAACCCACCGAGTTCACTCGACTGGACCGACTCAAACCCCTGCAATTGGCAACACGTAGCTTGCTCCAGCGACGGCCAAGTCACCTAGATCCAAATCGGGCATCAAAACCTCCAAGGCTCTCTCCCTCCCTCAATCAATGATCTCACTGCCTTATGCTGTGTTTGGTTGAGGGATTTGGAAAGGGAAAGGGAAAAGGTGCGTGCAACTAGGTGAAATGCATGTATATTTTATTCACATTTCACTAAACTTTTCCCTTTCCCTTTCCCTTTCCAAATCCCTCTTCAAATCCTCCAACCAAACACAACGTTACTGAGATTCGAGGTCATGTCCAACCAACCTCACTGGTTCACGCCCGAGTTTCACCGGGTTAAACTCGCTCCATCACCTCGAGCTCAACAACAACTTCGCTTCCATTCCCTCCAATTTCCCCTCCGGCTTAACCTCTCTCTAAGTTGTATATCTCGATTACAACCCCTTTTCGGCTTGGCAAATCCCGGTAACTTTCTGAGACGCCTCGACTCTCGAAGTCTTCTCGGCCGTTTCCGCTAACATCATCGAAAAAATCCCCCATTTTCTTGGCGGCAACACCTTCTCGATCCTCACGACTCTTCACTTGTCTTTCAATTACCTCGAGGGTGAGCTTCCGGCCAACTTTTCGGGTTCTCCGATTCAGTCTCTATGGCTAAATTGGCAGATGAGTAGTTCTAAGCTCAATGTCTCAATTGCTGTGATTCAGAACATGACTCAATTAACCGAAGTTTGGTTACAATCCAATTCCTTTTTGGGTCCTTTATCGGACCTTTCAGGGCTTACCGTGTTGCAGAACTTCAGTATGACAGACAGTGCGATTACAGGTCTGGTACCGGATTCTTTTGTGAATCTTCCATCGCTTATGGTTGTGAATTTGACCAACAATCAATTGCAAGGTCCAACCCTGAAATTTCCCCCTTCTATTGGGGTTAATACGATTCCTGGAACAAATAGCTTCTGCTTATCTGGTCCCGGAGTTCCGTGCGATCCCCGAGTGAATACATTGCTTTTGACTGCGCAATCTATTGGTTGCCTGACTATTTTTATGGCAAATTGGAAAGGTAATGATCCCTGTGCAGCGTGGTTGGGGATCAATTGTAGTGAAGGTAACATTATTGTTGTTAATTTTCAGAAAATGGGTCTTACGGGTACGATTTCTCCGAATTTCTCTTCGATTACTTCGTTGCAGATACTGGTTCTTGCTAATAATAATTTGACGAGTACTATCCTGAATGAGCTTACAACTTTGCCTAATCTTAAACAATTAGATGTTTCCAACAATCGATTTTATGGGAAAATGTTAGGGAAAATATATGATTCCCCACAGGTAAATCAATCAATGGGAATAAAAACTAATGCGAAAAAATTAAATCAAAAGCAACACAAGAATTTTACGTGGTTCCCTCAATGTGAGGTACGTCCACGGGATCGAAATCCAATTCCACTATCAATCAAACAGTTTCCGAACGATTACAAACGAGACACGAATGGTCTCACAAAATCACCCTTAGGTGAATTCCAAATAATCACAAATAAACAAGAGGAAAGATCTCACCAAATAGATGAAAAAAAATCTTCGAAACAAAATTGTATAAGACCCAAAATAATGCCCAAATCATCATCACCAAATCATCCAAAAAATGCACACTAACAGTGTTTCAAAAAAATGAAAAATGAAGCAAAGAAGCAGCCGAATTAATTCCACTTTTCACTCACCCAAATTTTGATTCCACCGAATTGATGTGTGTGTAGCAGTCGTTCTATATGTGCTTCGGGAACAACAAAGACCATATATATATTGTTGAATCTTGACTTGTTTTATCAAAACTCTAATGGTTACCAAATTGAATTAGACTTCCATAAGTTAGATATAATATATTAAAAATATATTATACCTAAACCAAACCAAATTAAAATTCTTTTGACAAATCAATTGGGTCCTTTACTCCAATAAGGAGATATACCCCAACAATATTCCCCCTATCGACTATGGAGACATCAATCATACCCGCCAAAGTTTGACACTTTAAATGTTTGTCCCTCGACAAAGTCTTAGTCAACATTTCTGAAATATTATCATCTGTGTGAACCTTTTCAAGTTGCAACAATTTCGAATCTAACACATCACGAATCCAACACATCACGAATCCAATGGTACCTTACATCAATGTGTTTTGATCTCGAATAAAAAGTAGAATTTTTACTCAAGTGAATAGCACTTTAACTATCACAATAAAGCACATATATTTCTTGCTTCAAACCCAACTCTTGCAAAAATTTCTTCAACCGTAACTCTTCTTTGCAAGCTTCTGTAATGACAATAAATTCAGTTTCGGTAGTTGAGAGAGCATCACATTGTAATTTAGATTGCCATGCCACAACTCCCCCTGCAAATGTCATCAAATACCCCGAAGTAGATTTTCTAGAATCAATATCACCGGCCATGTCAGAATATGTGAACCCATCAAGCATCGGCTTACCATCCCCAAAACACAAACACACCTTCGAAGTCCCTCGAAGATATCTTAGAATCCATTTTACCGCTGCCAAATGTTCTTTACCCAGATTAGAGAGAAAACGACTCACCACACCAATGGCGTGAGCAATATCCGGCCTTGTACAAACCATGGCGTACATTAAAGAACCAACTGCTGAAGCATAAGGAATTTTCTGCATCTCTTCCTTGTCTTTCTCAGTTGTAGGACATTGATTCGAACTAAGCTTGAAGTGACCCGCAAGTGGACAACCAACCGACTTTGCTTTATCCATGTTGAATCTCTCAAGAACTTTCTCAATGTAGCTTTCTTGAGACAACCAAATCAGCCCCTCTTTGCGATCATGAACAATTTTCATACGAAGTATTTGCTTTGCCGGTCCCAAATCTTTCATAACAAAAGACTTACTCAACTCCAATTTCAACCTGTTAATCATGGTAGAATCTTGACCCGCAATTAACATGTCATCAACATAAAGCAAAAGAATAATAAATTTGCCATCCGAAAATTTTTTCACAAACACACAATGGTCTGAAGTGGTTTTAGAAAAATCGTTATTCATCATGGAAAAGTCAAATTTTTTGTACCATTGTTGCGGGGCTTGCTTGAGGCCATACAAACTTTTCTTCAATTTGCAAACAAATTTCTCTTTCCCTTTTTCCACAAAACCTTCTGGTCGCTCCATGTAAATTTCTTCTTCAAGATCACCATGAAGAAATGCGGTCTTCACATCAAGTTGTTCAACTTCAAGGTTCATACTTGCAGCCATGCCAAGTATAACCCGAATAGAAGACATCTTCACAACCGGCAAGAAAATCTCATCAAAGTCAATGCCTTTCTTTTGCCCAAAGCCTTTCACAACAAGACGTGCTTTGTACCTCAGATTCTTGCTACCATTCTTCAATTTGAAAACCCACTTATTTTTCAGAATTTTCCTCCCCTTTGGTAACTTCACTAAATCATAAGTGTGATTTTCAAGTAAGGAATTCGTCTCCTCTTCCATGGTCTTTTTCCAATCATCTTTCTTTGCATACTCAATTGCTTCTTGGTAGCTCTCGAGCTCCCCTTGATCGGAAATCAACACAAATTCATTGGGAGGATACTTTCTTGAAGGTTGTCGGTCCCTTGTAGATTTCATCAACTCAAGTTGTGGTGGCGGTTCTTGAGTTGGATGCTCTTCCTCAATTTTATTAGGATTGGCATTATCCTCCACATCTTCAATAGGTGGCTGCATATCTCCCCTATTTTCATCAACTGAAGATGAAGGAGATTGATCTATGTCAATGAGATCACTAATTTTTGGCTCCGGTTGATCACCTTTGCCAAAGTCTTTAATTGTTTGGTCTTCAAGAAACACAACATCATGGCTTCGAATAACTTTCTTGTCGACCGAATCCCACAATCTATAACCAAACTCATCATGCCCATAGCCAAGAAAAATGCATTGCCTTGACTTGCTATCAAGCTTGGACCTCTCATCCTTTGGAATGTGAACAAAAGCTCAGCAACCAAACACTCTCAAGTGCTCATAAGACACATCTTTGTCGGTCTAAACACTTCCAGGAACATCACCATTCAAAGGATAGGAATGAGACAAATTGATCATGTCAACCGCTGTCCTCATTAGCTCACCCCAAAAGGATCTTGGTAATTTAGCTTGTGAAAGAAAACACCTTGTTCTTTCCACAATGATGCGGTTCATCCTCTCGGCAATGCCATTTTGTTGAGGAGTCTTCTTAACTGTCTTTTGGTGCTGAATACCTTGGCTGCGACAATACTCATCAAATGGCCCAATGTATTCACCACCATTGTCTGATTAGATGCACTTCAATTTCTACCCTGTTTCTCTTTTAACCATGGCCTAAAAATACTTAAATACTTCTATAACTTGATCTTTAGCTTTTAGTATAAAAGCCCAAACTTTCCTTGAATAATCATCAATGAAAGTAACAAAATAAAGTGCACCACTATGTGTTCTAACTTTCAAAGGACCACAAACATCCGAATGAAACAACTCCAAAACATTTTCTTTTCTAGACGCAACATTTTTATGAAAAGAAACTCTATGTTGTTTACCTGCCAAACAATGAACACAAGTTTTAAGATGTGTACCTTTCAAACCGGGTAAAAACTCTTTCTTGAACCAAACTTGTAGCCCTTTTTCACTCATGTGCCCAAGCCGCTTGTGCCACAATTCGGTAGAAGTATCATCTTCAAGTGCATTGATAACACCTTTACAAATTTTTCCTTGCATCGAATAAAGTGTATGAGTCTTCTTGCACTTAGCCACCACCAAAGAACCCTTTGTAAGCTTCCATATTCCATCACCAAATTTGTTGTTGAAGCATTCATCATCTAGCTTCCTAGTAGAGATCAAATTGAGGCGAATGTTAGAAACATGCCTCACATCTTTAAGCAACAACTTGCAGCCCAAATTTGTTTCCAAGCAAACTTCACCCATACCAATAATCTTGGACAAAACTTCATTACCCATTCGAACAGAACCATAATCTCCTTTGATGTAAGTAGTGAAGAAATCAACTCGAGAAGTCACATGAAAAGAAGAACCGGAATCAATCACCCAATTGCTCTCTTGGCCCACAAAATTGATACAATCATCTTCACAAACGACCATGAGATCATCGGTAGTAACTGCCGTTGTGTCTTCTTGCTTCTTATCCACACTTTTATCACGTCTTTTCTCCTTGTTATTAAGCCTTCGGCATTCCCGCTTCATGTGCCATTTCTCATGGCAATAATAGCACTCAATATCTTTCTTTGAAAAAGAATCATCTTTTGATTTGTCACGGCTTTGATCACGACCATGAGGAGTCTTACTCCTCCCCCTTGTTTTGCTTCGGCCTCTCACAACAAATACTTCTGAATGAGAGGAACCCGCTAATTTTCTTCTAGTTTCTTCAAACAACAAGCTACTAGTGACTTGGCTCATTGTGACAACTCCATCGAGCGCCAAATTACTAACTGTCACAACCAAAGTCTCCTAACTTTCAGGCAAAGAACTAAGTAGCATCAAAGCCTGCAACTCATCATCAAAAATAATTTTCATAGAAGCAAGTTGGTTAACAATACTCTTTGTTTCATTCAAATGTTCCGGAATGGGGCTGCCATCTTTATATTTTAAATTAATCAACTTACGAAATAGAAAGGCTTTATTTGTGGCTGATTTTCTATCATAAAGACTTTCTAATTTTTTCCATAAATCATGTGCTGAAGTTTCAGTGACAACATGATGAAACACACTATCATCAATCCATTGACGGATAACACCAACGGCTTTTCGATTAAGTCTATTCCATTCATCATCTTTCATATCATCAGGTTTGCTACTATCACCCTCAATAGGCTCATACAAATCTTTACAAAATAATAGGTCCTCCATTTTAGTTTTCCAAGTTACCCAATTGCTTCCATTGAAGTTAGACATACGACCCACATTCCCCTCCATTGATTTACACAAATAAATAAACCCAAATAAACCGTAAGCTTTGATACCAGTTGTTAGGAAAAATATATGATTTCCCACAAGTAAATCAATCAATGGGAATAAAAACTAATGCGGAAAAATTAAATCAAAAGCAACACAAGAATTTTATGTGGTTCCCTCAATGTGAGGTACGTCCACAGAATCGAAATCCGATTTCACTATCAACCGAACAGTTTCCGAACGATTACAAACAAGACACGAATGGTCTCACAAAATCACCCTTAGGTGAATTTCAAATAATCACAAAAAAACAAGAGGAAAGATCTCACCAAATAGATAAACAAAAGTCTTCGAAACAAAGTTGTAGAAGACCCAAAATAATGCCCAAATCAGCATCACCAAATCATCCAAAAAATGCACACCAACAGTGTTTCAAAAAACTGAAAAACGAAGCAAAGAAGCAGCCGAATTAATTCCACTTCTCACTCACCCAAAATTTGATTCCACCGAATTGATGTGTGTAGCAGCCGTTCTATATGTGCTTCGGGAACAACAAAGACCATATATATATTGTTGAATCTTGACTTGTTTTATCAAAACTCTAATTGTTACCAAATTGAATTAGACTTCCACAAGTTAGATATAATATATTAGAAATATATTATACCTAAACTAAACCAAACCAAATTAAAATTCTTTTAACAAATCAATTAAGTCCCATACTCCAGTAAGGAGGTATACCCCAACAGAAAATTCCATTGTTTAAGAGTAATGTTCTTGTGAAAACTGATGACAATCCTGATATTGGGAAGGATAGTGGTGGCAATAAGTCTTCAACTGGTGTGGTTGTTGGTTCGGTGATTGGTGGTGTTTGTGTGGTTTTCGCTTTTGGGGTCGGATTGTTCTATGTTTCCAGGGCTAAACGAAAGCATTATGGTAGGGTGAAGAGTGAAACATTTAGTCATGGAAGTAGTGGACCTAGTGACATTCATGTTATTGAATCTGGAAGCATGGTGATCTCGATTCAAGTTTTGAAGAACATGACTAACAATTTTAGCGAAGAGAATATATTGGGGAAGAGGTGGATTCGAAACTGTTTACAAAGGGGAGTTGCACGATGGGACTAAAATTGCGGTTAAGAGGATGGAGTCGGGAGTGGTAACTGAGAAGGGTTTGGATGAGTTCAAGTCTGAGATAGCTGTGCTTACGAAGGTCCGACATCGGCATTTGGTTAATCTTCTTGGATATTGCTTGGATGGAAACGAGAGGCTAATAGTTTATGAGTACATGCCTCAAGGGACTCTTAGTAGGTTCTTGTTTAACTGGAAGGAGGAAGGGTTGAAACCCCTTGAGTGATCTAAGAGGCTGACCATTGCTGTTGATGTGGCCAGAGGTGTTGAGTACTGGCATGGTTTAGCCCACCAAAGTTTTATTCATAGGGATCTTAAACCATCCAACATTCTTCTAGGAGATGATATGCGTGCTGGAGTAGCAGATTTTGGACTTGTTCGTCTTGCACCAGCTGGAAACTCTTCAGTTTTAACTAGACTAGCAGGAACTTTTGGATATTTTGCACCAGAATATGCAGGTACTCTTTTATAAACTAAAAATTATACACATTGAATTTTGATACAAAAACTCAATCTGAATTATTTAACATATTTTTAAAATTCTGAGCCCAAGTAATAGCACCTTCTTTTGAAAATGAGAGAACCACCACAATGTCCAACATTTTTTTTTTATAGAAATTTTTGTATTGAAGTATTTGTTTATCGCAACTATTTTTAGTTGTTCTCTATAAGCTTTTGAAAGAATAAAAAATAAATAAAAAAAAGAAAAGAAAAGAAGAAGAAGTATGTTATGCCTGAAACAAAACAACCATCAAGGTGGTTCTTAAATTAAAAAAAGACGTTCAAAAATAATTTTTTGGACAAATTATAATAGTAGTTCTTGTATTTTGATCCTTCCATCATTTTGGTGCTTATAATTTTAATTGGCTTGATTTTGATCTTAAATTTATGATTTTGTTTCAATTTGGTCTAATTAATTACAACTCTTAGCATTTTTTTTTATGAAAAATACATATATGTGGCATGTTTCATATTTTTAGAGTAAAATTATAAATTTATTAAATTCAATGAGTTAAATTTAAGTAATTTAGTGATTATTTTCTGTCAAAATCACTACGGCATTATCAATTGGATAAAATTGATACAAAATTTAAAATTAAGAGTCAAAATTGAGTCAATTGAAAGTGGAAGGATTAAAATGACACAAGAAATAAAATATAAGGACCACTAGTATAATTTGTCATAATTATTTTTTATATATTTTTTGTTAGAACTGTATTTTTCAAAAAGGGTCCAGCTTGTCTATTATTTGAGATCAAGACTGGACTGTCCAGTCCAGTCCATAGGCCTATTTTTAGGTCTCATTTTGATAATCTGAACCGTTGAATGTGTAAAACTTGTCGAATACAAAATCTCTATAAAAAATTACATTGATTGGATATCGATAGCTATTTGATTGGATCCAATTTCTATCAACCGTTTATTTTTTCACCGTCCATTTTTTTATACAAATCTGATACGATCAAATAGTTATGGATATCAAATCAACGCGATTTTTTTTAGGGATACAGTACTTGACGAGTTCTATACATCTAATAGTTTGAATTATCAAAACGGGATTCAAAAATAAACTCATAGAACAAACTAAATGGTTCAATCTTAATCTTAAGCATAAGACGAGTTGGACCTTTCAAAAAATTAGCTAACAAGTCATGAGTTTCCACATAGTTGAACTAATTAAAATGCTTTTACTTTTCCATTCTACAAAACTAATTATCCAAGAAAATAGCCTTTATATGTTTTAGAAATAATAGGATTGGATTTATATTACTGTGTACAAAGTGGTCCCTATTTGTCTAACTATCACATTCAATGTTTACTCTTGAAACCAACTTTAGAAAATTTAGAGACAATGATTTAAGGGAACATATGGTACACACCTTTAAAAGATGTGTATTATATATATATATATTTTATAATTAAAATATAAAATATCATACTTTTATATTTTTTGAATCATGACTAGAAATATTTTTTTTATCATAACGAAACACAACATGAGACATAATTACATATCTCATGAGTTATAATTAAAATAATATCATAACTAAAAAATAAAATGACATAATTAGGAGTGCATATGGTACACCCTACGTTACATAGACTCAGGTGCAAGTATCGGGTGCGGGTGTGGATGCAGGTGCAGGTGCGGGTGCGGGTGCAGGTGTGTATCTAAGAATTGGATACTTCAAAATTAAAAGTTAAAGATACGTGGATATGGATCCAAATTTGAATACTGATACGGGAATACGTTAAATAGTTATTTTTAAAATATATTTATTATTTATTATCTTTTGTATTATTTTTATTGATAATATTTTTAATTTATTTATATAATTTTTTTTATTTTTAATTGATATATATATATATTATAAATTTAAAAAATATAACAAATAAAGAATAACAAATTATGTTAAAATAAATAAAAAATAAACAATAGATGATTTGTTTTATAGATTTTATTAGAATCTTACGATTCGTGATTCGATTCGCAATTTTTGTAAAATCGAGACAAATTTATGAGTGAATCTATTTTGAAAGTAAATCTCTAGTGAATCGCATGATTCACAATCGATTTACGATTCGATTCACATTTTACAATTCATGCAATTTTTAAAATTATTGTGTCTGACATATTTTTGACTATTTTTTTCCCCATCTTTTTAGTGAAAATGGCATAATACAACTTTTAATAACGTTTAATACCAACATAACTAACATATATATGCATGATTTGTTATTATTTTACTGAATATGAAGTTTTTAATAGGATTCAATCATATTCAGTCAGATCCAACATATTTTTAATTTTTCTTCTCATTTTTTTCCTCTTAAAAATTATAATATATCTTCTAAAGATATTTAAGATTAAAGTTACACTATGAATTATCTATTGCTATTCTATTTAATTGAATATTACATGTGTGATGTTAGTTATACCTTTTAAAATGTTTTAAGTTTTAAAATAAAAAGATTCTAAATAATTTTTTCTTATTATTTGCTCACTTTTACTTAGAAAAGTATGTATGCTTATTATCCAAATATTAATATCATTGTTAATTATTGTTACTTTGAAAATTGATAGTTTGTCTATTTGACTATTGTCATTGTTAAGAATAATTGATAAGAAATATCTATAAAATAAAATAAAAAAATAAAAAGAAGGCAAGATAATGATCTTACATAGGAACCTTTGGTAACTTCTTACCTATTAAATTACGTGATTATTATTCAAAATAACATTTTCATCGATTTAAATCTAAATATTTCATATTCATAAGATATATTTAACATTAAGTGTGTAGATATATGTTTTTAAATAATTTACAAAAAGTGATCGAATCTTTACGATTCACGATTCAATTCGATTCGCGATTCTTTACGAGGCTATGTCGATTAACGATATAAATCCTGATTTGACAACCATTTATATGATTTTATGGAATTTCTTTTTGAGAGAGAGAGAGAGAGAGAGAGAGAGAGAGAGAGAGAGAGAGAAAGAAAGAAAAGAGATTGATATTCACCGACATAGATAAGAGAAGAGAAAAGAGATCAAAGGATAAGTTGGGTCTTGAATGACGAATTTTTTTTTGTCTCCAAAGAGCTAATTTCGTCACTATAGATATTAGTGATGAAATATTTTCCTTGCCGATTTCGTCATTGAATGTTTGTCACGAAAAATCGCCTTGAGGAAAAATAATTTCGTCATCAATAAAATAACTTTAGTGACGAAAATTTGTCACCAATAAAACACCATTTTATCACTAAAAATCGTTATTTTTGTCACCAAATAATTATTCAATACTATATATATAACTTTTGTTGACGAATAAATTTGTCACACATGTTGATCATTGATGAGGAAATAATTTCGTCACAGTAAGATGTAAAGTTGACAAAATTTTTCGTCTCCAAAAGTCCGACATGGGTGAAAAAATATATTTCGTAGCAAATATATATATATATATTTGACGAAATTTTTAGTCACCAAACAACAAAATCAATGAAAACTTTCGTATATAAGCTGCGATAAATTTTGTCACAAAAAAAATTTATTAGCAACGAATAATCACTTTGTCATACTAACAAATATAGATGACGAAAAAATTCATCACTAAACTTGTTCCATATTTTATATTTCAATTTAAATTATTATTTCATAAATATCCCTACTCATATCACAATAGCCTTTTAAATTTACTAAGAAATACACTAGCTATTATACACCACTCCACACAAAAAATTCACTAAACAATTAATATTATAAATCAAAATATATCCATCAAACAAATTTAATAATAATCCATTATTTATAACAAAAGAAGAAAAAAACATCATAACAAATCCCAAAATGAACTAACGTGAAATCTACCAAAAAAAAAAAAACACACTCGATCTTGATTTGCAACTGGAACTAAGCATCAATTCAGAAGAAAAAAAATTCAAACTTAATCTTGATTTGCAAGTATGCTTTCAAACGCCATCGAAAACCAATCTGCCAAGAAAATAAAAAAAGAAAAACATTAATATATTATCAATTACATCTAAATTCATATATATATATATAATTTTATTTTATAAACAAATTTAGTAAAAATGCATATAACAATCCAAAATTTCAAAGAGTTAAGGTGTTCCTTGATGATAAGCAACACAGATAATAGAAGATGCCAAAAGATTGCAGCAATACCATATATCACTAGAACTAATGCCAACAAGAACCAGAGAGAATCACAAGACATGTTTGACACAAACTAATCAGCCCATGATTTTTATCGGAGTTACCATTTTCATTTAAATCTAGATATTTTCCTGTTTTATTTTTAACCTCAAAAAGGTAAAAAAGTCAAAACACACCCATGCAAGCAAACAAAACAAAAACAATCACGCATGAATAGATATTGAAACAAAACACAATTAGACCTCCAAACAGTTTGGGTTAATTATATCTCACCACAGTTTATGCATTGCAGATGCACCAGTGGCAAGAGATATGCAAGGAAGGTCCTCTCCCCAGATTTCATTTGCTCGATCCTAATAATAAAACAATTCACATCAGAATATTTTCCACATACCACCTCGAAATTCCAAAAATAAAAAATAAATAAATAAATAAAAAGAGCGAAACTTGGCCTTGTCAAAAATAGTAAAAGCAACTGTATCAGTGCTTGGAAAAACCTCAAAAACCAACAATCCTTTCCATGATCACTAAACAATTTTAGAGATTAGAATGAATGTCTTAATCAGCTAGAATTCCACAAATCCTGCAGAGCCAATTAGCTGTCCTGTTTTCCCTTATTTTCATTCTTATGTTGATCAAATGAATTTATTATGAAGAAAAAATATCATAACATAATTTATTATAAAATGAAGCAATAATTAAACCACTGTAGCTAATCACTTGTTACGATAAGGATATGGCTTCAAAAAAGGGGTTATTTACTGAAAGCCACCTTTCTGTCTGATTATTAAACTCAACCCTGAGTTGTCATTATTATGTCGATCAAATGACTTTATTCATGATTTTGAGTTGTGAATTATGAGGAACACTTCACTCTATAATTTATTCCTCTTTTTTATTCATAATAATAAATCTGGGTCTGCAGTGGGAAACAGAAGGATGCCTTACTTGAAGATAGGCCAGGAGAGACTAAAAAATCAATTAGAAAAAAAAAATTCCTTCCTGGACCTATCTCTGTGACAGGCCCAATGCTATATGTCAGGTTGCCTCCAAACAACATAACAACTCAAAATATGTGCAAAGTAAATTGCAAGGCTATACCAGTAAGATGCGAACCAAACTTGAAGTTAAAATGATGTTAAATGTATGTTGAAAAAACAAAACAAAAAGATAAGAGAAATAAAGGAAAAGAAAAAAAAAATTAAGATTTGTAGAAAATCACGAGAGATATAGTTCCTGAACTCAAGGTTTTGTGTGTTTAATGACTTGATTGAGTTTAATATATTTTTATAACCATAATATTCACAAATTTCAGGAAAGGGTATACTATCACAGTTATGCATTAGAGGTTCAAGGAAATGTCTCAGGAAGAGAGATCACTGGTCCAGGAATATATGGCATGACAAATGTCAACATCACAGAGAAAACAGAAGCATATAGTTTTGCCAAACACATAAATACACCATTATTAGGAAAAGTAGGAAAAACCAAGTGTTTTCAGTATGACCTTCAAACGTCTGAACATGGCAGCAGAGTTGTTCCATGTACCATCAAGCAAAACAAAGTGCAAAGTTCTATCTCCATTTGTCTGTGCAGAATCAACATGAAAATTACCACCTTGTTGAACTGAAATAAGAAGTAAGAAATTGCACATTAAGTAGAGCAAAGCTACATTAATGACACACAACAAAAAGAAAGGAAAAAAAAAAAAAAAGAAAGGAAAGAAAAGATCCTACAAAATGAATTGAAATTTTCTGTCAATTATCTTTTCAGTTCTCACAATGCACCAAGGATAAAGTCTGGCATGATGGCCAAGGCTTGATTCAAAAAATGGTCAGAGATAGAGCGAACTGCAAAGTAGAATTCACATAGGCAACTCCCAATGGTCATAATAGGGCTTTCTTGGAATTAAAATAAAAATCAAAGACCTTCATTTTCACATAATTTATTTGACAGGCCAAGATTAAAAGAATTTTTTTGGGCCTATTTTTCTTTAATAAAGCTACAACCCAGCAACATTTTCAAAAAATGTTCGCAAAAGGTCACAAGAGATAAGGTGCTCGCGTACATAGTATATGAGGAACTTTTTCCCATAAAAATATATTTGCAAATGTATGAAAAGACAATCAGCATGATTCATGATTTTTTAAATTAAAAAAGAAAAAGAAAATAAGACCATGTTCAGTTTGCATTCTTGACCTGGTGAAGAATCTTGACTAAAGGTATCATGAACCGACTTTGTTGGTGCATTCTTGTTGGGATAAAGGCACCAACCCTTGTCTTTCACTGAAATCAATGTAGAATGCAATCAGAATTCTGTCATTTTGAAGGAATGGATACTAAGAAAACATCAACTTAGTCCAAGAATCATGGCCAACAAATATATTTGACACACATTCATGTAATAAATGACACCTGATGATTGCAGTTAAATTAGCAAAAGTGAATTCCGCAATACTACAACTGTAATATGCATTACTGATGCAAATATTGAGCAAGGTAAGTATAGGAAGTATTATAAATGACCAGGAAGCCAGACTCAAGATCTAATATAGTTATTTGGTAAGATTCTAACTCAGAAATTGCCTAGGAAAATAATTGTTAATTTTTTAATACTGTTTTATGTTTTTCTTAAATTTTTAAGTCAGGCAGTTCTATAATTTTTTATTTTGGGCCATAAAGTGGGCTATCAAAATGGACTTTTTTTTGTGGGTTGATTTATGTAGTTTAAGTCATGTTTAATAGATCAGTCAAAACCTGCAAGCTTAAATGCATTCCACATTATTTGTTCAAGCTCAAGAATGCCATAGAGGCACAAAGTTGCAGCTTGAACACCAAATACTTGCCATAACAACTTCCACGTGTTATTCTGTCATAGAAAATCCTGCCAAAAGAGACTGTTGTTCGTGACCCTTGAAAAAAACTAAAACTAAATGTACATGAAATGATTATATAATTCAAACCTTTGGGTGCATATAAACTAGAACCGAATGCCATGCCAGAGAGAGCAGGGTATGAGTTTAGAGCACATGCAATCTTCTAGAGGAAGCCAGCACTAGAAATTTGTAAACATGTAAAAGTAAACAACTCTTCTGCGATACATAAAGTTTACTTTGATTTCATGTAAAGTTTTAGGAGCATCATATTACCCAATGAAACATTTTCATTTGATAAGGAAACCACATACCTTCTCCCTACTACCTAGCAAGCGACATGCTATTTTCACAGTTTGATTTGAATAGGTCATTGCGAAGTCACATACCAGTGGAACTTACAATTGGTGAACATATGCCAGAAGTGGTGATACCCTGATTCTACGTGGATGTGGTGATGAATGCATATGTCTAAATCGGCATAACTAAAAGGTGTAGCAATTGTGTTTGCATGGAGATGAGCCCTATACATACTATTACTAGCAAATCTGAAAATAATATTTGTTGTATAAATTTAGAAGTTGCTTTAAACAGCCTTTTTGAACGACACATGTAAGTGAGCGCTGTGGGATTAGCACCTTCATACAGTTGTTAAATGAGGATGTAATCATCATTGTATTTATACACATTTCCTTTTCGGTAGATAAAGTATCCATGTGTCAGACGTAGGGGGACGTTTTGTTATTGTGTCTGCCACACCAAGTTTCATAGTCTTCTAATGTATCATAAGATAGAACCATAAGAAATCCCTTATCAAGACCTTATTTATTCAATTCCATAATAGAGAACACGGCTATAGATTCCAACCACATAGCCAACTGTATAAGAATTTGTCTTAAATGTGACTAGTTGCTTTAGGTCAATATCATTAGCTGGTTATATAGCTGTCTTCGTGGTATATACTAGAATCAAGTATTTTTTACTACTATGTAGCAGTAGCACTATCATATTGGTAAGCTGATGTTTGTGGTTGATCTTAAGAGGAGCTAAGTTTTTTAATATCCCGACTGTTAAAACATCTTTGCACTTCCCTCTCTTTTATTGCCACTGCTGCTGGTATGCTAGCCTAGCATTTAAGAAGGGGATGATCTAGTTGTATGATGTGATTATGCAATTCACTAGAAACATGTGAATTGTATTATATTTTGTTAAATTGGGATTAGAATGGGCTTCTAATACTTATCAAAAGAAAAATAAAAAATAAACAAATTAGACTCTGCTATTGAGTGATAAACTTTATTATTTGACATGAGTGGGCCTCACCCATCGTGGGAGTAACGGCTGTAAATTCATCAAAAAATAATGCGGATTTACCAATTTCCTTTGTTGTTGTTTTTATTAAGGAAAATATATGAATCAAAACTATTAAATATTCCAAGATCAAGTTGATAGCTGTAGTTTTGTGGTGGAAAGAAGGCTTTACTGGCAGCTAATTTTGACTTATCTTTTCTCTTTTCTTGGAATATCATTTCACGGAATGTCTTTTTGAACCTCTATCGTTTGGGCATGTAGTTTTATACTATGGTATTCATTGCAAGTTCAAATTCTGATGTATGGATTACTCAATTCAACTCAACTCAACAAGCTTTAGTTCTAAATTATGTAGGAACTATTTTTCAAAACTATGCTTTTTTTGTATGTTTCTATAAATGATGTGTTGCTTGATTGAGTGGTGTTTGAACTAATAATGACCAACTTGAAAATTTAATCACGAGAGTTTTGCTATTTCATCCCCAAGTCTTGTTTTTGATTATTTGAATCTTCAAAATTCTTAAATTTAGTTAGTGTACATTTCATTGTCAAAAAAACAAAGGAACTGGCCTCTTTTTGGTAGATTTGGTGGTTTTCAATTCTGCAAATTCGATTCTCTGAAGAAAAGCTTGTTAGATGGTTTCCTAACTTCTATAGATATTTCAAGGGCAGTAAAAAATTTACTTTTAATCTCAACATTTAGTATCTCAGTCTTGAACTATTCGTCTAGGGATATATGATGGAATAGGGACAAATTCATATTAACCATAGATTGAGTGATTGTACACATGGAACGACTTTTTTTTTTTCCCTTCTAGATACATAAATATATATACATACACACACATTCAATACTTAAGTTACCCAATGCCAATATTATAGAACTATAGAAAACCAAATCCCAGAAAGGAAACCAACTATCATTTTAGCAAACAACTTCTAGCTAATCCAAATGAAAGAGCATCTCAAATCACATTGAAATCTTTTCAGCATTATTGCACCAAAAACTCTCTAGGAAGAAATACATTTTAGATATAATGTATTTTATGGGGTACATTGTGGTTGAGATGTAAAATTTGCCAACAACCCCATAGTTTATCAATAAAAACAAATGAATAGATATATTTAATTTGATGTACAACCAGAAAGAATGATAGGGAAGGAGGGAAACAGAACGAACAGGAGAAGAAGAAGGAGAAGAGAGGGAGAAACCTATTTCAATCATTGGTAATGAAATTTCAGGCTTTCACAATCCAAAAAAGAAAAATAAGAAATTACATGTTCCTTCAATCGTTCTATAGAAACCCATTTCAATCATTGATTCATTGATTTCACATAAATGAAAACCCTACAACATAACAAAATAAACCCTAGAGCTAGAGGGAAATGGGGAAACAGAGAAACATAGAGAGAGAGAGAGAGAGAGAGAGAGAGAGAGAGAGAGGGACAAAGATAAAGAGAAGAAGAGAAATAGAGAGAGGAAGAGAAAAACCTCAATGTTGAAACGATGCGATGCGAGCGGCGGTGGCGATGTAATGATGTTCGACGGTGGAAGATTGACGGTAGAAGATCGACGGTGAGCGACGGTGGAAGACGAACAGTGAGCAACGGTGGAAGATTGACAATGGAAGACCGACAGTGACTATGAACGGCGAATCAGCTATGGTGAGTCTGTGTGAGAGAGAGAGAGAGACAGAGAGAGCAAGAGACTGAACTTGTTTGGGTGTATGTAAAGACAAAAAAATATGAAAATATGAAAATAAATAAATAAATCATAATTAATAAATGGGGCGGTAATGTGAGATTATTCCCATCAAAAATAGATGTGTGTTTTATGAAATTTTTTAGTCGTCAAATTTAATCGTTAAAAATATAATTTATTGTACTTAAAGAGAGATATGAGAGGAAAAATGATGAAAAAAAAAATTAATAGTTTATTTTTTTTCATTATCACCTAATTTGTCAAAATTTTCCCTCCAAACTTAGTAACAAAATAATTTCCTTACTAAAAGGTTTCAAAATATTAAAAATTATTAATAACGAAAATATGTTTCTCATCAAATAATCTTAAAATATTTAAAGTTTTTTGAAAAAAAAAATATAATATTATTGGTGACAAAAATATATTCCTTACTAATAATTTTATAATTGGTGACAAATTTTTTTCTCACCAAAAGTCTCAAAATTTTGGCGCCACCAAAAAAAATTAGTGGGAAAACTGTAATGCCCCGAAATAATTTGACATGAACTACCCACAAGTAATCAACATTCACTCAACAATAACAATAATCTACCCATCTTTACATATTTGATTAAAGGAGTTTAATACAAAAGTCTCACATGTGGTATACATTCAACGATATAAGAGAGCACCTGAATCTATAGTATGTGAAACATCTAGCAGCAAACAAGATAAATAAGATGCCCTTACGGGCTACAACTTCCAAGGCTTAAGCCTGGTTACACAAAAGTTGTCTCTCGAACCCAAACCAAAAATAGCCCTCGGCTTTGCAATTAATCACAACAAAATAAGAGTACACTACTCTTCTCAAAATACTTCCACGCCCTTAATTCGGCGGGATCACCACATCTTTACCTGCACCAAAAACCTTGGGGGTGAGCATATAGCCCAGTAGAGAACCCTTAACAAAGTATGTACATTTATGCAAGATTCACAACATTTTATGTAAATGCATATGTTATGCCATGCCATTTGAAAGAAAATCTTATATTATGCTTTTCTTGAAAATCACTATGCTTTCAGTCAACATTTATGCAACCTCATAAATTCCCACACTTCCAATTTTAAATCATAAGGGGGCAGTAAATACACACTACTACAAAAATAGTTAAAGATCACACTTTGACAAAAAAAAAAAAGATCTCACTTTTATTGGAAGTGTGATAAAAAAAATTAGATTGATATTTTAATCACACTTAATTTGATTGAGTGTGATAATATTTATTTTTTATGTCACTTTTTAATTAAGTGTGATTATATATATATATATATATATTAATCACACCTTCTAATTAAAGTGTGATTATATATACACTACTACTTTTTAATCACACTTTTTAAACAAGTATGATTATATATATATTTTTTAATCACACGTTCTAATTAAAGTGTGATTATTTATATATTTTTTAATCACACCTTTTAATTAAAGTGTGATTATATATACACTACTACTTTTTAAGTAAGTGTGATTATATATGTATATATATATATATATATTTTTTTTTTAATCACACATTCTAATTAAAATGTGATTATTTATATATTTTTTAATTACACATTCTAAGTAAAGTGTGATTATATATGGTAATCCCTAGGCTGGTGTCTGCAAGTAGACTCTACGAGTACTACCAAACTGTCATTTTTACCGGTATTAACCGGAAGGCTCGACACCTATCCGCGCAGTTTTCTGGTCTTTCACCAAGGACACTCAGGCCATCTTATCAAATACAACTACACTCCCTATCCGGACTTACCACGTATTTACCCTTTTAATATTCTTATAGTTCTCATTACCATATAACCTTTCTCAATGCCAATGTTTTTCCAAAACTCGTGTCAAGATGTATAAGGATGACAAAGTATACATGAGGAGAGGATGCAACAATGATATACCATAACTTTCCTTTCATTCTTTTTCTTCCAATGCCAATCACACAAAATATTCACATGCATAACCAAAGCTATCAATATGGCAATAACTTCTCATCATGTATAGTTCGTGGCATTCAATTCATATCAAGACTAAAAGAAATTTTCAATATCAACTATCAAGATTTCAATCCTCCAATCCATGATGCTCAACAATTATCATATCACAAAAATATATATTCTTATGCTCTTAGTAATAGTTTTGAAAATAAATCCTCTACTCTCTACATCAAGAGGATTGTCAACTTCTCTTTTCTACTACATTATGAAACCCACACTCACACACCCATTTAAACACAAGAAAAGATGTTTACTCCATGGATTTCATGTTTTCACAAAAAGCCCCAATTTCTAGGTTTTCACAAAATCTAAACATTTTTCATCTTCTTTATGAACTCTCTCCATACATATCAATCTCAATCTACAAGGTTCCACACCACTCAAATATTCTTTAAAAGAAGATAGGATGAGTTTGTCTTTAAGCAAAATCAACAATTTCATGAGCCCTAGACTCCATTTTCGAAATACATAGAGGGTTTCACAAAAATCAACAAAAACTTGCATAAACACACATATAACTCAAAGGAAACCCTACCTCAAGCTCAATGGAGAAGATAAAATGAAACCCTAGCCCTTGAAAAGGAGAGAGAGAGCTTTATTTTCTTCAATCCAAGTGAAGCCCCAACCTTAGATCTTCAAGATCTTGAAAGAGATGATGATGTTCTTGACCCAAGATGAGCAAAATCAAAGAGGTGTAGATGTTTAAGGTGTTTTCTAGAGAGAAATGTAGGTTTTAGAGTGAGAGGGAGATGAGTATAATGAGAGATATATTCGAATCAAAATGATACAAAAAACAGAGTTCGGACTGCCCAATTGGCCGCTCGTGCACCCTTCCCTACCGCTCGTGCGGCCCACTTTGACCGCTTGTGCGCTCTAGACAGTAGCAAAATTTCTGGGTGTCAAACTTGGCCACTTGTGCGGCCCCTCCCACCACTCGTGCGGTACAATTCCGCATGTGTAGTCCTGGCCCAGCAGCCCAAAGTTTCAACTTCAACCCCAGCACCTCGAACTCACCCGTGCACCCTCCGGGACAAACAAAAATTCAACACCGAAAGAAAAGGAATTTGGAAACCATTTCCGGACACTTCAATTCAACAAGAATAAAAAGAGAATGAAGCGAAGGAAAGGAAGAATAAAAAGAAAAAGAAGGCCGGTCGTCACAAAAACCTTCGATGACGAAACTTAATTTTTCCTCATCTAAAAAGAAGTATTTATTGACGAAAATAAATTTTGTCACCTATTATTTTATTATTATTATTATTATTATTATTATTATTATTATTATTATTATTATTATTATTATTATTATATGTGACAAAATTTTATAATTCGTTACGAATTATTCTTATTTAGTGACGAAATTTATTTTCTTCACTACTTTTCATCACCATAAGTTACTTTTATTGTAGAAGAGAGAGAAAACAGAGATCGACATAAAGAGAGAGAGAGAGAGAGAGACGAAGTTGAAGTCGAAGTCGAAGTCAAAGTCAAAGTCATAGGGCCACGCTTGTCGAAGTCAAAGGGAAAGTCAAAGCCAGCGACAAAGGATCGAAGGGGCCACACTTGTCGAAATAGTCAAACAGAGGATCGAAGTCAGCGAGAGGTTCTCTCATTGCTCTCCCTTTCGTTTCTTCTGCATTTAGGACAAAATAGTGCTGTATCCATTTGTAAAGAACCATATCCCGGTCGTATCCCACACTCGTACCCATGTTGTGTTGTTTCGACATAGGTACCTCCCAAATTTCATAGAGTCTGTATAACAAAGAGTACACCCTTTTGAAGGGTGTGCATATTCGAATTTCCCATGATTTAATGACATTAACAAAATAGATATCAGGTTGAACTCAAAAAATGGATTCTTGTCACAAAGTTTAGTTCTAAAAGAATGTTTCACCTAATTAAATAGTCTCTTCTATTTTTTTTAATTGATATTTAAAATTTTTACTTTGTGATTGCATGTCCATTAGGGTATACAATTTAAATTAAGTGCGTGCCATGATATTGGCTCCTATGCTATATGGATTTGGGTATGAGTGTTGAGTTTGAATGTGTATTTAGAGGTCGGATTCATCAAATTTCAAAGGATAAATTACACTGACACCTCCCGAAGCTTTTGTTTAATACGAATTCCCTCATCATATTTGAAAAATTACACTGACTCTCCTGTTAGATTAAAATGACATTTATTCCTTAGTCTTTATACATATAAAATAATACAGATATTTTATTCATGTCACTTCAAGGGAAATAACAATCATATTCTTTTGTTTAACTCATACAAAAAATTTAGTTTTTTTTTTAAACAATTTTACTCAATTTTTTAATATTTTAAGCAATAATTTTATTTTTTTTAAACACAGCTAATCTAAATATACTTAAGAAGTATAATACTTTTTGATTTTTTTTTTTTAAATTCACCAAATACAAAAAAATATAAAAATTCAATACATATCTTATTTTGTTATATTCAATGAATTTTTTTTTAATTTTTTTTTTTTGGGTACAAATCTTATACTTATTAAATATTAGATTAAATTAATCTAATCTAGATATAATAGTGGAAATAAAAATGAAAAATTATATTTATATATATAAATTTACACAAAAAATATCATAAAAATGCTATGATAGTGATATTGTTGCAAATATAAATCATATTTATGGGTTTTTTGTTTTAAAATGACAGGTCACCATTATGTATTTGAAAATTCTATATAAAATTTATGTTTGTGTATCATCACTCAATAAAAACATATTCAGGTAGAATTTAATGATGGAAAATTGTAGAATGTAGTCCTGACGATAAGAAAAATAAATGGTAAGAAAAATGACAGGATAGTCATTTAGAAAATTTTAGGATAAATTACACTGACACCTCCCTGAGGTTTCTGTTTAATACAGATTTTTTTCTCACGTTTAAAAAATTACATTCCCCTCCTTGATGTTTGTAATCTCATTAAAAATGGTCCCCTAGATAGCTAATGTCATGCTCTAAAATTTTTTAAATGACCATTTTCCTCTTTTTTTTTGTCTACCATTTCTTCTCCCTATTATCTGGATTACATTCTACAACTTTCCACCATTAAATTCTACCTGAACATATTCTTGTTAAGCGATGACATACAAAAATTAATTTGATATAAAATTTTCAAACACAATGATATAGCTTAATAGTGACTTTTCACTTTAAAACAAAACACACCCATAAATATGATTTATATTTATAACATCACTATCATAATATTTTATGATATTTTTTGTATAAATTTTTATATATAAATATAATTTTTCATTTTTATTTCCACCATCATTTTTCTTTCTTGTCTATTCACCTACATTTATTATAATATTACCAAATACCATCATTCACATTTATTACAGTATTATTGAATTTTTGTATTATTGAATTTTTGTATTTTTATATTTTTTTGTATTTGGTAAATTTAAAAAAAAATCACCAAAAATTATACTTCTTAAGTATATCTAGATTAGGTGTATTTACAAAAATAAAAAAATTGCTTAAAATATTTTTTTTCAAAAAAATCAGTAAAAATAAAAACACAAAAAAAATAAAGAAATTCAATTTTTTGTGTGAGTTAAACCAAATAAGATAACTGTTATTTCTTTTGAAATGACATGAATAAAATATCAGTATTATTTTATTATTTTATATATAGAAAGGCTACGGGGTAAATATGACATTTTAATTTGACAAGGGGGTAAGTGTAATTTTTCAAACGTGAAGAAGAAATCTGTATTAAACAAAAATCTCAGGGGGAGTCAGTATAATTTATCCAAAATTTTAAGGCAAGACATTAGCAATCCAAGAGGCAATTTGGAGATTACAAATCTCATGGAGGAGAATGTAATTTTCTAAATATGAGGGGGAATCTGTATCAAACAGAAACCTCGGGGAATGTCAATGTAATTTACCCAATCTCAAAATTAAATATATGAAACTCTGCGCGTGCGCACACAAAAAAAATCATATTTTTATATTTTTTATTTGAGTATTATGTGTAATGGACGGTATCAAAAAAAAAAAAAAAAAAAAAACTAAAACTTATTGAAATCTTGGATTTTTTTATTTTTATGACAAAAGTTGAGTCCCTTGAAAGGGCCGTTTATTCATAAATCCCTCTTCAGCTCGTTATGTTTCACTTAATTCAAATTATTTTCTTATATTCCAATAAGTTCTATGGATGACATAGTTACCAAAATACTCGTAATAATAATATTCACATTGACAGTGTGAATGTTACATTCACACTGTCAATATGAATGTTTAAGTTATTAAGAGTTCAAAAAATATTTATAAACGTAAAATTATCTATAAAATTCCTTAAACATGAGAATTGTGATTTGGTGGATCAAATATCCAAATAAGAGGACATGTTTAAATGCAAAAATATATTATAGATTAATTGACATATAAATACTTAAAAAATAATTTCCTATCTCCCATTTTGAAAACATATTACCGAAATCTAGGTCTTTGCACATATTCTCGAACCCACCATGTTCCTTTTAGAAGTTGAGTATTGAAAATATGATTTCAAAGTAAAAGTTATGCTTTCAAAGTAAAAGTAAAATTGTGCTTTAAATGCATAATTTTAATTAATGTATTGTTAAATTTTTTACATTTGCCCGTTTGAAACACAATTTTAAATCTAAAGTTGTATTTTGACAACACGACTTTAGGATTTGAAATATATAAGTTCAAAAGTATTTGCATTTGGTAATTGGTTATTAATAAAAGTTGCTTTTGATCTTGAAATCTTTTGTATGATTGGATAGCAACAGGACGAGTGACAGTTAAGATTGATGTGTTTAGTTTTGGAGTAATTTTAATGCAATTGATTCCTGGAAGAAATGCGGTATTTGAACTTGAGCCCCAGCAGGATGAGTACATTGATCTCATCACATGGTTTCGTAAAATACGTATTTACAAAGGCTCATTCCAAAAAGCTATCGACCCAACAATTGATCTTGACGAAGAAATACTGGTGAGCATCAACACTGTTGCTGAGTTGGCTGGTCATTGTTGTGCAAAGAACCCCTCACAGAGGCCCAACATGGCCCATGTAGTCAATGTACTTTTATCACTAGTTGAGCTTTGGAAACCATCAGACGCTCATTGTAAGGAGCGATTTGAATTCTCTGGAGAGGTCAAGTCGACACATTATAGCCATACATTCCAAAATGAGTGGCCACAATTTTGTCACGACACTGAAAATTCTAGTCACAATTTTGGGGAACCATTACTGGCTCATGGTCTTAAAATACCACCATCAACGACAATTTAAGCGCTGATCATGGGATCAAAACTATCCTAAGAAACATATGTAAAGTGTCTTATACTTTGTTTGTTTTGACAAAAAAAAAAAAAAACTCATAAAAAATAATTTTCTATATTTGGTTACAATATTAAAACTTACGTGCTAGCGATTGTATTAATAGTTCTAGTGGTAGGATAATGGTAGTGGTGATGGGAGCGGCAAAGGTGGTAGAAGAGGTTGAGGTGGTGGTGGGGTAGTACTGGTAGCGATAGTGATATAGTGGAGGAGGTTGTAGTGGAGTGGTAGCACTAGTAGTAGCGATAGTGATATAGTGGTATTGGTAAGACTATAGTTGGAAAAATATTTTTTTCTTGTTTTTCATCCAAATAAGTTTGCTTTTTTGTTGGCTACGGAAAAACATTTATCATTGGTTTTTATTTTTTATCTAGTACACATAAAAATAAAAACAAGAGTCCAAAATATACAAAGTGTTAAAAATTTCAAAAAATACTTGAAAATAAGTCAAAAGTATTAAGAATGTTTGAAAAGTAAGCTCTCCCAAATTTAACATCAACAAGTGTACAATAGAAGAGAGTGTATAATATGTAAAATACAGAAAATTATATTATGAGGTTTAGGTAAATAGATGTATTTTCTTAACTTGATTTCTATTGATTAAAACAGTAGGTCCTAATGTTTTTGTGTTAGTTTAGAAGAAACAACATGATAGATGTTAGGAGTGTTTAAATTATCCAGTGAACTGAAGAATCAAACCAAATCGATCTCTTTGGGTTAGATTGATTTGGTTTTCTAAGTGCACTGGCTTGGTTCTGGGACTTCAAATCATTAAACCGATACGATTGGGTCGGTATTTGGTAAGGCTGTGCAAAATACTTCCCAATCTGCAGCAATTCGCCCGCTAACCGCGGGTTAGTTTGATCTGCGATTTGAAATTTATAATCTACCTCCGAAACCATCCTGCTTTGCTATAGTTGATAAATATATATATATATATTATCTATAATGATGTAGCATCTCGGGTCTTAAACCCGACTTGAACCTACATATATAGATGCCCCGATACACATTCGAACCCTTGATTTGATGGATTGTATTTTGTTGAGTTGGTTGAGTTAGCGTTAATTCCTATTTAGCATGCAACTTAGAAGGGATCATGTTTCACCAGGTGCGGCCGCATGCGCAAAAAGGGTTTCCCGCACAAGCAGATTGGTATAGGAAGCGTGAGGTTTGCTGAGCGGAACCCCACACGTGCGGTGGTTTTTTCTGCATGTACAGCCACCAGCTCCGCACATGTGGCAAGGGTTGGCAGGGCTCAACTTGGATTGCGTGAAACCACAGGTGCGGCCAATGGGCATGTCACATGTGGCAAGGAGGCTCCGCACATGCGGCGATCAACTTTGCACATGCTGTCGAGGTTGAGAAACTGCACATGGTAGCCTCTCAGCCAAGAGTTTTATGACCCCCTCTTCTATTTCAGCACATTTCTCCCTTTTTCCTCGTTTACTCTCTTCACTCTCTCTCTCTACATATATATATATATATCTTCTCTCTACATTCTCTCTTTCCACTATAACTCTCAACTTCAATCTTCCATTTGGAGCCCTTAGTGTTGGAATCAAACTCCGACCCTAGTATTAACGTTGTAGAGCTCGATAAGGGTTATGTTTTCATCCAAACCCAAATTTGATTAAGGTAATTTCAAAATTTTGTCTCTCTCCTTCTGTAGGGTTTTCCTTTCATTTGGGGTTTATGGATGTATATATGGTATTTTGATACACAAATGTTGAGTTATTGATAGAGGTTTGAAAAATTACATGACAGAGGATTATGGTTTGAGAATAATTACTTATTTCTCTAAAATTTTCTTGTAGAGATTGATACATTATTGTAGAGATTGATACATTAGGATGACAAAAACTTATTTTTATGCATTATGAATTATTGAATTTATGCGATGAAAACTTATTGTTGAACTTACGTTTTATCGAAATTGATTAATGGCATGAGTTGCATTATATCATCTAAATGTTATGGTTTAAATTGAATAGAAATGGTGTATTCGGATCATGTATAGATGAGATTGAGAATGAGATAATTTGGCTCAATAGTCCACAATGAAAGATCGGAAACCCGCGCGGTGTAGGTCCCAAGTTCATTCCAGTTAGAAACCAATAAATTTGGTAGTGTTTAGGTGACGTTTAGCGATGATCACTAGTAGAGTGTTGCTTCTGATAACACACTAGTTTAGGTAGTACTTAGTGATGACAACTCACATATATATGTACTTGAGAGGTTTCATCGAGTTAATTATAATAAATGTGAGAAAACGTTGTCTGAATGAAAAATGTTTGGATTTAGTCATTGAATGGATGAAAACCTTTTACGAAATGAGAAACCATTTTGAACATATTACATATGCAGCATCATGATCATATGCATGTATAGATACATAACACATGATCATGATGCTGCATTAAATAATGTTTTACTCTTTGTTTGTTTTATGTTTAAATATTAAAGACTTGTTTATTTTAATTATTTATTGTTGATTGAATCACTTATTTTTAAGGGATATTTACCAATAAATCTCATCTCGCAAACAAGTACTCCAATTAGTCCCAAATTTTTTCTATTAATCTGTTAAGTCCTATTGGTGGAGAGTTTCTTTTCGTGCGGTTCTATTTTTTTTATTTTGGTAGTGTTTTGGTGGACAACTATACCATTTTACTAATGTGACAGGTATGATGTGATACTCCAATGCAGCAGGTATTGATGTGACACTTCAACGATGTGATACTCCAAAGAAAAATTAGAAACTCCCTAGTGTACTTTTCCTAAATGTGATAATATGGTGGGTATAATGTGACATTCCAAAACTTTTACTCCAAAAAAAATAAAAACTCCTTAATGTACTTTTCCTAAATGTGACAACTTGTCGAGTATGATGTGATACTTTAAAAAAAATAGAAACTCCTTAGTGTACTTTTCTCAAACGTGACAACGAGACGGGTATGATGTGATACTCTAAAAAAATTAAAAACTCCTTGGTGTACTTTTCTCAAATGTGACATGTGAGGCTCCAACATGGCGGGTTTGATAAAACTCCTTAGTGTACTTTTCCTAAATATGACAACGTGGCGGGTATGATGTGACACTCCAAAACTTTTACTCAAAAAAAAAAAACTCTTTAGTGTACTTTTTTCAAATGTGACAACGTGACGGGTATGATGTGACAACATGGTGGGTATGATGTGACACTTCAAAAAAAATAAAAACTCCTTAGTGTACTTTTCTTAAACGTGACAACGTAGCGTGTATGATGTGACACTCTAAAAAAAATTAAAAATTCCTTAGTGTTTTTTTCCCAAACGTGACATGTGACACTCCCACGTAGCGGGTATGATATGATACTCTAACATGGCGGGTATGATGTAACACTAAAAAACTCTTTAGTGTACTTTTTCTAAATGTGATACTCTAATGTGGTGAGCAAATAAGTCATTACATATCTAAAATGACTAAATGGATTACAAGAAAAAAATATGGGACTATATATATTGCAGGTTCAAAATATGGGACTTATTGGTCAATCTCCCTATTTTTAATATAGTGGAACCATGATTCCAACACAAACAAACCTGAGCTACATTGGGTTGGGTCGGGTTGGTTTTATTGCATGATTATTGGTAAGGGTGCAACTTGGGCGAGCTCAACCCAAGCTTAGTCTGAAATTTTTTAGGACTTTGGCAAAATATTTTTAAATTCGGAATGAATTTGGGCAAAAATTCAAAAATCCGAATTAAATTTGGGCAACCTTGAGCAAAGATATCAAACAACTCAAGCAACCCAAAATTTGAACTATATATAAATAAATATTTAATATATATATAAATTATTGGGGGAATTACTAACCAGTTGGACAAAAAAAAAAAAAAAAAAACCCAAACATGGAGGGGTGCTAGTGAGACTTGCACCCCTACAGTTTTTTATTTGCACCCCATTATAGAATCACTTGCACCCCCAATGTTTTTGCAATTTTTTTTTTCTGTCTCACTATTAAGTAATTCTCCCTAAAGTATTAGCTATTAGATGAAATTAAAGTAATTTAAATCGTTAGATTCACAATACAAAATTTTGCTTATTTATTATTTCTCACTCATAAATTGTAAAGGCTATCATAATGACATCTTTATTACATTATATAATTTTTTTAATATTATTAATGATTTTATAAATAAAAAAATTGTAAATAGTCTAATTTTAACAAATTAATTAACTTAGCTGCACTAAAAAAAGGAATTTGATGTGCAATTCGGGTAATTCAGATTTAACTCGGGTTGGGCTTGGGCAGGCAACCTCGGGGTTACAATTCGGATTTGGATGAGCCTGACAACTCTTAGCACAACTTGGGTTAGGCTTGAACAACCACTCAACCCGCCCGAACCCACCTGAGTTGCACTCCTAATTATTGGTTTGGTTCTAATTCCAACCACTTAGAACCAATTGTGTTTGGGTTGATTCTAAATTTACCAAGCCAAACCAAACTGACCCATGAACACCTTTAATACATGTTAGGTGATGAATAGTGAAAATCCTAAGTGATTCGTGATTAGTTCAAGATTTACAATATTCCAAATCCCAATTATTCAAAACAAACAATCTAAATCAACAAGCACATACGAAAGTGATTTAGACTGTTTGTTTTTCGGAATAAACAATAAATTGACACAAACGATTTTTACGTGGAAAAAATCACAATTGAAGAACCTTCAATTGTAATAAAAAACCACGGGCGAAACGCCACTAATCAATCCACTACTGAAGAAAGAAAGATTACAAAGATAATACACAAATTACCCAACTCAGTCAATTTGCCTTCGAATCTTCTGTAACTCTTTCACCAAGCCTTCGTCTCGGAACTGATTGATCTGAAGTTGAATCCACAACTTCGTTTGTCGAATAAACGACTACGTACAGAATCAAACGCCTTTTGAAACTCTACGTTTGAATCTTCGGAATCCACCGAAGAGAACTCTCTTGAATTATAAAGTAACAAGCTCCTTGATATATGTATCTCAGATCATGAGTGAAGAACTCTCTCAAAACATCAAGGAAAAACTCACAAAAAACTCAGAAGAAAACTACAAACAAGACCTTAGGACTCTTGAATAAGATCTAGGAAAAGTAATCCTAGAAAAAGACCCAACACGCGAATTTATAGAATCTGTGTTCGCGCGGTCCGCTCGAGCGTGGGAAGTCCCGCTTGAGCGGAGGCTTCAAAATTGTGTGATTCATATAGGCTTCACGCTCGAGCGGAAGTTTCCACGCTCGAGTGTCGAATCACACCATCTAGTACTTTTTCAGGCGAAGCAGAGATACTGTGAGCTTGCAATCCCCGCTCGAGCGTCACTTTCCCCGCTCGAACGGGGAGACCAAAATTGAAAAATTCTGGAAAACTAGATCCTGTTACATCCTTGGTTTTGATCCATGGAATTTGACAACAAAGGGTCCTAACAAATAGTATAAAATATTGCTCCAAAACTACCAAATAATCTCTCCTAAAAACAACTACAAAAGCCTAGTTAAATTAACATTTTGGTTAAAATAACCAAGTCCAATAGGATTAGGTTCATTCCACCGGGGTTAATCTCACATAATCAAAATGCCTCTGTGATGGGTTGCCTCATTTATGATAATGTTATATTGGCTCGTGAGGTTATAGAATACATTTGTAAACACATGAGGGACAAGCAATGTTTTTTCGGATTTAAACTTGACATGAAAAAGGCCTATGATTGGATCAACTGGTCTTTCTTGGTTAAGATTTTACGATTGGTTGGTTTTAGTGAGAAATGTATTCAACTAGTCAGTCAATGTTTTTCCACTGTAACCTTTTTGTTGTTGGTCAATGGGCAGCGATCTAAATTTTTATCGCTCAATGTTGGTCTTTGTCAGGATGACTGATGGTAAACGGGAGAGGGGTGTGTTCTCAATTGTGTTGGTACACAAAGTGAGGAATGGAATGAATAAACAAACTTTTATTCAATCACACAAACAAAGTATACAAGCAGAGCAAACTCTCTATATCTCTCATAACTCTCGCAGATACCTCCCACACTGGAGATTTATTTCTCCCACTCTATCTAAAACAATATATCAACACATCTATTTATAAGTTTTTTGCTCAAGTATAAACATGAGTTGGACACATCTAATTCTCCACGTTTTTCTTCTTTGCTTCATTGCTAAGCTTTGACCATCGCAACCTCCATGAAGTTTCTTCTATAGAATTCAACTTGGTCTTCAACTGTAATCACCGGTTTCATTGCATGTCGTTTCATTTTGTCCACTTTGAGTGTAGTGTTCGAGAGCTTTCTTTCAATTCCGATTCTTGTCTAACTCTGGGTTGAGCGTCTTTTGTTTCGGAGGGTGCACGACTGAGTCTGGAGTGCCTGGGAGCGAACCAAAAAAATTCTGGGTTGCTGGGCCATGGTCGCACGTGCGGGAAGGGTTGAGTTGGGAAGGTTGCACACTGCCTAATAAGAAGGTGCGGAGTGAGAGGCAGAGGAGATGGCCGCACATGCAGGGGTTGAAGGCCACACGTGCTAGAAGTAGGCTCCGCACGTACGGGGGCACGTACCGTACGTGCGGGACACTGGCAGTCCGAATCTCTGTTTTTTTTTTCTCTATTTGGCTGTGTTTCTATCACATTTGGGGCACTTCTCTCTCACTCTAAACATCATTTTACTCCTCCTTCTCTCTAAAAATTCTCACCAAACTCCAAGAACCCTTGATTTCTTGCAATCCTTTGGGCCTAGATCCATCTTCCCTCACAAGTTTTGAAGATCAAAGCTAGAACATTCCTTTGTGTGGTGGAGATTGAAAATCTCTCATCTTTGGCTCTAGGGTTTTGATCTCACCTCTGCAACAAGAAACTTGAGGTAGGGACTCCTTTGAGTTATATATACATGTTTTGCAATGATGATGTGTTTTAAGGGTTTTCTTGAAGTTATTTTCTTGCTTTTGATTTTGTGGTTCAAAATGTGGAGATTTCAAAAGTGGGTTTAAATCTCATTTTTTTCAATCCTTGAGGGTTCAATTTTCATTAACTTAAGAAAGATGATTTTGGTGAGGTTTCACCAAGGAAATAGAGAGATGTTTTAGTTTTGACGAAGAACCCTAGAAATTTGGGGGTTTTGGAACATGTGACAATACCTATGGATTTCCTTCTTTTTCTTGTGTTAAAGGAATGAATGAGTATAGATTTCATTAAATGGTTTGCATAAATGGCAACATTCTTGATATATGAGGATTGAGAATTTATTTTAAAATTTTTGTTAAATGCATGAACATGTATAGTTGTGAGGTGACTAATTGTTGAGTACCATGTTTTGTGAGAATTGTAAATCTTGGAAATTGACGTTCGAAAGATTACATATGGTCTTGAAGAGACTCAATTGTTAAGAATTGTGCATGATGAGGAAATATTGCTATGTGTTGATAGCTTTGGTTGGGCATATAGTTATTTTATGAAATAACTTTGGAGGGAGGAAAAATGGAGAAATGTTATGAGGCATTAATTATTGCATTACATATTCATTCAATTTATTATTATTATGCATCTTGAATTGAGTTTGGAAATGATTACATTGAGAAAAGAATATTTTGAATGAGAACTATTGAAATGTTATGGGGTAAATACGTTGGTAAGTCCGGAGAGGAAGTGTAGTTGAATTGATAAGTTGGCCTGAGTGTCCGGGGTGAAAGACCGAAAACACGTTCGGAGGAGGTACCACTTCCCTTCCGGTTAGCAACCGGTAAAGTGGGGTTATTTGGTAGTGCTTGTAAAGCCTACTTGCAGACACTAACCTAGGGATTACCTGAGTCGTATTTACCGCCCCATTGAATAAAACTGTAAACTTCAAAATTAATGAGATTTCAAGCTATTGACGAACATGGTGATTTTCAAAATAGCATGTAAATGAAATTCTCTTTAAATTGGCATTGTATGGCATTTGCATTTAATTATTGGAAATCTTGCATAATTGTATATACTTTGTAAGGATTCTCTACTAGGCTTTATGCTCACCCCTATGAGATTTTGGTGCAGGAAAAGATGTGGTGATCCCGCCAAGTTGAGGGCGTGGACATCTTTTGTGAAGAGTAGATGACTCTATTTTTGTTGTGAATTTATTTGCTAGCCAAGGGCTTAAATGTATGGGTTCGTGAAAACATTTTGTGTAACCGGGCGCAAGCCTTAGAAGATGTAAGCCTTTAAGGGCATTTTATTTATTTTGGGATTTGATGCTCTACATGCTATAGATTCATGTATTTCTATATCCTTGAATGTATAATTCGCATGTGGAACTTTTGTATAAACCTTGTAATTAATGATGTAAAGGTTGGAAGTTTGTTATATTTATTTAGTGGATGTTGGGTAATGTACCTATTTGTGTTGGGATATTTCGGGGCGTTACATCAACTTTTTTTAATTTTCTAGCAACTTCATAAGCCTTCTTCAATCCTCAATACCAAATTGAGTTTGGATTTCAAATACCTTTATTGCCATATCTATTCATATTAGTAATGCAAATTCTTTCTGAAGGTTTTGATCATCTGAGCTCTTAGAGCATTTGCAAGGGCATTGCTTTGAGTCATACTTCCCCACCAATTTCGCATCTACTTTTTATGGATGATTGCTTCATTGTTATGAAGTTTAACAGAGAGGAGGCATGGTTTTTGCTTTGGTTTCTCAATGCTTTTTGTGAGTATTCTGGCCTTAAAATTAATCACAGGAAATCTAAGTTATTTTTAAGTGCCAATACATTGCTTAAGCATAGAGTTTTTGAAGGTATGAGAGATGATCACACCATAATTCGACGGACTCTCTCACACCTAATCAAACCTTACTTTGGTTGGAGAACCTTCCTGTACAAGATGAAGCTATTAGAATTGATTCAAATTCAAATCCTAAAGGACACAACTCTATGAATGAAGGCATATGTTCGAATGGTCTTAACCTTTAGGATATAGATGCATTCAACATTTATAAATAGGTGATGTTATCAAATTTTATTTTATTTTTTTATTACTTCCAACTATTTCATTCTCTTGCTTCTATTGTAGTCCGAATCTTGTGCGTGATAAATACCTTCATGGGAACTTCGATCAATTTACCATTGTAAAGTTTATCTTTTAGTGGTATGAGAGCCTTGTTTACACATAATCACAGATGTAGAACTACTACCCAAAAGAACAAAAATATTCTGAAATCTTTTTACCAAAAATTCAATAAGTAATTGATCGACAAGCTTTGGCATTGGTTAATTCCATTTTTCTATTTAATTATCACCAATGCATTGTATTCCCAGAAAAATATCCAAAGAAAATAATAGTTTGTGGTGATATTGTACCGAACCTTGCCAAAAGTGTAGCCGAATTATACCGGTGGAAGAAATTTTACGAAATAATTTTCGGTTCCATTAACATCTCCACATTAGCATCATTTTGTTCTTCTCATAATTTTGATCACAACGGTGAAATTCGTTGTGAAAAAGGGCAAAGGATTGACCCAAAAGATCTGAATTTCAAAATTTGGTCTCCGACTCATATCACCGGAGAAGACAACCGGAGTAACATTGCTGCATCTATTTTGAACAATCAAGGAAGTCGGCCAAATCCAAAACCAAATAACAAGGATCCAAGAATTAGGCACACAGCAAGAAAATCTATTGCACTAGACTTAATTATTAAAAAGAATCAGATTGGGCCAACCCAGCAGGTGGCCCAACCTAGCACAGAGTCGCAGCCCAAAGCCACAGCCCACCCAGCGCTCAGACCCGCACGTCGACTCGCGTGTTGGCCCTAACCCGTGCCCGTCTACTCCGGGCGACTCGTGCTCGTCTGCTTCGCGCCTTGACCTGTGCGTTGACTCGCGTGTCAAACTGACCCATTTCCAGCCGGTTCAAGCCTGTCCATCCCAACCCTTGAACAGGCAGAACCCTTTTCCAAGGAGTTTTTCAACTCGTTCTCATTCATTTCAAAGCCATTTGCAGTCATTCAATAGCCAAAATCTCCAAAATTCTTTTAAGATTTTTTTTCTGTGGATCATTGTACTGAATTTCCGAAGATATAGTCAGACAAGGAGGCTATCCAAGGGTGTTACCTAAGGAAACATCGTTCCTTGGGCTTGTACCTGGTTTCATAAGACTCATAAGAAGAGAATTGGGTTTAATTAGTCATTGGGTTTTCATCATTCTTCTTACCCAAGGCAAGGAGACTGCGTTGCTTCGCCAAATTGATATTTTGCTTATCATAGGGGCGGACTCAACAACTACAAGGCTCAATCTTATTAAAATTGTTGCTGTGTTTAATTTTATTTTATTTTATTTTATTTTTGTGTATCCACATTTGTTCCTTTTATTGTAACATGTTTTTAGAATGGCTATTAAAAATGCTATTGATACTTCAAGAATTGAGATACTTAATGAAAATAATTTTTGAGCATGGAAACGCCATATTTCTTATCTTCTTACACATGAAAAAACTTTGTACACTTTATCCACTTATAAACCAAATAATGATTCTAATTGGTTTCAAAACAAGTGGATAGAGAATGATGCAATGACAAAGGAAACTATGTTACATAATATAAAAGACAACATTATTCCGTTATTTGAAGAACATGAAACTACAAAACAAGTGATGGAAGCACTAGAAAGTAAGTATAGAGTTTGATCAAACACTCAAATTCAATTGCTTTTGGACAAATACAATAACACTCGTATGAATGATAACGATAGTGTTGGTGATCATGTTAATGAAATGGAACTAATTGCTAAAGAATTGTCCAATGTTAATTACCCTCTGTCGGACAAGATGCAAGTCACTACCATACTTAATAGTCTTTCATTGTCTTGGGATTATGTTGTCACATCTCTAACTCATAGCGGACGAGAGATTTCAATGATGACATTGCATGTACTCTTAGTTTTAGAAGAAGAAAGAGTGATGCGAAGGCACAAAGAAGGATTGTCTTCTAACTTGTTGATGGCACAATCTTCGACACAGCCATAGAATAATTCCTACACACCATTCACAAGAGGAAGACTATTCATTTCAAGAAAAGATGGAAGAAGGAGTTCTAGAAAGGGTGGAAAAAACAACATAACAACAGAACAACAAGAACCAGGTTGGCCCATGCAATATTTGCGGTCATAAAGGTCACATCAAAGCCACTTGCCCTAATAACAAGCAAAAAAAGGATCCTATCCCCATTGCCATGAAGGTTTCTGAAGCAATGGTAATTGAACATTCATCAAATTCATGGTGGATTGATTCTACTGCAACTAGACATATAGTGCAAAGCAAAGAAATATTTGTGGATTTTACTTAAAAGGAGATTGGTGAACATAGAGTCTATGTGGGCAACAACTCTTACAGTGATGTTTTGGGCATCGGCAATTGTCAATTCTCTACTAATGGATCTTCCATCGTACTTCATGATGTGCTTTATGTACCCAGCATCCGATGAAATTTAATTTCAGTTCCAGTGTTAACCCAAAAGGGTTTTGAAATTACTTTTAGGCTTGACACAATGTTGATCAAGAAAGGAAATGTATTAGTGAAAGATGTATGGGTGAAAGACATATACTCTCTTCCTATTGATAATAATAAAGTATGTATTTCTGATTATTTGCATGTTTCTACTAGTAATAGTTCTTATTTATGGCATTTAAGATTAGGTCACATTAATAAAAATAAAATGTCTAGAATGTATGTTCTGATGATTTTTATACATGTGAACCATGCATTAAAATTAAAATGACTAGCAAGCCATTTTCAAAACATTGGAAATCATCGGAATTACTTGAAGTAATTCATTTTGACATTTGTGGCCCTTTAAGAACTAAGATTCATCGAGGCATGAAATACTTTATTACTTATACTGATGATTCAAGATATGGACACATCTACCTTCTTAAACACAAATCATAGGCAATTGAAAATTTTCAAGAATATAAATTAGAGGTAGAAAAGCAACTTGGTTGGTCCATTAAAAACTTAAATAATGATAGAGGTGGCGAATATGAAGCTATGGATTCTTTCTGCAAGGAGAATGGCATCAAATATTTGTTTACAATGCCTTACACTCTACAGCAAAATAGGATTCAAAAAGAAGAAATCGTACTCTAATGGAAATGACAAAGTCTATGATGGCTCATACTGACCTTTCTATTCATTTTTGGCGAGAAGCTTTGTCCACAATTGCGTACATATTAAATAGAGTTGAAACAAAAGCCAAACCTCTCACTCCTTATGAACACTGGAATGGTACTAAACCTAATATTCTAAATCTAAAAGTTTGGGGATGCAAATCACATGTACTTATTTCCAAACCTTTAAGGGATACATTAGGAAGTAAAACTTAGGAATGCAAGTTTATTGGTTATGTTGAAAATGGGAGCCGTTATCATTTTGACCATTCTAAACGTGGATTAATAGAAAGTAGAGATGCTATTTTTCTTGAATCCATTGATCTTGTTACTCCAATTGAGCAAATTGAATTGCTCTCTGAGGTATCTCCAAATTCTTCTCTTCCCTATTTGTCACAAGACCCACTAGTTCTCACCAATCAACCTCATAGTGGGAGGAAAAGAAAACAAAGTGACGTTTTACCTAATTCAAATCTTGAGATAAGTGGGAATACGAGAGCAAGACATCCATCTACGTTTATGTTTTTGAAAGACCATTATATTTTTCAACGTCCATCTACATTTTTGAAAGATCATTATGTTTTTCAAGTTGAAGAACTGAATAACTTGGTAGATGATCCTACTAGTTAAAATGAAGCAATGAGTAGCAGTGACGTTACACAATGACTTGAGGCTATGAATGAAAAACTTGATTCGATCAAGAAAAATGATGTTTGTGAATTAACTGATCTCCCGAATGAAAGAAAAGCCATTGGTTGCAAGTGGATTCTTAGAAATAAATTCAAAGTAGATGGGAGTTTGGAGAAGTACAAGGCAATGCTAGTAGCCAATGGATTCACTCAACAACCTGGAGTAGACTTCGTCGATATGTATTCTCCTGTTGCAAAATTTGCCTCAATAAGGATTTTAATGGTAGTCGTAGCCAGGATGGATCTAGAATTGCATCAGTTAGATATTAAAACAACTTTTCTCAATGGAGAATTAAAAGAGGAAATTTTTATGATGCAACCTGATGGTTTCCAGATCCAAGGCAACGAGGATAAAGTCTACAAATTGAAGAGATCCCTATATGGACTTAAACAATCTTCAAGACAATGGTACTTGAAATTTCACCAAGCCATCTTAGAAATTGGCTATGTTGTGAGTCCACTAAATCATTGTGTTTATATCTGGAAAAATGATGACAAGTTAGCAATGTTGTCTTTATATGTGAATGACATATTGTTAGCAGGAAATTGTCCAGAAATGATTATAAAAACTAAAACTTTCTTAGCATCTAGATTTGAAATAAAAGGCATGGGTCCTACAACCTACGTTCTAGGAATTAGAATTTCAAGAGATAGAAATTCAAAGCTATTATATCTAGATCAAGAAAAATATTTGAAAAAGGTGCTCAAAAGATTTAATATGGATAATTGTAATGCTTTAAGCATACTTGTTTGCAAGGGACAAAGCCTTAGTAAAATTATGAATCCCCAAAATAAGTCTGAAATTGAGGAAATGAGATATGTCCCATATGCTTAGGCCGTAGGCAGCCTAATGTATGCTATGACAAGCACAAGGCTTGATATCTGTCATGTAGAAGGATTGGTAAGTCGATTTTAATGCAATCTAGGTAACGAACATTGGCAAATTTTTAAAAGGTACCAAGGGTTTAAAATTGTGTTTTGGTTTGTATGATCTAGAAATAAAAGGATACACTGACGCGGATTTTGCAGGAGATGTAGATGATATAAAATCTACTAGTGATCATGTGTTCTTGTTTGGTGGAACAACAGTTTCTTAGTTAAGTAAGAAACATAGTTGTGTTGCAAAGTATACTATGGAAGCTGAGTACATAGCTTGCAGCATAGTGATTAGTAATGCCTTCTAGATAAAGTGATTTGTTGACAGTTTACAATTAGGTATACATGCCAGACCAGTCAATGTGTTCTTGTAACGCCCCGAAATAATTATTATAACCCACACATAATATCAATGAGTAACAACGGTAATGAAGTAATTATCTTTCATTCATTTCCCATTAAGTTTTACAAAAGAGTGACACATGCTGATATACATTCACAAGTCTAACCCTGAATCTACAGTATATGTTACAACAAGAGATGAGACATGAAAGTAAAACAGATAATAAATGCCTTAAAGGCTTACAACTTTCCAAGACGATGCTTGGTTTCAAACAAAAGTGAATTTAAAGTCCAATACAATTAAAGGCCCTTGGTCTATACAAAACATATACAAAATTAACAAAATGGAGCCCTTGTTCCAAGTCCTCCCAAGCTATTGCCTTGGCAGAGGCATGCCATTAGCACCTGAAATGTTTTTCCCATGTAGGGTGAGCCAAAGCCTAGTAGAAATAATCCAACATAGTATATGAATCTTAACAAAGTTATAATGTGAATGCATATGCAATGCTCATGCCAAAACATTTTATATCTCTTTCCAAAACTATGCAATGCCATGTTAATATCATAATTCATAAACCCTCTCCTTCACAATAGAAAATAGGGAAGTGAATCACACTCTAGGAATCTCAAAATTAATACAATCTTTCACGGAAATTTCGTCCACAAGAAACCATAAACGTAGGCTCTACAAGCACTGCTATTGCCATTTTACGGATATTTCGTCTGCGAGATCGACACCCATATATACGCACGGTTTTTAAGACATTCACAATGAACACTTAGGCCAACTTATTTCAATGAGACAAAACATGTTTCCCAAATTCACCAATTTTCTCAAAACGATAAATATTTCTAATGTATAAGTGTGAGATAATGCTCAATGCAAATGAATGAGAAATAGTTTAAATTCTCTTAATTCTCATGCAATTTCTACAACAATCATAGCTATCCTCCACCGATAGCCCAAAATAGATATTTATAAACAGATAAACAATTCCTAATAAAGATAAACTTTCCAAATTTCAAGAGGTAAGCGATAATACATATCCAACTCTACCATCCTTACCAATATCAACTCAATTTCACAATTTCAATATCAATTTGATAATATATATATAATCAATAATTGAGATATTTAGGGTAAAATCCATTTTTTTTCCAAAATCAATCCCAAGTATCAAAACCAACCATTTCTTCCCAACTCAACATTATTTTCAATATCACAATCATTTTCAAGGATCCATTTGAAAAACTCCTCTTTTGATTTTTAACCCAAAACCCTAGATTTGTTCCAAATCTTCAAAAATCTCAATATTGTTCAGAAATAACAAATAACTAAGTTAAAACTCATAAAAAGTGTGGATATATCCCTACCTCAAGCTTAGAAGACGAGAGAGAGAGTGGGAAACTCAAAGATGCCAAAAATAAACTTTGCTCCGATTAGAATGAAGTCCACGCCGAGCTCTACCTTTTTAACAAAGGGACACGGGTGAAAAGATTGACGGATCTGGGTGGATTTGAGTGAAATAGATGAGGTTTAGAGAGAGAGTGAGAGAAATTAGGGTTTTGAAATGTTTAGAGAGAGAGGGGTGAAAAAGTGACTTAGAAAAGTGACTTTACGAACTGATATATGCGCAGCTCGCTCGAGCGCAAGATGTGTCGCTCGAGCGACCATACACAATAAGTTGTACCGCTCGAGTGCAAGAAGCTTCGCTCGAGCGCAGAATATAGACTTCCAGTAGTTTTACAGACAGAAGACCATCGCTTGAGCACAAAAAGCTTCGCTCGAGCGAAAAATACAAACTCCCAGTATTTTTACAGACCTGCAAAAGTACTGGAAGCTTACAAAGACCGCTCGAGTACGAGAAGTGTCGCTCGAGCGAAGGAACATAATTCTAGGCAACAACAGTTTGAAAAATACGCTACCAATCTGTTCCAAACCTAACCAACACATCCCAAAAGCCAAACTCAAAGAGAGAAAAAGGGAAACAAGACATGAATAACCATATAAGACAATGAAACCCAAATTTAAAACATCAAATGGGTCAGGTCCAAACTAGAATCGCTATAATCTCCTCCATTTTAGAAATTTCATCCCCAAAATTTTAAACCAAACATTAAAACTATGTTTTAACCAATTACAACAATGATAGAATTCAAATTCATCACCATGACCATCCACCGATCATCCATTCCCATCGATATGATAAAAGAGTTTTCAATGCTGAATGTACAATTCATATTTCCAAAACATCTACAATTTTTATATTACATTAATATAACAAAGTTTTCAATATATGTTCAAACATCAACAAATAGGTTCAGATAATTCTCAAGGACTTCTGTTTCACGCTCCCAAGTAGCTTTTTCAACCTCGTGGTGTCGCCACAACACCTTTACTAAAGGAATCGTCTTGCCTCGCAAGACTTGGTCTCAAGTATCTAAAACTCTAATCGATCTCACATTATACGAGGCGTCCTCGTCTACCTCTAACTCTGTTCAATCCTACACATGCAATGGATCCGGTTCATACTTCCGGAGCATACAGATATGAAACACGTCATGAACCCTAGAAAGCTATAGCGGCAAGGCCATACGATAATCTACCTCTTCAATCTACTCTAGGATCTCAAAAGGCTTAATAAATCTAGGAGACAACTTTTCGCTCTTCTCAAACCTCATCAAACCCCGTCTAGGTGATATCTTTGAGAAAACATGATCTCCTATCTCAAAGGATATCGGCCACCTCCTACGGTCAGCATAGCTTTTCTGACGACTCTAAGCCATGGGCAATCTCTTATGAATAAGTGTAACTTTCTTCGTCATTTCCCAGACCAACTCTGGCCCAACATAGGTATATCACCCACCTCGGCCCAACACATGGGAGATCTACATGGTCGGCCATATAAGGCCTCAAATGGTACGATACTAATACTCGACTGGAAGCTATTATTATAGGCAAACTCCACTAAAGGCAAGTGTCTCTCCCACGACCCCTTAAAGTCAAGGACGCAACCTCGAAGCATATCCTCAAGGATCTGAATAGTATGCTCTGATTGCCCGTCAATCTAAGAATGATAGGTAGTACTAAAAGTCAACCCAGTGCCCAAGGCATTCTGCAGGCTCTACCACAACCAAGCCGTAAAACGCGATCTCTATCCGAAACAATAGTCACAGGGACCCCATGAAGTCGAACTATGTCCCTAATGTAAAGTTCAGCTAGATAATCTACCGGTCATTCATGCGTATGGGTACAAAGTACGTTGACTTGGTCAGTCTGTCAACCACCACCCAAATGGCATCATTACCCCGTTGAGTCCTCGGAAGACCCATAACAAAATCCATTGTGACATGCTCCCACTTCCACTCAGCTATAGGCAAGGGTTGCAACAAACCCGTCGGCCTCTGATGCTCGGCTTTCACTTGTTGACAAGTAAGGCACTTCGATACAAACACGGCTATGTCCCTCTTTATCCCCTTCCACCAAAACTGGTGGCTAAGGTCATGATACATATTTGTGCCTCCTGGATGTACCGTAAGGCATGAATGGTGAAACTCTCGGAGTACTTCCTCTCGACAAGACTCCGACACAAAAAGGCGGTCAAGGTATCTAACACTAGAGTCAGAATATACGTTCAAGCCCTTCTCTACCTTCCCACAAGAGATCTTCTCCCAGAGGGTTTCTACTTCAAGATCACCCCTATGTGCTTTTATAACTCAGCTCACAAGTGTAGGTTATGCAACTACTGAAAACAAGGCTGCTGACTCAACGGACTCACCAAGATGCAAGTCAAACTCACCAATAGCACCCAACATCTCCCATTTCCAAATGGCAATATTCACTATACTGAAGGACTTTCTACTCAAGGCACCGGCCACTACATTGGCTTTCCCCGGATGATAGTGCAACTAAAACTCGTAATCCTCCATAAACTCCATCCGTATCCTTTGCCTCAAATTCAGATCTTTCTGTGAGAATAGATACTTCAAACTCTTATGATCAGAAAACACCTCAAAATTCTCACCATAAAGGTAATGCCTCCAAATTTTCAAAGCAAAGATCACGGTTGCTAGTTTTAAGTCATGGGTAGGATAGTTCTTCTTATGTGTTTTCAACTAACCCGAGCCATAAACCCTCCTCCTCTTGCATCAAAACACAACCCAAGCCTTCCCGTGAAGCATCACAATACACCGAATAACCCAAACCCCTCTCTAGAATAATCAACATTGGAGCAGTGGTAAATCTAACCTTAAGCTCCTGAAATAACTTCTCACAAGTCTCATTCCACACAAATTTAACTCCCTTCCTCGTAAGCCTAGTCAATGGTGAGGCTAATCTAGAGAAATCCTTCACAAACCGACGATAATACCCGTCCAACCCCAAGAAACTACAAATCTTAAAGGCATTCTTAGGTTATTCCCAATCTTGCACTGCCTCGATCTTAGAGGAATCTATAGTGACTCCTTCCCTGGATACCACATGGCCTAAGAACTTCACCTCTTTCAGCCAGAATTCACACTTCCTGAACTTAGCATATAGTTTGTGAGCTCTGAGCAACTCAAGTACAACTCGCAAGTGTTCCTTGTGCTCCTCCTCAAAGGGTGAGTAAATCAAGATGTCATCAACAAAGACGACTACAAAACGGTCTAAGAACTCACGAAAGATCCGATTCATCAAATCCATAAATATGGCCAGTGCGTTGGTTAACCTAAAGGGCATCACTAGGAACTCGTAATGGTCATACCGCGTACGGAATGTCATCTTTTGGATGTCCTCCTCCTTCACCCTCAATTGGTGATAACCCGACCTCAGGTCTATCTTAGAAAAGCAACAAGACCCCTTCAACTGATCGAATAAATCATTTATACGAGGTATTGGGTATTTGTTCTTAACAGTTACTCGGTTCAATTTCTGATAATCTATACAAAGTCGTAATGTGCCATCCTTCTTCTTGGCAAAGAGAGCCGATGCTCTCCAAGGCGAAGTGCTAGGGTGGATAAAACCCTTATCTAACAATTCTTGGAGTTGGATCTTCAACTCACTGAACTCGGCTGGTGCAAATCTATACGGTGCCATAGAAATCGGTGTTGTGCCAAGCGCCAAGTTGATAGAGAATTCAATCTCACGATAAGGTGGTAAACTAGTGAGATACTCGAGAAAGACATCCGGGTATTCATAACTACGCTTGGCAAATCAACTCAGACTTCATCACACTCACTACTCAAGAAGGTTGTCTCTGTCAGCCAGTCTCTGGGTCTCTCGTTCTATGTTTTAAGCTCTCTATTTTCTGTTTTAACCTAAACCCAAAAAAAAAAAAAAAAATGCAGTGGGGAAAAAAAAATACTGATGAGTTCTTAATTATTCTTTATGCTGTCACAGTGGTAATTGTGTCTTTCCTTCCACTTTATCTTCTGGGTTTGTGATTGGCCTTGTTTTTTGAGAGTTAAATAACAGAGTATCCATGGCAGATTCCTTTAGTGAATCCACTACTTCTCAGCCACCTCAGGTTGAGAGTTCCATTATATCTTCTACTATTACTGATAACCTCAACCCTGACCTCAAGATCACCACATCTCTATTTAATGGTCAAAACTATCTAGCATGGTTGCAAAGTTTGACTATTTTTTTTGAAGAGCAAAGGGAAGATGGGGTATATTGATGGCAGGATACTGGCACCAACCACCACAGACTCGAGTTATGATCAGTGCGAGATCACTAACTCCCTTATTATGGGTTGGTTGATCCATTCTATGGTTCCAGATATTGGAGAGGGCTATCTTTCTATGGACACTGCCCAGGATATTTGGGAGGTTGTGGCTACCACTTACTCCCAAAATGGGAACTTCTCCCAGGCTTTTGAGTTACGTCGCTCCATTGAAAGGTCGGTACAAGGTGAGATGACTATTCTCCAGTATTTTACCTTTCATAGCAATGGATGGAATAGGCTTGATCATCTTCAGAATTACAAGCCTGTCTGTCCCACTGATTCTGCTGGTTATCGGAAGTTTGTGGCACAAGAGCGGGTCTTCAAGTTCTTGGAACGCCGAAATGTGGAGTATGACCCTGTTTGGAGCCGCATCCTTGGCATGGATATGCTTCATTCTCTCCAGGAAACCTTTGCTTTTGTGCAGAATGAGGAGAGTCGCCGCTTTGCGATGCTTCCTTCTACCACCACTGATCGTTTTGCTTTGGTTTCTACACCTTCTCGCGCTGCGAACGTATGTCTCATGGTTCTCGCCTTTCTTCTGAGAAGGATAATCTTTTTTGTGACTATTGCCATTGACCTCGACATACCCGAGAGACTTGTTGGAAGCTGCATGGGACTCCTGGTGGTTGTAGAGACCGTCCTAGTACTTGCGGGGGTAGATCTGGCCTGTCTAGAGGCCGAGGGGCCAATGATCGGGCTCAACTTTCAGATACGATTGAGCCACCACCTTCATCTCCCATTGTCTCACCGGCTGCTGATGTTTCGGGGTTATCTACCTCGGATTTTGAGATGGCTCTTCGCCACTTACTAGACCGTCGCGCCTCCACTTCTGCCATAGGTGCACCATCTTCTTCCTTTGCCAATTCAAGTAACTTGGCTTCCTCTCCATATGTATTGTTATCTCATACCGTTGTGCCCTGGATAATTCATTCTGGTGCTTCTAACCATATGTCTGGTTCCTCTCATTTATTCTCCGAGTATAACCCCTGTTCAGGTCAAGAAAAAGTACGTATTGCTGATGGTACCATGTTGTCTGTATCTGGGAAAGGTTTAATTCATGTCACACCTTCCCTTCCTTTATCCTCTGCTCTCTATGTTCCTAATTTTAGTGTTAATCTTTTATCTTTGAGTCGTATTACTCGTGATTTGAATTGTAGCGTGACGTTTTTTCCTGGTTGTTGTCTTTTCAAGGACCTTATCACGAGGAAAAATATTAGCAGTGGTAGAGCGGAACATGGTCTCTACATTCTCGATTAGACAGATAGGCAGGCTCATTCCTCTGTTTAGTTACCATCCACCAAGGAAGACCTCTGGCTGTGGCACCATCGTTTAGGATATCCCTCTTTTTTACTACTTAAGCATTTATTTCCTTTTGGGTTTGAGAATAATAGTGTGTCTGATTTTCGTGAGTCTTGTCTACTTGGGAAACAACACCGAGCTTCTTTTGTTTCCTATATTGGATCCTAGGTCTCTTAGGTGTGTTTTCCAAGGTTACTCTGCCACATAAAAGGGTTATAAGTATTATCATCCTCCCACTCGCAAATGGTTTGTCTCTATGGATATCACATTTTTCGAGTCTTAGTCTTATTTTCTACCCTCTCCAGGGTCCTAATCATCCCTTCAGGGGGAGCCATGGTGTAAAGAGATTCCAGTTCCACCTCCGCCAGTGGTTGCACAGATAGAGGATGATGAGCCAGCAATAATTGTTGAAACAGGCAAAGTTTATGTCAGGGACAAGGATAGACAGCAAGTCACCTGGATGCAAGAACCTACTTTCCCTCCTCTACTGCCAACTATTTCCTCGGATGAGTGTCCAGAGTCACCTCCTTTCCTGAGAGTCCAGGTAATTCTAATCCTAGTGCTCCTATTCTTGAGCTTTCAGATCTTGATGTTCCCATTGCTAATAGAAAGGGGGTTAGGTCATGTACTCAGCATCATATTACGAATTATGTCCCTTATTCTAATTTGTCTCCCTCATATAAGCCTTTTTGTCTAAGATTTCTTCTGTGAGTCTACCTAAAATTTTCAGGAGGTTCTCTCTATTCCTAAATGGAAACATGCCATGATGGAAGAGATGAAAGCTCTCAGCAAAAATGGCACTTGGAAGTTAGTGGAGTTACCGAGAGGCAAAAATCTAGTTGGATGTAAGTGGGTGTACACTGTAAAACACAAAGCAGATGGTTCCATAGAACGGTACAAAGCAAGACTGGTTGTTAAGGGTTTTACTCAGACGTGTGGGGTAGATTACCAGGAGACATTTGCATCGGTTGCTAAAATGAACTCTGCGAGAATACTACTCTCTCTTACTGTAAATCTGGATTGGCCACTTCATCAGTTTGATGTGAAGAATGCCTTCCTTCATGGGGACCTAGAAGAAGAGGTCTATATGGATATTCCCCCTGGTTTTGAGAATTCTAGGTCCAAAAGTAAAGTGTGTAGGCTCCGAAAGTCACTCTATGGGCTAAACCAATCCCCTAGGGCTTGGTTTGAAAGATTTGCTCAAGCTATGCTGACATATGGGTTCAAGGAAAGTCAAGTTGATCACACCTTATTTGTGAAACACTCCTCCCTTGGTATGACCAAAGCTCTTATTGTCTATGTTGATGATATTATTTTGACAAGAGATGATGTTGAGGAGATTCCTCAGTTGAAGGCATACTTAGCCAAGGAGTTTGAAATTGAAGACTTAGGCAATTTGAAGTACTTTTTGGGCATTGAGGTAGCTCGGTCCAAGGATGGCATCTTCATATGCCAGAGGAAGTATGTACTTGACTTGCTTAAGGAAACTGGAATGCTTGGAGGTAGACCATGTAATACACCTTTAAAACCAGGCCAAAAACTAAGTGAGGATCAAGGAGGAGATCTGGTGGACAGGGGGAGATATCAGAGGTTAGTGGATAAGCTCATATACTTATCCCACTCCCGTCCAGACATTACCATTGTTGTAAGCACGGTTAGCCAGTTTATGCATGCTCCAAGAAATTCCCACTTAGAGGCAGTTATGAGAATCCTGAGATACCTGAAGGCTTCTCTTGGAAAGGGTCTCTATTTTTCAAAATATGGACATCTCAGTGTGAAGGCATTCACTGATGCGGATTGGGCTGGATTCGTCACTGATAGACGATCAACTTCTGGATATTGCACATTTGTTAGAGGCAACCTAGTCACTTGGCAAAGTAAGAAACAGAATGTAGTTGCTAGATCTAGTGCTGAGGCAGAATTCAGGGCTATGGTTCAGGGTGTATGTTTGTTGCTATGTGTTAGGTCCCTTTATTGTCAAATCCGGGTACAAAACTTTGAGTTGTTAAAGTTGTAATTTTTCCTGTTTTTTTGGCTTTCCCGCTCGAGCGGGATCATTGGCGCTCGAGTGGAGTTTTGGATCTCTCAGTATTTTGTCAAGTCCGTAAAAGTACTGGAGTGTGTGATTTTGCGCTCGAACGGGCTCTCAAGCGCTTGAGCGGACCACTGCTTTGTCACACGCAAATTTTGCTGAAGCCGCTCGAGCGGGCTGTTGGGCGCTCGAGTGGAGATCGCGGACTCAGTTGCCTATTTATATCTGTTTAGGATGTTTTTAGGATTACTTCTCCTAGATCTTGTTTAAGGTTTTCTAAGGTTTTGTTTGAGGTTTTCTTCTGGAGATTTTTGAGAGTTTTCCTTGACGTTTTGAGAGAGTTCTTCACTCATGATCTAAGATTCATACATTAAGGAGTTTGTTACTTCATAATTCAAGAGAGTTCTCTTCGGTGGATTCCGAAGATTCAAACGTAGAGTTTCAAAAAGCGTTTGATTCTGTACATAGTCGTTAATTCGACAAGCGAAGTTGTGGATTCAACTTCAGGTGGATCAATTCCGAGACAAAGGCTTGGTGAAAGAGTTACAGAAGATTCGAAGGCAAATTGAATGAGTTGGGTAATTTGTGTATTATCTTTGTAATCTTTCTTTCTTCAGTAGTGGATTGATTAGTGGCGTTTCACCCGTAGTTTTTTATTACAATTGAAGGTTCTTCAATTGTGATTTTTCCAGGTAAAAATCGTTTGTGTCAATTTATTATTTATTCCGAAAAACAAACAATCTAAATCACTTTCGTAAGTGCTTGTTGATTTAGATTGTGTGTTTTGGATTTTTGGGATTTGGAATATTTTTAATCTTGATCTAATCACGAATCACTTAGGATTTTCAATGGATTAGACTATTATTGGGAGATTTGCGGATCCATCAGATCGATTCCATGAGATTGTATTGTGACAACAAAGCCGCAATCAACATAGCTCATAATCTAATTCAACATGACAGGACTAAGCATGTGGAGATTGATAGGCACTTCATCAAGGAAAAACTCACTAGTGGCATCACATGTATTCCATTTGTGAAGACTGGGGACCAACTGGCAGATGTTCTCACCAAGGGCATAGGAAACAAACCATTTCATGGCATTCTCAACAAGCTGGGCATGAGAGATGTCTTCGCACCAGCATGAGGGGGAGTGTTAGAATAGGAAAGAATATTTGTTATAATTTATTCTTTCTATATTTATTTTTCCCTTTATTGATGTAATGTGCTGGCCCATAATTTATGCCTTATGGCACACCTGCAATTACTTAGTATTATCAATATAAAAGGGAATGAGGTCTAACCTATTCCGTACCACTTTCTCTTATCTAAAATCTTAGACCCGAACCGTTCATCTTGTAGGTCCCTCCGTGAATATCGTCTATAAAAATAAAAATAAAAAGGTACGATTATTGGATCGACTTAATTTTTTTCATGGATGATTTACACGAAAGGCCCTAAAAAATGAACATCGAGATGGGACCCATTGTGGTCCTACCACTCAAGTTCAAAACTTGAGAGATGCCCAACACTTTGTATTCTTGTTGAATGAAACATTCTCGCTTGTTTTAGGGAATTAATTTGTCGTCTGCTCGCTTGTTTTAGGGAATTAATTTGTCGTATGCATTTTTATTGGCATGTGTTTTGGTCCATGAATTTGAGCCTATCATTCTGGTGTAAATTTCATTGTCTGATAGAGTTTATTTAATTCTTTCAGCTTCATCCTAGTTCTATATCCATTGAAGGCACATTAGGAAATTTCAGGCTCTGTGATATGTCTCTTGGAATGGATCACTGTTGGGGGTGGCTTTGTGATATACGCAATCAGGGGGCCGAATCTCTTATCAAGGTACCTTTTAATTTGTTTGATCAGAAGCTGATGCCTAACAGGCTTCTTATTTATTTTGTATATTTATATTTTGTCATTTTTTTGCATTGTTCTAATATTGCTCTCTCTCTCTCTCTCTCTCTCTCTCTCTCTCTCTCTCTCAGTTTACTTTCAATTCTTATAGTGCTGAAGATGACGATTATGAAGCATATGATTACAGCTTGCAAGGCTGAGTTTCTGTAGTTCGCATTGTCTTCCTCTATGGGTTTGTTTAGGAGGTAAGTCTAATTGATGCTGTTAAAAATGGAAACTCTTCTTAATGTTAATATTGGTGAAGCCGCTTGTGCATATATAGTATTGGTAATTAGTGAACTAATCAACTTTCTTGTTCATTTACTTCATACTAAGTAGCATAGACACGGGGCACGTGACAAGATATGGACACGACACTGACATGCCGACACGTCAATTTTAAAAAAAAATGCACCACACGACACGTCTAGGACACATTACAAATTTATATTTTTATAAATTTATTATATGTGATATATACAAATAGTTTATTGAGAGGTAATGAAAAAAATAAACAACATAACACTAATTAAAATTAACTTAAATATCAAAATATCATTCATGTAACAATTACAATATAAAGAATGAAAAATAATTATAGAACATAAAAATGCACATAATGTATTTATCTTATAAAGTGTTTCAAAACATATTTAGAGTGAATAAGTTGCATTCCAAAGAATACGTAACATTATTACTATGAATTGATTCATCACATAGGTTGTGTTTGGAGGTTTTAAGAAGCGTCTGTAAAGTGTTTGATATTATGAGTTTACATTTTTAATTAAGACACATTGAAGAAGTGTCGGACTCGCTTTGTTAGAGTGTCCACAGAGTGTCGTGTCTGACACGGGTGTCCGACACCACATGCCTCCTCTATAGTTGTGTCTGTACTTTTTAGACTTCATATAACTGGTTTTTTTCATTGTTGGTGTTAGTTGAACTAATTTTGTTTTTGTTACTTCTTGGGTTTAATTCTTGTTTCAGTGTTGTGAATTTCTGACATAAGATGTTGATACATGCTTATGCAGATAACTACCTACTTTATGGAACTTGCAACCCCGCATACTGAAGAAGCAATTAAACTTGTTGATAAAGTTGGAGGCTTTGAGTGGCTGATTAATAAATATGAGATTGATGGATCCTCGGCATTGAAGCTGGACCTTTCACTCGATACTCCAATAATAATCGTACCAAGAAATTCCATGAGTAAAGAGTCTGTATTTCTTAAAGAAATTCACGTCATTTAGTATTCAGTTGGTTAATTTAGTTCTTAGTTTTTTTGGCAGCAAAGGAATAATAAGTTTGTGCAGATAAGGTGATATATAGAATTTTATTGATCTTGAAAAGTTTTTTTTTTTTTGATAAATAATTTAAAGGATAAGGATAAATAATTTCATGCATACTCACTTTTGTGTCAGAACACTCTTCCTTGTGTACTTGTGTTCTCTTCTTACCTTTATCCTTTTGGGACATGTGTCGTGTTGGGTCCAAAAATTACATAAAATTATCTAACTGGATATTTCGTATAAAAACATATTTGAATGCTTTGTGGGATGGGAATAATAGACATTATATGAGACTTATGCTGGTTTGGTATCTAAATAGTTCTGACTTGTCTCTTAAATGTAGTCATTTTTGTTTTTCTTCTTCTTCCTCTTCTTCTCCAAATTATTATTTTTTGCTTAATGATTCCTGGAATTTATTCTGTTTTACTGTCTTGTTGCTCCCATCAATTGAGATGTTCTTTCAATTTGTTGAGGTTGACTTTTGGTTATAGTTGCCCTTCTCTTTTGTTACCTTCAAAAACTAAGTCACAATCATAATGTGGAAAAAGTATTGTTTTCCTAGTAGTATATAGCTCGTAGTAGTAGGAACCTCCTACTAAGGGTGACAAATCTGCTCTAGAATCGTGTTTCAGAGCAAGAATCAAGTTAGAATCTCGTTCCCATCAAGAAATAACCACGTTCTCAACTGCGATGAAACTTCTCGAACATATGAATCCTAAAGAAACAAAAAGAACAGTTATCAAGCAAGAGAAAATGTATTGCAACCATTAGAAGGAAAAAATTAACTTAAATTTATACTACTACTCTGTATTTACAATTTATTTATTTTTGATTTTCTATGTTTACAATAATTACAATTTTCAGTTGAAAACTTGACAAGATTCTCCAATATTTATTCATAATTTCACATATTTAGTACAACTAAGCAAAAAAAATTTCTTACAATATACTAATATATTTAGGCATTCCAAACCTTGGACACCTTTATGAGCCGTCGCTCCCCCATCTCCGCCCCCACCCCATCCCTGCTTCTGTTTCGTGCAACTGAGATATATCTTTAATATTAAGTATTACTGGGTATTGATTCACTTTTTTGTATTTATTGTTGCAATTTCATGCAACTTGATCTGGGCCAGCTGCAAGTGAGAAATGAATTTAGTTGGCATGGATGCCCAGAGAAAGATCCTTCAGCTGTCCATCTTGATGTTCTTGATGCAGAGGTATTTCTTTATGTTTGAAGTCTTGGTTCAGACATTAAACTTGAAGTAGTGAAGTAATGTTAACTTCAGCTGTAATATTGCAGATTTTGGGAATCAACATGGCCGTAGGAATCAATGGTTGTATTGGTAAGCCAATGATACGGGACGGACAAGGAATTAATGTTTATGTACGGCGTAGTTTGAGGGATGTCTTTCGGAAAGTTCCAACATTTTCATTAGGAGTGAAGGTATTTTCGGTGACGGGAGATCTACTTCTGATTTTGCCATTCTTTCTTCTTCTATCATTTGGATTTAGCAATCTTTATGATTTGGGGCATTTGCATGGATACATGGGTTTCTATTTTGTTCCTTGGCATGGACTCTTATCATTGACTTCTCATGTGCATATTAGCAAGAAATGCAAGAACATCAATTTAAACTCTCTGACCCCTACATTCATCCTCACATTTACATGTGTCCTTAGTTTAGATGTATAATAAGTGGATACAAGATTTAACTTTGTTGGACAAGGCCTACCCTGGAATTGACATGGACACACATGTTTAGTTTACTATCTCAACATGTGCTTGGAATGTATGGCATCTTTGCAGATGGCTGTAAGTGATGTAGTTACAATTAGTATGGTCGTTATGTTTTAGTACCATAAGAGTTGGAGTTAGTTGGGTCTTTTATCCTATAAATAGGTCATTAAGCCCCTTTAGTATTTAGTTAATGATATTTTGATATTGAATATTTTAGAGCTTGAGAGCTCTTGTACCCATTTTGGGATTCTCTCTCTCTAAAGAAGTCTTTTTCTTGATTTGGTTCTACCAGTAAGTGAAGATAGAAATAGAAATGGAGACAAAGTGAGGTCTGTCAATTTGAAGTGGTAGAGAAAGGAGAGGAGTGTTCTTTTATTTGATGAGTATTCAATATAAGAAAGAAATGCGGTAGAGGAAGAAGAAAATGACCTTCACGAATGTATTCTTCCATGAAAATGACATTCAAGGATATGTTCTTTTATTCTTCCATGGAACATCTGCTCCGAACCTATCTTCTTCTTCTTTTCAATTTGAAGTGGTAGCAATCTTATATATATAATTTTTATTTTTAAACAAGAACATTTTTAGCCAATTAAACCTTGCTCCTAGGAGGAACGTGCAGTGTCAGCATTTATGCCCCTTGATGACACTGTCCATGGAGCTCCCTTAAGGTTGCCCACATTAGGCCCACTCTGGGTGTAGAGGTAGGTAGTAGCACACCATACCCCCTTAATATAGCATTTGAGCCATTTGTTGATTGACAAGAGGAAACATCAACCTGAATGAGGAGTCATAATGATTTTCCAAAATTCATAAATATCGGAAAATCACAGGGTGTGTTTGGTTTGTGTTTTGAGATAAATTTTCAAAAAAAAATTTGGGGAAAGAGTTTAAATTTTTTTTTTGATTTGTTTGGTTGTATATTTTGAAAAATGTTTTAGAGTTTGGGAGTTTGGGATGATTTGATATTTTGTTGTAGTTGAGTAGATGTGTGTGAGAGAAAAAATGATTGAGAATGAGAGAGGAGAGAGAAAAAGTGATTGATTGATGTATAGAAGAGAGAAAGTGATTTTGGGGATTTTTTTCAACAAATTTGAACCAAACAAAATTTTGAAATTTTTTCTCAAAAAATGTATCTTGAGATACAAACCAAACAAGCTCACAATCTTCAAAAGTGGGAAACTATATATCCTCATGAGTTCACAATAAAAATCTCATCTTAAAACTGCATCATTTGAACCGGAAACCATATGCCAAACATTTAGCCAAATTGCCATGTTATCTGACATTTTGAGTTGCCATGTAATCTTTACTCAAATCATCAACGTCCTTCCGAGTAAAGATTATCTGGCATTTTGAGTTGCCCTGTTATCCTTTCTTTGGAAGGAAAGGGGAAGGGTAAGGAAGTTACCCCTGTAGCTGCAGTCTTCTTCTGCCCAAAAGGGGGGACAAAGAAAAGGGAAATGATGATATTCTACTGCAATTTTGCTGCCATAAATAACCCTCTTGTGGTAAGATGTAATGGTATGATGGTAAAATAAAGTTACACTTCTTTCCATGTCCATTTCCGTTACTCAGCCAAATAGATGGGAATGAAGATGGTTTTGTTTCCAAAGGTTACATTTTCGCCCCACCTACCTTCTTCCTTTCAATTTTCGATATCTTCTAGAAAATGAGACATAAATGTTCTCTCTGGTTGTGAAAAAGAGATTCACTATTTGACTAATGAACCTTAAGGTTCAATATGCATATGCACCACACAGGAAGGGGGACAAGGGGTGATATGGATGTGCTTATGGACGGTCTACTATTTACCTCTATCAACAAACATAATCTTAAGCTGCCTTGTCTTTTAATCTTCCATCTACTTCATGAGGCAAGGTTATCCAATCATTACCAATATTTTTGGCATTTTTCAGCCGGCGCCCACATCTTGTTTCATATATTCATGCAGCATAGGGTGGTGTAGTATGAGTTGGCAGACTGATTTAATGGAAAACACTGTTGTTTTATTTTGCTCAAGTTACTTTTCCACCATGCTTACCTTCGTTTCAATTTTCCATATCTTGTAGCAAATGGGCATAAATGTTCTCTTTGGTTACAAATAAGAAACCTGCAAGGTTTAGTATTGGCATGGACACGCACACACAGAGGGATGGTCTAGTGTTGATTAAATGTCTCAGTCAATGCTTAGCATAATCATAAGCTTGATTAACTTAAGCAAGCTTGTCTTCCAGTCTTCCAGTCTTCCTTCCACTAAATGCGTCAATGCTTATGACTAATATAACTTCAAGGCTATGAAGCATGGACACTCCAAAATCAGTGCCATGGCGGTGTCCGACACGGGGACACGAGGACATGTACGGGACATGCCAGATGGCGTGTCCCTTTAATTTAATGATTTTTTTGTAGGGAACACGGCGAGGACACGGGTGTCCATATGAGGACACAGTATGGGACACGGCAGGACCTTTTTTTTTTTTTTTAATCTTTTGCCTCTCTTATTTAGTGCTTTTGTGAAAAATATTGTTGGATGTTGGATGTTTTTTCCTTCTCGTCTTAGTTCTTGTTATCGTTTATTAGGACTTTTTTGTGAATGGATGATCTATTAATTTGTTTAATGTAATTGTTATGTTTATTCAATTAATGTTACTATGTTAGTGTTTATTAATTTTAATTTAGGATGAATGTAATATGAATCTACATACACATACAACTCTCCCGCGTCTCTCTCTTCCTTCGAAAACCGCGTTTGACACGCGGCCTTGCTTTTGCGTCGACTGGCCAACAAAAGCAGACCTCCTCGATTACCGATTGCCTCGACTCTCTCTCATTCTTTGTCTTCTTCTCTTCTGCCTTCTTCTGAATCAGTATCTTCCATCTTCTACTTAATCACTCACTTTTCCTTCTTCTTCCTTATTCTCTTCCATCTCATTCTTCTTCATCACTCTCTTATGTCTCCTTTTTCTTCATCACTCTCTTCTCCTTTTTCCTCATCGAGAGACAGAATAGAGAGACTGAGTGAAGTAGAAAGGTTGCCAAAACTAGTTTGTTCTCTGCTATTTCTCTGTGACTTTTTTTCTTTCTCTTACATCTCTCACCTCTAACATATGGCCTCCTCATCTCATCCCCTTACTCTGTTTCCAGACCTAAACGATCCCATAAGTTCTGCTGGACCGAGTACCCCTGCTCCTACTTTTGCTCCTCTTAACTTTCCTATGCTATCAATCGAGCAAATAATGGCAGCTCAATCTGACATTGAGGCCAACCATTATACGTTGAAGTCCTGCATTGAGACAATGATTGCGGTCTCCAAGTTGTCTCACCGGTTGCAAAATAGGACAAGTGAGGTACAACAGTTGAACTCCCAACTCTCTCTACTCCAATGCATGTACAAAGATGCGCGAGCGGAGATTTGCTCGCTGAAGGTAGAGAACAAAGAGTTGAAACGGAAGGCCACCGTCACGGCCCGATTTGGAGCACTTTCGTACTTTGCTTTTGATGACCAACAGGGAGTCAACCCTCTCGGTGGTCCTGTAAGCACTGTGGCAGGGCCTTCAAGGGTCGACGACAAAAAAAGCAAGAGCTTGGTGGAAGAGCCAAGTAAGTGAAGTCGGCATGTGGCCGTCACCGGAAACAAAACAAGAGATCTCTCTCTTTTTTTCTTCTTTTTTTCTTTTGTTTTTCTGGGCTGCTTGTTTTTCTTTTTTCTTTTTTTTTTTGGTATTTCTGGGTTTGATGTTGTTGTTGTTCTCTTCTTTTTTTTTTGTCTCTGTAATTGGGGAGGTCCTCCCCTGACTCAATAAAATCAGTTTCTTTTTTGCTCATCAATGGCATATCACTTTGAGTTTGAAAACAATTTTGTTTAATTAAATTTGAGAATGATTGAATTTTGAACCCTGAATTGGACATTGATTCCATACTGACCTGACTCAAAGAATAATTTAACGAAAGAATACCCTGACTGGTATGAATGTAATATGAATCTAATATGAATGTACACTGACTGGTATGAATACCCTGACTGGTATGAATGTAATATGAATCTACATAACACATAAAAATATTTAAAATAAAATTCGTCGTGTCCCCATTTTTTGAAAATTGTCGAGTTCGTGTCCGTATCCGTGTCCGTGCTTCATAGCTTCAAGGTTGAATAACACAATACAGACATGCCGCTGCAGTAATTTTAAAAAAATGCAGAACATGGCGCATTGGAGATGCTCAAAATATATAGTTTTGATGTTTATTATATGATAATTATTTATTTAAGGATAATAAAAATATACAAAATTACCCAGTTTTCTAAAAAGGATAGATTAATACGCATAAATCTACATTGTTATTTTTTCATTGGATTCTAAATTATTTTGTTCAAATTTGAAATGTGTTTTATGCACATGTAAACATTAGATACATGTGTTCCCCAACTCCCAAGTGTCCGAAGCATGTTCTGGCCTGATTAAATTTGAAAAAAATAATAATAATAGTAGGACATGAGTCGTGTGTTTTGGTGTTCGACACATACGGACGCACCACATTCCTAGAAGTGATTGCTCATTATACAACAGACACAGGGAAAGCTGCAACTGGTGAGATAGATGTGCTTATGGACACTCTAGTGGACCAGTGCTGATTAAATGCTCTCATCACTACCTAACATAAGATTGATATGTTAGAAACATTTGAGAACATTGAAGCACAAACACCTCTCCAAAGGCCAAATATTGGTGCCTGACATGTGTCGGACATGGACATGTGCCAGGCACGCTCTGAACACATGTCAAACATGCTGTAGGAAGTGTCCTATTTTGTTTTTCAGTAGGACATGTTTGGGACGTGGTGACATGTTGTTCCATTATACATATATATATATAATTCATCGGGGTAGCATACCCAGGTTGATGAATTTGATGAGAATAAATATTTAACATGGCATAAATGTATAATATTCAAATATAGGAAATATAATAAATATATAAAATTATATGTTTTGCACATGTACCCTATGTGCCACGTCCTACATTTTCAATTTTTTTTCTTGTGTGCACTCCTACATATAATATATGCATATTTCCAGTTACAGTTATAATAATATTTAACTCCGGCGTTGATGTCACACTAGTAACATATAATATTTATATTATGGGTTTTAAATTAACTTTTTTATCTTGTTTTTAAAAAAGACCTTATAATTGTAAAACCTCAGTTTTTTGAACTCAATACCCTATTCTCAACCTTTTTTTTAGTTCAGACATGCTTTAACTTTGGCTAAAGCCATTGTGGCAATGTTTAGGGGGCTAGTATGGCATTTGAGCAAATGGATAGGATTAGGCATTTGATTCTTACCGTTGACTTAAAGTGTTGTTTTACTTTGCTTTTTGAAATTGTTGAACCACAAAAGTGAGTTGGTGTTGGTTATTGTTTATTTTCAAATTTCTCGTTCTTATTTATTTAATTTTATCAGGATTTCTTACTTTATAATGGCTAGTTTTCTTCTTTAACTTTAATAGCCTCGGTCTAATTCCTTTGCTATGCTTCCAATCAGTTACTTATCCATATAAACTATGAGGACCTTTAGTTGATTCCTACGAACATTTTGATAGGTGGGTTTACTACATGCTGTGATGTCTGATAAAGAGTATAATGTTATTCTGGATTGTTTCTACATGAACTTATCTGAACAACGAAAACTTCCTCCAAGTTTTTGTGGAAGCAAGTATGGTTCAAAAGAGACAATGCGGTTGCTAGCTGATAGGGTCAATATCAATAGTCAAATCTTACTCTCGCATATTGTTACAATAATAGCAGTGGAAGTGGACCATGCATTGCTAGATTTGTGTAGTGGCGTTCATGAGGATTCACCTCTGGCTCATGTTGCTGTGAGTGTCTATTTTTTTTTACTGAATCTCTGATCTTAAAATTTTCTTCCTTCATGAGGGTCAGTTCTTCTATATTAACAGTTTAACATGAAGCAGCGCGAACTCATTTTACTTGTTTCTTCGTATTGCAGCTAGAAGGTCTTTAGGTATCATACCAGATGACTTCTTTATCCGGAGCAGACCTTTATGTAACCATTCCCAGATTTTATGTTATGGATATTCGCCCTGATACCAAACCTGAAATGTGGTTGATGCTTGGATCCTGTACTGATGTTCCAAAACAAGCTTCAACTGGGAAATTCCCTTTTTCATTAAATAAAGGTGGCTTTATGAGAATGTGTTGGGATATATCTCCTTATTGGAGTATGGGACCCAATAGTTTATTAAAAGAGTTTATTTTGGTTTGGTATTAATTATAATATATTTTTATATATTATATTTAATTTGTGGAGACCCAATCCAATTTGATAACAATTAGGGTTTGATTACAAAACCTAAAATTTTATATATATATATTGTTTTGTTGCTCTTTCGAGGTGCTGCGGCTGCTACAAGTTATATTGATTAAAAAATCAATTTGGTAGGTTAACAAAGTTGATCATTATTCAGTGGTATAGCGATCCCGATTTTCCCTTCATTGTTTAATTGTATTCCGAACTCGGTTCCGTAGATGTGTTGTTGTCTTATTCCCGTTTCCATCCTTTACTCTTTGTATATGAGTCTTGGGTCGTGTTGGGCAGGTTTGAAACAGGTTGGTTGTGTTTGGAAACAAAGGGTTGATGTCCAGATTTTGGGCTTGACGCTTGAGCGGACCTGTTTGTTTATCAATCTGAAAAATAGCTTTTTGGATCACTTTTTCGGGCCATTTTCTCTCTCTAACTTTTCAAAGATTTTGCATGATTATACTAGATTCATCTCATTAGTAAGATACATGTACATCAATTAGATGGTGACTAATCATTGATACCTATATATATAATGTATAGAAGACTAATGCTAATACATTGAATGTGATGGATTTATTATGAATGAATCTTAGAGATGCATTATGTATCTATTATGAATATGTAAGATACATTAATCTATCTAATGAATTCATTAATATAGAGGATGCATTATGTATCATGAATGTATGAGATACATTAATCAATTTAATGAAGTTCATTGAATGAATAACTTGAGAGTTTCTCTCTCTAGACTACATCTTCTCTCTATAAATACATCTAGTTCTAGTGATCTTCTACCCTAGTTCCTTTGTATTGAGTGTGGAGCTTCCCTTGATCTTCATTTTGATCCGAAAAATTGTGGGTTGGAACACATCCGAGTATTTTCATCATCTTCTTTGAGTCTCTTCATTTGAGGTAGGGATTTCCTACTCCATATTATAGGTTTTGTTCTAAGTTTTGGTATTTTGATATGTTGGGGGGTTGTTTGGTAATTTTGGGAAAAACCCTAGTTGTTGTAATAAATTAATTTATATAATTAATTTAGGGAAAATTGGGGAATTTAGTTGAATTCATGGAATTAATGAATTTATTGATTAAATGGTGTAGTTGGTTAGTTTAATCACTCACTTATGAAAATGTTGGAATTATGTTAGTTGATACATTTATTTCCTGTTTAGAAATAACTGTTTTAGGCTATCGGTGGAGGATAGTCGTAATTGTTGTAGACATTGCATGTGGATTAGGGAAAACTGAAACTAATCACATTGGTTAAGTTATTAATTTAGACTGTTGAATTAATACAGAAAATACATGTATTGATTGTGTGCTGTATATGACAAGTGTTTAATACATTGTATATGCATTTTTGTTTGGGAGGAGATAGGGGATGTACTCCACGGTTTAGGGGAAGATAGGGGATGGACCTCTAAACCGGATTTTGTTTGGGAGGAGATAGGGGATGGACTCCATTAGCACCACTATATGTGTGCTTATTGATATTGGAAGTGTTTTTACATGTTGTTGATACAGCACTAAAATGTGTATCAATCGGGAAGTGTGGAAGTGTTTTGGTATGAGCTTTAGTCTCATTTGTTTTATTGAATTAAAAATATGCTTAATGAGTGATGTAGTCTCACTGTTATAGTTTGGCCAGGTTCTGAGCCATATTGATAATAATGGAAAGTGAAACGTGTCATTGACATTAGTATCATGAGACTGTATAATGATGTAATTGATTATCTTGGTTAACCATCTATTGAATGCTATTGCTTTATTCAATGCTTATATTTGGTTTAGTATATTTCTACTGGGCTGTGGCTCACCCTATATGGGAACATCATTTTCAGGTCCAGGTGATGTGCTACCTCCAAGGAATTAGCTTGGAAGGATTTAGACTCTGTTTAGATTAGTTGTTATTTCAGTTTATTTGATATTACATGTAAACTCAAGCCAAGGGCTTAATTTGTAGTTGAGTTAGTACTCACATTTTTATCCAAGTATTGGCTTGGAAAGTTGTAAGGCCATAGGGCATTTATTTTGATGTTACATGTGATATCCTTCAATAATGATACTCTGATGAATGAGATAATGATTGGTTTTGTTTTATCAATGCATGCTACTGTTATATATTATGGGTTTATTTTGAGGGCGTTACAAGTGGGTTCATTGGTTAAGGTGTGGCTGTGTGTATTGCTTTCTCAAACAAGCAATAGTGTGCCTTGGTTGTTGCTTTGCGTTGAAGCGTTTGGTACGGTTTTTTGTGCTGATTTAGTTCGTTATTTTGGGTCTTCTACATTTTGGTTCTGAAGATTTTGGTTCATCTATTTGGTGAGGTCTTTCCTTTTGTTTATTTGTGATTATTTGGAATTCACCTAAGGGTGATTTTGTGAGACCATTCGTGTCTCATTTGTAATCGTTGGGAAACTATTTGGTTGATAGTGAAATCGGATTTCGATCCCGTGGACGTACCTCACATTGAGGGAACCACGTAAAAATTCTTGTGTTGCTTTTAATTTAATTTTTCCGCATTAGTTTTTATTCCCATTGATTGATTTACTTGTGGGGAATCACATATTTTCCCTAACAACTGGTATCAGAGCTTATGGTTTATTTGGGTTTATTTATTTGTGTAAATCAATGGAGGGGAATGTGGGTCATATGTCTAGTTTCAATGGAAGCAATTGGGTAACTTGGAAAACTAAAATGGATGACCTATTATTTTGTAAAGATTTGTATGGGCCAATTGAGGGTGATAGTGGTAAACCTGATGATATAAAAGACGATGAATGGAAGAGGCTTAATCGAAAAGCCGTTGGTGTTATCCATCAATGGATTGATGACAGTGTGTTTCATCATGTTGCTACTGAAACTTCAGCACATGATTTATGGAAAAAATTAGAAGGCCTTCATGATAGGAAATCAACCACAAATAAAGCTTTTCTGTTTCGTAAGTTGGTTAATTTAAAATATAAAGATGGCAGCCCTCTTCCGGAACATCTGAATGAAATAAAGAGTATTGTTAACCAACTTGATGCTACTTAGTTCTTTGCCCGAAAGTTGGGAGACTTTGGTTGTGACAGTTAGTAATTCGGCGCTCGATGGAGTTGTCACAATGGGCCAAGTCACCAGTAGTTTGTTGAATGAAGAAACTAGAAGAAAATCACCGGGTTCCTCTCATTCGAAAGCATTTGTTGTGAGAGGCCGAAGTAAAACAAGGGGGAGGAGTAAGACTCTTCATGGTCGTGATCAAAGCCGTGACAAATCAAAAGATGGTTCTTTTTCAAAGAAAGACATTGAGTGCTATTATTGCCATGAGAAAGGGCACATGAAGCGGGAATGCCGAAAGCTCAAGAACAAGGAGAAAAGGCGTGACAAAAGTGTGGATAAGAAGCAAGAAGACACAACAGTAGTTACTACCAATGGTGATCTCATGGTCGTTTGTGAAGATGATTATATCAATTTTGTGCGCCAAGAGAGCAATTGGGTGATTGATTCCGATGCTTCTTTTCATGTGACTTCTCGAGTTGATTTCTTCACTACCTACACCAAAGGAGATTATGGTTCTGTTCGAATGGGTAATGAAGGTTTGTCCAAGATTATTGGCATGGGTGATGTTTGCTTGGAAACAAATTTGGGCTGCAAGTTGTTACTTAAAGATATGAGGCATGTTCCCGACATTCGCCTCAATTTGATCTCTACTGGGAAGCTAGATGATGAAGGCTTCAACAACAAATTTGGTGATGGAATATGGAAGCTCACGAAGGGTTCTTTGGTGGTGGCTAAGTGCAAGAAGACTCATACACTTTATTCAATGCAAGGAAAAATTTGTAAAGGTGTTGTCAATGCACTTGAAAATGATACTTCTACCAAATTGTGGCACAAGCGGCCATATGAGTGAAAAGGGGATGCTAGTATTGTTCAAGAAAGAGTTTCTACCTGGTTTGAAAGGTACATATCTTAAAACTTGTGTTTATTGTTTGGCGGAAAACAACATAGAGTTTCTTTTCATAAAAATGTTGCTTCTAGAAAAGAAAATGTTTTGGAGTTGATTCATTCGGATGTTTGTGGTCCTTTGAAAGTTAGAACACATAGTGGTGCACTTTATTTTGTTACTTTCATTGATGATTATTCAAGGAAAGTTTGGGCTTTTTTACTAAAAACTAAAGATCAAGTTCTAGAAGTATTTAAGCATTTTCAGGCCATGGTTGAAAGAGAAACAGGGCAGAAATTGAAGTGCATCCGATCAGACAATGGTGGTGAATACATTGGGCCATTTGATGAGTATTGTCGCAGCCAAGGTATTCGGCACCAAAAGACAGTTAAGAAGACTCCTCAACAAAATGGCGTTGCCGAGAGGATGAACCGCACCATTGTAGAAAGAACAAGGTGTTTGCTTTCACAAGCTAAATTGCCAAGATCCTTTCGGGGTGAGGCAATGAAGACAGCGGTTGATGTGATCAATTTGTCTCCTTTCTATCCTTTGAATGGTGATGTTCCAGAAAGAGTTTGGACTGGTAAAGATGTGTCTTATGAACACTTGAGAGTGTTTGGTTGCCGAGCCTTTGTTCACATTCCAAAGGATGAGAGATCCAAGCTTGATAGTGAGTCAAGACAATGTATTTTTCTTGGCTATTGGCGTGATGAATTTGGGTATAGATTGTGGGACCTAGTCGACAAGAAAGTCATTCGAAGCCGTGATGTTGTGTTTCTTGAAGACCAAACAATTGAAGACTTTGGCAAAGGTGATCAACCGGAGCCAAAAACTAGTGATCTCATTGACATAGATCCATCTCCTTCATCTTCAGTTAATGATGAAAATGGGGGAGATATGCAGCCACCTATTGAAGATGTAGAGGATGATGCTAATCCTAATGAAGTTGAGCCAGAAATTGAGGAAGAGCATCTAACTCAAGAACCGCCACCGCAACTTGAGTTGAGGAAATCTACAAGGGACCGATAACCTTCAAGAAAGTATCCTCCCAATGAATTTGTGTTGATTTCCGATCAAGGAGAGCCTGAGAGCTACCAAGAAGCAATTGAGCATGCAAAGAAAGGTGATTGGAAAAAGGCCATGGACGAGGAGATAAATTCCTTACTTGAAAACCAGACTTATGATTTAGTGAAGTTGCCTAAAGGGAGGAAAATTCTGAAAAATAAGTGGGTTTTCAAATTGAAGAATGATGCTAAGAATTTGAGTTACAAGGCACATCTTGTTGTGAAAGGCTTTGGGCAAAAGAAAGGTATTGACTTTGACGAGATTTTCTCACCGGTTATAAAGATGTCTTCTATTCGGGTTGTACTTGGCATGGCTGCAAGTATGAACCTTGAAGTTGAGCAACTTGATGTGAAGACCGCATTTCTTCATGGTGATCTTGAAGAAGAAATTTACATGGAACAACCGGAAGGTTTTGTGGAAAAAGGGAAAGAGAAATTTGTTTGCAAATTGAAGAAAAGTTTGTATGGTCTCAAGCAAGCCCCGCGGCAATGGTACAAAAAATTTGACTCTTTCATGATGAATAATGGTTTTTCTAAAACCACTTCGGACCATTGTGTGTTTGTGAAAAATTTCCCGGATGGTAAATTTATTATTCTTTTGCTTTATGTTGATGACATGTTAATTGTGGGTCAAGATTCTACCATGATAAACAGGTTGAAATTGGAGTTGAGCAAGTCTTTTTGCTATGAAAGATTTGGGACCGGCAAAGCAAATACTTGGTATGAAAATTATTCGTGATCGCAAAGAGGGACTGATTTGGTTGTCTCAAGAAAGCTACATTGAGAAAGTTCTTGAGAGGTTCAACATAAATAAAGCAAAGCCGGTTGGTTGTCCACTTACGGGTCACTTCAAGCTTAGTTCGAATCAATGTCCTACAAGTGAGAAAGACAAGGAAGAGATGCTGAAAGTTCCTTATGCTTCAGCAATTGGTTCTTTGATGTACACCGTGGTTTGCACAAGGCCAGATGTTGCTCACGCCATTGGTATGGTGAGTCATTTTCTCTATACTCCGGGTAAAGAACATTGGGCAGCGGTAAAATGGATTCTAAGGTATCTTCGAGGGACTTCGAAGGTGTGTTTATGTTTTGGAGATGGTAAGCCGATACTTGATGGGTTCACAGATTCTGACATGACCGGTGATATTGATTCTAGAAAATCTACTTCGGGGTATTTGATGAATTTTGCAGGGGGAGCTGTGGCATGGCAATCTAAATTACAAAAATGTGTTGCTCTCTCAACTACCGAAACTGAATTTATTGCCATTACAGAAGCTTGCAAAGAAGAGTTATGGTTGAAGAAATTTTTGCAAGAGTTGGGTTTGAAGCAAGAAAAGTATGTGATTTATTGTGATAGTCAAAGTGCTATTCACTTGAGTAAAAATTCTACTTTTCATTCGAGATCGAAACACATTGATGTGAGATACCATTGGATTCGTGATGTGTTAGATTCGAAATTGTTACAACTCGAAAACGTTCACACGGATGATAATATTTCGGATATGTTGACAAAGACTTTGTCGAGGGACAAACATTTAAAGTGTCGAACTTTGGCGGGTATGGTTGATGTCTCCACCTAAGTCGATAGGGGGAGAATTGTTGGGATATATCTCCTTATTGGAGTATGGGACCCAATAGTTTATTAAAAGAGTTTATTTTGGTTTGATATTAATGATAATATATTTTTATATATTATATTTAATTTGTGGAGACCCAATCCAATTTGATAACAATTAGGGTTTGATTACAAAACCTAAGATTCAATAATATATATATTGTTTTGTTGCTCTTTCGAGGTGCTGCGACTGCTACAAGTTGTATTGATTAAAAAATCAATTTGGTGGGTTAACAAAGTTGATCATTATTCAGTGGGTTCATTGGTTAAGGTGTGGCTGTGTGTATTGCTTTCTCAAACAAGCAATAGTGTGCCTTGGTTGTTGCTTTGCGTTGAAGCGTTTGGTACGGTTTTTTGTGCTGATTTAGTTCGTTATTTTGGGTCTTCTACATTTTGGTTCTGAAGATTTTGGTTCATCTGTTTGGTGAGGTCTTTCCTCTTGTTTATTTGTGATTATTTGGAATTCACCTAAGGGTGATTTTGTGAGACCATTCGTGTCTCGTTTGTAATCGTTTGGAAACTATTTGGTTGATAGTGAAATCGGATTTCGATCCCGTGGATGTACCTCACATTGAGGGAACCACGTAAAAATTCTTGTGTTGCTTTTGATTTAATTTTTCCGCATTAGTTTTTATTCTCATTGATTGATTTACTTGTGGGGAATCACATATTTTCCCTAACATAATGGACTCTCAAGCTGCACCATGCATCGATGTTCTAACTTCAACTATGTTCTTAATGGACTATAGATGGCGATTGGCATCACAATCATTTGTGGTCCAGATTCAGCAGCCTCGTGTTCTTGTCGTTCCAGATTTTCTTCTTGCTGTTGGTGAGTATTTTGTTCCTTCCTTGGGAGCAATAACAGGGAGGGAGGAATTGATGAATCCAAAGAATGATCCCACACGTAGAAACAACAGCATAGTGCTCTCTACTCCTATTTACGAACAGATTGAAGATATAATGCAATGCACGCCCACAAAGTTTACGTACACGAACCGGTGTCTACAAAATGTTTGCATGCAAACATATTGTGAGAGCTCGGTGCATTATGTGTGTGTTGTAACCTCCTTCTGGTTGCTTGAAAAAAAAATCCCTCATTTGATTTGTTGTACTGGTTTGTATTTTGATTATTGTAAATTATTATCTTATCTTATCAATGCCATTTCAAATTTTGAAGAGTTCCTCTCATACAAGCACATGCATTAGAACACAGATTTCTTCATATAAACACAAATGCCCATTGGTTTTCAAGGTAGAATAAAGGGGATTCATAGTGAAGAGATTGTTAGTGAGGGGTTTAAATAAAATTGTATTTGTTTTGATAATAGTTGTTGGTGTAGAGATTGTTAAATTATTTTTATATAAAATACTAAAAAAAATATAAAAACATTAAACATGAATGTTCAAAAAAAATGTCCAATATGTAAAAAATAAAATTAAAAAAATAAAACAAATAAAATTATGATTTTTACTTGACAAAAAATTACAAAAAATTAAACATTAATGTTAAAAAAAATGCCCAACATGTAAAAAAATAAAAAATAAAATATTTCGGCGGACTATTTTCTAATACCAAGTCCAAAGCCTCCATCCTAATCCCTTTCCCAAGTTCATCCTAATCCGGAGGGGATTATGAATCTCCTCTCCATCTCTCAAAATAAACACAACAGTAGTGAGTCTCATCTCTATCTCAATTCTAATTCCCTTTTATCTCCTAAAACAAACGGGGCCGATAGTGCTATAAAGGCATAATTTACTCCGCCTAGATGAATGTCAGTACTGCCAATCAAAAAATTAAAAAAAAATAATGTCGGCACTGCATTTTGTACCCTTTTCTGAATTTGTATTGTTTTTACCTATGTACATTGTTAGGTTCTAGTTCCTGTAGTCTATAGATGTACATTTTCTCATGATACCATTTCATGTGATTCCAATAATGCAATAATGTTATATCATATATATATATAGAGAGAGAGAGAGAGGGAGAGAGAGAGAGAGAGAGACCACTATTTTTAGAAATTGGCAAATGTGGTGTAGGTTGTAGAATGGCGATAAGAAAAAATAAATAAATAAAAGACTAGAATGTAATGAATGTGGTCCATTTGATAGAAAGAAATAGGCCTCGTGATTCTTCATTTGTCGTGTAGCACCTCGTAGTTATGGCCACTGAAACAGCCAGGGAAACAAGGGCTTTTCCCAAAATAAGCTAAAATATCAATTTATTTCCCAAACTAGGCTTAGTTTGGGCGAAATTCCCAAAATAAGCTGAAACGCTATTACAAACCACACTTTCACCATTTTTGTGGTCCAGCCGCAGAAAATTGGTAAGGTCGTAAAAGCATGATTACAAACCATGCTTTTAAGGAAAGGGTAAACTACCAATAGGTCCTATTTTGGAGACTTATTACCCAATAGGTCCTACTTTGGAGACTTAATACCCATTAAGTCCTATTTGATAAATTTATTAAGTGATAAAGATAAATTTATCAGTCTTTTTTTTTTATGAATAAATTTATAGTGATAAATTTATCAGTCTCTTTGTTTTTATGAGTAAATTTTTAGTGATAAATTTATCATTCTCTTATTTTTATAGTGTTAAATTTATTAGTTAGGACTTGTAGGTAAATAAGTCTAGTGAATAGGACTAATTGGTAAGTACCCCTTAAGGAAATTTGTTTTATATAGAAAGCGTGGTTAGGAACCATGCTTTTAAATAAAATTTGGTTTTTTCAAAAAACGTGATTCGTAACCACGCTTTTACTGTTAACTAAAGAAAGCGTGGTTATCATCTACGCTTTTAGCCAAAATTCGATTTTAAAGGAAAGCGTGGTTCGTAACCACGCTTTTATAACTTATATAAAAACACCCACCTCCCTCATTTGCAACCACGCTTTTTACACTTCATTTTTTCCCCTTCCGATCTGCTCTCTCTCAGTCTCTGCTCTCGCTCTCGCTCTCGCTCTTGCTCTTGCTCTCTCTCGCTCTTACTCTCTCTCTGTTCTCACTCTCTCTCTGCTCTCACTCTCTCTCTCCGTCCGTGGGTTCTTTGCTCTCTCTCTCTTTCTGTGGGTTGCTCTCTGTTCTCTCTCTCTCTCGCTGGTATGACTGTCTGTCTCTCTCTCTCAGTTTGAATTTTATATGTGGTTATTGTGTTTGTGAAAATGTGAATGTGGGTACAATATGGGTAGAATAGGGTTTGTGAATGTGAAAATGTTGTGAATTGATGAAAATGTTGGTAGAAGAGGGTTTGTGAATGTGAAAATGTTGTGAATTGAAATTGATATCAATGTGGGTAGAATAGGCTTTGTGAATTGAAATTGTGGTTTTGAATTGGTAAAATTTTATGGTCCTGAATTGTGAAAATGTTCTAGGGTTTTCAATTGAATGTGAAATTAGAAATTAGGGTTAGAGTTTTGAATTGTGAAATCAGAAATTAGGGTTAGGGTTTTAGAAATTAGGGTTTTGAATTGTGAAAATGTTCTAACCCAAAGTTTTTGTTTGAATTTGTCTGACAATTCTAGGGTTAGGGTTTCATATCCGTATCTATATGTATATTTGATTTGTTTGGTATTATTATTATTATTATTCAAAATTAAAGAAAGGTTGACACACTTATATAATTTCCATTTTAGTGCAAAAACAATTTTTAAAATTAGGAAAGAACTTTTTATTGTTTCCTAAAATGACTAGCTAAAATAAATACTAAAAAAAAGTAACTCTTAAGTTAAAAATATAACTAAAAGTTTAAATCTTATGGAGATGCTCTTGCTATAATATACAAGAAATTATTTAGTATTCTGAAAACACAACATGATTATATGTCACTCAATAACACAGTGTAACATTTCACAAATTTTTTAGAAAAAATAAGAATAAAAATGATCATGTTATTGTATCATAAATCACGATGAAATTCTTAACTCACCAAATGATTTTTGTAATTATTATACAAAGTATAGTTGTTAATTTGCATCATAGTCCATTGTGGTTTACTTTTTATTAGATTGTGATCAAAAGGCCATTACTACATTAAATATTAAAAAAATATTTGGAGAAACAATTTTTAACACTTTCCATTCATATTTATATCCATATCCATAATGGGTAATAAAGATAAAATAATTGATGCATAAAGAGGGACCAACAAACACATATTTAGTGTACAAATGCATGCACCCGTTAACATATAAAATCCACAACCATATAAGACTTTACGTAACGTTATGGCATAAAAAATAAATAAAAACTATATAATAGTGGCATTTGGCGTTGTAAACTTTCGCAGTAGTCCCCATTTGTTCTTCATTATGTTATAATAACATCAACCAAAAAATGTCAAAAAAAAAAAAATTTGAAAAACAAAAATACAACTGATCACTAAGGAACTAAACTTTTTCACTATCAAAAGTAAAGGTTTTTTTTGCAAAATACAATTAGAGTCCAATTTCACTCATTATGTGAGTGGGCACGAAACGTAAAAGGAAATATAAAAAAGTTCTTAAGTTGTCTTTGGTTGGGAGATTGGAGAAGAGATTTGGAAAGGAAAAGAGAAAAGATAGAATTTTTGGGGTCTCTAGCATTACTCTTTTTCTTTTTCTTTCCAAGTTCCTTTCCAAATTCCTCAACCAAATACAGCATTAGTGACTACATTTTGAAAATGCCACTAATAAATGTATTTTTAAAAACCAAATAATTTCATGCTAAATGGTATACCTTTTTTAAAATAAAATTTTGGGCTTTGACAGGATAGTAATTCATTACCAAATGTCTAATTTCATCCTTAAATAGTAGAGACAATTGGTGAAAAGTTTATTCCAAAGGGGTATAAAGTATTAGATCCAAGGTAAAATCGTGTTTGGTAATAAGGACAAGGTGAAAATTGTTGACGATGTTGAAAAAGTTGCCGGAAAAGTTAGCTGAATTATGACATATTGTGATTAGTTATAACATATTATGATGTCAATTATGACATTATTTTGATTATGATCTAAGAGTTGTTTAGTTATGCTTGATTTGATATTCAGTTATAATTCAAATTTTATTTTTAATTAGGACTCCCACAAAAAATTATGTCATTTATAATGATGAAATTTACAAATGACATAACTTGCACATGTTACACAATCTTTAATATTTCCTTATTGATGTGATCTTAAAATTGTACATGGTACGTGAAGCATATATCAATAATGATCAACGAAGCAATAATGGACCTAGAGTGGAGTAGGAGGGGCAATTGTCCTACTCATAAGATTTCAAAAAACTCTTTATATATTTTTTATATTATTTTTTTACTTCTTATGTTAGTAGAAAATAATATTGTAGTTCATTATTTAAAAAAAAAAATTATTAATATACATGTCTACCTCATCAAGATTAGAAAACATTTCGCAGCCATATCGACATGTGTGTTAAACTCATACTATCCAACCACAACCACTTTGGCCATAAGAAAACACCTACTTGTGGCAAGATGTCTCAACTAAACTAAATGGAAAAGTTAGGGTAATAGAAAAGATACTAGAAAATTATTAGAATTTTAAATTAGGTGATTTTATTTATACATTATTAATACTCTTAGTACACAATATTACTTAATACATATACAAAATAATTTACAAGGTTTAAAAATGAGTGTTGTTATTAGCATTTATCTAATTTCTTTGGATCCTTCAATTCTCACTCATTTATTTTTTTACAATTATATGCTGAGGTAAAATTACATTAAATGACAATTTTAAATGGAACACTCTCTCATCAAATGAAAACAATTACAATGACACTGTACAATATTATACACCCATCTCCATCCCCATCTATATATTTTCCTTATCAATTTAAACTCTAATCATATTCTTTTTCATCACCATCCCAAACCCACATATTCATATTCAATAAAAAACATTTGAAATTATGTAATCAGTCAACGTTTTGTTCGATGGTTTCAAATGTGTTCGGTATTCCAAATCAATTAACGTTACAAACAATACTTTTGTTATTATTATTTTTCAAAAATTTATCTCCCTCCATCAATGACACCTTTATTTTTCTTTGCTTCTCATTTTTTGTTTCTATCGAACAAAATTTGGGAAAATTTTGGGAGTTAGTGATGTCCATGTTTCGGCCTTTCCAAGTGGAAATAATCTGTAATTATAGGTATAAATCGCTAGCACAATTAGGGTTTGAATTATCAGTCGTTATTTAACTCATTTAGTGTCAAGATTTTATATTTTACACTTTGAATACCGTTGTTTATCAATATATTAACTGACATTGTTGGATATTGATTGATAAATATGATCGTATTGGTAATATCAATACATACATTTTGTTAAATGTTACTTCATAATTTACCAAAATTCAGTACATAATTTTTAAAAATATAAAATTATCTGAAAACAATAATTTAAACGCAACAAAATTTCACCTAAATGTTACTCTTCTTATATTTTTAATTGCAAAGCTACTAATTAAACTTGCAAAATTACTAATTAAACATTACTCTTTTTAATTTTTAATTGCAAAATTACTCTTCTATTATATCATTTTCAATGGATAATATAATAAATTGCAAAATTACTAATTAACATTACTCTTTTTTATTTTATTTTTTTGGTTTGGTTGCTAGCTGAATTAAAAATAATAATTTTGGACCTTTTGGAGTTGGACTCCATTTGAGTGAGGCTTATTAAGAATATTTTAATTTTGAACTTAGTATAAAATGTAAAAAAATTAAGTGTTTTAGTCTTATTGTATTTAAAAAAATGAAATTATATATATTATATAAAACTATATTTGATTAGTATAATAGAGAAGGGGGTGAGAACAGGAAAATGCGTCCCCACAGGTAATTATATTTAAACATCCTTACTTATGTTAGTATATACCATTTATTCATTTTACACCATACACAAATTAAAACTTTTAATTTTGTCTCAATACACATCATTTTACACCATACACAAATTAAAACTTTGATTAGTATAATGGAGATGGTCTATGTAATGGATGCCGGGCAAGAGGAGAGGAATGCTATGAAGGTGGTGATGATCGGAAAGGAGGGAGGTGACTGCCGGTGGTAAGAAATGGCAAAGGATTGGGTTGAGTTGGGTGGGAGGGAGGGAGAAAAGGAGGGGTGTGTTGGTAATTTGATTGAAGGATAGAAATGTAATGAAATTTTTTTAAAAAAAAGATGTGTACTGAATTAATTAAGTGTGTGAAAATATAATTTTCCCGTCCACACCCTATTTTCTCATTGAAGTGATATTGAGGAAAATTACCATCTCTATTCAAAACTCAATTAAGTTATTATATTTGAATAGTGTGGTGTGTTCCAATGGGTTGGATTGAGATTTTTCTTCTACGTGGACCTATGATGAGCTCTTACTATAAAAGTTCTTGAAGTGGACAAAAAGAGAATTTTTTTTTTTTTTGGTAGTATACTAATTTTCTAACAAATGTAAACTATACCTAATTCATGTAACTCAGAAGTAGGTGCAAATGTTATGAATTTATAATTTTATATTTAAATTTGTAGATAGTTTTTGATAAATCCTTAAGCAAATATTAAATGTGATATTGATTGTATGCAGAGAGTGTTCTTTTTTTTTTTTTGCTTTTATTTTTAAATGTGACATCCTTCACTTATATAATAGAATACATTGCATGTCTATTTGTGTCAAAATTACAATATGAAATTTAAATTTTAGTACAAGTCTTAATTGTTTATTTTTATATTTATTTTTTTTATGAGAAAACACAAGATTTAATATATTATACATCTAACAATAACTCATCTAATAAAATAAATCTGAGTACAAAATATAAAATAAATCCTAAATGGAGAAAAAGAACCTTCACGTAGAAAAGATACGAGTTTCCACATAGGGAGTAAAAAAAACTCCACGTAGAGATGAAACCTCAGCCGTTATTTTATATAAATAAAAATAAGTGAACAAAAATGAGAAAATAAATAATAATAAACAAATAGAGAGAAAAATAAAAATGTGAGAAAATATAAATTGAAGTAATGTTTAGTTGTGTTGAAGTAATGTTTCACCTCTAGAGTTCCTTCTACCTTGGAAAATATAAATTGACAAAAATGAGAGGGTTGATTTTTATAGAAAAATGTCACTTATGATATAAATGTCACTTATAGGAAAATATAAATTGTCTTTTGACTCGCACAATTTCTTTCCACCAAGTGTCCGCCTAAACAAATTCAAATAACCAACACAAAAATAAAAGCAGGTTAATTTAAAAAAATCAAATCAATACTGAAATATTACCAAAATAAAGAAGAGGAAACATGGAAAAAGAAAAATTTACACTTACGGTGCACAAGAGCATGATGTTAATCGTAATAAATAATGAAAAAAGCAGAACACAGAAATTCCATAGACAGTTATGTCAAAACAAACTAACATTCTTTATATGTTGTAAGCTTTTTTCTTAAAAAGCTAAAAAATCCAAAACATAATAATTATTTTAACTCATATTTTAATTAAAAAATCAATAATGATTGTTGGATTACAATTGCTGATTACTTAAATAAAGTTCTTGCCTCACAAGTAATTGTAATTGAATGGGTTAAAATTCATATAATTCTTTTAGAAGTAAAATCCGATATAAGTATATTGTTGATATTTTAATGTTTTTTGTTTCATTGAAGCAAGTGTATAGAGACTATTCCAATTATCCTCTACTAGGGGGGAACATAATTCGGGATCCCGATGAAGGTATGTCATATGATGCTAAGCCGAAAGGGATATATGGGGTGCAACCTGGCACCACGCTTAGCAATTTGGAGGAGATGTTCATGTCCAAGGTGGCAAGTTACCGGGAAAGTGTTTGATTAAACTTCAAATGTAGATATCCTTATCGCCAGTGGTAAGCAATCAGCAAATACAAAATATTATCAATTAATGACGATGAGGCGTTGAACACCGTATTAAGTATCAATGCAAGTTTCTAACCACCAAATTGTTTAGAAGTGTACATTGATAAAGAGGTTGTACACAATGTCCCGAATATGACACAGATGGATTTTCATCCGTTCACTACATTGTTGACATAGGGGATTGACATGACAGCATTTCGGTCTCCTATGTATGCATCAGATCAATGTTATGCAGTGGGCTACACATAACAGACATTTGAGGGCCATGGTGTGGAATCAAGTTCACTTGGTGGATATGATTATGAATTTCACAATAACACAGAAGATGTGCCCACCTGCAGCCATCATACCACTCCAGTTAAAGTTGTTGGTAATATGGCAGAAACGGTGAACTATGTGCAGTTTGCTGACAATGACATGTACGGTCCTGATGTCGCCCTAGACGATGATGAGAATGAAGTGTGTGATGAAGAAAATTTATTGGGCGGATCAGATGATGATGATGAAGAAGATGATGCCGACGCCCCCGTTGACCCTGAAAATGCCCCCATTCCACCTAGACTTGAAATCCCTTTCTATGAGAACATTCACATGGGTGGTGATTTTAACATGAGTAGCTGTGATGTCTTTCCCCGTAGCCGGATCTAGAACGCTGAAAATCCAGAGTTGGACAAAGGGATGGTTTTCGTTGATAAAAAGCAACTTGTATATGCTATGAAATTGTACCATGCAACAAATAATCCAGAGTATAAGGTCGTAACCTCCAAGCGAGACCTTTGGGTGTCTGCTTGCAAGCACGATTGCAGTTGGTGGTTGCGTGCATCTCTTAGTAGGAAACATGGTCTTTTTGAAATAAAGCAGTACAGGGGTCATCACCATTGTTTATACCCATGAATGAACAGAGACCACACTAATATTAGCTCCAGTTACATTGCTTCTCATCTTTTGGGACAAGTTGCGGTGAGTATAAAAAATAAATGTTTATATATATATACATATTTGTTTGTTTGTAGAGTTCACACCCAAATAATCCAACTCATATTTGATTGTCATATGCAGAATGAACTTGATATGCCAATTAAGAATGTCATCGAAGATATCAAAAAGACCATGAACTTGAGATAAATTGTCTTACCTTCAACTCTAAAAATTTCTCCATTCTCTCTCTCTCTCTAAAAACCTCCTCCCCGGGCTTTATTTGGGCCGGCTGGCCGCCGCCTTTGGCTATGGCGGTCGGCTGGCCTAAGCTTTATCCGTTTGTTTTGTTCGTTTTTCCTCTAATAAACGTGTTTTCCCCCATGATCTTCCCACCGAGGTGTATTTTGTGTAGCTGGAGGTGTGGTCTGCAGTTGTTTGTTTTTTTGACGTCCAGGATCTTCACTAGAGCGCTCTTGTGCGAGTTGGAGCTTGAGGGGTGTTCACTGGTTCAGATTTTTGGAGTAGTAACGAGATCTGTCTGGTTTTCATTTGTGCGCTCTTTTCGGGTGAGAGTTTGAGGGGTGAACTTTTTCCAAAGGAATGGTGATATCACAGCGGTTGGTAGGTTTTTGGTTGGGTTTTGGATCAGCAGTGGGTGACAGATAGTTGAAGAACTTGGGTGTGCGAAAGTAGAAGATCACTGCAGCAGGGGAGAGGCAGTGGGTGTGTGAAAGTAGTACTTGGATCTTGGTTCTGCAGTGGGTCTTGGAGGCGTAGGTGGAGGGTGTGAACTTGGGTCCTGGTGAGTATGAAGAAGAACTTGGGTCTTGGATCTGCAGTGGATCTTGGAGCAGCAGCGGGTGTTCGAAAGAAGAATTTGGGGGTGTGTAAGAAGAAGTAGAGGCGTAGGTGGAGGCTTGGAGTTTCACTCGGCCAGTGTTGGTTTCAACAGAGGTTCTAGGTGCGGCTGTCCGGTGTTGGCTTGGAGTTCACTCGACCGGAGAGTTTTTTCTCGGCATGGTGTGGTGGGGGCAGCAGAGGTGTAGGTGGAGTAGGCTGGCTGCAACAGAGGTGGCATGTGCATAGGGGGGTAGCAGAGGAGCGGGTCTGGGGAGTTGGAGCAGCAGTGTGACTTGGGGTGTCTTCAGTGTGACTTGGCGTGTTCAAAAATCAAAAAAAAGAAAGAAAAGAGGAGCGGGTCTTGTGGGGTGTAATCAGGTGCAGGTGTGAGGCTTGGGGAGTTGGAGCAGCAGTGTGACTTGGGTGTTGTTTAGTCTCTATTTTTAGTTTGTTTTGGGTGTCTTTGTGGGTTATTATGTGGGGATTCATGTGTTTTGTAATTTTCTAGTTAAGTTCTTCTTAACTTTTTTTTAAAAAAAAATTGTGAGGCTTAGGGGTTGGTTGTATGGATGCGAGTAGCAGTAGTAGGGGTATTTTTATACTTCCGAATCTCTCTCGATGCATCTCATCTTCCTGTACTTTTAATTTCATGCCGTTAATGAAATTTTTCTTTGCTGATCAAAAAAAAAAAAAAGACCATGAACTACAGTATATCAGACAAGAAGGCGTGGCATGCAAGGGCAAAGGCAATTAGAATGGTATTCGGGGATTGGGATGAATTATATAGGCAGTTGCCTAAATTCATGCATGCATTACAGACATCTAATCCTGGCACCATCATTCAATGGAAGCATAGATATACAGGATGTACAACCATTATGCCCATCTTCCACTTTGTTTTCTGGTCTTTCAAACCTGTCATCGATGGATTCAGATATTATAGGCCTGTTATAACCATAGATAGTACATTCTTATACGGCAAATATACTGGTGTGTTGCTTGTAGCAACGATCATTACTACCAATGGCAAAGTATTACCGCTTGCATTCGCTATTGTCGACAATGAGAGTTTGGAGTCTTGGTTATTCTTCATTTCAAATATCAAAGAACATATTGTCATGGAGCGACAGGGATTGACTTTGATATCTGATCGAGCTAAGAGTATTTTAGCTGCTGTGAGGCGGCATTGGCTGAATCCCTCGCTCCAATTTGTTAGATATCATCGGCACTGCCTTCGACATGTTTGTAGTAACTTTAACACAAAGTTTAAAAATAAGGAGCTGAAACAACTTATATGGAAAGCAGGAAGTGCTCATCAACGACGAAAGTATAATTCTTACTTAGAACAGATACAGGCTATTAACCAAGATGCCATCGATTGGGTCCGCAAGATAAATCCTGTGAAGTGGGCCCTTGCGTATGACGGTGGATATCGATGGGAGGTATTGACCAACAATGACGCAGAGTGCTTCAACAGTGTCTTGAAAGGTGCAAGGAACTTACCTATCTCAGCTATGGTTAAGTTTACATTTCGACGGCTCGTAAAATATTTTGACGAGATGGGAGCCCAAGCAAAAATGGATGTACGGAATGAGTTCCAATACTCTAGAGAGATGCAAAAAACTATCGAGGAGGGCATCACAAGGGGAAATACTTTCCAATTGATATCGTACGACAGGTTAGTTTGTAATATAAACTAAATTGTTATTATTATGTTGTGAAGTTAATTACACCTAAAAACATGAACTTGATTAGTTTGTATCAATATTGTCTGATAGGCCCCGCCACATATTTGAGGTGCAAACATCTTTTCTCCATGGACGAGGTCGCAATACACAGATTGTGTGCATGAATCAACCCATGTGCAGTTGTGGCAAATACGAGATAAGATACTATCCATGTTCCCATATGCTCGCTGTTATGTCTGAATGCGGTGACAATCCATTCCAGTACGTTGATCCAGTATATAGGTTTCCTGTATACATGAGGGTTTAGGAAACTAAATTCAATTCAATACCGCATCAAGATTGTTAGGATGATCCGCAGTGGACCTTAATGCCTAATGTACTTCGTCTGCGAGAAGTAAAACAGGGTCGTAAATCTATGTCCCGTATTCTGAATGAGATGGATATATCAGATAGGCGTTTGACCGCTCGTTACAGTGAGTACCAGCAGACAGGTCATGACAGGCGAACATGTCCAACGCGGCTTGGTCGATGAAGACTATGTAATGCTTACATGAGTTTCGTGAATTGTGAAATTATAAAATGGTTGCGCTTTTTAATTGTGAGATTGTAATTAGATAGCCCATGTGAATTTTTAGCTTGTAATGCAAATGACCCCATGTTAAACTATATTGTAATTGTTAATTTTTAATTCTTTAAATAGATCATTTTTTATTTGTAATAGATCATTTTTAATTTTTAATTCTTTATCTATTGTAATTGTTTTATATTTAAAAAAAAATTACAACTAACATACTAAGCAAATAAATTAAACTAAATATGTATGCAAAAATATTTAACTGTAGCACATAAGCCTAAGTTTTTTATTATGTACTTGATTGAAAATGTGTATTACAAAATTCTATACTTAATCAAATAGTTCTTCTACCATTTGAAAATTTAATATTTATGAATAAATTTAATATTTTCGAATGCTGTAAGCATTTTTCACATTTACAATTTATGAATAAATTTATGTAATTTATACTTTATTGAAACTTTTAGCATTACAAAATCAATAATTAAGTTTTGTCAAATATGCCATAAATGTAATCATCAGCCTATTATTGAAAAAACAAATTCTCATTCAATTTTTTGACAAATATTTATGTAGGAAAACTATCCACATGTTACTGCACTATGTTGATGGTCATTATTAAGCTTATGTAACTGAAGCCCCAAAATTATTTTGGAAAATATTTCAATATTAGTTATAGCATAGATAACAGTAGTTTCTGTTGAATTGTTTATTATATTTAATGACACATAATTTTAAATCTTAAAGTACAAATATATATATATATATATTTAAAAATCATAAATTATGGAATAATTAGAGTTTTTTTTTTTTATGATTATAATTAGATTTTAGTGAATTGCTTCTATGTTAGTGGCACACAAATTTATAATTTTAAAATAACCGAGCACATTTTTTTTTCAAGTCGTCATGTATGGAATAATTAAAGTTTAATTGTTATAGTTAAATTACAGTTAACCAATAGAGTTTTTTGAAATAAAAATTAATTACATTTTAGTGAATTGCTTCCATATATAGTATCATACAAATTTAAATTTTGAAATAGTTGAGCATACTTTTCTTTTACAAATCGTAATTTATGGAATAATTATAGTTTTCTGTTATGATTAAATGAGAGTTTTATTGTTATGATCTAGTATTTTACTTGTACAGGCTTCATGGCACATCTACCTGAGGAGGTCCCACTTTTTAGTCATCCACATCGGGCCGACAGTATATGGGAGTATCCGGTATGCAATAACGTTTGTTGGACTTTATACTTACAATTAAAATACCCTGCATTTTGTTTTATATTACGTGATAATGCTATTATTTAAACTAGTCATTCTGTTATGTAGGACGAGGCACACATAGTGTTGACATGTCGCTGGCCAGATTCTGGCCTGTGGGAGCATCCGTTGGACCATAGAGTCTTGCAGTATATACTACACGCAGGATTCTATGGTGTCTACCGTATCGGGCATATTAGACTGGACCACCCACTCATCACTACTTTGGTCGAGAGGTGGCGCACAGAGATTCATACATTCCATTTCCCGATCGGAGAGGCCACCATCACATTGTAGGACGTATCTGTCCTATATGGTCTACGGATTGATGGGCGAGCAGTTTCTAGTGTTAACCCATCATTGATGAGGGAGCAGTGGATAGCTCTATGTGGTGAGCTATTGGGAGTAGCACCTACACCTGCAGACTTATAGGCAGGTAGATTGAGGGTGAAGTGGTTGGCCGAGCAATTTGGTCCTCTTCTAGATCAGGCTTCAGATGAGTTGGTATAGCAGCATGCCCGAGCATATATTATGTGGCTTATTAGGGGGGTACTTCTTCCTAATGAGTCACAGAACCTGCTCAAGTTTATATACTTACCATTGCTGAGAGACATTGACGAGATCGGTCAGTATAGTTGGGGTGGCGTGGCTTTGGCATACTTGTATAGGATGCTATGTCAAGCAACTCAAGTGGGTGCGAAGGAGATCGGAGGACCACTTGTCTTGTTACAAGTTAGTAAGAATTTTATTACATGTCAATTCATATTGTATGACATATATCAGTATTGTAATTGTGTTCAAACTATTGTAGATTTGGGTGTGGGAGAGATTCATTCACATTGCCTCGTCTAGGCAGCAAGTGGTTGCTCCTGGTGAGCTTCCCATGGGCCAGGGAGACATGCAGTTGCCACCCAGACCTCGAGGTAGCCGGTGGAGGGTTGACTTCGGCCATGAGGTCGTATCGACCCACGTAGTCGTCGTTTATAGAGACCAGTTCGACTGGATGATCGAGGGTGAGGTATGAAATTTTGCTCTCAATTTTAGTTGTCTTCTTCATTGTATATGTTTTAAATTCACGAGCGAATTTTAATATACTTGTCGTTATTGTAGTTTATCTGGCAGCCTTATGCTAGGGTCCTCAGTACGCTCCCAGACTACTGCCGACTAGGTCAGGAGATATGGCTGGCGAGAGTGCCACTTATTTGTTTTGACGTAGTTGAGTGGCATCTCCTCGATCGTGTCCTCCGATAGTTTGGTCGGGTCCAGTCCGTGCTTGATCAGTTCGACATCGAGTGGCGGTTGCATGTGATTGATAGGCATGGCTGAGCTGGTACTGACTGGAGTCTGTTTTGTATGCGACGTCGGGACAGTATTGTACAGGCTGACTAGAGCAATGAGGTGCTCCCCTTTTTCGACCCTTACATGTTGTGGTATCGGCGACATATACGCCTACTAGTCGGTAATCCGAGCCACCTGTCTGAGTCTGGATATCAGGGAGTTGGGCCTTCTCTTGAGGCATTGGTGAGTATCATAGTGTGTGTCAGATAATTATTAAGATCATAATTGATTTACTTTCAGTCAACTATAGCCTAATACGTTTGAATTTTTGTTCAGGGGGTTGGAGCTGGAAGGTCATATCACTTGGCTGAGGATGCCCTTTTCAAACGTGATGGACAGCATGCCTCGCAGGCCGTTGTAGAGATCCGAGACTTATTGTACAAGGCGATCCAGCATGCCCATCGGGGAGATCATCTGCATTTTGGCCACTACGGTATACACAGTGCAGCAGCTGCTCCAGACACATCAATGTCATCCACGTCAGTGCCTTCCACTTCAGCGCCGGCCACATTAGGTCCTTGGACATCAGTCACCCCACTGCATGCTATCCCATACATATCTCCAGATTCCCTCCATGTACATTCTATCCAGTATACTGGCATACTTTATGTAGCTAACCTTGATTAGACACCACCCCAATACATGCATGACGTTGTTACCCCACCCATCCAGTTACCACCACCACACAGTTTAGGTGTGTGTAGTGTTGGAGTTGATACATGTACATCACACACTCCCACACTACATACACCTACTTTTGTGGGGACTAGTTCGACCGTGACCATGAGTACACATGATATAGTTCTCATTAACATCTCCCACGTTCAGGATGAGGCCCATATTGAGGCCCCTCCCCCCAAAGAGCGTCAGGGATAGGCTGAGGTTATGGTCGTGGCGGACGTCGCGGCCGAGGTCAGGGTGCGGGCAGAGGCAGAGGTCGAGGTCCAGCTGCAGATTATGATACAGTTGCACAAAATGAGTGAGTTTCACAGCTCACAGCAGTATCCGATGTTGGGCCAGAGAGAGGATCAGGGACAGCACAGGCAGGAGAGGGAGGGTCACAGTCACAGGCTCCACAGGCAGTCAGTGGAGGGCCACATGCAGGGAAGGAGTGCCATAGGATACACATTTACGATTGAGGGAGCCACATATTCAGAGAGTCTACGGTAGAAGACCGAGGAGAGAGGTCCACGGTCGGGGTTGTGGGACTGGGGGCAGGTTAGGGCATTAGAGCATGTGATATGGAGTGTATAGGTTTTTTTATTTATAGTTTTTGTAAATCAAATTTGTACAGAGGATGTAAATGTGCTATATTTATTTATTTGAAAATAGAATTTTACAATTTTTTATTCTTACTTATTTTGAGGATTTCCTAAATACTTCAAATATTCAAATCATGATGTCACAATGGATTTAAACAGGGTGATTATATACATAAGAGATTGAAGTTGTGCTGCATTTGGTACCATGTGGATTTTCGTTTTACAATAATAAACTATATAATTTTTATACAGTTTTTTTTTAATTTTTTTTTTGTTGAAGTATATAATTATTTCTTTACAAAAACACAAAATAAATAAATACATAAATTTTATTTCTTATTCTGTACTTTTTTTTCCCAAAGAATTTGATAACATACTAGAAAATTTAAGAACACTTTTTTTTTTAAACACACACACACACACACACACACAAATTTCAAATTACATAACACTACCCAAAAAAAAGGTACAGAACCTGATAATATAATAGAAATTTTAAGAACATTGATTTTTTTAAACAACGTGCGCACACGCACACATACAACATTAAGAAAACAAACACATAATTTTTTTATACTCTGCTTTTTTTTCCCAAAAAAAATAGAAAGAAAAAAGTTCTTGGATACTTGAATAGTCTTTCTCCAAAAAAAAAAAAAAAAAACAAATTTTAGTTTTTCAATAGAGTGAAGATGATGAACTGTGGAACTTACACAGTAGTTTGTTATAAATTTAAAATATAAAATTAAAAAAATTAAAAAAAAAAAAAGGGAGAATATGGTGAAACGTGGAACTACATAGCAGTTTCTAAAATGTGGGAAGTGGAAAAGTGGAAGTTATTTACTGAGTTGGTAATTTACGATTTTACCCATAATTACAATTTGATATAAGTTTTAAAATAATAGATTATTTAACAAGTTATGGTCATTTTAGGAAAAATAGAAAAAAATTTGTAAGCCAGGCTTAAGATTCATGACACCAAAATTGGTGTTCCTCTTTAATAATAGAATAGATTAACCCTCCAACTGGATCCAAATTCTGTAATAATAAATAATTTCTCTAGTACCCAAATTCTGTAATTTGCCAACCCCACATTCCTTCATTCCCATCATCACTGTGTCCCTCTTCACTCGAAGAACCCCAACTCCCTGTACTGGACCCTCAGCCATTTGCCTTTGACATTGTGTCGTTCCCCAAAATCTAATGTTTGTCAACAGCCCACTCATTGCCACCATTCGACTGACTATTTTTATTACAACTCCAGATATTAGTGGATGACTCATTTTTATGCCTGGTTTGAGATTGTATTTCAACTTTACTCCCCTTAGTATTCGAAGAACCCCAAACAGCAAAAGTTTTTGACTGAGGTACGTGCTCTACATCTTCTTACTTGATTGTGTGAGCTCCCCAATTAGACCAACCACTTGCTTTGGATACCGTAGACCCTAACCCCCAATTATGTCTTCTATCCACATGTCAACTGGGTTACGAGCTTACAGAACAGGTTCATCTGGTACTATGAACAGGTTCTTAATTAATGGAAGTTCAATCATAAAGAATAAATTTTTTATTTTTGAAACAGAATTGAGCTTCTCTGTAATTTTGAATGAAGCTAGTATTCCGTCTTTAATAATAAACAATTTCTCCGACACCCAAATTCTATATTCCGTCTTTAATAATAAATAGTTTCTCCAGCACCCAAATTCTGTAATTTACCAACCCCACATTCCTTCCTTCCTTCCCATCATCAATGTGGTCATCGTTCTTACTCTACTTCTTCCAGGAATCGCCTGGTGAATCTTTCTATCATCCTGTCTGCGACTGTAATTCAATTTTACTGTGACCCTCTTCACTCGAAGAACCCCAACTCCCTGTACTGGACCCTCAGCCATTTGCCTTTGATGTTGTGTCATTTTCGAAATCTGATTTTTGTCAACAGCCCACTCGTTGCCACCATTGGACTCGCTATTTTTATTACAACTCCAGCTATTAGTGGGTGACTCATTCTCATGCCTGGTTTGAGATTGTATTTCAACTTTACTCCCCTCAGTATTCGAAGAACCCCAAGCAGCAGAAGTTTTTGACTGAGGTACATGCTCAACATCTTCTTACTTGACAGTGAGTGACTCATTCTCATGCCCGGTTTGAGATTGTATTTCAACTTTAGTCCCCTCAGTATTCGAAGAACCCCAAGCAACATAAGTTTTTAACTGAGGTATATGTTCTACATCTAGGTACTTCACTGTGGGTGTGTTTCACAATGTTGTCTGCGCCTGAGAAAATAATTTCAATTTTATTTCATGTGACTTAGCTCATGGGCATTTCAAGACACTTGAGGGTATTATGGCCATTTTAGTATTTATTTTTGATGACATCAGTAGCTTCAGTTAATTGGGTGGACAACAGTACAAAAATGAGAGAATCTTCATATTGTCAGTTAAAGTAAGGCAGACTTCTGTAATTATTAAAATTACAGAAGAGATTTCTGTATTTGTCAAAAATCTCTAGGGAGGTAAGTGTAATTTACCGAATACAAAAAGAAGCACAAAATGCGAAGAGGAGAAAATGGGATGACTGTGAAGTTTCGTAAAGTGAAAATAAGATAAAATATAGGCTGCAGTGCCAATCTTCTTTACATATCAGGTGGCCATTTTATTATTTTGTTTTGTTTTGTTTTGAACATTGTTTTGGTGAAAAAATCAACGATAGTTTTGTAGGTCGAAGTGAGTTGGAAGGTTGTGTATTTACTTGCACTCTGTTTCATAGTTGTTTATGAACAGTATTGCTTTAAAACAAAGAAAATTAAAGTCTTTGTTTCATTTTATGATTTAATTTATAATTTTTTGCAAACACCAATTTGTACTGAAATCATCAGTTCGAAGTGACTACTTACTGTATTAAAAAAGCAAGCATCAGAAAACTGTTTACTGTGGCGATGTGACAACTCATTGCATTACTGATTAATTTGACAACTTACTGCTCGAATACGAAGGGATTGCATTGTGAAAAAGACGACCCACAATTATGATTTTATTTGACAACCACGTCTGTGACTACATCACAGGTACACAAAGTCACGGGTACTCAAGATTGCATGAAATGAATAAGATAAAATAATATCACGGGTATCACTTCTTCCACAGTGCCCCAACATCTCAATTATCGTCACCAAGTCATCTCTTTTGTATGTCTATAAATAGCGCTACCCCCAGTATGATGTTTGTTCAAGTCATAACAATAGTAATATATCTACAATTACTATTATTATTAATTTTTTTTATTTTATGAACAATGTCTCCAAGAGGTGCAGGAAGTTCACGCTGTCAAAGAAATTCGAAAGTATGGCTACTACCTCCATTTGCTTATGACTATAAGAGCAAAAAGTACTTGAGTCTGAAGGATTGTTATGCTGGTATCCGAGCAGAATGGGCGTTCAAGGTAACGGAGCAAGAAGGATTGTTTAATGATCTATGTAACTTTAGGGCACCGATACCTCATCGTCGTTCATTGACCATGGCTAGACGAAATGTGAGTGACTATGAAAAAGCAGTTAACAGAATTAAGAAGGAGAACAACAAAATGTTGATGCGGAGATATCGACATTTCATGCTTCAGCTAGCCACTGAAATGGCAGAAGCAAGCAACAGAGAATTGACAGTGATTGAGCGAAATAATGTCTTAAACAATGAAAAATATCTCTCTGACTACTACATGTCAGATGAGGAATGAGAAATCAAACACCTATCTTTCATATATATTTGTATGTTGTGTCGTATCTTCGTTACTGGAGTGTAAGACAATGTTGTTGTTCATCTAGCTTACGGATGTATTTCAATTATTTGTTATATGAACCTGAAGTTTATGAAATCACTACATTTATAAGTACACATGTCAAGATTCATTACGAATTTCTCTTCCTATTGATAACTCATGTATAAGTATTGCAAAGCCATTACAATGAATGAAAACGTTTGGTCATACATGTAACCAAGTTCATTCAGTATCATCATTATATTCCACATTAATAATGCATGAAATCATGAAAGCCTAGTTCAATTAGCGTTCTTCAAAATAACAATAACGGAGAGAAAGCAAAGGTATTTGTTATTTGTAGAATTACAAGAACTATTCAAAAACTATTTAAATTTCTCCCTTCATTGATAAGTCGTGGATAAACATTACAAATCCATTACAAGATTAATGGTTTCGTCATTCATCCAACCAATTTCATTCATTATCATCATCATCTGACATCTCAATATTAGATTCATGCATAGCATCCATGCTCCAGGTGAAGTACTGGTGCGCATCATCCATTAACCCATCTTCTGCACGCTCATTTGTGGTCTTCATTAGTTCGGACCTTTGCAAATGTTGGGTCATGCAATTAACTTCGTCGTGGATACGATGCAATGCCTTTTGCAACAACTATGGAGTGTCAGTTAGCATACGCATGGCCAACCGGCGAGGAAATTTAATATTAACTTCATGACATAGCTCAACGAAAACGTTTGCTCGAGTTATGCAAAATTCCCACTCAGCTCTCATGGTATTGACGACGGCATGTAAGTAACGCAAATTTAGATTTAATGGGTATCGAAATTCATCTCCATCTGCAACCCAATGGCGACCAATTGCTGAATATAGATCAACCATCGTATATCTCATGATGATATCGCTCGAAATAGCTATAAAACTTTTGTTGTGATATGATACGATATTTATACCACATATACACATGGTAGCTGTATGTTTAAGATTATTGTAAACAACTATGTATCAGAGTTGTCACATCAACTTTTATGACCTGAACAACTATGCATCAACTTTATAAGAGTTGTCACTTCGACTTTTATTTACTACTCAGTGCATATCTGAAGGTTTTAAGCAAAGTTCAAATCCGCTTAGAAATTTAATTTCACTTTTCCGCTTACAAATATAATTCAATTTATTTTGCCTTGACAATATATTTAATTTCACTTTTCACCTTACATATTTAATTTAATTTAATTGGAGAAATTTGACCAATTTAATTTCAAGTTAACTATGTGTTGATTTAAATTGGTGTTGTTCTTGTCTACATACTAGGTTAGCTTTTATTTGTAACACTTTCAAGTTCTATACATCGAAAAACCCATTCATTCTAACTCTACTACAAATTAATCTTCAATACATTCTAACTCTATAATATTTTCTCTTCAAGGTTTATGAATCTACTTGGAGCTGCATAGGGTGGCTTTTTAAACACAGAGGGTCTAATTGTTTTGTTGTTTTGTTCTGACACCCCCTTATCCCATTATGAATTGCAGAAATTCACATGGGCACAGTAGTTATGGTACGATAATAAATTGTAGCTCGGCACAGTGATACGTCCAACATTTCTCAGTGATGCAGTGATGTAGTGACTTTAACAAACATAATAAATTGTATGCTTTGTTTTTTCTCAGATACTATGTGACTTTGTGCAGCGATGCAGTGATGCATGTGACTTTGTACAGTGACGCAGTGATGCATGTGACTTTGTGCAGTGATGCATGTGACTTTATGCAGTGATGCAGTGATGCATGCGACTTTCTGACTTTGTAAATTATATACTTTGTGACTTTTTTCCTCACATGCAGTGATGCATGTGACTTTGTGCAGCGCGACTTAGATTCTTTGTTTTTTCCTCACATTTCAAAATTAATCTAAGTCACATTAATACGACCACATGGCAATAGTATTGACAAACAACTATATAAAGGACTAAAAGAGTGATGGTAAACACACAACCTTTCCACTCAGTTCACTCTAGGAAACTATCGTTCATCTATTTAGAAAAAATCAAATAGAGTATAGATTCACGGCAGGGGGTAGGAATCGTAGAGGTGAGAGTTCACGATGAGGAAGAGGAACAGGAAGGGGACTCGTAGGGGGTAGGAACTTCGAAAGAGGTGAGAGTTCATGCCGAGGAAGAGGAACGGGAAGGGAAAGTGGCGATGCTGAAGATGAAACACCATTTACTTTGTTAGATGCCTCTTGTGCTTATCATGATAGGCTTGGGAAGCGACATTTTGTCATGCCCAAGTACTATCGAGATCCATGTGGTTTCGTAGAGGATCCATCTGATAATCAAACAGGATATGGTTTAGCAGACGCTAGGCTTCTGAAGTGGCCCGCACTATTTATAGAGCGAGTGCAAATAGAAAGATTTTGTCGGGAAAATCGACTGAAGGTACCGAAAGCACGTTCAGTTCGGATCCAAAAGGAAGATCCAAATAATGTTGATCGACTATGTGAAAGACTTCAACGTGAGATTTCTCAAATGCGCCGTAGGTCAGCTCACGATATGAAACTATCTATACTTAAGTTGGATGCCGAGAAGAACGGAACAACACCAAATGCTGCGGCTATCAAGGCTATCAATGACGATCCTGCACTTCTCTCTGACCCTAAGCTCTCTGATTGTTCGGACTCTGAGATTGCCGATTTGAGCGAGGATTAGGTGTCTATCTGTCTACTAAATTATATTAGGTTATCCATAGTTATGTGTTGTGTGTGTTAAAATAACTCTTTTGACAATAGTTTGTGAAAGATTTGTCTAATATTTGTCTATGTAACTGTTAAGTATTGTACTTGTCGCTTTATTTTATGTTTTGTGTTATGTTGAATGTTTCCACAAATTATTTTTGTGGGATACTTATGCTTGAACTAGCTACGGCGTTCTAAAGTGTTATAAGTGTTATAGCCATACCTTTATTTTGTTTTCCTATTTGTAGTACTAATTAGCAAATTAGATACTTTGTATACGCTGTGTGAAGTTTTATTTAAATATTTCGTGGCAACAAAAATTTAAAGGAACAACAAATATTTAGTTTCGAAAATTCGGCAAAAGTAGGCTTAGTTTGGGAAATAAATTAGTATAGGGGCTTAGTTTGAGAAAAGCCCCGGCAAAATCTCTCCAAAACTGTGCAAAATGTTCTCTGGGAGGGTGCGCGTCTCGAGGCCATTATTTTCTTCTTCTTCTTTTTTAATTTTTAATTTTTTATTTGTTGTTTTTATTTTTGTCCATCATCGATCTTTTTTAAATTATATTTGAATTATATAACAAAATAAAAATTTATTTAAAAATTTATATTTAAGTAACAATTTAAAAAATATCAAGTAAATTAAGCAAATATTTGATTTTCATTTTTTACACAATTCACTACTCTTTAGACAATGCATGCTGTTTATTTTTTAAAAAATTTATGTATAAATTATTTATGTAAATATCAAATTGATCTGATAATCGTACATATAATTTTATCATTTTTTTTACAAAATAATGGATGCGAAACATAATTTCAAAATTACATAATTTATTTTTAAATATTAAAATAATAAAATTTGGTAGCTAAGATTGTTTATCAATACGATATTTTATATGAATAATTTATATATAGAGGTCTACAAGATGACTGAGCGAATTATAGAATGTGGATTGAATAATAATAATAATAATCAACAGTGGTGGAGTGGCTGCGGTTATAAAAGCATGGTTACGAACCACGCTTTCCTTTAAAACCGAATTTTGGTTAAAAGCGTGGATGATAACCACGCTTTCTTTAGTCAACAGTAAAAGCGTGGTTACGAACCACGTTTTTTGAAAAAACCAAATTTTATTTAAAAGCGTGGTTCCTATCCACTCTTTCTATACAAAACAAATTTGCTTAAATGCGTAATTTGTAATCACGCTTTCTTAATTAAAAGCGTGGTTTGTAACCACGCTTTTACGATTTTCCCAATTTCCCGCGGTTGGGCCACAAAAATGGTGAAAGCATGGTTTGTAATAGCGTTTCAGCTTATTTTGGGAATTCCGCCCAAACTAGGCCTAGTTTGGGAAATAGGTTACTATTTTAGCTTATTTTGGGAAAAGGCCCAGGGAAACATGTAGTGGGTCCATGACCACAGAATTAAACCAGTCACGGGAGGTGGGACAAAAAAACTATGGTCGCATCTCTAATGGTGTGCCATTGGAGCTATTATTGTCAAAATTATGGCAGCAGTTGATAAAAAGACATCTTTAATGGCAACTTTTAACAGCTACTATATTTGGCAAATGTCAAAACTTGTGTCAAATATGGCACAAGCTTTGGCACCTACCAAAGCTGCCAACCAACCGTTTCCTCTTTCTCTCTCTCCGTTTTTCATCATCTTTTCCAAACATAGTTTCAATATTCATACTTCAATAATCACAGAAATTTCCAAATTTCTAAACAATATTCACCCAACAATTTCCAAATTTCCAAAATCACACAAATTTCGAAATTTCCAAAATTCACCCAACAATTTCCAAACACAGAAAATTAGAAAATAAATTTCACCAATTTGAAGCAAACAAAATTTAAAAATTAGAAAATCAATTTCACCAATTTGAAGCAAACAAAATTAAAAAAAAAAATAGAAAATCAACACAGTGAGGGAAAAAAAATACCTGACAAAAATGGGTTGATCTTCTTTGTTCTTTGGATGATCTTCTTTGTGTTCATCATTAGGGTTTCAATCTTCTTCATCGCCGATCCATTGCAGGAGTCAGATAGAGAGTGACAGAGAGGAGTGAGAGAAACAGAGGGTTTTAATCTTCTTTATTGCTGATCGAAGAGAAAGAGAAGAGAGTGAGAGGGATCGACACCATCGCGGCTAGAACAAAGAGAGAAGAGAGATGAATCTAAGAGTGAGAGAGAGAGAGAGACAGAGACTGAGAGGGACAGAGATGAGAAAATGGTGAGAGAGAGAGAGAAGAGAAGAGAGTGAATCTTCTTCATTGCCGATCGAAGAGAGAGAAAGAAGAGAGTGGGAGTGAGAATATTCAATCTTCTTCATCGCCGATCGAATAGAGAGAGAAGAGAGATGAATCTGAGAGTGAGAGAGAGAGAGACAGAGACTGAGAGGGACAGGGAGAAGGAATGAGAGAGACTGAGAGGGAGAGAAAGAAAATGTTGGATGATTCTACACAAATCATCTCAACCATTCATGACCAACACGTGGACGGTGGTGATGACAATTGATAGAGCCATTGTGCTCTGTTTGGCTTTAAAAAAAAATTTAATTAAAATAAACACTAGCTTGTGTCAAACGGTTATGTCTTCAAACGACTATTATATTGAAACGGTAATATTTTGAATTCTTATAAATATAAACTCTTCATCTAAATTTTTTTTCATAGCAACCATTGCACATTTCATTTTTCTTTTCTCCTCTCTTCATCTCAGTTTGATTTCACAATAAACTTCCGAAATTATATTATTTTTAGTTTTTTCACACAATCACTATGGAAGGTTCATCAAAAACAAAGAGAGGAAAATCTTTCACTACTGAAGAAGATGTGGCAATTTGTAGAGCTTGGTGTCACATTACTGAAGATTCAATTGTTGGGAATTCGCAATCTCATGCTCATTTTTTGGGAAGAATTTTTTAAAATTATTGCTCGCTACAAAATGATCACTCAAGAACACAAGTGTCAATCTTATCTCTATGGGTTGTAATTATGAAATATTGCAACAAATTTTGTGGGTGTTTGGCACAAGTCGAAAATCTACATCCAAGTGGAATGTCTCAAGTTGACATAGTAAGATTTCATATTCATTTATTTATGTTAGTTTATTTATTTTGTCTTATTTAAAAATGAACTAATTAATTAATGTAATAATTTATTGATACAGATGCTTCAAGCAAAACTGTTATACCAGCAAGATGAAAACAAACATTTTACTTTTGAACATTGTTGGCCAATCTCACAAAATAATATCAGGTGGTAAGATGTAACTCCTACAAACATAGTGAAGTTAAGGATACATACATCGTTTTCCCCTAATTCAGTCCCCGATTCTCCTATGAATAACTGCATTTCTCTTGAAGATAACACCAGTCCAAGTGTTGGTAATAATTCAACTGTTGGTGAGGGTAGTGTCTCTGCAAGGGGGTAAAAGGCCTATGGGTAGGAAAGCTTCAAAAGAATTATTTTGGAGAAATCAAGTCGTTGAAGCTGAAGTTCAAAAAATGAGCATACAATTTGAGACATTTAACCAACACCTTGCTAAGAAGGAAAAGAAAAAAGATGAAAGAGAAGAAAAAAGGATTCAAGCACTGCAGAAGATGAAAGAACTTGAGATCAGAAAACAATAACATGAGATAATGACTATGGACATTACTCATTTGGACCCTCAGGCGAAAGCATATTACACAATGCGAAAAAATGAGATTTTCGCCAAGTGGTCCTCAAATGTCAGCAGCCCAAATTACTATTTCACTATGCTTCCTGATGAATAATTACGGGATAATGTATTTTTTTGCAATGTCGTTTATTTTTTAATGTAATTGTTAGTCTTTATTTGCAATGTCATTTTTTTATTTTGTAACGAAATTTCATTTTTTCTTTTAATTTTTGAGTATTTTCTACAACAGAATGTAATATTATTTTTGCAATGTATAATGTTGACTATTTTTTAGTATAAATTAAAATTTTCAATAAAGTATAATGAAAAAATAAATATATTTTTTGAAATGAAGGCAATCAAAAGATAAAATACATTAACTGACATTAAATGAAAATAATTTTATTATAATAAAAAGACGTTAAATATATTTTTTTCCCAATTTTTTCATTTTTTATATTTGTCTAATCAGGAATAATATAAATATAATTTTTTTTTACGAGCAGTTAAAAAATTGTTACAAAAGACAAAAAATAAACAAAAATAAAATTACAAAAAAACCTATATCCAAACAACACTTACAAACTTGGTGGGAAAGTTGGTTGAGATTTGTCAAAATATCAAATGACCATTGGAGCACTATTGCTATAATTTGGCAAAATAACACTATTCATTGCCAAATTATTGCAATAATAATGACAATATAGCAACAATCATTGGAAATGCTCTTTACACTGCATTTGCCAATAGAATAATTTAGTCAAAAAAAATATTCAAAAATTTAAGATATTGTACAAAAAAAAATTAAAGATTTATTTTTATTTTCTCTACTTTTTTTATACTTTTTTTTTTTTGTAAAATAACAAAAAATCATTCCCAAAATTTAAATTTTTTTACATCATATTTAACCAAAACATTACTAAAAAAAAGTCCCTTCTCAAACCAACTCTAAATACAAACCACCCATCATATATATATTATTTAATCAAATGTTTTCTTTTTATATTATAGAATTTTTCATTATTTTTTTTTTCAAAAAAAAATATTTTGATACAAGTGGAATTCATAATTTTTGATAAATTTGATTAATACAGATGAGGATTTGATTTTAGATTGATAATGCAAATTTTTTTTAAAATTTTGAAAGAAATTATTTTTATGAGCCTTTTACATAAGATTATATACACAGTGACAAAAAATTTCATAAATCATTAAAAAATTTATTTGTATTTGACTTTCAATTATTAAAATTTTATAAACATAAAATATAAAAATTCAAAATCAATTTTCTATTTTAAAAATAAAATTTTGTGCATCTTATGGGTCAACTACTATTCATATATGAAAAGTGAAAACGAAGAAAAAAGAACCCACATCCAAATCTACTTTCTTGTCTTCCATGGCACATTGGCCCAATTTGTTTTTCGGAGTAGCAATCCGCTCTGGACTGTGATGGATGAACAGTGAGCTTGCTCACGTTTGTTTTGTTTGTGGCCCTCCAGATTGATAGTCCGCTCGGATTAGGATAGGTAGTTTGGGCGGAGATGTGGTATTAGAAAAATAGTCCGTCGGCTTAGTGAGTTACCAGTCGTCCGCCAGGACGTCCCGGTCAGGTCAACCGATCAACTACAAATTTATTATTATTATTATCATTATTATTATTATATGTTGGGCATTTTTTTTGAACATTAATGTTTAAAGATTTTATATTTTTTGTTAAGTAAAAATCATAATTTTATTATTTTATATAATAATAATTTAACAATCCCCACACTACCAACCATCATCAAAATAAACACAATTTTACTAATTCCCTCACAATCAATTCCCTCCATTCTATCTCTGAAAATAAACGGGGCCATTAGTTACACCAAGTTTGGAAGCTCCTTACAATAGTTAAAAAGTTGAACAGTCTATTAAAAAATTAAAAAGTTAAATAATTATTTTTTTCCCATTTTAATGAAATAAGAAATTCTTAGCCTACTTGAAATGGCATCTGGTAGATGCTTAGCTCAAATTGATGATGTGTTAGTGATGTAGTATATATTCAAGTTTAGGTTCCTAACTACTATAAAGTTAGATATTGGATATTTCCGTTGGTAGTGTTTTTGCTTGAAGTCTATTTTACTTCAAGTATTGCTTAGGGTGCTGCTCGTGCTCTATCATAGTTATACCCAAATGATGAATTTTTAGAATTCTATAAAGCCTAAACTAGTTTTAATAAGGCATTTTTCCAATTTTGTAAGTCAAAAAATAAAGTTTGGCCTTTGTTTTTGTATGAAATTGAACATAGTTGAAGAAGAAATTTTGAAATTGGGAGGGCTGTATGAAATTGATCTGAGAATAGTATTTAAGAAGTAATTTTGAAATTGTGTTTGGAAACTGCTATAAAAAAGGTAGGAGTTATTTTCTCATTGGGTAGCTGCAATGATCGTGCAAAACAGCTTCATGCTTCTCCTAAAGGTTGCTATTCTATTTTTTCCCCCTTCTTATTCTCATGACTTTGGAACTGAAGGATGCTACTGTTTTATATGGGTAATGCTATTTAACAGTATTATAATTTAGAGCCACAACAGCAAATTATAAGTGATATGATGTTATAAAGTTTCTTTCTGGTATAGTATTAGTTTAAGGGAAATAGCATTTTTCAAAATGTTCTTTATTGTGATTGGCAGTTAGCTCCAACATGCTACTTAAACTTCTAGTTTATGATATAGTAGTATTGCTTTCTTTTTAATTATTAACAAGAAAAGCTTAAAGGAATATTTAAATCTTAAGCTTAATATGCCATGAACAAATTTGATAATGGCATTGTTGATAGACTAAAATGTTCAGGGAAGTTGGAAGCATTTAAAAGAAAGGATCGATTGACCCACAAATTTTGTTGAAGGTGGAGTTAATTTTTAAATGCATGTTGTGTAGTGAAGAACATAGCAATTGATTTGGAGTGGTTAGTGATTATTCGTAGACAAAGCTGGCATAATCTTTTGATAACTTTCCAAATTATGCAGCTTGTGTTTAAGCTCTAGATAATAATTATTTTCATAGGTTACATTGCAAGGTTTTAACCCCACTTTAACAGAATTTTTTTTACCTGGCTGCATTTTTACCTGTCCTGGATTTGAATCAGTTAAAATACATGAACCTTCGGAAAGATTGAGTAAGGGGGTGCTCAAGTTAACTCCATTTTTAAATTTTATCATTCTGTTGTATGTAGAACAGAAGGATGTATGAGCTTGTCTCCCTGCCCTACCATCCTTAAATTAAAAAGGCTTTCGACTACTGCAGAACCCTACAAAGTACAAACACTCAGTTGAATACTAATTTCCTTCCAAACCAATTTAACTGATTCATGAGTGACATGTTTGATTAAAGGAAAACTCTTTTCAGAAATTTACCTATTGGCATACTTTTGTTTGTGTTTTTCAAAGATGTTAAAAATTTAACATGCATTGTTTGCCTTTATCTTTTATTACATCTTACCTTTCTAATCTATATCTGTCGTGCATTTCTTGTCTTGCACTTTTATGCGCTAAATGTAGGAAAGCTGCTAACTGCACTGATATGTGAATACTTGTACTAGGCACAACTGGGCCACACACAAACTTTATTTGCCAGAGTGTAATTTAGTAATCATGTACTGTCCAATAATGTTGCCAATTTTATTACAATAATTCTTATATGTGTTTTAGTCACCTTCTAATTTTTCTTGTAATGGATTTGTATTAATTTTAACTTCAATTGCAGCAAAAGGATTCCTGGAAAGCTGAGTTAAAAGAATTTAGTAGCAACAATGGATATGATCTTAACAAGAATGGAGATAGTGCCCCTTTGCTTTTGGATGTTCTTGAAGGATTCTTGAAGTATGAGGTTTGATATTAACTCATTCTTTTATTATTATTATTATAACTCTCATTTTGGATATTAGATTTTCTATGATAAAGTCATAAGTTAATGTGGTTTTGGCAGAGTTATCTTCTAATTTGATTAGGCCATCTGGTGAAATTGTTTGCTCTTTAGGTATATATTACCTTTTGGCCATGTTTGTTTGGGCGGACTGGATTAGCATTCCCATGACTAATAGTCCTACGACTACAAATCCGTTAGATTATGTATCCTATCTTAACTAATAGTCAAGTTTAAAATAATTAGTCCGTACTTTAATTGTTTAACCAAACATCGGATCAATAATTTTATTGGACTATTAGTCTAATCCTAAGCTCATGTCCACCCAAACAAACATGGCCTTTATGTTTCACTACTCCTCAGTTTGTATTTTTACTTTTATTGAAGTTACATTCGACACATTCACTTTTAACTACTTATTTTAGATCCTCTGATTCCAAAGCTTCACTCCGAACTTATAATTTTAAAATTTATACATTCTTTATTTCTTTGATTAAGACTGTATTATTAGCCTCTTATGATTCTGAACAATCATTTTTTGTTTTTATTTTTGTTTCAAATCAGTTTAATGGCGTGGTTGAATAGATCAAAGGAGTTTTAAGGACCAGAAGAGTTTCAGAGGTAGAATAATTTGAGAAAATTTGGGTTATTTTTGGTACAAGGACATTTGATATGCCACCAATTATGGCACAAAGTTTTAGAGTAGACAGTTCGTCATTAATCTCTAGTAACGGATATGACATTACTAGAAATATGACTTTTTGTGTCTATTTTTTTTGTGACTGATTGTTTGGCTGTCGCAAAATATCATTTTCTACATCAAAAATCTCATTTTACTTGACCTAATCATATTCTTAACTTCGCCTTGTTTGACAAGTTAATATTTTAGCCAAAAAGTCAAAAAATTATTAAAAAAGTCAAAAAGCCTATAACATATATCAAAAAGTCAAAAATTTTATTTTCTCTCTATTTTTTATACATCTTTTTGTAAAAAGTTAAAAAATTATTCTAAATATATTATTTTTTTTATAAAATATTTTAGTCAAAAAATTAAAAAATTACTAAAATAATCTCTTTTCAACAAGGCGTAAAATTAAAAAAAAAAACCAAATCAGGTAAAACTTTGGGCCATTTCCCTAAATAAGCCAAAATAGTAAGGAAATTCCCAAACTAAGCCTATTTTTCAAAGATTTCCCAAAATAGGCTAAATCGCGGTTCCAAATCGCGAGTTCAACGGTTTCTCCCCCGGGGCTGTCAAATCTTGAACTCGCTGTTACGAAATGCGATTTTGCTTAAGAACTCGCGGTTACAAACCGCGAGTTTAATTAAATTTTTTTTCTTTTGATTCCAAGCACGAGTTTAATTAATTTCATCGCAAAAAAAATTTGTTCTGAACTCGCGTTTCAGAACCACGAGTTCATGTTGAAGTCGCTGTTTGTAACCACGAGTTCAGCCAAAATCGTTTTTGCTCTGAACTCGCTATTTCTAACCACGAGTTCATCATAAAATTTTTTGTTCTGAACTCGCAGTTTATAACCACGATTTTAGGCAAGTTTATTGTGGTTAAGTGAAATCGTGGTTGTGAACCACGATTTTAAAACAAGTTTATAAGCACCCCAGCCCCGTGTTTTGTATTCACGATTTCTGTATACTCTCTCTCGCTCTTACTCCTCTCTGTTCTCTCTCTCGCGAGCTCTCTCTCTGTTCTCTCTCTCTCGAGCTCTCTCTCTCGCGAGCTCTCTCTCTCCCGCTCTGTCTCTCTCTCGAGCTCACTGCTCTGTCTCTCTCTCGACCTCCCTCTGTACTGTCTCTCTCATTGGTATGCCTTCTATCATCATCTACTTTACTGCGAATAAATTACCATTACAGTTTATATTTGTGAATATATTTGTGTTTGTGAAAATGTGAATAAATTAGGGATAGGGTTCATGTATGTGGGGTTAGGGTTAGGATTTATATTTGTGAATAAATTAGGGTTAGGGTTCATGAATGTGGGGTTAGGGTTAGGGTTTATGTTTGTGAAAAAATTAGGGTTATGGTTGATTTTTGTGAAATTTTAAGTATAGGTAATTTGTTGAATGTGAATGTGAATGTTGAATTTTAATTATATTTGTTGAATGTTGAATTTGTTGAATTTGTGAATGAAAACATATTTTAAGTATAGGTAGTTTGTGAATGTTGAATTTGTTGAATTTGTTGAATTTGAATCAAAACATATTTGTTGAATTCATAATTTGTTGAAAGTTGAATGTGTTTAATTATCTGTAATAATAATAATTTTCTTGTACCAAAACAAATTTTGAATCAAAACAAATTTAAGGAATAATCAAAACATATTTTCGTTTCTTTTGAATCAAAACGTATTTAAGGAATAATCGTGCCATTCCCTTTTATTGTCATTCCAATAAATTACCTTTGTCCTATGCAGCTAAATATTTACAATAATTTTAATGCTGTTAATTAATTACATAAGAAAGAGAAACGTTAATTTGGCTGTAAAAATTATTATTAATTAGGTGATGCGGAGTAGTAATAAATTAAATTTAATAAAGTAACCAAAATAATTTTATTCGAAATTTCAATTTGTTAAGTAAGAATAAGAAATTGAAAAGTAAGGAACAAAATTTGTGATAAGAAATTGCTATGGAAGTTTTCTCATCATTTTGGCCAGGAGCAAATATATATATATATATATATATTTATTTTTTGGAGATAGGGATATGGCAAAATAGAAAAGTCAGATATTTCGTTTTCTTACTAAATTTTTTTAAATATTATATATATATATATATATGTATTGTTAATATTTATTTTAAAATATATATATATTGTTAATATTTTCTATGGGTGACCCTTTACGTAGTACACTAAAATTTTATTAACAAATTAAAAATCTAACTACTTAGAATGTTGACCCAAAAAAAAAAAAAAAAAAAATGTATTCAAATCTAATCGGTTTGTAAAATTGATGACACATGCCACTACGATAAGTAAAATTGGTTTGACTAAGTAAAATTATAGTTTACTTGAATTTCATGCCCCATTTACGATTGAATTTCATTTTCGAGTTTTTCCTCCTTAAATTTCATGACATTCCCTTTTATAAATTTGATATAAATAAATGACTTTTTAAAAGTGATTCACAAAAAAATTGATATAAACATTAGAGGTCGAATATAAACATTAGAAGTCAAAAAAGTACTTTTTACCTCTTTGTGAAGTCGTCATGGAAAATGCTATTATGAAAACATTTGATATAAAAAAAACAAAAAAATTATTTAGGAATTATGTTTGAAAAAATGAGTCATTCTCGATAATTTTTGAAATTTTTTGAGTTATCCTACACTCAAATGAAAATTTTTTATTTATAAAATGAAAAAAAAAATGAATGAAATGAGTCATTCTCGATAAAAAATAAAAAATTGAAAAAATGAAAAAATACAAATTTTTGATTTATAAAATGAGTCATTCTCGATAATTTTTATCCACTTGAATTATCCAATTGAATTATCCTTTGGGTGCCTTGGTGGTGGGTCCCTTCCTATGAGTTGGATTAAATTTGATCAGTAAGTGGTTACCCGAGACTTGGGCCCACGAATGCTATAATGCCCCACATAGTGTCCTTTTTTTCCATATAAAAAAAGAAGTAAAAAAGAAGTCGAGTCTATTGGGGGACAGCATAAACATTTAGGTATGATTTTCTTGCCCTCTTTGCACGACGGATTAAAGTTGAGAATTGATTGAATGATTCTTCCCAACTGCATGCCGTGAACGTAGGTGAAGTAAATTGAGTCAATTGGAGTCAAGCATTACTTTTATAATAGATTCTATCTTCTGATGTCGTGAACGTAGGTGAAAGTAATTTGAGTGAATTTGAGTCAAGCATTACGTACTTTTCTAATAGATTCTACCATCTGATGCCTTGAACGTAGGTGAAGTAATTTGGGTCAATTTGAGTCAAGCAGTACTTTTATAATAGATAAAATCATCTATAATTAAAATTATTTTATAAGTCTAGTTTCTTTTCTGTTCAGATTTTAAATTAAAAGGTATAATTCGGGCTCTTGAGGTTCACTACATGTCCTGATAATGTGAAATGTTCATTTTGTAGGGGTTTTCATGTATATCATCTACACAAAAAGTTAGGTTGATTAAATAATCATATTTATTCAATTTATTATTTTTGTCACCAAAGTCTATTTTTAAAAACATAGTCATCATCTTTTCTTTTCTTTTTTTTAAAAACAAATGAGATAAATTGTACATGTTACGATTATCAAATTAACTTAACTTTCTTGTATGGATAATATACACAAAAGGCTCCATAAAATAAATGATTTGGATCATTAGAAAACGGGATGCATGGGAAGCTTCATGAGTCTAAACAACACACTCTTTTGAATTAGAGAAAAGTCCAATCCTATTTTATATAAGGCTTTGGTTTCCCTCCAGTCCAAAAGGAGCTTTTTAGGCCCGTGAGAATGCGCCTGGATTATGTTTATTCAATTAAGTTATAACTTTTGAAGTCATCCTACACTCATAACTTTTTAAGTCATCCCACACTCATAACATATTTTGATTTATGTTTATTCAAATGAGTCATCCTACACTCATAACTTTACCTACAATCAAAGTAACAAGATTAACAACTTACATTTATAAGTTTATGTAAATTACTTAGATTTATAATTTATCAATCACCGAAATCAATTTACATCAATTATATTTATTTAATGATTACAAATGTTGTTACTTTACAAATAAGTATATTGTTGCTATTTTAATGTTTTTTGTCTTAATTGAAGCAAGTATATGGACACTGTTCCAATTATTTTCTACTGGGGGGGAAACATAATTCAGGATCCCGATGAAGGCGTATCATATGATGCTGAGCCGAAAGGGATATATGCGGTGCAAATTGGCACCACGCTTAGCAATTTAGAGGAGATGTTTACGTCAAAGGTGGCAAGTTACGGGGAAAGTGTCCGATTAACCTTCAAATGTAGATATCCTTATCGCCAGTGGCAACAACATAGCAAATACAAGATATTACCGATCAATGACGATGAGGCGTTGAACACCGTATTAAGTATCGGTGCAAATTTTCAAGCGCCAAATTGTTTGGAAGTCTACATTGAGAAAGAGATTGTACAGAATATCCCGAACATGACACAGATGGATTCTCGTCCGTTCACTACATTACTGACGCATGGGATTGACACAACAGCGTTTCAGTCTCCTATGTATGACTCAGATCAATGTTATCCACTGGGCTACACACAACAGTCATTTCAGGGCCATGGTGTAGAATCAAGTTCACATGGTGGATATGGTTATGAATTTGACAATAACACACAAGATGTGCCCACATGCAGCCATCATACCACTCCGGTTGAAGTTGCTGGTAATATGGCTGAAACAGTGAACGAGGTGCAGTTTGCTGACAGTGACATGTACGGTCCTGATGTCGCCCTAAACGATGATGACAATGAAATGTGTGATGAAGAAAATGTATTAGGCGGATCAGATGATGATGATGATGAAGAATATGATGCCCAGGCTCCTGTTGACGTTGAAAATGCCCCCATTCCACCTAGAGTTGAAATCCCTTTCTATGACAACATTCACATGGGTGGTGATTTTGACATTAGTACCCGTGATGTCGTTCCCCGTAACCGGATCTGGAGCGCTGAAAATCCACAGTTGGACAGAGGAATGGTTTTTGTTGATAAGAAGCAACTTCTACATGCTGTGAAATTGTACCATGCAACAAATAATCGAGAGTATAAGGTCGTAACCTCCAAGCGAGACCTGTGGGTGTCTGCTTGCAAGCACGACTGCAGTTGGTGGTTGCGTGCATCTCTTAGTAGGAAACATGGTCTTTTTGAAATTAAGCAGTACAGGGGTCCTCACCATTGTTTATACCCACGAATGAACAGGGACCACACTAATATTAGCTCCAGTTACATTGCTTCTCATATTTTGGGACAAGTTGCGGTTAGTATAAAAAATAAATGTTTACATATATATACATATGTGTTTGTTTATAGTGTTCACATCCAGATAATCCAACTCATATTTGATTGTTGTATGCAGAATGAGCCTGATATGCCAATTAAGAATGTCATCGAAGATATAAAAAAGACCATGAACTATAGTGTATCATACAAGAAGGCATGGCATGTAAGGGCAAAGGCAATTAAAATGGTATTCGGTGATTGGGATGAATCATATAGACAGTTGCCTAAATTCATGCATGCATTACAGACATCTAATCCTGGCACCATCGTGACATGGAAGCACAAATATACCGGGCATACAACCATTATGCCCGTCTTCCACTTTGTTTTCTGGTCTTTCAAACCCGTCATCGATGGCTTTAGATATTGTAGGCCTGTGATAACTATAGATGGTACATTCTTATACGGTAAATACACTGGTGTGTTACTGGTAGCAACGATTGTCACTGCCAATAGCAAAATATTACCGCTTGCATTCACTGTTGTCGACAGGGAGAGTTTGGAGTCCTGGTCGTTCTTCATTCAAAATATCAAGAAACATATTGTCATGGACCGACAGGGAGTGACTTTGATATCTGATCGAGCTGAGAGTATTTTAGCTGCTGTGAGACGGCATTGGCTGAATCCTTCGCTCCAATTTGTTGGATATCATCGGCACTGCCTTCGACATGTTTGCAGTAACTTTAACACACAGTTCAGAAATAAGGAGCTCAAACAACTTCTGTGGAAAGCAGGGAGTGCTGATCAACGACGAAAGTGTAATGGTTACTTAGAGCAGATACAGGCTATTAACCAAGAAGCCATCATTTGGGTCCGCAAGATGAATCCTGAGGATTGGGCCCTTGCATATGACGGTGGATATCGCTGGGGGTATTGACCAGTAATGATGCAGAGTGCTTCAATAGCGTCTTGAAAGGTGCAAGGAACTTACCTATTTCAGCTATGGTTGAATTTACATTTCGACTCCCTTATATGTATTTTGCAAAATTTATAATTTATTCAAACTTGTAGCATTACAAAATGAATATTTAAGTTTTGTCAAATATGCCATAAATGTAATCATTAATTTCGAATTGCCTTCGTGTAAGTGGCACATAAATTTATCTTTTCTCGAACCCATAACATTTACTTCATTGTATTTTACATCGTTAACTACAAAATCAATAATTACAGTTTTCTCTGTTATTATATTATGATTAAATGAGATTTTGATATGGATGATCTAATATTTCAGTTGTACAGGCTTCATGGCACATCTACCTGAGGAGGTTCCACTGTTCAGACAGGCACATCGGGCTGACAGTATGTGGGATCGTCCGGTATGCAATAACGTTTGTTGGACTTTACGCCTACAATTGAAATACCTTGCATTTTGTTGTATATTTCGGGATAATGTTAGTATTTAAACTGATAATTCTTTTGTGCAGGATGAGGCACGCATAGTGTTGACATGCCGTCGGGCAGATGGTGGATTGTGGGACCATCCGTTGGACCATAGAGTCTTGCAGTATCTATTACGCGCGGGATTCTATGGTGTGTATCGTATCGGGCACATTCGACTGGACCACCCACTCATCACTGCTCTCGTCGAGAGGTGGCGCACAGAGACTCATACATTCCATTTCCCGATCGGGGAGGCCACCGTCACGTTGCAGGACGTATCTGTCCTATATGGTCTTCGGATTGATGGCCGAGCAGTTACTGGAGTTGACCCATCTATCGCGACGGAGCAGTGGATAGCCCTATGTGCTGAGCTATTGGGAGTAGCACCCACACCAGCAGATTTACAGGCAGGTAGACTGAGGGTCAGGTGGTTGGCGGAGCACTTTGCTCATCTTCCAGATCATGCTCCAGATGAGTTGGTACAGCAGCATACCCGAGCATATATTCTGTGGCTTATTGGGGGGGTACTTCTCCCTGATAAGTCACAGAACCTGGTCAAGCTGATGTACTTGCCATTGCTGAGAGACATTGAGGAGATTGGGCAGTACAGCTGGGGTAGCGCGGCTCTGGCATGGTTGTATAGGATGCTATGTCGAGCAGCGCAGGTGGGTACGAGGGAGATTGGAGGACCACTTGTGTTGCTACAGGTTAGTAACAATTTTATTACATGTCATTTCATATTGTATGTCATATATCAGTATTGTAATTGTGTTCAAATTGCAGATTTGGGCATGGGAGAGATTGATTCGCATTGCCCCGTCTAGGCGGCAACAGGTTGGTCCTGGTGAGCTTCATATGGGTGAGGGGGACATGCAGATGCCCACCGGACCGCGAGGTAGCCGGTGGAGGGTTGACATGGGCCACGAGGTCGTCTCGACCCACGTAGTGGTACTTTATAGAGGCCAGCTGGACCGGATGATTGAGGGAGAGGTATGAAATTTTTTGATTGCGTTTTAGTTGTCTTATTCATTATATATGTTTTGAGTTCAGGAGCAAAATTTAATTTATTTGTCGTCATTGTAGTTTATCTGGCAGCCTTATGCTGGGGTCCTCGATACGCTCCCCGACTACTGCCGACTGGGTCAGGAGATATGGATGGCGAGAGTGCCACTTATTTGTTTTGACGTGGTTGAGTGGCATCTCCCCCATCGTGTCCTCCGTCAGTTTGGTCGGGTGCAGTCCATGCCGGATCGGTTCGACACTGAGTGGCAGTTGCACGTCACTGATAGGCGTGGCCGAGCTGGCACTGACTGGCATCTGTTTTATATGCCATACATACAGTTGTGGGATGGCCGCCGGGACAGTATTGTACAGGCTGACTACAGCGATGAGGTGCTCCCCTCTTCCGACCCTTACATGTTGTGGTATCGGCGACATACACACCTACTAGTCGGGAATCCGAGCCACGTGTCTGAGTCTGGATATCAGGGAGTTGGCCCTTATCTTGAGGCATTGGTTAGTATCATATTATGTGTCAGATAATTATTAAAATCATACTTGCTTTACTTTCAGTCAACTGTAGCCTAATAATACGTCTGCATGTCTGTTCAGGTGGCTGGATCTGGGAGGGTGTTTCACTTGGCTGAGGACGCCCATTTGAGACGTGACGGACAGCATGCCTTGGAGGCCGTTGCAGAGATTCGAGAGTTATTGTACCAGGCATTCCAGCTTGCCCATCGGGGAGATCGTTTGCATTTCGGCCACTACGGTGTACACACTTCAGCAGCTGCTCCAGACACATCAGCGCCGTCTACGTCAGCGCCTTCCACTTCAGCGCCTGCCACATCAGTTCCTTCGACATCAGTCACCCCACCACATACTACCCCATTGATATCTGCAGATTCCCTCGACGTACTTCATACGCAGCATACTGGCATACCTTATATGCCTGACCCTGATTGGACACCGCCCCCATACATGCATGACGTTCTTACCCCACCCACCCAGTTACCACAACCAGACAGTTCCACCGCGACCATGAGTACACATGATGCAGTTCTCACTGGCATCTCCCACGTTGATGCTGAGGGCCATATTGAGCCCCCTCCCAGAGGGCGCGGGAGAGGTCGAGGTTTTGGTCGTGGTGGACGTCGTGGCAGAGGTCGTGGTGCGGGCAGAGGTAGAGGTCGAGCGCCAGCTGCAGATCGTGATACAGTTGCACCAGATGCTGGAGTTTCACAGCTCACAGCAGTATCCGATCTTCTGCCACAGACAGGATTAGGGGCAGCACATGCAGTAGAGGGGGGGTCACAGTCACAGGCTCCACAGGATACGCATTTCCGATTGGGGGAGCCAGATATTCAGAGAGTCTACCGCAGGAGACCGATGAGGGAGGTCCACGGTCGGGGTTGTGGGACTGGGGGCAGGTTAGGGCATTAGCGGGTGTGATGTGGAGTGTATAGTTTATTTTATTTATACTTTTTGTTATAGTTTTTGTATATCAAACTTGTACATATGATGTAAATGTATCTTACTTATTTATTCGGAAAATTTAATTTTACGATTTTGTTATTCTTACTTGTTTTGATGATTTCCATAAAAACGAAAACGAAAACAAAAAGGAAACAAAATAAATATCTAAACACGCACATAATTTTGTTTTCCCTTTTCTTTCACTTTTCTGAATGATTGCATTCACTGTCTTCTTTTCATGTACAAACCAATGATAACCAAACAAGTATTTGAACTATTTGTTATATGAACATATACTTCATTAAGTATCATTATTAGATTCCACATCAATAATGCATGAAATAATGAAAGTCTAGTTCAAGTAGCGTTCTTCAAAATAACAATAACGGAGAGAAAGCAAAGGTAGAATGACAAGAAATATCCGAAAACAATTGAAATATCTCCCTTCATTGATAAGTGGTGGATAAGCATTACAAATTGCATGAATTACAGAAATGGTTTGGGCGTTCATCCAAACAATTTCATTCATTATCATCACCATCTGACATCTCAATATCAGATTCATACATAACATCCATGCTCCAGGCGTAGTACTGGTGTGCATCATCCATTAACCCATCTTCGGCACGCTCATTTGCGGTCTTCATTAGTTCGGACCTTTGCAAACGTTGGGTCATGCGATTAACCTCGTCGCGGATACGATGCAATGTCCTTTGCAACAACTGGGGAGTGTCAGTTGGCATACGCATGGCTAACCGACGAGGAAATTTAAGATTAACTTCACGACATAGCTCAACGAGAACGTTTGCTCGAGTTTTGCGAAATTCCCACTCAGCTCTCATGGTATTGACGGTGGCACGTGAGTAACGCAAATTTGGATTCATTGGGTATTCAAATTCATCTCCATCTGCAACCCAATAGCGACCCATTGCTGAATATAGATCAACCACCGTATATTTCATGATGATATTGCTCGAAATAGCTGTAAAACTTTTGTTGTGGTATGATGCGATATTTATACCATATATACACATGGTAGTTGTATGTATGAAAGTATTGTAAAGAACTATGCATCAGAGTTGTCACGTCAACTTTTATGACCTGAACAACCATCCATCAACTTGATAGGAGTTGTCACTTCGACTTTTATGAATTGCATAATTTATTGTTATTCCAAAACAAAAAGTAAAAACCTAAAAAAAATAATAAAATAAAAACCAAGCTGATTAACCGACTAAACGTCTGAATTAGTCAAATTTCTGTGCCTGAAATTTTTTTTGAAAAATAAATGTGAAATTACAATTTAAAAATCTTTAAAATATTTGTAATTTTTTGAAATATGTTTCAGAAATTTGTTTACTTTTTACGTGTATTGACATATTTATTAATTAGTTGTTATTTTGTTATGACACCCCCTCAAAATTTTAATGGATTGCATAATTCACAAGGGCACAGTAGGTATGGTACGATAATAAAATGTCGCTAGGCGCAGTGATACGTCCAATATTTGTCAGTGATGCTCACCAATTACTTGAACCGGTGTAATAATTTGGATGTTTTGTTTTTTCCTCAGATGCTATGTCACTTTGTGCAGCGATGCAGTGATGCATCTGACTTTGTGCAGTGATGCAGTGATGCAAGCCACTTTATGCAGTGATGCAGTAATGCATGTGACTTTCTGACTTTGCCATGCTTATATAGTTTGTCACTTTTTCCTCACATCAATAATGATGCATGTGCCTTTCTGCAACGCAAGTAAATGCTTTATTTTTTTTTATCACATTTCAGAATTCATGTAAGTCACATCAATACGATCACATGGCAATAGTGTTGATAAACAATTATGTGATGGACTAAAGGAGTAAAGTGTAATTTACCGAATAAAGCAAAAAATGCAAAGAGGAGAAAATGAGATGAAGAATATTACTTTAAAACCTATTAAAAATTTAAGCATTTAAATTATAATTTTTTAAAAACACCACTTTGTACTGAAATCGTCAATTCCAAATGACTACTTACTGTATGGCAAAAGTAAGTATGAAAAAATAGTTTCATGTAGCGATGTGACAACTCACTGCATGTTGTTTTATTTGACAACTCACTGCTCCAATATGAAGGGATTGCATTGTCATCATTTGGCCTACAATTATGATTTTATCTGACAAACACGTCCGTGACTACATCAAAGGTACACAAAGTCACGGGTACTCAGTATTGCATGAAATGAAAAGCTAAAAAATAATATCACGGGTATCACTTGTTCCACAGTGCCCCAGCATGCGTTATTGTCACTAGATCATCTCTACTTAACCCTCAGTATGATGTCTATAAATAGCGACACCCCCAGTATGATGTTTGTTGAAGTCATAACAATAGTAATATATCTACAATTACTATTATTATTTGTTTGTTTATTTTATGAACAATGTCTTCAAGAGGTGCAGGAAGTTCACGCCAGCAAAGAAATCCGAAAGTGTGGCTGCTACCTCCATTTACTTATGACTACAAGAGCGAAAAGTACTCGAGTCCGAAGGATTATTATGCTGGTATCCGAGCTGAGTGGGCGTTCAGGGTAACGGAGCAAGAAGGATTGTTTAATGATCTACGTAACTTTGGGGCACCGGTACCTCATCGTCGTTCATTGACCATGGCTAGACGAAATGTGAGTGACTATGAAAAAGCAGTTACCAGAATTAAGAAGGAGAACAACAGAATGTTGATGTGGAGATGTCGACATTTCATGCTTCAGTTAGCCACCGAAATGGCAGAAGCAAGCAACAGAGATTTCACAGTGATTGAGCGAAATAATGTCTTAAATAATGAAAAATATCTCTCTGACTACTACATGTCAGATGAGGAATGAGAAATCAAACACCTTTATCTTTCATATATGTTTGTATGTTGTCTCATATCTTCGTTACATGAGTGTGACACAATGTTGTTGTTCATCTAACGTACGGATGTATTTCAAGTATTTGTTTTATGAACTTGAAGTTTATGAAATAACTACATTTATAACTGCACATTTATTAGTTCATAACTTTCTTTATTGAATTGCTTTGTTTTAAGGAATGTTCTGGATTAACGAATGGATTAATGTATGTTGAATTATGTGAATACTTAAAACACATAAAACAGCACAGGTAGCTCGAGAAAGAAGAAAGGGTCGCCTTCCAATTCCTGGAAGTCCGGTCAAGATGATGACTCTGTTAACGAATGGGGGGTTGACATATAACTAAACTTGGGGGGGCTGGACAAACAAGCTCAAAGCCAATGGTTGGTCCAGTTGGGGAACTAAATAAAGTTCATACAAACGAACAACCGCCTTGAACAACACCATTAAACAGAACAGGTAGCTCGGTGAAAAGCTTCCCTTAACTGCGGCTTGTGAAATAGGGATCTCGTACATAAAGAATTTCAATTTCCATCGGGAAAGAAGAAAGGGTCACCTTCCAATTCCTGGAAGTCCAGTCAAAATGATGACTCTGTTAAGGAATGGGGGGTTGACAGATAACTAAACTTGGGGGGCTAGACAAACAAGCTCAAAGCCAAGTGGTTGGTCCAGTTGGGGAACTAAATTTAAAACCCTATTGGTTTTACTTGATTTGCTTATCAAAATCACTATTTACAATTAATTATACACAAACAGATTTACCTCAACACCAATTTCATGTATGTGGGATTCTCAATTCAGAAAGTCACATGGCAACAGTGAATTCACTGATTTACCTTACAGTGAGCATGCCCTTATTTTGTCGGTATATGCAGATGGATTGTCAAGTCATGTGACTTGGTGCACAGACTTTGGTTTTCTCAATTTGTTGCTCAATTTTTTAATTACAATGACAACTCAACACCAATTTGATATATGTGGGAATCTCAATTCAGAAAGTCACATGGCAACAGTGAATTCACTGATTTACCGTCAGTGAGCATGCCCTTATTTTGTCGGTATATGCAAATGGATTGTCAACACATGTGACTTGGTGCACAGACTTTGGTTTTCTCGATTTTGTAATCGATTTTTTTATTACAATGACAACTCATTTCTTATTAATATATGTGGGATTCTCAATTCAGAAAGTCACATGTCAACAGTGAATTCACTGATTTACTGTCAGTGAGCATGCCCTTATTTTGTTGGTATATGCAGATGGATTGTCAAGACATGTGACTTGGTGCACAGACTTTGGTTTTCTCGATTTATTACTCAATTTTTTTATTACAATGACAACTCAACACCATTTTCATATATATGGAAATCTCAATTCAGAAAGTCACATGTCAACAGTGAATTCACTGATTTACCGTCAGTGAGCATGCCCTTATTTTGTTGGTATATGCAGATGGATTGTCAAGACATGTGACTTGGTGCACAGACTTTGGTTTTCTCGATTTTGTAATCGATTTTTTTATTACAATGACAACTCATTTCTTATTAATATATGTGGGATTCTCAATTCAGAAAGTCACATGTCAACAGTGAATTCACTGATTTACCGTCAGTGAGCATGCCCTTATTTTGTTGGTATATGCAGATGGATTGTCAAGACATGTGACTTGGTGCACAGACTTTGGTTTTCTCGATTTTGTAATCGATTTTTTTATTACAATGACAACTCATTTCTTATTAATATATGTGGGATTCTCAATTCAGAAAGTCACATGGCAACAGTGAATTCACTGATTTGTAAATTCAGAAAGTCACATGGCAACTGTGAATTCATAAAGTCACGTGACTTCGTACAGAGTATTTGCTTTTCTCTGTTTTTTCAATGTACTGACAACTCATACATTGTTCATTTATGTGGGATTGTCATGCAGAGGCATCTTTCTAAAGTCGTTCATAACCAACTATATAAACGAGTAAAGGTGAAGACACAACCTTACAACTAATTTCGCCCTACGAAATTATCATTTATTTGCTTTACAAATTTAGCATGGCTACATGGTTCATGGGAGGGAGTGGTGGGAATCGCAGAGGTGGTAGGAACTTGCAAAGGGGTGAAAGTTCACGACGAGGAGGGGGAAGGGGAAGTGGCGATGCTGAAGATGAAACACCATTTCCTTTGTTAGATGCCTCTTGTGCTTATCATGATAGGTTCGGGAAGCGACATTTTGTCATGCCCAAGTACTATCGAGATCCATGTGGTTTGGTGGAGGATCCTTGTTGTAATCAAACAGGATATGGTTATGCAAACGCTAGACTTCTGAAGTGGCCCGCACTATTTATAGAGCGAGTGGAAAATGAAAGGTTATGTCGAGAAAGACGACTGAAGGTGCCAAAAGCACGTTCTGTTGAGATCCAAAAAGAAGATCCTGATAATGTTGATCGACTATGTCAAAGACTACAACGTGAGATTTCTCAAATGGGTCGTAGGTTGGCCCGCGATATGCAGCTACTCATAGTTAAGAAGGATGCCCAGAAGAACAAAACAGAACCAAATGATGCGGCTATCAAGGCTATCATGGAGGATCCTCAGCTTGTCTCTGACGCTGAGCTTTCGGATTGTTCAGACTCTGAGCCACCTACCGATTTAAGCGCGAATTAGGTGTTAATGTCTACATTTCGGCAATATTAGGTCATGCATTCATATGTAATGTCTGTGTTAGAGTAAGTGTTTCCGTAATGAGTTTGTCAGATTGTCTGCCTAATATTTGTCTGTCTAACTTTTATGTTTATCTACGTATTGTGTGTTAAGTTCATGGTGTCCACAATGTATTATTGTCCGAGACTTACGTCTGTACTACTTATGTCTGTACTACTTATGTGTTTTTTCCTCAAGGTTTTATGAATTACATTATCACCTTGTAACCTAAAACAAAGACAACAGAAAAAAAAAATTATTTAAATGAAAACGGCTTTAGTAAAGTCAAAACAAATTTCTGAATAACACATTCTAACCCAAAACAAAGACAACAGAAACAATAAAAATTAAAAAACTTTACATGAAAATGACTTTAGTAAAGCGAAAAGAAATTTATGAATTATATTATCACCTTCTAACCCAAAACAAAGACAACAGAAAAAAAAATTATTATTTACATGAAAACGGCTTTAGTAAAGCCAAAATAAATTTCTGAATAACACATTCTAACCTAAAACAAATACAACATAAAAGAAATAAAAAATAAAAAACTTTACATGAAAATGGCTTTAGTAAAGCGAAAAGAAATTTCTGATTTATATTATCACCTTCTAACCCAAAACAAATACAAGAAAAACAAAATAAATTTACTTTAGTCAAACCAAAAAAAAATGCTGAATTACACATTCTAACCCAAAATAAAAGAAAAAATAAATTAACATGAGAACGGTTTTAGTAAAACAATTTTAACCCAAAAATTTATTCTGAAATACATTATCACCAAAACAATAACAACAGAGAAAAAAAAAAAAAAAATTTATGTTAAAAATAAAAATTCACTTAAAACAAAGTAAAACAGAAAAATTTATGTTAAAAATAAAAATTCACTTAAACTCGCGGTTAGAAACTGCGAATTCAGAAGGAAATTTTTTTTTGATGAACTCGCGGTTAGAAACAGCGAGTTCAGAAGAAAATTTTTTTTTGATGAAATCGCGGTTAGAAAAAGCGAGTTCAGTGGAAATTTTTTTTTGATGAAATCGCTGTTACAAAAGGCGAGTTCAGAACAAATTTTTTTGGGATGAAATAATTAAAGTCGTGCTTGGAATCAAAGGGAAAAAAATTTAATTAAAGTCGTGCTTGGAATCAAAGAAGCAGACTCGCATTTCGTAACAGCGAGTTCAAGATTTCACAGCCTCCGGGGAGAAAGTGTTGAACTCGCGATTTGGAACCGCGATTTAGTCTATTATGGGAATTCTTTGAAAAATAGGTTTAGTTTGGGAATTTCCTTACTATTTTGACTTATTTAGGGAAATGCCCCTAAAACTTGACCTATGTCCATTTTTTTTTATGCTTATTTCCTAAATCTGAACTCTCTCTCTCTCTCTCTCTCTCAAAATCTGTCTGTCGCTCGACTCTCACTTTGATGAAGGTTTGAAGATTTTGATCGGTTGTTGATGAAAATTTGAAGATTTCAATCTCCTGTTGATAAAGATTTCGATCGATTCATAATCGAGATTCATAATCGGTAAGCCTAAACACTTCTCTCTCTCTCTCTTTTTTGCATTTCATATATTTTTTTTAATTTATTTTTCAATTTAGTGTTTGTGTTTTCATTCTCCGAACTGTTTCTATTTTTGATTTTGTGAATCACACGGAGATGTAGAACTATTTGATGCTCCAAACTCTGTATTTTGCTCGAATTGATAGAATTTTGTGATTGATTCTAAGTGATATCATGTACAACTCACATATCACATATATGCATATGCATATGTATTTACGTGTTTATGCGTTCATATGTACGAAATTTAAAACTGAATCGATATTTTATTTCTTTACTGTTGCCTTCGGATATTCAAATTAAGAAATTCAGAGTCGAATGGAGGTTTTAAATGTGTTTTCTGAATTTAATTTAAAATTTTAAAAAACTGAGAAGAGGAGAAGGAAATGATGAAGAATTATTGATTTAAACTTGACATCCTTGATTTTTTGTGAAGGTTGACCTGTTAGAGATGTTTTATGTGGAGCTCTGTATGCATGAGCTTTGAATTTTTGTATATAGCTCTTCTTTTTGGCCATGAGAATGCTGTTTTTGGTTTGGTAGCCTAATTTCTTCTTGTCCTCTGTATTTTTTTTTTTGCAAATTTCTTTCATTATTTTAAGCTAATTTTTTTATTATTTTCTCAAATTTTTATAGACTTATAGATGTCTAATTTATATTCGTTATTGATCCATCTAAACTCCTTTTAGGCTATTCAGACAATTATAATTAAATAAAAACTCAAAATCACTATCTCTGGATTGCAGCTCGCTTTGAAGTTAATAGATACTGAGCAGTTTCGAAGGTAAGTCTGATTTTGAGAATGTAAATTATTTTATTTTATTTTATTGTTATATATATATTGGAATGTATAAATTGGATTGGACTTTGTGAATTAGAATTATTGAACAATGAAGTTGGGTTGAATTTCAACACACAACGATCGCACTTTGATCCATCAATTCATCATGTTCGAAGCTCACGTAAGGGATTTTAATTCCAATTATTTGATTCCATTTCTTGCTGCACTTTTCAAATGTTTCATTTATGATTTATAATTGCGGAAAAGAAATTTAATTTCATAAATTTTTTTTTTTGGGAGATTATGCATTATTATTGCATTGTTGCAAATTCAGTCTGGTGTGTTTGTTATGTTTTTTTCTTTTGGAAATATATGCATATGTATAATTGACTTGTTAATCAGTTGGTTTTGTGTACTGTTGGACACTGGTTTTAAATTTAGGGCAGTAACTATATTTGGTGAGGATGTGTTGTTTCCTATAGTTCTTACGGCCAATGTCATTGAAAGCATAATGGCTGTTGAAAATTTTCCCATATTTTTGGTAAATGTTAACTTGAAGTGATGGAATTGGAATGCTATACTTTTCCTCATAGTCCATGTCTCATGTTGCTCAATGCTCATCTAGTGGGTTGAATATGAATCTTTGGAGATTTATGTGTCCTATGGTGCGTGCCTATGGAGGGGTATTAGAAAAAGTTGGGATGATTTCTAGTGTCCTTTGAGGTTTGTGGTGGGTGACGGGTAGAACCAGCTTCCGTCATGAGCTGCATGATTGGGAGGTGGAAGTGTTGGTGAATCTTCTTGGACAGCTTGATGAGATGAATATTCCGAGGTAGGAGGAGGATGCCCTGTTTTGGGTGAGGTTGAGCCTGGGAAGTTTGAGGTAAAATCTTACTATGGTGCTTTATTGGGCAATAGAGATGGTCCTTTCCTTTAGAGAGCCACAAAAGCTCCATCTAAGCTGAATAATTTTGTCCAGAAAGAGGCTAATGGCAAGACTTTCACAATTGATAATCTAATTCAGTGGAGGCAAGTCCATGTCAATTGATGTTTCATGTGAAAGCAAGATGGTGAATCGGTGGATTACCTTTTTAATTCACTGTTAAGTGGGCTGGGAACTTTGTTCTTTATTTTTGGGAGTGTTGCCAAATGCCCCCCACTTCTTTTTTAGGACACCCACTTCGAATCCCCGCCACCAACATTTGCACCCACCTTCTTTTTCTCTGCACCCCCACCATAATCTCCGAAATGCCTTTGGACCCCCACCCGTTCAGTCTTCCTCCAGCAGCCCCCACCCCCACCTCTAGTGACCTTCCAATAGCCCCCCTTCCCCAACTCCTTTCTCCCTTTAACAACCCCTTCCCCCTCTGGCTACTCTCCTCTAACCCCTCTCCCACATCGGACACCCTCTTCTCCACTTCAACCACCACCTCCATTGGTGTCACCAACCCCTCTCTCTCTCTCTCTGTCCGTCTTGTCACTATGCCTCTCGTTGCCAATCTCTCTCTATCCTAATTGGGGGTCGTGGGAATTGGATCCCACGGGTTAGGCGTTGTGGGTGGCAGCTTCTGGGTTGGGCTGGGTCGAGGGATGCTGGGGGAGGGACAAGGATGGCAGGTGTGGGCTAGGCTGGACTGGGGTAGGCAATGGTGGGGAGGAGGGTGCCAACCGGAGTTGGTGATGGTGGGGGAGGATGCCAGCCAAAGTGGGGGTGGGTTAAAGTTAGGCTTTGGTAGCATAGGAATGGGGACAAAATTGGAATAAAATAAATGGAAAGGGTGGGGCGGTTCTAAGAAATAAGTGAGGGGCATTTAGCATCACGCTATTTTTGGCCGTATTTAACATGAATTGGGTCTTCTCACCTATAGTTTTGGAGCTCTTGTTTACTTGGAAGGGAGCTAGAGTCAATGGGAGGAAGAGGAGGTCTTGGTGTTTGGCCCTTTCCCCAATGGTTCTGTCACTCTGATGTGGAGCATTTGGAGGGAGAGTGATATAAGATGTTTTGATGGAGTTGAGACTCCTATTTTTTATTTGAAGAATTAAATTTTGGTAATTTTGTATGATTGGTTTTCGGGTGGGGTTGATCCATCCGTGAAGTAAATTTTGGATTTTGTTGAGCATTTGGATTAGGCTTTGTATAGAAGTCTTGTTGTTTGCTTTGTATATGGGTGGCAACCCCTTGTTGCTCCTTTTTTTTATTTTTATTTTTTATTTTTTATATTATATTTTATACTCTTTACTGATAAAAAATCGTTTGACATACTTTATGGGAACAAAAAATATAAATGCTCTTGCTATTCATGGACAAAATCAACAGAAAAAGAGTTGACACTAGTCAAACGTTTTCCTCGTAAGTTTTAATTTTCTTTTTGCTTAAAGCAGAAACAGAAGAAACAACCGTAGTATATTGGGGCCCTCGTATTTAATTACGTTATTATTATAAGTTGATGCAAGTTGATGAGTACATTTTTGTTGGGCATTTCCTGTTTTGTATTAAATGCTGATGACAGCTACACATGTTGACAATTGATGCATTGTTATTTCGGATTGTGGTGGCCAGAACTGATGGAATCATGTGAGACCTTCCTTCTGTTTTGATTAGATTGATTTTTTTTGGAACTAAGACAGTTGATTTTGGGTAAATGCTAAAATCTGCACTCATCTACTATGTTAAGAAATGTTCATCAAGTAGCTTGCCATTTGGAAACTTATGTATGAATGCTGGTTTTTTGTTGAATGGTATGTTTTGAAAAAATAATTCCTATATTATGAAAATCAAGCAGCTTTTGAGATTCAAATGATTGTAGGTTTTGCATTTGCTTCGAAGATATTTGGGTGAATATGTCCATGGACTTTCAGCAGAGGCTCTAAGAATCAGTGTTTGGAAAGGTTTGCTTATTTGATGTTTGTTCCTTATTTTATGATCCTTTTATCCTATCAATTTGAGCTTTAGATAGGCACATTATTGAGAATGATTTTCTATAGAAATGATCTGCATTTTGAAATCCACCATAAAAAAGTACTGCATTTCAGAAATGTGAATTTATGGGTAAAAGATGTTTGCTATTTGACTTACTGAAATGATTTTGGTGAATGATCCTTTTATCCTATCAATTTGAGCTTAGATAGGCACATTATTGAGAATGATTTTCTATAGAAATGATCTGCATTTTGAAATCCACCATAAACAAAGTACTGCATTTCAGAAATGTGAATTTATGGGTAAAAGATGTTTGCTATTTGACTTGCTGAAAGGTTTGCTTATTTGATGTTTGTTCCTTGTTTTATGATCCTTTTATCCTTTCAATTTGAGCTTAGATAGGCACATTATTGAGAATGATTTTCTATAGAAATGATCTGCATTTTGAAATCCACCATAAAAAAAGTACTGCATTTCAGAAATGTGAATTTATGGGTAAAAGATGTTTGCTATTTGACTTGCCGAAATGATTTTGGTGAATTTCCAAAGCAGTTGTTCAAGCATTTGTTTTGTTTTGTTCTTTTAATTTTCCTGTTGATGGGGGTGCTCATATTTCACTTTGAATTATTTATGGGTTTTATAGATAATATGAATAGTAACTAGGGGTTTAGCTCTCTCTCTCTCTCTCTCACACACACACACACACACACACACACATCTCTTCACCATCAGTCCACTTGGGACCATATCTTCTTAAGATTAAAGAGAGGTTCAAATGGCATATGTTGGATGATGGGCTACTTTGTTTTTACTTTTTATGTAATGTGAAACATCACACAACACCAAAACCACTGGTTTTGAAACACTGATGCAGGAACATCCAAGAGTTGTTGAGAAAAGCATGAAGGCCCCTCGCTGCTTGATCTAGCCATGTTATCATTCATTTTTGTTGGTTTATTGCTATGTGTTGTTTTTTAAGTTCTAGTATTTATCTAGATCAAGAAAAAAGATCATGTCATGTGAATTTTTTTGGTTTGGTTGTATTTTTTTAAAAGTTTAATTAAGGTAACACAAAACTGATTATGGGAGGAGCCTGTTGTTATTCTTATTTGAAAAGTTCCACTAATAGACTTTCTTGGTTCTTGTTTAAACCATATGAATGTATATTCTTGGTTCTTGTTTAAACCATATAATTGTATATAATCTTGTTCCTATTATACTAATTTTTGGGATTTTGACTGTTTCTAGATATCGTGACCCATTTTTTTTAAGGAAAATTCTACGGCACACCACAGTACATACCATTCATGCCATTCGGATATAAAGTTCTGAACAAAAGTCAAATGTTCGAACATATACTTTTGAACGAAAAACAATTGTTCGAATATAAACTATTGAACGGAATGTATATTTGAACAATTCATTTTTGTTTGTCCGAATCTTTGACTTTTGTTCGGAAGTTTATACCCGAACGTCACAAATCGTGTGTATTGAGATTTTATGTGGTGTGCAAATATATTAACCTATTTTGTTTTGGCTTTTAGGTTTTTTGCTTATCGGTAGTGAAGCTTTCAATTTATAGTAGTGGTTGTGAAGACTTGTGGGATCACTTTTTTAAGATCAAACACCATTCAGTGTGGTTCGTTTCAATTTTCTGGAAATTGTGTTTTTTATTTTTTGTTTTTCTTGTTTTTAATGAATATTTTTAAAATTGTAAGCATTTTTTTTAAACTTTTTTAGATGCACCTTACTTAGATGTATCTAAAAAGTAAAATATTTTAAAAAATCAATAAATACACAAGAATACGAAAAATGTACTGAATTCTCGTATTTTTTTTTTGTTTGTATTTTTGGTATTTAGTGAATTTTTTAAAGATTTTTTTTTTTTTTCACAAACAATATACTTTTTAAGTGTATTTATGTTAGGTGTACGTGTATCTAAAAATTAAAAAAGTTTCTTAGAATATTAAAAAAATTTAGTGAAAACAAAAAAATACGGAAAACAAAAAAATTCAATTTTTTGAAAAGTGAATCCTGAAAATAGGGACCAAACAAGCTTATTTTTATTACAAAATGCTGTAATTACTCAAATTATATTCAGTGGTTCTTCTAGGTAGTACGGATTGGGGGTCAGGGATTAACTAGAGAGTGGAAACACACATTGCCGGCATCGAGGACAGCAAGGATGTCCAGGTGAGAGACAGTAGCCTAGAAGAGAGAGAGGTAGTAAAGCACTGTGATGTTAGTACATAGTCTATGGAGCTCATGAATGACCTTTCTAGGGTTCTGTGTTTAATCTTATCTGAATGTAAGGGAGGGGGTACTACCTCCTCTTTTATAAGAGGTAGGTCACGTGACCTGTAACAAATTTTTTAGATATTCTAGAATTTTGTTAGAATATGTCATCAATGTGTTAGAGAATATCATTCATTTGGATTTTTCTCAATCTTTGAGCATTCGTGAAAAGGTCCATAGGTGTAGTGTCTCTCTCAGTAAGGCTGGCTTGAGGTAGTAGCATTAGGCCAATGCCATGTCAAGTGATACAGTTGTCTCTAGCCACCTTTGAAGCATGGGTACTCCAAAAATTATGTTGTATGAGTACCAGGTATGTATTCGGTATGGGTATGAGTACTGATATGGTTGTATATGTACCAAATACGTGAAATATGTGTCCAACACATACCAAATGTTGGGTATGACATGGGTACTTTTGTGGGTATGTTGAGGCATTAATGGAATGCTTTAACAAATATAGGGGTATTGGAATAAATATGTTGTGTCTGTTTTGAAAACTCCAAAAATAAAGGATATTTTCGCAAATATCACAGATTTGAGAGAACATTTCAGGTTCTTTTCAATCTTTATAGATTGAGCAATTGTATATTTTTCTATTGGTTGAGCCTCTCTCTTTCTCTCTCTATTGGTTGAGCCTATCTTAACAATGTTGGATTTAGTTGTTGTAGTGCTTTCTGATTTGGTGTCTAACACTAATATTCCCTGTATTTTGTTGTTAAAAGATGTTTAAATGATTTGCTAACTGGTCCTTTTTCTTGTAGGTGATGTAGTTCTCAAGGACTTGAAATTGAAGGCAGAGGCACTAAATTCATTAAAACTTCCTGTGACAGTCAAAGCTGGGTTTGTTGGTACCATAACATTAAAGGTATTTTTGAGCTACTAAGTTCACATCCATTTGGTGTTTTACTACTGTTGGGGTGGTTTTTTTTTAATTTTTATTTTAAATTTTTGTGTGTATGTATGGAGGATTAAGTACTGAGGTTTCTTGTCCATTAGGGCTTCATGACATGCCTCAAGTATTAATTGACCTTTCTATCCTATATTTGTAAATATATTCCCCTTTAAGTAAAGGATCATTGAGATTAATATGGAAAAGCTAAATTATATGAGGAGTTCTCTTTGTGTTTCTTGACAGATTGATTTGGAAGTCATTTTAGGCTTGTTCATTGGCTTTGCATGCTAACATATCAGCTCTTATTACATTCTTTGAGAAAGCCCCACTACCATGATGAAAATTACACAGATCTCCACTCTCAGAGTTTGTTTTAGTACAACAAAGTTAACAAAAAAATATAAAATATTCCATTTATCATCACTCTTAAAACAATAATTTTGTAACAAAAATCTGAATTCACCTAATTACCATCTCTCTTCTCTACCTCACTTGCTTTTTTTTTTTCCTCCGTCAGATTCTATTCTATATGCCTCCTTTTTCCTTTCTCTTTATTCTCCCTCTCTTTCTTGTATGGTCGTCATCCTCTCTCTTCCCTCAACCGCACAGTGTACAACTAGCCTTTGCACTACCATTCACCTAGATAATTGAAGATTTTTTGGTAGTGTTTGGTTTAGTTTTAGAATCATCATTTGAGAATGGAGTTGTATTTTGAGTTTGTGAGTTGTTGAATCATGATTTGAAAAGAGAAAATTTGTTTGGTTATGAATTTTGAAGCTTTTGAAGCTAGTGCTTCAAAATTACTTTTGATTGTATATTTGATTGGGAATTTTTTTTTTAACTGTTTTGTTTAAAAAAATGTTGGATTTTTTTAAAATTTTTTTTAAAAAAATTAATGTGACAAATTAATTTTTATTTAATTTTTTTTTTGTTAATTTTAAATAAATGGCCAAATAATTTGTCATTTTGGTCTAAAAAAAATAATTTATATATTTAAAAAATATCAAAAATATATATAATTTTTTTTTTTCAAATAACAGGTGGCAATTGCAAAAAAAAAAAAGAAAAAAAAGAAAAAAAAAAAGAGCACTGTTCCGGTCAACCGGCCGGACGTTCGGACGGACGACCGAGTAGACCCAAAAATTCAAAAATTGTCCAGGAGGATGTCCGAGCGGACGACTAGGTAGACCCAAGAATTCAAAAACTCTCTGGTTACCAAACATGTTTTCAAATGTGTTTTGAAATGTGATTTGGAATCATATTTTAAAAACTATAATCAAACAAAGGGTTGGAATATGAGGGTGGAATCATGATTCCAGAATGGAACCAAACAAAGCCTTTATTTTTATTTATGTTTTGAGTTCTAATTTAATTAGGTTTTTATTTCTTGGTATTTGTTTACTTATGGTATTTTATTAGTGCAGTTAGCCTACATATGTGCCTTTTTATTAGACTATGATTTTGGGTATTGATTATTGAGATACTGATTTGGGAATAGTTCCTGTGGCCCAGTGATGGTATCTATTAATAGGATTTATATATTCATTCAATGATCTGAACGCAATACTTGAACTTATAAGCAATTTTAAGGCATGATCAATTTTGATATATGTTGATTGATCTTATGGACCAGTTTTCCCACGTTGATACATAATGAAACATGAAATAAACCTATTGCCTACTAAATCAGTCACCCATAGTTCAACGTATGTGCCTTTGCCACAATCCAGTTGCACCTTCATCATATCCTCATCTTTGAAAATCTTGCTACCCATATGAGAAACAGGTTTTTGGTCATTGGAACTTTAGAGGAATGTAAAAGAAATCCCACTGCCTATAAAAGAAGCCACCTATATTCATCCTGTTCCCAACTTTGAAATCTTACTAACGGTATGAGAAACTTGTACTGAGTTAGATTTAGATTTGGTCATTTTTGTTACCCTTTTGGCTTTTGCTTGACCTAAAATTTGAATTGTCATGAACTTTAATTCACATGGAAGTTGAATTAAATTAATTTATGGAAGTTTGTTCATGTTTAGAGAGATTGAATCCATATAAGATTTAGATCATTACTTTGCTAGAAAATACAAATATAAGAACAAATTTGTGGATTGTAGTTTCTAATTGCTGTCAATCATAAATTTTATGCACTAATTGTTTGATTTTCTGTCATTGATTCTAAACAATAGGTTCCTTGGAAAAGTCTCGGCAAGGAACCTGTGATTGTGCTTATTGATCGTGTTTTTGTTCTTGCTCAACCCCCTCCTGATGGAAGGTCTCTTAAGGTAGGAAGTACACATTTTTCGTTTTTGGGAAGGGTTAATTTCTATTGGTGATTGTGAAGTAATATTTGCATTTAATGTTATGGGGTCTTGAAAGCAGCTCATTGTCATTATTGTCATTCATTTCTTGTTATAGGAGGAGGACCGGGAGAAACTTTTTGAAGCTAAACTTCAACAGATAGAGGTTCAATTTCTTACACTAATTTCTGATGCTTGTTGCAGTATCATGTACTTTGTGCTCTAGTTCACCATGAGATGCTGTCATATTTTTGATGAAAAATTGTGTTTATGCGTGTTCCACAATTTGGTTACGTGAACTTTCAACAAGTTTAACTTGTTGACCAAAAAGTTCTATGATGTTGAAGCATGTTAATTTTAGTAATAATTCTATTATTGATGCTATTTCTATGTTTGTGTGTGTGCATTTTGTTTTGAAAACAGGAAAGAGTTGTGAATCCATTTCTTGTATATTCCTCATTTTATCTTGCTGATTTCTTTTGATAGCTTGTTTTGATAGTCCTGCGTGACTCTTTTTGGTTGTTTTTTGTGTGTGTGTGTGTGCACCTTTGTAGCTCAATCTTAATTGCATTATTTATTAGCACTAGTTGTTACCAACAAGACAACAAGGGCTATCCATCTAGGGCCCCGGACGTCAAGGTGGACAAAAAACCTGTTCTAGATATACAAGGCTAGTGGTTGCATTATTTTTATTACTATAATTACTATTTCTTCAACTTTTTCAGTCACAGTGAGTTTACTAAATAAATGATTAGGCAAGAGCAATGCCCACTACGCTGCTTTTACTCATATTAACTTTAAGCCCCAAGATCAATTTCAAAAACCATCAACAAGGATAACAAACAAGAAACCTTTTGCCTTTTGGGTTAGGATATATTACAAGATGCTTACTGCTTAAGCTGGGAAACAAATGATCAATGCTGTTGGTGCACGAACCCCTTGTAGATTACAAATCAGCCACAAATTGTTGAAATGTTTACGATTGTGATGATTCAAGAAGCCTCTTGGAAATGATTTTTTTTTTCTTTTTTAATTTTATATAAAATATGAATTGGAAAATGCATGTCCAAACTATAGAAGATCAAAAACAGGTATCTGGAAGCTATAAATATTCTAAAATTATAATGAGCATGCATTCGTTAGTTATTGTGGAAAACTAAAAGGAATCATAGCGTTTCATTTAATAATGCACACTCAACCGTTTTAAATTTTATGCATTTCCAGATTTTGAAACTGTGGTATAGTAAGAAAAAGATGCTAGAACTGAGGAAATGACACTAACACTGTGGAACTCGATAGCCAATTGTATGAGGAGTGTCACGACCCAAACCCGGCCCTATGGGTTTAGCACCGTAACTGGCCAGTAATCCGAGATTACCGAAGGCCTGCTGAACAGTAATACAGTTAAACAGAGTACAGGGCCTGGCGGAAGCCAATACAGTAGGTAACTAGTGTCCTTTGAGCTGTGTAAATCTGTATGCCAAAACATTTTTCATGCATTCATACAGTTCAGAACAGTACAGCCTATACAATCATATACAACATTCAGTACGGGAACCTAATCCCTCGATAACAGTACAGTAAAACAATAGACAGTCTAGACAGTAGCACAAAACAGTAAGGAGACCGATGGGGGACACAAAAACACCCTAAGCCAATAGCATGGCGACTCGGAACCTCGCAGTGAGGCACACAGGCTGGCTTGACAACACTGGGGACCAACCCACGCTCCTAGCTCCGGTCTGGCTGTTGAGAACCTACATATATATATAAACAGTGAGCTAAAGCCCAATGAATAACATAACGTGTAAAGGGGTTATGAATGAATGTCCTTACAGTAATGAAATCAATTCATTATACAGTATTTCAATCTTTCAGTATTTCAGTCAATCAGTATTTCAATCAATCAGTCATATGTGGTACATCCATTAGCCTATAAACAGTAGGTCCAAAAGGACCGGGCCTTAGCAGACCCAACAATAATGATGGCCATCAATCGATAAACAATATGGTTCCACAAGGAAACCGACAGAGCTCTGTAACAGTCAATAACAGTAGGTGCTAAGGATGCCACAGTACAGTTCAGAAATAAAGGACATACATTCATTCAATAAACAATATCAGTTCAATAAACAGTTCAGTTCAGTATTCAAAATATAACCATTTTGAACATATCTTTACACAATCTGTTACTCACAGAGATTGGGCTAATAGCAGCTAGAGCGCGTCCCCAAGAGCCAACCCTAAACAGTTAACAAATAGAACACACACTAAGTTTCACAATCGGGAAGGACGATAATTAAATCCCTAAATTTTCTCGGTGTGGTTCTATGTCTAAATCCTCATTAAGATGCCTTAAACTAGGCCTAAGAATGCCTAGGATGGGATGAGGATGCAAAATTACAGTTGGAAGGCATTTTTCAAAAGTTGCTGGAAATAGGCACCTCGCTCGAGCGAGCCTTCCTTCGCTCGAGTGAGCTTCCAAAATCAAAGGCCTCGCTCGAGCGAGAAGTCCTTCGCTCGAGCGGTCTGTGCTCAGAAAAAGTACTGGATGCTCGATTTTTACGCGCGATACCACGCTCGATGCTCGCTCGAGCGAGCTTGCAAAACCAAAGGGCTCGCTCGAGCGAGGAATCCTTCGCTCGAGCGAGGAAGCCAAATCTGGAATTTCCAGATTTGTCTCCCAAGTTCGAACCAAGCATTCAACCATCCAAAACTCAACCTCTTGGCCCCAAATTCTGGAAAATACACTTAAACTCAATGTATAACAAGTTTCAAAAGCTAATTTGCACATGCAAGGGCCAAGGGTTGGTCAATTAAAGCCATTTTCAAACCCATTTTCAAGAACAATGCTCAAATAGAACATGCATGGATTAAAACCATTTCAAAACTTCAATTCTTGCTCCAAAGAGCTCAATCTTTTCAAAACAAGATGAAAACATGGATTTAAACATGATTATGAACATGCATGTGGCATTTGACCATGGAATCAACTCAAAACTCATCAATTCAAGCATGCATGCATGATATATGCTAGAATCCTACATATTTGAACTAAATCATGAGTTAGTTCTACAATGAAGCATGAATCATGCAAGAACTTGTTCAATGTCAACAATAAGAAGATGAATTCCTTACCTAGAGTTTCAATTACAAGGTGAGGAAGCTAAATTATGAAATCTACACTCGAAATCTTCAAGCTTCCTAGCCAAAACTCAAGAACAAGCCAAACTCTCACTTTCTCTCTCTGATTCTCCTCTTGGTCGGTTTAGAGACATAAAATGGCTGAGGGAAAGTGTTTGCCTAAGGTATATCAATGCTCAAACATGATATAATACAAGGCCCACTAACAATGGCAAAACGGTAATTACGTCAAACTCTTTAATTAGCTCATTTTAATCTAATTTAATCATACCAAATCGATTTTCAATTAAATATACCATAAAACAACATAAGTTATGGTAATCATGAAACACTAAACCATTTTCGGTTTGGTCGCCGATAAGGCCTTCAATTAACAGTTTAAACATACGAATTCAGACAGATAATCAATCAATCAAACAGATGCAATATGCAATTCAATAGATAAACTTATTCAATTTCAGTTTCGATTTCAATCAGTCTATTCAGTACTTCAGTGAGTTCAATTATCAGTCATTATCAGTCCAATTTAGCAGTAATCAGTATGTAATTCAGTGGTTAATCGGTAATCAAAACGAGGGTTGTTACAAGGAGAATCTCAAAAGAAGTTCTTAGAGAGTCGAAAGGAAAGGGACCCAACTCTAGGAAAACTTGGTGGTGGAGGGAGAAGATTCAAGCAGTAGTAAAGACAAAAAAAGAGTGCTTTAAAAAGTGGTAGAATGATGGAACTGAGGAAAACCTTAAAAGGCACAGATTGACTAATAAAGAGGTCAAAAAAGTAGTAAGAGATACTAACTTGAAAGTCTATGATGACCTATACACTAGACTAGATAGTAAGGAGGGAGAGGCGATGATATACAAACTTGCTAAGATAAGAGAGGAAAACAAGAGACTTTAATCAGGTTAAGTGCATCAATAGTGAGGACTCGGTGTTGGTGAAGGATGAAGAGATTAAGGAGAGGTGGAAGAATTATTTTGAGGAGTTGTTAAATGAGGAACATGTAGGTAGGTCAAAAGGGGATGAAGTAGGTAGTGATAAGGAAAACTAGGACTCCAGGTTCTATCATAGGATTATGAACTTTGAAGTGGAGATTGCACTTAAGAAAATGAAATCAAATAAGGCTTTAAGACCCGATGATATCCCTATTGAAGTTTGGAAAAGGGGTGGCTTGGTTGACTAGGTTATTTAACAAGATTTTGTTAACTAGGAAAATGCCAGAGGAGTGGAGGAAGAGTATCTTAGTGCCAATCTATAAGAATAAAGGAGATGTCCAGAACTGCAACAATTATAGAGGGATCAAGCTAATGTGTCATATAATGAAAGTGTGGAAAAGAGTGATGGAACGTCGATTGCGAGATATAACAGAGGTGTCAGAGAATCAATTTGGATTTATGCTTGGTAGGTGAACAATAGAAGCGATTTATCTTTTGAGGAGAGTAATAGAAAAGTATAGAGAAAACAAAAGAGACATTCATATGGTTTTTATTGATCTTGAGAAAGCATATGATAGAGTGTCTCGGGATATAATCTGGTGGGTGCTAGAGAAGAAAGGGATGACAAAAGGTTATATTGATGTGATTATGGATATGTATGAAGGTTTGGTGACCACTATTAAATTGTCAGCTGGAGAGACAAGTGAATTTCCAATTACTGTAGGGTTACACCAAGGATCAACCTTAAGTCCTTATCTTTTGCTTTAGTTATAGATGAGTTGACGAGAAATATTCAGGATGATGTGCCATGGTGTATGCTTTTTGCAGATAATATCGTGTTAGTGGATGAGGCTAGAGAATGAGATAACACTAAGTTGGAGACTTGGTGAGAAACTCTTGAATCTAAAGGATATAGGATAAGCAGAACTAAGACAGAGTACATGGAGTGTAATTTTAGTAACAGTAACAATGGAAACAGAGGAGAAGTGAAGATTGAGGACCAAGCACTACCTAAGAGTAAACATTTTTATTATTTAGGATCGATTATCACAACGGTTGGGGAGAATGGAGCGGATGTGGTTCATAGAATTAAGGCGGGATGGCTTAAGTAGAGGAGAGCTTTTGGAGTACTGTGCGATAAACAAGTACCCACTAGACTAAAGGGGAAGCTTTATAGAACGGTTATTAGACTAGCGAGATTGTATGAGACGGAATGTTGGGCAACTAAAAAACAAAAGGTAGATAAGATGAGTGTCACTGAGATGATGATGCTTAGGTGGATGTGTGGCAAGACTATAAAAGACGAAGTTAGGAATGAGTATATTGGCATGTACATAGTAATAAAATAACACACAAAATACGGATGGTTATAAAGACAAAGATATGTTTAACCAAAGAATATTAACTTCAAATGACAAATGATTATTTTGTAGACTTAATAGAGTACTAAAATTAACATGGGCTAGTGTAGTAAATAGATATATGAATCTCCTTAATTTGACTAACGATAGGGCCTTGGATAGAATCAAATGGAGAAAAAGGATTCATGTAGCCGACCCCATTTGATGGGACTTAAAGCTTGGTTTGGTTTGGTATAGTTAGAAAAAGAAAATTAATTTAAACAGTGAAATTATCCTGGAATGAAAATAATAGAAGAACCAGACAATAGGGTCATTTTACACTGCAAAACAGAAAACTGAGTGCTAGGTTTTATAGGAGCAGTGCTAATAGGGTCTGTAAGTTGCAAATAGGGTCTCTCTTATAGAGCACGTACGATTTGATATCATACAAACTGTTGTTAATTTTGTTAAGTTTTTTATTTTTTATTATTGCATCCTGATTTTTGGTTGTCCTGTTTTTCAGAATTTAGATGATTGCATCATTTCGTTCTTTTATATTTACAGTGCTATTTGATTTGTTTAGATGCTACATATAAAAGATGCCTTAACATGCTTAGGCTTGCGCCTTGCACCTCGAGGAAATTCTTTTTTGAAAAAATAACTTTCATTGTCTATTGCTTGCAGGAAGCAGAATCTGCAACCCTTGAAGCAATATCAAGATCAAAGCTGGGAAGCGTATGTCTTTGAATTTTACTTTTAATTTTAGTACTCTATTAAATCTACATAATAATCATCTGTCATTTGAAGTTAATATTCTTTGGTTAAACATATTTTTGTCTTTATAATCATCCGTATTTTGTGTGTGATTTTATTACTGTGTACATGCCAATAAATCATAATAATTAATACAAAAGGTGCTTAAGAAATACACAAATAAGTCAATGAAAGTAACACAAAACATGATGATTACAAAACAAAAGTCAATGGTGGGTTTTACTATTTCATATTTTGATAAGGCAAACTCTTAAGTGTATTAACGACTTGAATTTGGTGATTTTGAGAAGGGTGTTTGTGATTTTTCATTGCGAAATTTTGTGTGTTATTTTATTACTATGTACATGTCAATAAATCATAATAATTAATACAAAAGGTGCTTGAGAAATACACAAATAAATCAATGAAAGTAACACAAAACATGATGATTACAAAACAAAGTCGATGGTGGGTTTTACTATTTCATATTTTGATAAGGCAAACTCTTAAGTGTATTAATGACTTGAATTTGGTGATTTTGAGAAGGGCGTATGTGATTTTTCATTGTGAAAATTTACTCAGCATGCTCTCTTTAGAAGCAAAATGTTATTGTCTAGTAAATTAATGAGTTGCCTTGAGCTTTTGTGTATGTGTGTGCGCGTTTTTTTTAGGTTTTTTGCCTGAATCTAGGGAAACTTGTTGATAGTTGCTTGGTGATTTAAGTGATGCTTGATTCTTTTGCAGCCACCTGCTGGAAATTCTTGGCTGGGTTCATTAATTGGTACAATTATTGGAAACCTTAAGATCTCAATTAGCAATGTTCATGTCAGATATGAGGATTCTGTCAGGTTGGTTGATGTATGCTTCGTTGGATGGAGCTCTTTATTTATGTTTTTTGACCTCTGAATGCAAGAGAACTTCTTTGGTCATACTGTTGCATCTTCCCTGCCAGTTTGCTTTCTCATAATTTTGAGTACAATTGTCTGTTATTCAGTAATCCAGGACATCCATTTTCTTGTGGTGTTACTCTGGCAAAGCTTGCTGCTGTTACAATGGATGAGCAGGGGAATGAAACCTTTGATACCAGTGGTGCTTTAGATAGATTACGAAAGGTACGAGTAGTCACTAAACAGTTGTGCCAAGAGTGTGGAAGATTTTCACAGAATGGAACACAGATGTGAGATAAAGGATGGACCCTTCATGTGGGTTTCATTGATACAAGTATTGACTAAACAGCTATGCTAGGAGCACAAAAGATTTTCACAAAATGGGACACAAATGTGATACAAAGGATGGCACATGGGGGTCCCACACCTTTGTCTCACATCTGTGTCCCATTTTGTGAAATTTTTTTGCGCACTTAGATTTATTTATTTTTTGGTGGGTATCTTACTGTCTGCTGTTAATCATGGTAGCATGACATTCCAAGATATTTGGACTGAATTGTTTTAGTTGTTATTGTAGTCATTGCAACTTGAGCGGCTTGCCATGTACCATGATTCTAACTGCCTCCCATGGAAGTTGGATAAAAAATGGGAATATCTTAGTCCGAAGGAGTGGGTTGAGGTATGTTTTCACATTGTTACGTTAGCTACCACTGGGTAATTTATGCATTTGCATATGATACTTTGATAGATTAGCTTTTGTTATTTTCTTAATTTTTATGAAAACCATCTTGTTAGATATTAATTGTTTATGTATTTCATTTTACCCTCCTTGACTACTCCAGATTTTTGAGGTTGGTATTAATGAGTCAGCAAGTGATAATGATGCAGTGTCTGTATGGGCTCAAAATCGCAACTATTTGGTTTCACCAATCAATGGAGTCCTTAAATATCATCGTTTGGGAAATCAGGAAAGAAATGATCCTGGAATTCCTTTTGAGAAGGCTTCTCTTGTCCTCACTGACGTTTCTTTGACAATTACAGAGGTGCTAAATCTTGACTTTCTTAGATAACTGCAATGTGATTGTCCTTTTGGTGCTTTCCCATCTGCGTTTTGCCTGTGGCCTTGTTCTGGTTATTCTTTTCTTTCTTTTAACTTATTTTTGGGTTGAGAGAATTTAAAAGAGAAAGGTAATTGGTTTACATTTTCTCCATGAACAAAACTATTTTAAAAATTGTGGCACCTGTGCATTTTCTGTTGCTGCCATTGTCCACCTGAACCTGGTCCTCGTTCCAGGACCAAAGAGAAAGCTTTTGAAAGGAAATTGTTGTTGGCCTTGTCATTGCCATTGCGACCAACTTTAAAATCTCTTTTGGACAGCTCCACTTCCTCTGACATATGGTCGCTAGTTTCACCTCCTGAACCTTTGGCCACCTGGACATGGTTCCTCATTTACATGGTTTGGTCCCACTAACCTTTGGCCGCCTTTCTCTCTCTCTCTCTCTCTCTCTCACACACACACACACACACACACACACACACACACACTCACACAGGTAAACAGAAGAAAAAGAATTGGAGGTGTTAATTTGTTTCTTTTGATTTTATTCTCTGACCTTTGTTGGGAATCAAATGGAGGGCTAGATGTGATTCATCACTTGTATTCTTTTCACAGGCTCAATACCATGATTGGATAAGACTTTTGGAAGCTATTTCAAGATACAAAACTTATGTTGAGGTTTCCCATTTAAGACCTGTGGTTTCTGTTTCGGAAGCTCCACGTTTATGGTGGCGTTATGCTGCTCAAGCCACCCTGCAGCAGAAGAAAGTGTGGTAATATATATCAATTCAGTTGGATATTATTTATAATTGAAGAGAAGACAAAGTTGGAAATTTTTTTTTTATACCTGATTTTAAAATTTAAGTTCACTGTGCTAATTGGCACTTTCTTTGATCAACAAATAATGGTCATTATATTTACTTGTCTGTTGTTTTATCTAACTTCTCACATTCTTTCCTTTTCAGCTATCGATTCTCATGGGATCAAATACACCATTTGTGTCAGCTTCGTCGACGATACATCCAATTATATGCGGGCTCATTGCAACAATTATCAAATGTTAATATCTCAGAAATTAGAGATATTGAGAAAGATCTGGATCCTAAAGTAACTCTCTTATGGAGGTATGAAGTTCTAGTTTATCAAGGGGTGTTCTCTTATAATATTTTGTTGCTACTGCAGCGAAGTGTGACTATTGCTTTTGCAACACCATGGTTGACTACTGCGTTGAACATGGCGAAATGAATTCTCTTTCTTGTTTAGTTTGCATCGAAGTAAAAGATGAGATATTCAGTTTGGATCCAGTTACTAATTTATGCAACATCAGTTTAGTTCTGGTTTAAACTTTTTGACAAAGTTGAACTAGAATGATCTGTTATCAATTATCTTACTAAGGTGTGAATACGAAATGTTTTGGGGACTGCAGCAAAAATTATAATATGCAAATCTTCACAGATACTGGATATTTATGCACCCATTAAGTCCCCCTTTCCAGTTCCTTTCTTCTCTTCTTCCCCCAGATAACCTTATACATTCCTATGTGTCCTCATATTGAACTTTGTAGATATCACGGAGTGTTGAGGATACAAGTATTTGAACTGCTGGCTTTTCCTTTTCTGACTGATGGTATATTTACCTTTCAGGTTTCTTGCACATGCCAAGGTTGAATCTGTAAAATCTAAGGAAGCAGCTGAACAGCGGATGCTTAAAAAGAAAGGCTGGTTTCCTTTTAGATGGTCTGTGAGAATGTTATGGCCTTTATCAATTTCTTTCAATTGAATTACCTCCTTTTGTTTTTTCTGTTTTTCTTGTGTGCTTAGATCCTTCTTATCTGTGCTTAAGTGATTATTCTTCTTGTTGTCGTCCATTTGCTGCTGTCACCTTATTGTAGTTTCTTTTCTTCTCAGGTATACTCCTGGAGATGCCTCTGTCATGGATGCTTCGGGGGGATCAGAATCTGTGCAGGAAAGATTGACCAAAGAAGAATGGCAGGCAATCAATAACCTATTAAGCTACCAGCCAGCTGAGGACTTGACATTACATTTTGGAAAGGACTCGCAAAATATGATACATTTTTTAGTAAATATATCTATTGGTCAGGCTGCTGCCAGGATAGTCAATATCAATCAGACTGAGATTGTTTGTGGTAGATTTGAGCAACTCCTTGTATCCACTAAATTTAAACATCGGAGCACCCACTGTGATGTGACATTGAGGTTTTACGGATTGTCTGCTCCAGAAGGTTCACTTGTACAGGTTCATTTTTTCATTGTGCTGTGATTGTTATGTTCTCCATGGCAAGGTTTTGATTCACTTATGACATATATGTTTTAAAATGTGATGGAATTTGTAACTTAGGTGCGTGTAAATTTCACAAACTCAACTAGTTTAACTGTATTTAGTTTTGATGAGAATGTTGATGCTTTCATAATTGTCTAGTTGTATTGGAAACTTCTACATGTACTTTTAATTGTGGTATATTTCTGTAGGTATAATAGATTCTGGTAATTTTGTCAAAGAAGTTTGATGTTCAAAATTTTTCTCTAATCAATTTGGGCCCAAATTCATACTATAATTTGAACTTGGAATTCCTAGTTAACATTTTTATTTTGCAAGTTGGCTTATATGTTTTAAAAAATATGTTTTGACAGAGTGTCTCAAGTGAGCAGAAGGTGAATGCATTATCTGCTAATTTTGTACATTCACCAGTTGGGGAAAATGTAGACTGGAGGCTTTCGGCGACAATTTCTCCCTGTCATGTCACGGTAATTTGTTGATCTTTTTATTTACTTTGTAGATATATTAAATCAATTTTTGAAATATTTTATATGTTCTAACCACTATACTTCTAATATACCCTTGCTTTGTCACTTATCGTGCTCTACTTTTTTCCTTCATTTTCTTTTGGATTTTCTTGTGTGTGCAAATCCTGTGCCTTGGTTTGTGTGCTAGGAGCTCTTACTGAATTGTCTTGATGAAACAAAATTAAACAAATTTAATTGCATAAATTGTTGCCTTAGTAACTCTTTTCGGGTACTGAGTTGGAATGACATGACTACCAAGATTTATGAAAATGACCAGTTGAAATTAGCGGAAGTGGTTATCTTCTTAAGTCCTTGTTTTCTTGAGGAAGGAATAATGAGACAGTTGATAATTAATTTCTTGGGTCTTGGGTTATTGAATTACTTCTTCTGGATCTTGGACAGTAAAAGGTGCATACACCCTTTGACAACACCTTTATTTATTTTTAAGGATTTAGGTTAAGAAGCTTGAATACAGACACATGACTCTAATAAAACACAATATGGACATGCTAACAATACGGCCTTCAAAAAATCAGGACATGAACATAGCATGGACGAGGTGTTGAAAAAATATTTACATATGTTTTGTTATTTACTTGTAACCTTAACATTCAAAATTGTAACAAATAATATTGCATAGAACTATATATAGTAGAAAGAAGGCAAAATAAATTGACCCCTAACAGGAAGACAATGGGTGCGTTTGGTTTGTGTTTGTAGAGTAGTTTTTGAGATAAAAAGTACGAAAACTTGTTTGGTTTGCCTTTTTTCAGAAATGGTTTTGGAAAATTGTTTTGGGGAGAGAGTTTTAAAAAAAGTGATTGATTTGATGTGTATGAGAGAGAGAGTGATTTTGGAAAGTAGGTAACCAAACAAAATTTTGAGATTTTTTTTGAAAAAATTTGTTTGGTTTGATTACTCTTGAAAATTTATTTGTAGAGAATTTTTCCCAAAAATTTTTCTGAAAAACAAACCAAACAAGGCCAATAACTCCCCCCCCCCCCCCCAAAAAAAAAAAAAAAAAAAAAAGAAAAGAAAAGAAAAAAAGAACCAAATTATAAATTATATGTACACCTAATTATTTATTATTGGTTCACACATGTCACTCTTAAATTTATGTACACAAAGCGTGATAAATTTGTGATGTATCAGTTGCACTTGATAAAGTGTTAGACCTGTAGAGATTGGTAAAGAGAGGGGATTATATTTTAAAAGAATGTAAACCCCAACAGGTTGGCTTGGTGGCAAGGCTTGGGTCTTGGGGGTGTGCTCCGTCCCAAGGTTTAAGGATCGAAGCTTCTTAGGTGCTAACCATTCTTTGGGGCCATTGGACTGGGGGAGAACCCTTGAATTAACTGTAGTGCACTTGTGGGAAACTTCTTGCCGAGGGCCTGTGCACCCGTGGGGATTAGTCGGGTTTTGATCCGGACACCCTAGTGCTAATCAGGAAAAAAAAAAAATTCAAAAGAATGTATAAGAGCTCCTTGTCTTTCTTCTCTGATCTCGTCATAACACTACTTTGTGAATATTGTCTGTCCTTTCCCGCCCCACCCCCCTCTTCTCCTTGCTATTCTTGTTCTCTACTTTTTTTTTCTTTCTTCCTTTCTTCTTTTCCACCGAGTGTGACCTAAACTTTGATAATTTTGTGAATATTGTCTCTTAATAAAATGGTATTGCAGGTTTTGATGGAAAGTTACAATCGCTTTTTGGAATTTGTAAAGAGGAGTAATGCAGTTAGCCCTACTGTTGCATTGGAAACTGCAACTGTTTTGCAGGTAATGATGTGGTTGCTTTAGACTTTGCTTCTTACAATTAGAAACAAATATTTTAATATTTGATGTTGATTACACATTAAGGTTGAGAAAGTAATCACGTTGTTACTTTGGATATTGCCTTTTACTTACATCTGCTATTTCATGCCGGGTGCAGAATAAGATTGACATGGTTACTCGTAGAGCTCAAGAGCAATTCCAAATTGTATTAGAAGAACAAAGCAGGTCCACCTTTTAACATATTTTTCCCATTTTGGATTTACTTTCTTGCTTTGATTATCCATTTAGTTGTTTGGATTTTGACCAAACAAAATTTCATTCTTATCACCTGTGTATTAAAATTTTTGTTGTGTCTTATGTTATAGTATGACCATTATGACCATTCATTAGTAGAAATTGGAGTGTAAATACCTGTATATTTTGCCTTATGAGGTTATAAAGTTATGACTCAAATTGTTTGGTTTGATGTGTTTTCGGTCAAGGGTGACATGTCTTAACTGCTCTCTTCATCCCAATTGTTATCCATATGGATTCCTTAGATGCCTTTATATTATACTTGTGAATTCGAACTTGTTTTGTGCTGGATGGATAAGAAGTCTAGTCTGTAGATTCACTGTTCCAATGTTTAGGCACTGTCGATTCTTGAACAAAAAGAGCGAAGTGCCCATAAAGTACAAGCATTTTATACATTGGATGTTGAGATGGATGCGTGATGGGACAAAGAAGTGTAGAATAAATCTTGTTGCATTTATGATGAGTTGAAGGTTGTACTATTGAGAGAAAATGGCTAAGGTAGATTATTCACTTGCAATATGTGCCAGATGTAGATAGTATGCTATTAAAGAGCTGTGGTTCAGATCAGTTTTGTGTATGGATTGTACTGCATGAGGTTCTTCATGCCCCCAAGCAAGTCCAGTTTTTGAGTTAATAACATGTCTATTAATTTAGGAGAGCAACAGGGAAACTGAGAATTATGCTCCTTGAAATTGGTTTTATGGTGGAATTACCATAAGCTTGTGGATCTAGGTTTCAACAAGGTAGAAGGAATGGCCTAGATATCAAAATAACAGGTTACACGATTTTCAGTGTTTGTATTGCTAGTTTTGGGTACCAGATATTTTAGGATTTTGGTGCCAACTTAGAGACCATAAGCTCATAGAAAGAGTTGGGTTAATTGGGGCTTTTGGGGTTATAAAAGGAGGTAATATAAGGTCATGAATTATAACTTGTGAGCAATTACTTAAGCAAAGAAGAAGTAGAATCAATAAATTATACTTAGAACCTATGAAGCACGGACACCTCTTTGGAGTTTGCATATCTTTGTTTGATACGTGTTGGACATATTGGAAGGATCAGACATGTTGGGCATATGCTAGGACACTTTGAAGACTCGGTGGGGACTGTAAGTTTCTGAATATTTATGTATATTCGACTGAGTAATTGATACAAAGATTACATCACTTATATAGAACTCTAATCCCTAAGCCTAAAAAGGAAATACGAATTACACAGAATATTTACATAATCACAATCATTCCAAATCCCTAAAATACAATAATTCCTAAAATTATAGACAGTATAGACAAATATATTTTCACACCCCCGCTCAAACTCAAGGTGTTTTAGCAGAAAACACTGAGAGTTTGTCAAGAAGAAACCGAAACTGAAACCGAAACCGAAACCGAGCAGTGGTGTGAGTCTTGGTAAAGAAGTCAGCAAGTTGTAAAGTCGAAGGGACAAACAGAAGCAAGATAGAGCCAGACTACAGATGCTGGCGGAAGAAGTGGCAATTAATCTGAATGTGCTTCGTCCGTTCATGAAAGACAGTGTTATGGGCAATTTAAATAGCACTTCGGTTGTCGCAATAGAGAGAGGTCGGAGAAGACTAAGGGATGCCCCAGTCAGATAAAAGACTACGAAGCCAGATAATTTCAGCAGTAGCATGAGCCATAGCACGATACTTAGTTTCGGCAGTAGAACGGGCAACAACAATTTGTTTCTTGCTTTTCCAAGAAATCCGAGAATTGCCAAGAAACATACAAAAACCATAAGTGGACTTGCGATCATTAACATAACCAGCCCAATCAGCATCAACATAGGTCACCAAGTCCAAGGAAGAAGTAGAAGATAAGAGCAAGTCTTGAAAGACAGTACCGCGAAGTTAGTGAAGAATCCGAATTAAAGTAGCCCACTGTGTAGAACGAGGAGCAGAAACAAATTGACTAACCACATGGACAACATAGGTAAGATCAGGACGAGTAACTATCCGATAGACTAAGCAACCTACAAGCTCTCGATATAAAGTAGGATCTTCCAGAGGAACACCATCAGTAGTGTTGAGCTTCACATTAAGCTCAATGGGGGTATCAGAAAGCTTAGTGTCAGTAAGAATGGCACGATGCATAACCTCGTTGGCATACTTGGCCGGAGACAGAAAGTAGCCATTGGGAGAAGAAGCTACCTCAATGCCAAGAAAATACTGCAATGGGCCTAAATCCTTCATTTCGAAGGTGCGAAAGAGATGTTGCTTGACCTCGGAGATAACAGAAGAGTTAGAACTGGTGATGATCATATCATCCACGTACAGTATGAGGGCAACAAAACCAGTAGAGGTGTGGAGGAGAAACAAGGCAGAGTCATGGGCACAAGGATGAAATCCAAACTCAGTAACAACTGTCTGGAAGCGATCATACCAAGTATGAGGAGATTGCTTCAAACCATACAGAGCACGGTGAAGTCGCTAAACTTGTCCAGAGGAACGCGGAAGGCTAGGGGAGGACACATGTAAACCTTCTCAATGAGATGGCCATTAAAAAAAGTATTTTTAACATCCATCTGATAAAAATGCCAATGATGAATAGCAGCGATTGAGATCAAAGTGTGGACAGTAGTCATCTGGACAATAGCGGCAAAAGTCTCCTCATGATCAATGCCATACTCCTGAGAGAAACCTTTAGCAACCAGATAAGCTTTGTAGTGCTCAAGAGAACCATCAGAATGAGTCTTGACTTTGTAGACCCATTTGCAACCAACCAAATTCTTACCAGCAGGCAAAGGAACTAGCTCCCAAGTAGTAGTTTTCTACAATGTAGACAACTCATCCTCCATGGCTTGAATCCAATTAGGATCCTGACAGACCTCGTTGTAAGATTGGGGTTTTGAAAAAGAGTGAATAGCAGACAAAAATGTGCAGTAGAAAGGAGAAAAACATGTTTTAGCAAAACCAAGTTTGACTACCTGTTTATAATTGTGAAGGGGATACTTACGATGGGCAAGATCAGAGTCATCAGAATTAAGGGGATTAGCAGTAGGGTAGAGACAACGAGTGGAGAGAGAGCCTTGCGACGAGAATAGACTAACAACGGAGGAAACGAAGGAGCAAGAGGAGGTGCAGGAGGACAAGAGGGAACAGACTCATGAAAAATTGGTCCACAAGGACAAATATATTCTCACAATATAGACAAATATATTCTCATAGGGACATGTCTCCTATTTATTTATTTATTTTGTTTTATTTTTAACCACATTGCTTGAGTACTAAAGTAATGTTAAGCATATAAATGTGAGGGCACCCTCACTTCAATAACTAGCTTTGGGGTTGAGTTCTACCGAAGACCATGTAACGTCTGCTTGTTTTTATGTTATTTTATTTTTTTTTAGTTTTTTAACTTTCTTTTTTCTTCTTATTTATTTATTTTAGGTGTTGGGTCTTAGGATTTGAGCATCCGGTTTACATGGTTGGCATTTTGGAAGTTTAGAAGTGATTGCTACGGAATGTTAGGTGCAGGATGATTGCAAATCATTGGTGTCCTATTTGCATATACTGCAGTGCTATTGGTCATTTAGTTGCTAAAGCACCATTATTAACTGCTAGTTTCTTTTTATATTGTCTAACCTTCAGGTCACACCAACTTCGAAGGATGTCATGAACCTATTAGGAGATGTTGAGTATCTATTGGTTTTAGGCATCTTTAATCATTCAGTTGTTTAAGCTGGGTTAATAGCTATGAGGAGCTATTGGTATATCCAACCATAAGTTTTGTTTCCCTAAATTGTGGCTCAATGAGGAAAGCTAATAATTTTACATTATTAACTCTCATCCTTATTTATTTATTTATTTTTTTGTTCTCTCAGATTTGCTCTTGACATCGATCTTGATGCTCCAAAAGTTAGAGTTCCTATACGAACGTGTGGTTCTTCCAAATGTGATTGCCATTTTCTTTTGGATTTTGGTCATTTCACATTGTATACTAAGGTATGATCCTTTAGTTCAATCTTTTACTTTGTATTTATATTGCATTGATATTTTTATTTTAAATATATTGGTCATCATTGCAGGGAGATCAGCTTGGTGATCAGGGGAAACGTCTGTACTCTCGTTTCTATATTTCTGGAAGAGATATAGCTGCCTTTTTTACTGGTTGTGGTTATGACAGTCAGAGCTGCGCTTTGGTGTCTCCTGTATCTCCCATGTTGAAAGATTCTGATAACCTCTGGTCTCTGATTGATAGGTGTGGTATGGCAGTTATTGTTGATCAGGTAATTTTTCAGCTTGTATTTGTACCTATGTATATATATTATCAAAATACTGGTAGCTCTGATTCACGGTACAGGTTGTATTCTGGGTTCTGGCTGTTATCATGATTTACTCTATTTTGTCCTAATCTTTCCCATTTGTTTGTTTATTGAAGATCAAAGTACCTCATCCAAGTTACCCATCAACGCGTGTTTCTGTCCAAGTGCCGAGCCTTGGCATACACTTTTCTCCAGCCAGATATTGTAGACTTATGGAATTGTTTAATATACTCTATGGCACAACTCAAAGTAGTGGTCAGCCTGAGTTAGAAAATTTTCAAGCTGATTTTGTCCCTTGGAATCCCCCAGATCTTGCAACTGGAGCTCGAATCCTTGTTTGGAGGGTATGATGTTTGTGCCAAAGAAAATCATCTGATATCCAAATCTGCACTCTTTTCAGTGCATCTGATCTCCTTTTGTTATGTATTCTGGATTCAGGGAATTGGTTATTCTGTTGCTGCATGGCATCCCTGTTTTATTGTGTTGACTGGATTATATCTTTATGTGTTGGAATCAGAAATGTCCCAGAACTATCAGAGATGCTCTAGGTGCACCTATTTACTTTTTTGCTGAACTTGTTTTGTGCTGCTTGTTCTGTTCTACTGTTTGAATGATAAGAGATTCAGCTAAGCTGCTGTTGAAATATAACTGTTATTTTCTAGGTTGTTGTCTCTTTGATGAATGCCATATAATTGAATATTCTCTCTGCATGCTTGACTTAAAAATTAAATTTTGTGTTGCTGCAGCATGGCTGGCAAGCAAGTATATGAAGTTCCCCCAATGAATGTTGGTGGTTCAGTCTCTTGTCTTGCTGTTAGTGTTAGGGGTATGGACACTCAGAAGGTAAATATTTTATATTTTAAGTGGGTTTTGTTGATTTTATTTTATCATATCCTAAGTACTAATCATACTCTTATTACCTTTCTGGTATGCTTTAATTTTATCTTTTCTGATAGAATTTATGGTGATTTTTGTTAGAATGTGTTAGGATATTTCCCATTTTTATTCATTCAGTCTCTTTATTTGCTGTAATGGGCCTTTATTTAGGCCTTAACTTATGTTTATGATTTAATATAAAAGGGTATGATTAACCACTCATACTTTAATCTTTTCTCTTCTAAAATTAACATGGTATCAGAGCAGAACTAGAAGAAGAAAAAGAAAAAAAAAAACAAAACAGAAACAAACCGTAGCCGTACCACCACCAAGCCACAGCACCACCACCCCAGCCCGCAAGCCCCCGGCGAAGCCACCTAGGGTTCCGACCGCCCCAGTCGACGGTGCCTAGGGTTCCGACAGCCCCAGTCGGAATCACGACTCTCGTCGCAGACCCAACCTAGGGCTCCGACAGTCCCAGTCGAAGGCCCCTAGGGTTCCGACAGCCCCAGTCAGAGTTGCGACTCCAGTCGAAGGCACAGGCGCATCTCTCTCTCGGCTGGTTGGGAGCCCTGTGGTTTGTCCTCGTCGACATCTCTCTCGGTCTCTACATGTAACTTCGTCTTCATCTTTCTCTGTGTCTTCGTCATACGTAAGCCTTTCTGAGTCTGTAATCTCTCTGTCTTTTAAAAAAAAAAAAAAAAAAAAAAAAAAAAAAAAAAAAAAAATTCTATTAAATTTATTTTAAATTCATTATTATTTTTTCCCATCTTTCGGGTTTGTGATTCACTCTGGATGTGTTTGTGAGGGTTCCGTCGCGACGTCATTATGGCCGAATTGACTAGTGAGTCTACTACTTCGCAGCCTGCTACACAAGGCGCGAGTCCTGTTTTGACTACTTCGATGACCGATTCTCTCCACCCTGGGCAGAAAATCACCATCTCTCTTTAATGGTCAGAACTATCTAGCGTGGTCGCAGAGTTTGACTATATTTTTGAAGAGCAAAGGGAAGATGGGATATGTTGATGGGCGTGTTCAGGCTCCCAGTATCACCGATACAGGTTATGATCAGTGGGAGATTACCAATTCTCTTATCATGGGTTGGTTGATACACTCTATGGTTCCGGAGATCGGTGAGGGATACTTGTCTATGGACACAGCACAGGATATTTGGGAGGCTGTGGCCACTACGTATTCCCGCAAAGGTAATTTCTCACAGACTTTTGAGTTACGACGCTCTATTGACCGGTCTGTTCAGGGTGAGATGACTATTCTCCAGTATTTTACTTTCCTTAGCAATGGGTGGAAGCGACTTGATCATCTTCAGGACTACAAGGCAGGATAAAGTTCGAATTGTTGATGGTACCATTTCTTCTGTGTCTGGGAAAGGTTTAATTCATGCCACTGCTTCTCTCCCTTTATCTTTTGTCCTACATGTTCCCAATTTTAGTGTTAATCTTTTGTCTTTGAGTCGTATTACTCGGGACTTAAATTGTAGTGTGACCTTTTTCCCTGACCATTGTCTGTTTCAGGACCTTATCACGAGGAAGATGATTGGCAGTGGTAGACACGAGAATGGTCTCTATATCTTTGATCAGGCAGACAAGCTGGCTCACTCATCTATTCAGTTTCCATCTACCAAGGAAGACATCTGACTGTGGCACGGCCCTCTTGGGCATCCATCTTTTTTGTTACTTAAGCATCTTTTTCCCTCTGTTTTTTTGAAAAATAATGTTTTTGAGTTTCATTGTGAGTCGTGTCAACTTGGCAAACAAAACAGAGCTTCTTTTGCTCCTTCTATTAATAAAAGTTTAGTTCCTTTTTCTTTGATTCATTCTGATGTATGGGGTCCCTCTCGTTTTGTGTCTTTAAAGGGTCAACGATGGTTTGTCACCTTTATTGATGATTGTTCTAGGACCACCTGGGTGTATCTTATGAAGGACAAATGTGAGGTGTTTTCTGTGTTTCAAAATTTTCATAAAATGCTTTGCACTCAATTTGGGGCAGTTGTCAAAATTCTGCGTTCTGATAATGGGGGGAATACATTGATTCTGGACTTGCCATCTATTTTGCCACTCATGGTATTATTCATCAAACTTCTTGTACCAATACCCCTCAACAGAATGGTGTTGTCGAGCGTAAAAACCGGCATTTTCTTGATATTGCACGTTGTTTATCCTTTGAAATGCGCGTTCCTCGATCCTATTGGGGGGAAGCGGTTCTCACTGCTGCGTTCCTCATCAATCGGCTTCCTACCCAGGTTCTTCATAAACAAACTCCTCTTCAGGTTTTGTTTGGCTTCCAAGCTTCTGCTGCCTTCTCCATTCCTCCCAAAACCTTTGGGTGTGTGTGCTTTGTTCATAATCATTCTCCTACCCGTGGTAAATTGGATCCTTAGTCTCTTCGGTGTGTCTTCTTGGGTTACTCCGCCACTCAAAAAGGCTACAAGTGTTATCATCCCCCTTCTCGCAAATGGTTTGTCTCTATGGATGTGTCTTTCTTTGAATCTCAGTCTTATTTTCTCTCCTCTCTGGTGTCCCCGTCATCTCTTCAGGGAGAGCCTTGGTGTGAAGAGACTCCTGTATCACTACCATCACCATCAGTTATTGTGACTCCTGAGGCTATTATTACTGATGATCCAACTATTGAGAATGCTGACTTTCCATCTGCAGTGAAAGATGGCAAAGTGTATGTTAGGGACCAGGGTAGACAGGAAGTTACTTGGGTACAAGAGACCAATTCAGATTCTCCACTGCTATCTTCTTCTTCTGATGAGTGTCCAGAATCCCCTCCTTCTGGTGAACCTCCAGGTAACTCAATTCTTTCTGATCTAGATGTTCCCATTGCTAAATGGAAAGGGGTTAGGTCGTGTACTCAGCATCCTATTTCTCATTTTGTCTCCTACACTAATCTGTCTTCTTCCTATAAAGCTTTTTTGTTTAAAGTTTCTTCTGTGAGTCTTCCTTCCGATTTTCAGGATGCTCTTTCTACTCCTAAGTGGAAGCATGCCATGATGGAGGAGATGAGAGCGCTTGCTAAAAATGGCACTTGGGAATTGGCTGCGTTACCTAAGGGCAAACGACCTGTTGGATGTAAGTGGGTGTACACTGTAAAGCACAAAGCCGATGGTTCAATTGAACGTTACAAGGCTAGATTGGTGGCCAAGCGTTTTACTCAGACTTATGGAGTAGACTACCAGGAGACATTTGCACCGGTTGCTAAGATGAATTCTGTCAGAGTCCTTCTCTCCCTTGCCTCTAATCTTGACTGGCCTCGCCATCAATTTGATGTAAAAAATGCTTTCCTCCATGGAGATCTGGCAGAAGAAGTGTACATGGACATTCCCCCTGGCTTTGAGGATGTTAAAACCACAGGAAAGGTGTGCCGGTTACGCAAGTCACTTTATGGCCTTAAGCAGTCTCTTAGGGCTTGGTTTGAGAGGTTTACTCAGGCCATGCTGAGATATGGTTTCAAACAAAGTCAAGCTGATCATACTTTGTTTGTGAAACACTCCTCACATGGTAAAACGACAGCCCTCATTGTCTATGTGGATGATATTGTACTCACAGGGGATGATGTTGAGGAGGTTCCTCGATTAAAGGAGTATTTGGCTAATGGGTTTGAAATCATAGGCAAACTGAAGTACTTTCTAGGCATTGAGGTTGCTCGGTCTAAAGATAGTATCTTCATATGTCAACGAAAGTATGTGCTTGATTTGCTAAAAGAAACTGGAATGCTTGGAAGTAAAGCATGTGATACACCACTAGAACCCGGACTAAAGCTTAGTGAGGATGAAGGAGGCGAGCCTGTAGACAGGGGGAGATACCAGAGACTAGTGAGTAAGCTTATTTACTTATCCCATTCGCGGCCTGATATTGCTATTGCAGTGAGTATGGTTAGCCAGTTTATGTATGCTCCACGTGCAACTCACTTAGAGGCGGTTAGGCAGATTCTGAGATACTTCAAATCTTCTCCGGGTAAGGGTCTTTATTTCTTAAAGCATAGTCATCTAAGTGTGGAGGCATATACAGATGCTGATTGGGCTGGCTTAGTAACTGATAGAAGATCCACCTTTGGCTATTGTACCTTCGTTGGCGGAAATCTAGTTACTTGGAGAAGCAAGAAACAAAATGTTGTTGTGCGGTCTAATGCAGAGGCCGAATTTAGAGCTATGGCTCAAGGTGTGTGTGAGCTTTTACGGATTCGATTATTATTGCGGGATTTGGGGATTCATCAGACAGATTCTATGAGGCTATATTGTGACAATAAGGCCACCATTAATATAGCCCACAATCCAGTTCAGCATGATCGGACCAAGCATGTGGAGATTGATCGGCATTTTATCAAGGAAAAGCTTACTAGTGGCGCTATATGTATGCCTTTCATGTGGTCTGGGGATCAGTTGGCTGATGTTCTTACCAAAGGATTAGGGATCAAACTGTTCCGTGACATTCTCGACAAGCTGGGCATGAGAGATATCTTCGCACCAGCTTGAGGGGGAGTGTTAGAATGTGTTAGGATATTTCCCATTTTTATTCATTCAGTCTCTTTATTTGCTGTAATGGGCCTTTATTTAGGCCTTAACTTATGTTTATGTTTTAATATAAAAGGGTATGATTAATCACTCATACTCTAATCTTTTCTCTTCTAAAATTAACAATTTTTACGTCACATGCTTTCATATATAGTCATTTGAAGCTCTTTGCTTGATTTGGTTAATAAGCATGTGTTTATGTTGTACATTTCGGCACTTATCAAGGTGTACCAATGACCCATGTGTCACCTCACTATGTTGACACATGGAACTTTGTTAATAAAGATGCCACATGGTGGAGCTAGATGCTTGTACCTACAATACACCACATGTCTGACTTGGTTAGCTTTTTAATAGTTCTATTTAGATCTGTTTCAATGGCACAAATCAATTATATTGGGATGGTTTAAAAGATGGTTTGGAAATGATAGATAACCACCTTTCTTTTCATCTTCTATATTTGGTCTCATAACATATTTCTTGAGATCTTAAATGTATTGTGTCTTTGGGATATGAAATAGAAGTGTGGTTTTTAAAGTTTGGTAAAGAGTTTTTGGGGCAAAGTACATGGGATAAAGTGAAGTTTCTCCATTATTTATCCTCCTACTCAAGGTTTTAATATTCTAAATTTCCTAATCCTATTGTTTTCTCTCGTATTGCTCACCAGTTATCTCAAATACTCGCTTGTGCTACTTAATTTTTAACTTCATTCTATTTGTTGTGTAATTTTATGAACTCTTTTTGTTTGAAAGTTGTTGTGAAAAGATAAATAGGTGTGGTGCATTAGGCTTGCTTAATATTGTAAGTAAGTATTCAAATTTGTGATCAATCAGAACCTTCTCTCAGGGTTTAAAGTTTGTGGGTATCAATTGTATTTCTCAATTTGTTAGTTGTCTTCTTTGAATGGGCTCTTCTTTTTCTTTTTCCCTTTTTGTTTTGTTTTTTAAAATTTTTATTTTTATGGTGATGGCTGATGCTTCTTTTCTGTTATTTATGTGAATAATATATTTGTTTTCCTTTACTTATATATATTTATTCTTTTGAAGGCTTTGGAATCATTTAGTACCCTGGTGATAGAGTTTCAGGATGAGGAGGAGAAAGGCACTTGGTTGAGAGGACTCATGCAAGCCACTTATCGAGCTTCTGTATATACGAATTATTACTATTATTATTATTATTTGTACATTCTTGATGTCTAAAATGGTTAGTAATTAAGACATGTGCCTTTTGAATATGCTGGTTTGTATAGGCTCCTTCTTCAGTTAATATACTCGGAGATTCAGGTGATGGTCTTGCTGAATTTTCCAAACCTCATGCCGCTGCTTTGAAGCCAGCTGACCTTGTTATTAATGGTGCTTTGGTGGAAACAAAATTATCACTATATGGAAAGGTAAGTTTCGTTTTTCTTTAGTCATTTTTCTGCCGAATGTATTTCCAAGACTGTCATTTATGTTATCTGCTTATTTTAAATTTTGTCAATTATGTCATATTAAGAGCAAATTTTTTATTTTAGTTATTTTTATTATTTCTATTAATTTGCAGATCGATGATGAGGTGCAAGAAAAACTCGAAGAGACTCGAATTCTTGAGATTCTTGCTGGAGGGGGAAAGGTCTGTCATGCTTGTCTGCAATCCATTACATGGAAGTTAAATAAGAAATAACCAGTGTCAGATTGATGCAAATGTAGTTCATAGTTGTTTTGTGCGTAAAATTCTGAGAAACTGGATATTGTGCAAAGCTTGTATTGATTTTTATGTTCAATAGTGCTGTAGTCTGCTTTTGGTATTTCAATAGTCTTAAGCTCAAAGTTCAATCCGCATGAAGGTTTTGTTCTGTTTTTGTCTTCTAATTTCATTAATGTATATTGTATGGTAAGTGCCAGCCGATAAGTTGCAATTGAGAAAGTTTTCTTTTAAGGTTAAAGTGTTTGCATGGACTTTGGCTCGCATGAAGCTTAAAACTGATGATATAGCTCAAAGAAGAAGGCCAAATTGTTACTTGCTTCCATAATGGCGTGTTGTGTAGGGGGGCTGGGGAGAGCGTGGATCATCTGTTCTTGCATTGTCCTTTAGCTCTTTCTTTATGGTGGAGATATATATATATATTTTTTATTTTTATTTTTTTCTGGTGGAGACTGCTTAAGTTATTCCATCTTCCTGTGAGCATTTGCTTTCTTTGACTTCAGAGGTTTTGGATCAAATGGCAAGGGCTCTTGGAAATGTGTGGTTTGTGCAGTTCTGTGGGTTCTTAAGGATTGAAAGGAAGGAATGCTAGAATTTTGAGGGAAGATATGAAAATTTTGAAAACATTTTGGAAAGGATTTGTTTTTGAGCTTCTTTTTGGGTGTCAGTGGCTCCTCCTTTTAAAGGGTTTCCTCTTTTTAATTTCTAGGGATTGGAGCGCCATTTGTAGAATTTGAGTATGTTTTTTCTTTTCCTTTTTTTTTTTTCCTCGGTGTACTTTTCTCCCTCTTATACTTGATTCTTCTTTGTTCTTTTTAATGAAATTTTCTTTGTTGCTGACCAAAAATAAAATAGGAAAGCTATCTTTTTGTCATGGAAAGTAGTTTGTGTGGTACAATGGTGAGTTTTTTGCAATTGGATTGATATTGTTCTTAGACTCTTGTGCTTTCGAGAGTTCATTGACCTTTTATATCAACCTTATGCAGTTTCCTTTGTGGAACACATGTTCTTGAGCTGAAGATTCTTCCAGCTATTATTTTCTCAGTTATATTCATTGACGTTTAAATTGTAATATGTTGCTTTGCAGGTGCATGTTATTCGGTTGGAAGGTGATTTGACCGTCAAGATGAAGCTACATTCATTGAAAATCAAAGATGAGCTTCAAGGATCTTTATCTTCAGGTCCAAAGTATTTAGCCTGCTCTGTGCTGAAGAATGACCCTTTATTTGCTTCCCCTAGCACTTTAGATCCTCTGGTGAAGGAGGTGCCCACAGTAATCTCAGAGGAGGATGATATTTTCAAGGATGCTTTGCCCGATTTCATGTCTTTGCCTGATTACTCACAAAATTTTGATATGGCTTTTGCCTCAAGATCAGGTGATATTAGCGAATATGCTGAGTTTGATTCTGTTGGAGACATAGTTCGTGAGAAGGAGGTGGGAAAAGGTAAAAGCACAACTGGTGATGTTTTTTATGAAGCAGAGGGCAGTGACAACTCTGATTTTGTATCTGTTACATACTCGACAAGGAATCCTAGTTCACCTGATTATGATGGTATAGATGCACAGGTATTTGACTTAAGCATCATTCAACTGATAAGAGAAAAAAATTGGACTAAGAAATCCATATCCCTACTAAGCTATGTTAATTAATTCAATAAATATTTTTTTCCAGATGAGCATTCGCATGTCGAAATTGGAATTCTTTTGCAACAGACCCACTGTTGTTGCTTTAATTGGTTTCGGCTTCAATCTAAGCTCTGCAACTATTGGGACAAGTGACACAAGCGTGACAACAATTTCAGACGATCAATCTTTAGTGAACAAAGACAAGACGGAAGAAACTGGGCATGCTTTTGTTAAAGGCTTGTTGGGATATGGTAAAGGTCGTATAGTATTCTATTTTAACCTGGATGTTGACAGTGTGTCCGTGTTTCTAAATAAAGAGGATGGTTCTCAGCTTGCAATGTTTGTGCAAGAGAGTTTTGTCTTGGATCTCAAGGTGAGTAGAACAGTTTAATTCCACTTTGTTATCCTTATTTTTCTTTTCCATTCAGTTAATCAGTTTCGTAGATATGAATTGGTTAAACAAAAATAGAAAAGATATGGTTCCAATTCATAAAAATTATAGGGTTTTTTTGAATACTCTAATTTTGTATTCCAATAATTCATTTGCAGTCACAATTAATAAGGTCCTTTATAGTTGATTGTTGTTCTTATTATAACTGTGTTTCTGTGTCTTTTAGTAAGTGTAGAAGTTGGTTTTGCTTTGCTGTAAGTTTTAACTGTATTCTAGGGCCTTTCTTTAGTATTAGGTAGTGCGTGATTCAATTAAGTCTTTGGGGGACAATTTATTCTAGTTGGTTCCCTAAGGCTTAAGAGTATTTTGATGACCCTTCAAGTGCATTGATCTAAATTTTAATAGTGGATCTGGATCTTTGTTAAAAGCATTTGATAATGCTTAATTCACAGATCCCTTACTCATGATTAAATGCTAAACAGACTACCGGTCGATGTTTAGTTCAATTTTAATTAATAATTTTAGATTTTAATGGCTCATTTAAAAAATTTTAGTTCAGTACTTAATCTTGAGCCTTATCAAACAACCCCTTAGATTCACTTTGGGCTGGTTGTTTTCTGTTTCTTGTGGATGATGTGACTAATCCAATCTTGTGGGTTGCTCAAAACATAATATTGTGAGTGATTACTTTGGGTCCTTTCTGTATTTTCTGATTGCTTAATAGGTAAGTCAAAAAGGAAACCAAATGTTGTAGCCAAATTTTCTGCTTTATGAATCTCAAGTTGTATATCATCTCATGTCTTTTTTTATCTCTGTTTTACCTACGAATTATGCCGATTTGTCTTTCTCCTATAATTATGAATTATCCAATCTTTTATTGGGGCTATATGATGTGTGACTCCAATTATTGCCTTTCTGAAAACTCCTTTGAAGTATTTGGCTACACAAGCTTCAATAATGTTATTTCCATGACTAAAGAGGATTTTGGAATTTTATTTTAAATTTGTAGAAGGCTTTCTGAATTTTTGCTTTCATGTCTTCAACCAAGGACTTTAATTTTGAAGTGAAAATTTGAGATATAAAATGTTATTTTTAAAGAATTAGCTGTTTGACTTTTAAATGTAATATATTCAGTCTTTTCAAACCCAAATCACTTGCATCTTTTTGGGTTGAGCTTTTTCTCAAGTGCAAATCTGAACTTGAGAGAACTTGTGCCCACAGGCCCCCTCTCGATGATCCTGTTAGAATATGAAAGAATATTTGTTATATTTTATTCTTTCTATGTTTATTTTTCCCTTTATTGATGTAATGGGCTGGCCCATAATTTATGTCTTATGGCACTTCTGTAATTACTCAGTATTATCAATATAAAAGGGAATGAGGTCTAACCTATTCCCTATCACTTTTTCTTCTCTAAAATCTTCATGGTATCAGAGCCAAACACGCCCTAGCCATTCTCTTCTAACACTCTGGCAGCCTCTCTCTTCTTCGGCAGCCTCTGAGCCACTGAAACCCAGCACCCAGCCTCTCTTGCTCACCCAGGTCTCTCGTAACCCTCGACCCAGGCCTCGGCAGCCCCTCTCTCGTCTTCTAGTTGTCTGTCGAGAGCCCTCCCTGGCTCTTTAAGCTGTGTCACAGGGTCCTCTTGGCTCCAGAGCTGCTGTCGGCACCCTCCAGGGCTCTTCACCTTCAACGATAGTCCCTCTGGCTGTCTAGACCTTCCACGACAGTCCCTTTGGTCTTCTGTCTCTGTCGGCCAGTCCAGTGTTGTGAAAGGCGCGCCTAGGCGTGCGCCTAGGCGCAAGGCTCATCGAGTCGCAGTCTGTGCGCCTGAGCTGGTACCAGGCGAGGCGCGTTGAAGAAGTCGCGCGCCTTAGGCGCGACTGGAAGCAGGCGTGAGAGGTGCAAGGCTTGCGCCTAGGCACGACTGATGATTTACGCTAGGGCTGGGCAACCAACCCACCCGCCCGCACAAACCGCCCGACCCTACCCTACCCGCAGTGCTTTGGGCGGTTTCGATGTAGGTAGGCGGGCGGGTGCGGGTCAAGAAATTCACAAAAGTTCGGGTTCGGGTCGAACCCGACCCGCCCGCAACCCGCAATTTTTTTTTTTTTTTTTTTTAAGAAAAAATTACTAGTTATTATTATTATTTTTTGCATTTTGGATAGATGGAGATAACTAGTTATTATTTTTATTTTTACATTTTGGATGAAAGTAAAATTTATTATATGGGTACTTATATACATTATCATAATCTAATGATATTTAAATTAGTGTTGCTAGTTTGACTTTTATTTATATATATATATATAAAATCATTATATTCCATTAGTCTAGTAGACACAGTTAAATATGATATTTTGAATTGTCATTCTATTATCACATTATTGCATATTAAAAACTAAATAGTGAAGATTAATCCACTATTAAAATTAGTGTTACTAGTTTGACTTTTAAGGGTTTGTTTTTGCATATTTAAATTAGTGTTACTAGTTTGACTTTTAAGGATTTGTTTTTGCAAGCTAAGGAGGAAGATTAATCCACTATCCTCAAGTATGGTTCCATATCATCTTATCTAACATGTGGACTATTTATTATGATCATGAATTGTATATCTTGTAAATTAATTTATAACTCTTCTAAAAAAAAAAAAGTGTTTAGAAAGTAACAAAAAATGTCAAATTTGCTTAAGTTTAAAAAAAAAAAAAAAAAAAAAAAAAACTAAACCGCAAACCGAACCGCACCCGCCCGCACAAACCGCGAACCGCATCGCGGGCGGTTGCGGGTCCATTTTTTTCCCAACCGCATAAGTGCGGGTCGGGGTCGGTTTTGACCCGCAACCCGCCAAAACCGACCCGTGAGCAGCCCTAATTTACGCCCTGATTTTGATCTAACGGCTGTGTTGGTGTGTGTTCGAATGGCTCTAACACAGAGGATTACAACTTACATAAAATACGACTTCGACTGAAATGAAATAAGACTGAAACGAAATCCTTAACCTAATCTGTGTCGACTCTCGACTTCGACTTCCTCTCTCGACTTCGATTCGACTTCGACTTGGACTGGCTGGGTTACGACTTCGACTGGCTGGGCTACGACTTCGACTTCGACTTCGTCTTCCTCTCTCGGCTTCCAGGTGTGTGTCGTCTTCCTCTCTCGACTTCCAGGTCTGTCGTTTTTTTTTTTTTTTTTTTTTTTTTCTTCTCTCTTTCGGCTTCTTCGACTCGATCGTCTCTCTCTTTCGATCGTCTCTCTTTCGGCTTCTTCAGGTCTGTTTTGTTTTTTATTTATTTATTATGCCTTTGATTGAGTCTCTGTTAAAAAAAAAATAATAAATAAATAAATAAAATAATTTAAACAAAAAAAAAAACAGATTACATTAATTAGAATAATTTAAAAAAATAAATAAATAGACACATTACATTATTTTCTAAATTTAATAAACACATTACGTTACATTAAAAAAATAATTTTCCATTAATTAAACACATTACATTCTAAAAAATAATAAATAAATAAATAGAATAATTTAAACAAAAAAAAAAAAAACAGATTACATTAATTAGAATAATTTTAAAAAAAAATAAATAGACACATTACATTATTTTCTAAATTTAATAAACACATTACATTACATTACATTAAAAAAATAATTTTCAATTAATTAAACACATTACATTCTAAAAAATAATAAATAAATAAATAGAATAATTTAAACAAAAAAAAAAAAAACAGATTACATTAATTAGAATAAATTTTTTTTAAAAATAAATAGACACATTACATTATTTTCTAAATTTAATAAACACATTACATTACATTAAAAAAATAATTTTCCATTAATTAAACACATTACATTCTAAAAAATAAATAAACACATTACACATTACATTATGCCTTTGGTTTCTGTTTACATTACATTATTTTCTAAATTTAATTGACACATTACATTAATTATTTTTTAAATTGACACATTACATTACATTATTTTCCATTACATTACATTACATTACACTCACTGAGTGTAATTTTCCATTACATTGTATTAATTAATTTTCCATTAATTAATACACTGTCTGTGCTAATATGTAATTTTCCATTACACATTATTTTCCATTACATTACACAATTAATCACACTTACATTACACTGAAATTATTTTCCATTTTTTAAATTTGTTGTGTAGAAAATGACATCATCGGAAAGTAATAGAAAAGATCCGGCATGGCAACATGCCTATCTGGTAGAGGAGAATAATTTAAACAAGTTTGAGTGTAATTTTTGTGGTAAAGTATCAAATGGAGGTGTTTATCGGGTGAAACAACACCTCGCGGGAGGTTATAGGAATGTCACTGCTTGTCCGAAATGTCCAGCTCTTGTAAGAGAAGAGATTAGAGAGTTCATGTCAAAAAAGAAGACACAAAAAGAAGAAATGAACATGTTGCCTGATTTTGATGACATGGACATGGAAGATGAAGATGAAGATGATGATGTTGTTGAGATCAATGTCAATCAACGCCGTAAGTTGACAAGTAGCAGCCAAGGTTCATCCAAATCCAAAACCAATTTAAAAATGCCAAAGAGAAAAGGGCCTATGGATGTTTACTTCACACCCAATCCTGAATCAGTGGTGAAAAATCGAAAAGACCAAGCAAAAGGGAAGCAAACCAAAATTGATGCGAATGACCCTTACAAAAAAGAAATGAGAGCTCGGGCAGTGCAAAGATTTGCAAGGTGGATGTATGATGCTGGTATCCCTTTTAATGCAGTAAATTATGAGAGTTTTGGACCAATGATTGAAGCCATTGGGCAATATGGTCCCGGTATGAAGCCACCAACTTACCATGAAGTGCGAGTTACCCAACTCAAAAAAGAGGTGAAACATACTGAAGATTTGATGAAGAATCATAAAGAAGATTGTGCAAAATACGGGTGTTCCATAATGGCTGATGGCTGGACTGACAAGAGAGGAAGGACATGGATTAACTTCTTAGCAAATTGTCCAAGAGGAACCATGTTTGTTGAGTTGGTTGATGCTTCTAGCTATTCAAAGGATGGGCAGAAGTTATTTGAATTACTAGACAAGTTTGTGGAGAAAGTTGGAAAAGAGAATGTGGTGCAAGTTATCACTGATAGTGCTGCAGCTAATGTGTTGGCGAGTAAGAATATTTCCTCATTCCTTACGTCAAAATTGTTTACTCGTAGTTTGTTTTGTATTAAAAATTTAAAAACTAAAAAATAATAATTTTTCGTAATTGTTACATTATAAGGAGGTTTTTGGAAGCCAAGTATGAACACTTGTATTGGACACCATGTGCTGCTCATTGCTTGGACTTGATGTTAGAAGACATTTTCAAGATACCTAGACTAAAAAAGACATTTGAAAGGGGTATTGCGGTACATGGCTACATTTACAACCGGCCTACGTTGCTAAACATGATGAGGCGCTATACAAATTTGAAGAATTTGATCAAACCTGCAAAAACTAGATTTGCAACCGCCTTTTTGACTTTGTCTAGAATGCATCAACAAAAAAACAATTTGAGAAAGATGGTGACCTCCGAAGACTGGACCTCAAGCAAATGGGCAAAGGAGCCACAAGGTAAAAGAATGGCACAAACTTTGTTGATGCCTTCATTTTGGAATACTGTTGTGTTTGCCCTTAAGGTCTCGGGTCCTCTTGTCAAAGTGCTTAGATTGGTTGATACCGAGAAGAAACCTCCCATGGGATACATTTATGAGGCAATGGATAGGGCAAAATAATGCATTGCAAGTTCATTTGATCATAAAGAAGAGAAGTATAATGAAATCTTTGAAATCATCGACAAAAGATGGGATGTCCAATTGCATCGGCCTTTACATGCAGCTGCGCATTTTCTTAACCCAGAATTCTTTTACCCAAAAGCGTTAGAGGTGCAAAGAGATCATGAAGTGATGAATGGGTTTTATGAATGCATGCAAAGGTTGGTCCCGGATGTCACTGTTCAAGATTTGATCACTAATGAGATGAGTATTTATATGAAGGCTGAGAGTCTTTTTGGCAAGCCTGTTGCAATTAGGCAAAGAAATACAAGAGCACCAGGTAATATATTATAGACTCATAGAGTTTATTTTTAGTAATACTTTTAGTAAAACTCAATACTTGGTAACAGTTATTTCTAACTAGTGGATTATCGCAGCTGATTGGTGGGCATCATATGGTTCTTCTACTCCAAACTTGCAAACTTTTGCCATAAAAGTCCTTAGCCTAACATGTAGTTCATCGGGTTGTGAACGAAATTGGAGTGTATTTGAACATGTGAGTATTTAACATTCTAACTAATTTTTTGTTCAATTCAAATATTTTTTATTCTCATTATATAGAATTTAATATCTTTTTAATACTTGCAGCTTCATAGCAAGAAAAGAAATAGATTGGAACGACGTCGTCTCAATGATTTAGTGTATGCCAAATACAATAGAACATTGAGATTTAGGTATGACATGCGCAACACTCTTGATCCCATATCTTTGCAAAATATTGATGAAAGTAATGAGTGGTTGCTTGGGAGGATGAATGGAGAATCAGATGAAGATAATGAGCCTGTGTTTGATGATGATGATGGCTTGACGTGGGCCACTATTGCTAGAGCTTCTGGAGTAGAAGAAAGTAGCCATGCAAGTAGAGCAACAAGTTCACGCTCAAAGGCACAACCGAGGATAGCTAAATCATCAAGATTAACTCCACTTCAATTAATAGATGAAGTGGAAGCGGGCTCAGATGACACAGAGGAGGAAGATGTTGAGGGATACAAATCAACTGATGGAGAAGAAGATGATAGCTTGCTTGCCATTGATGTTGAGGATGATGATTGACTGACCGACCTAACCTACCCTTTCTTTTGATGTTGATGTTTTTAAGTGTTAAGACATATATTAGTATTTGTTGGATATTTGTGTTTTGGATATTTAGTGTTTATGTTTATGTTTTTGGATGTTTGAAATGTTATGTAATATGCACTTTCATGGCTTTGAGAATTATTCTATATTTTGTCTTGAATCTTGATTACTTTTTATTTTTAAAAAAATTGTCTTAGTACTATGAATGATTAGTCTATGTTAATTTTTTAATTTTTTACTAAGACTGTGCGCCTTACTTCAATAAAGCCCGTGCCTCGCCTTGCTCCTTGCGCCTAGGCCCCGAGAGACCTTCAGCGCCTTAGTGCGCCTTGAGCCTTTAAAAACACTGGGCCAGTCTCTAGGTCTCTCATTCTATGTTTTAAGCTCTCTGTTTTCTGTTTTAACCTAAACCCAAAAAAAAAATGCAGTGGGAAAAAAAAAAAAACATACTGATGAGTTCTTAATTATTCTTTATGCTGTCACAGTGGTAGTTGTGTCTTTCCTTCCACTTTTATCTTCTGGGTTTGTGATTGGCCTTGTTTTTTGAGAGTTAAATAGTAAAGTATCCGTGGAAGATTCCCTTAGTGAATCCACTACTTCTCAGCCACCTCAGGGTGAGAGTTCCATTATACCTCCTACTATGACTGATAACCTCAACTTTGGCCTCAAGATCACCACCGCTCTATTCAATGGTCAGAACTATCTAGCGTGGTCGCAAAGTTTGACTATTTTTTTTGAAGAGCAGAGGGAAGATGGGGAAAGTTGATGGCAGGATACCGGCACCAACCGCCACAGACTCGAGTTATGATCAGTGGGAGATCACTAACTCTCTTATTATGGGTTGGTTGATCCATTCTATAGTTCCAGAGATTGGAGAGGGCTATCTCTCTATGGACACTGCCCAGGATATTTGGGAGGCCGTGGCTACCACTTACTCCCGGAAAGGGAACTTCTTCCAGGCTGTTGAGTTACGTTGCTCCATTGAAAGGTCGGTATAAGGTGAGATGACTATTCTCTAGTATTTTACCTTTCTTAGCAATGGGTGGAAGAGGCTTGATCATCTTCAGGATTACAAGCCTGTCTGTTCCATTGATTCTGATGGTTATCGGAAGTTTGTGGTACAAGAGCGCGTCTTCCAGTTCTTGGAAGGCCGAAATGTGGAGTATGACCCTGTTCGGAGCCGCGTTCTTGGCATGGATGTGCTTCCTTCTCTCTAGGAAGCCTTTGCTTTTGTGCAGAATGAGGAGAGTCGTTGCTCTGTGATGCTTCCTTCTGCCACCACTGATCGTTTTGCTTTGGCTTCTGCACCTTCCCGCACTGGCGAGCATATGTCTCATTGTTCTCGTCCTTCTGAGAAGGATAATCTTTTTTGTGACTACTGCCATTGACCTCGACATACCCGAGAGACTTGTTGGAAGCTGCATGGGACTCCTGGTGGTCGCAGAGACTGTCCTGGTACTCGTGGGGGTAGATCTGGCCCGTCTAAAGGCCGAGGGGCCATTGGTCGGGCTTAACTTTCAGACACGGTTGAGCCACCACCTTCATCTCTCGTTGTCTCACCGGCTGCTAATGTTTTGGGGTTATCTACCTCTTATTTTGAGATCGCTCTTTGCCACTTGCTAGACCGTCGCGCCTCCACTTCTGCCACAGGTGCACCCTCTTCTTCCTTTGCCAATTCAGGTAACTTGGCTTCCTCTCCATATGTATTGCTATGTCATACCATTGTGCCGTGGATAATTGATTCTGGTGCTTTTGACCATATGTCTGGTTTCTCTCATTTATTCTCCGAGTATAACCCCTGTTCAGGTCAAGAAAAAGTACGTATTGCTGATGGTACTATGTTGTCTGTATCTGGGAAAGGTTTAATTCATGTCACATCTTCCCTTCCTTTATCCTCTGCTCTCCATGTTCCTAATTTTAGTGTTAATCTTTTATCTTTGAGTCGTATTACTCGTGATTTGAATTGTAGCGTGACGTTTTTTCCTGATCGTTATCTTTTCCAGGACCTTATCACGAGGAACAAGATTGGCAGTGGTAGAGCGGAACATGGTCTCTACATTCTCGATTAGACAGATAGGCTGGCTCATTCCTCTGGTTAGTTACCATTCACCAAGGAAGACCTCTAGCTGTGGCACCGTCGTTTAGGACATCCCTCTTTTTTACTACTTAAGCATTTATTTCCTTTTGGGTTTGAGAATAATAGTGTGTCTGATTTTCAATGTGAGTCTTGTCTATATGGGAAACAACACCGAGCTTCTTTTGCTCCCTATATTAATAAAAGTTTAGTTCCATTTACTTTGATTCATTTTGATGTTTGGGATCCCTCACGTTTTGTGTCTTTAAAAGGTCAAAAATGGTTTGTTACTTTCATCGATGACTGTTCGAGGGTCACTTGGGTCTATCTGCTGAAAGATAAAAGTGACATGTTTTCTGTGTTTCAAACCTTCCATAAAATGATTTGCACTCAGTTTGGGGTGGCTGTCAAAATTTTGTGTTTTGATAATTTTTTTTTTTGGGGGGAGGGGGAATATCTTGACTCTGGTCTTGCCAGTTATTGTCACTCATGGCATTATTCATCAAACTTCCTGCACCAATACCCCTCAACAAAATAGGGTTGCTGCAAGGAAAAATCGTCATCTCCTTGATGTGGCACGTTGTCTATCCTTTGAAATGCGTGTTCCTAGATCCTATTGGGGGGAGCCAGTTCTCACTGCCACTTATTTGATTAATCGTCTTCCTACACAATTCCTTCACGAGCAAACACCTCTCCAAGTTCTGTTCGGGTCCACCTCTTCCGGGAACCCTTTCCCCTAAGACCTTTGGCTCTGTTTGTTTTGTCCATAATCATTTCCCTACTCGTGGTAAATTGGATCCTAGGTCTCTTAGGTGTGTTTTCCTAGGTTACTCTGCCACACAAAAGGGTTATAAGTGTTATCATCTTCCCGCTCGCAAATGATTTGTTTCCATGGATGTCACATTTTTCGAGTCTCAGTCTTATTTTCTACCCTCTCCAGTGTCCCAGTTATCCCTTCAGGGGGAGCCTTGGTGTAAAGAATCTGTTCCACCTTCGCCAGTGGTTGCACAGATAGAGGATGATGAGCCAGCAACAGTTGTTGACGTAGGCAAAGTCTATGTCAGGGACAAGGACAGACAGCAAGTCACCTGGATGCAGGAACCTACTTTCCCTCCTCTACTGCCAACTACTTCCTCGGATGAGGCCCAGAGTCAACCCCCTTTCCTGAGAGTCCGGGTAATTTTGATCCTAGTGCTCCCATTCCTGAGCTTTCAGATCTTGATGTTCCCATTGCTAATAGAAAGGGGGTTAGGTCATGTACTCAGCATCCTATTACGAATTATGTCTCTTATTCTAATCTGTCTCCCTCATATAAAGTCTTTTTGTCTAAGATTTCTTTTGTGAGTCTTCCTAACAATTTTCAAGAGGCTCTCACTATTCCTGAATGGAAACATGCCATAATGGAAGAGATGAGAGCTCTCAGCAAGAATGACACTTGGGAGTTAGTGGAGTTACCTAGAGGCAAAAATCCAGTTGGATGTAAGTGGGTGTACACTGTAAAACACAAAGCAGATGGTTCCATAGAACGGTACAAAGCAAGACTGGTTGCTAAGGGTTTTACTCAGACGTATGGGGTAGATTACCAGGAGACATTTGCATTGGTTGCTAAAATGAACTTTGTGAGAATACTACTCTCTCTTGCTATAAATCTGGATTGGTCACTTCATCAGTTTGATGTGAAGAATGCCTTCCTTCATGGAGACCTAGAAGAAGAGGTCTATATGGATATTTCCCCTAGTTTTGAGAATGCTAGGTTCAAAAGTAAAGTGTGCAGGCTTCAGAAGTCACTCTATGGGCTAAAGCAATCCCCTAGGGCTTGGTTTGAAAGGTTTGCTCAAGCTATGCTGACATATGGGTTCAAGCAAAGTCAAGTTGATCACACCTTATTTGTGAAACACTCCTCACTTGGTATGACCAGAGCTCTTATTGTCTATGTTGATGATATTATTTTGACAGGAGATTATGTTGAGGAGATTCCTCGGTTGAAGGAATACTTAGCCATGGAGTTTGAAGTCGAAGACTTAGGCAATTTGAAGTATTTTTTGGGCATTGAGGTAGCTCGGTCCAAGGATGGCATCTTCATATGCCAGAGGAAGTATGTACTTGACTTGCTTAGGGAAATTGGAATGCTTGGAGATAGACCATGTGATACACCTCTAGAACCGGGCCAGAAACTAAGTGAGGATCAAGGGGGAGATCCAGTGGACAGGGGGAGATATCAGAGGTTAGTGGGTAAGCTCATATACTTATCCCACTCCTATCCAGACATTGCCATTGCTGTAAGCATGGTTAGCCAGTTTATGCATGCTCTAAGAAATTCCCACTTAGAGGCAGTTATGAGAATCCTGAGATACTTGAAAGTTTCTCCTGGAAAGGGTTTCTATTTCTCGAAACATGGACATCTCAGTGTGGAGGCATTCACTGATGTGGATTGGCTAGATCCGTCACTGATAGACTATCAACTTCTGGATATTGCACATTTGTTGGAGGCAACCTAGTCATTTGGCGAAGTAAGAAAAAGAATGTGGTTGCTAGATCTAGTGCTGAGGCAGAATTCAGGGCTATGACTCAGGGTGTATGTTTGTTGCTATGGATTAGACTATTATTGGGAGATTTGGGGATCCATCAGACCGATTCCATGAGATTGTATTTTGACAACAAAGTCGCAATCAACATAGCTCATAATCCAGTTTAACATGACAGGACTAAGCATGTGGAGATTGATAGGCACTTCATCAAGGAAAAACTCACTAGTGGCACCATATGTATTCCATTTGTGAAGACTGGGGACCAACTGGCAGATGTTCTCACCAAGGGCATAGGAAACAAACTATTTCATGGCATTCTCAACAAGCTGGGCATGAGAGATGTCTTCGCACTAGCTTGAGGGAGAGTGTTAAAATAGGAAAGAATATTTTTTATATTTTATTCTTTCTATATTTATTTTTCTCTTTATTGATGTAATGGGTTGGCCCATAATTTATGCCTTATGGCACTCCTATAATTACTCAGTATTATCAATATAAAAGGGAATGAGGTCTAACCTATTCCCTATCACTTTCTCTTCACTAAAATCTTAGATCCGAACCGTTCATCTTGTAGGTCCCTCCGTGAATATCGTCTATGAAAAAAAAAAAGGTACGATTATTGGATCGACTTAGGCTGTGTTTGGTTGTGATTTCAAAATGTGATTAAACGTGGTAGTTTGAGTACGGTGTTAGGATGGAGCTGTGGAATTAATTTTCCACAGCTCTGCAGAACGCTCTGTTTGTTCTGTCAAAACCGAGCGCGTGTTTCAATTTTTTTTTTCAAAACGGGACGTCAGGCCGGTCGTCCGGCCGGTTGACCGAAATAGTGATTTTTTTTTTTTTTTTTCTTTTTTTTGGCAATTGATTTATAATCGAAAAAAATATTTTCTGAAATTTTTAAAATTTTTTATGTGCTTTAAAATAATTTTGAATTGTATGAGTTGTAAATTTTTGTATGAAATTTCAAATGTCAAATCAACAATTCCCTACTCAAATCAAAACTCTTTTCAAAATTCTTTACCAAACAAATTTTCTACACTCAAATCATAATTCCACAACACACAAACTCAAAATACAACTCATACTCTCAAATCACATTTACAAAACTCTTCCAAACGCTACCTTAATTTTTTTCATGGATGATTTACACGAAAGGCCTTAAAAAATGAACATCGAGATGGGACCCATTGTGGGTCCTACCACTCAAGTTCAAATCTTGAGAGAAGCCCAACACTTCGTATTCTTGTTGAATGAAACATTCTCGCTTGTTTTAGGGAATTAATTTGTCGTCTGCTAGCATGTTTTAGGGAATTAATTTGTCGTCTGCATTTTTATTGGTGTGTGTTTTGGTCCATGAATTTGAGCCTATCATTCTGGTGTAAATTTCGTCTGATAGGGTTTATTTAATTCTTTCAGCTTCATCCTAGTTCTATATCCATTGAAGGCACATTAGGAAATTTCAGGCTCTGTGATATGTCTCTTGGAATGGATCACTGTTGGGGGTGGCTTTGTGATATACGCGATCAGGGGGCTGAATCTCTTATCAAGGTACCTTTTAATTTGTTTGATTAGAAGCTGATGCCTCACAGGCTTCTTATCTATTTTTTATATTTATATTTTGTCATTTTTTTTTTTTCATTGTTCTAATATTGCTCTCTCTCTCTCTCTCTCTCTCTCTCTCAGTTTACTTTCAATTCTTATAGTGCTGAAGATGACGATTATGAAGGATATGATTACAGCTTGCAAGGCCGAGTTTCTGCAGTTCGCATTGTCTTCCTCTATAGGTTTGTTCAGGAGGTAAGTCTGATTGATGCTGTTAAAAATGGAAACTCTTCTTAATGTTAATATTGGTGAAGCTGCTGGTGCACATATAGCATTGGTAATTAGTGAACTAATCAACTTTCTTGTTCATTTACTTCATACTAAGTAGCATCGACACGGGGCACGTGACAAGATATGGACACGACACTGACATGCCGACACGTCAATTTTTAAAAAAATGCACCACACGACACGTCTAGGACACATTACAAATTTATATTTTTATAAATTTATTATATGTGATATATACAAATAGTTTATTGAGAGGTAATGAAAAAAATAAACAACGTAACACTAATTAAAATTAACTTAAGCATCAAAATATCATTCATGTAACAATTACAATATAAAGAATGAAAAATAATTATAGAATATAAAAATGCACATAATGTATTTATCTTATAAAGTGTTTCAAAACATATTTAGAGTGAATAAGTTGCATTCCAAAGAATACAAAACATTATTACTATGAATTGATTCATCACATAGGTTGTGTTTGGAGGTTTTAAGAAGTGTCTGATGTTATGAGTTTACATTTTTAATTAAGACACATTGAAGAAGTGTCGGACTCGCTTTGTTAGAGTGTCCATAGAGTGTCGTTGCTGACACGGGTGTCTGACACCACACGCCTCCTCTATAGTTGTGTCCGTACTTTTTAGACTTCATATAACTGGTTTTTTTCATTGTTGGTGTTAGTTGAACTGATTTTGTTTTTGTTACTTTTTGGGTTCAATTCTTGTTTCAGTGTTGTGAATTTCTGACATAAGATGTTGATACATGCTTCTGCAGATAACTACCTACTTTATGGAACTTGCAACCCCGCATACTGAAGAAGCAATTAAACTTGTTGATAAAGTTGGAGGCTTTGAGTGGCTGATTAATAAATATGAGATTGATGGATCCTCGGCATTGAAGCTGGACCTTTCACTCGATACTCCAATAATAATCGTACCAAGAAATTCCATGAGTAAAGAGTCTGTATTTCTCAAAGAAATTCACGTCATTTAGTATTCAGTTGGTTAATTTAGTTCTTAGTTTTTTTGGCAGCAAAGGAATAATAAGTTTGTGCAGATAAGGTGATATATAGAATTTTATTGATTTTGAAAAGTTTTTTTTTTTGATAAATAATTTAAAGGATAAGGATAAATAATTTCATGCATACTCACTTTTGTGTTAGAACACTCTTCCTTGTGTACTTGTGTTCTCTTCTTACCTTCATCCTTTTGGGACATGTGTCGTGCTGGGTCCAAAAATTACATAAAATTATCTAACTGGATGTTTTGTATAAAAACATATTTGAATGCTTTGTGGGATGGGAATAATAGACATTATATGAGACTTATGCTGGTTTGGTATCTAAATAGTTCTGACATGTCTCTTAAATGTAGTCATTTTTGTTTTTCTTCTTTTTCCTCTTCTTCTCCAAATTATTATTTTTTGCTTAATGATTCCTGGAATTTATTCTGTTTTACTGTCTTGTTGCTCCCATCAATTGAGATGTTCTTTCAATTTGTTGAGGTTGACTTTTGGTTATAGTTGCCCTTCTCTTTTGTTACTTTCAAAAACTAAGTCACAATCATAATGTGGAAAAAGTATTGTTTTCCTAGTAGTATATAGCTCGTAGTTGTAGGAACCTCCTACTAGGGGTGACAAATCTGCTCTAGAATTGTGTTTCAGAGTAATAATCAAGTTAGAATCTCGTTCCCATCAAGAAAGAACCACGTTCTCAACTGAGATGAAACTTCTCGAACATATGAATCCCAAAGAAACAAAAAGAACAGTTATCAAGCAAGAGAAAATGTATTGCAACCATTAGAAGGAAAAAATTAACTTAAATTTATACTACTACTCTGTATTTACAATTTATTTATTTTTTATTTTTTATATTTACAATAATAACAATTCTCAGTTGAAAACTTGACAAGATTCTCCAATATTTATTCATAATTTCACATATTTAGTACAACTAAGCAAAATTTTTTTCTTACAATATACTAATATATTTAGGCATTCCCAACCTTGGACACCTTTATGAGCCGTCGCTCCCCCATCTCTGCCCCCACCCCATCCCTGCTTCTGTTTCGTGCAACTGAGATATATCTTTAATATTAAGTATTACTGGGTATTGATTCACTTTTTTGTATTTATTGTTGTAGTTTCATGCAACTTGATCTGGGCCAGCTGCAAGTGAGAAATGAATTTAGTTGGCATGGATGCCCAGAGAAAGATCCTTCAGCTGTCCATCTTGATGTTCTTGATGCAGAGGTATTTCTTTATGTTTGAAGTCTTGGTTCAGACATTAAAACTTGAAGTAGTGAAGTAATGTTAACTTCAGCTGTAATATTGCAGATTTTGGGAATCAACATGGCCGTAGGAATCAATGGTTGTATTGGTAAGCCAATGATACGGGACGGACAAGGAATTAATGTTTATGTACGGCGTAGTTTGAGGGATGTCTTTCGGAAAGTTCCAACATTTTCATTAGGAGTGAAGGTATTTTCGGTGACGGGAGATCTACTTTTGATTTTGCCATTCTTTCTTCTTCCGTCGTTTGGATTTAGCAATCTTTATGATTTGGGGCATTTGCATGGATACGTGGGTTTCTATTTTGTTCCTTGGCATGGACTCTTATCATTGACTTCTCATGTGCATATTAGCAAGAAATGCAAGAACATCAATTTAAACTCTCTGACCCCTGCATTCATCCTCACATTTCCATGCATCCTTAGTTTAGATGTATAATAAGTGGATACAAGATTTAACTTTGTTGGACAAGGCCTACCCTGGAATTGACATGGACACACATGTTTAGTTTACTATCTCAACATGTGCTTGGAATGTATGGCATCTCTGCAGATGGCTGTAAGTGATGTAGTTAGAATTAGTATGGTTGTTATGTTTTAGTACCATAAGAGTTAGAGTTAGTTGGGTCTTTTATCCTATAAATAGGTCGTTAAGCGCCTTTAGTATTTAGTTAATGATATTTTGATATTGAATATTTCAGAGTTTGAGAGCTCTTGTACCCATTTTGGGATTCTTTCTCTCTAAAGAAGTCTCTTTCTTGATTTGGTTCCATCAGTAAGTGAAGATAGAAATGGAAATGGAGACAAAGTGAGGTCTGTCAATTTGAAGTGGTAGAGAAAGGAGAGGAGTGTTCTTTTGTTTGATGAGTATTCAATATAAGAAAGAAATGCGGTAGAGGAAGAAGAAAATGACCTTCACGAATGTATTTTTCCATGAAAATGACATTCAAGAATATGTTCTTTTATTCTTCCATGGAACATCTGCTCCAAACCGATCTTCTTCTTCTTTTCAATTTGAAGTGGTAGCAATCTTATATATATATATAATTTTTATTTTTAAAGAACATTTTTAGCCAATTAAACCTTGCTCCTAGGAGGAACGTGCAGTGTCAGCATTCATGCCCCTTGACGACACTGTCCATGGAGCTCCCTCGAGGTTGCCCACATCAGGCCCACTCTGGGTGTGGAGGTAGGTAGTAGCACACCATACCCCCTTAATATAGCATTTGAGCCATTTGTTGATTGACAAGAGAAAACATCAACCTGAATGAGGAGTCATAATGATTTTCCAAAATTCATAAATATCGGAAAATCACAGGGTGTGTTTGGTTTGTGTTTTGAGATAAATTTTCAAAAAAAAATTTGGAGAGGGAGTTTAGAAATTTTTTTGATTTGTTTGGTTGTATATTTTGAAAATTGTTTTAGAGTTTGGGAGTTTGGGATGATTTGATATTTTGTTGTAGTTGAGTAGATGTGTGTGAGAGAAAAAGTGATTGAGAATGAGAGAGGAGAGAGAAAAAGTGATTGATTGATGTGTAGAAGAGAGAGTGATTTTGGGAATTTTTTTCAACAAAGTCGAACCAAACAAAATTTTGAAATTTTTTCTCAAAAAATGTATCTTGAGATATAAACCGAACAAGCTCACAATCTTCAAAAGTGGGAAACTATATATCTTCATGAGTTCACAATAAAAATCTTATCGTAAAACTGCATCGTTTGAACCGGAAACCATATGCCAAACATTTAGCCAAATTGCCATGTTATCTGACATTTTGAGTTGCCATGTCATGTAATCTTTACTCAAATCATCAACATCCTTCCGAGTAAAGATTATCTGGCATTTTGAGTTGCCCTGTTATCCTTTCTTTGGAAGGAAAGGGGAAGGGTAAGGAAGTTACCCCTGTAGCTGCAGTTTCCTTCTGCCCAAAAGGGGGGACAAAGAAGAGGGAAAGAATGATATTCTACTGCAATTTTGGTGCCTTAAATAAACCTCTTGTGGTAAGATGTAATGGTACGATGGTAAAATAAAGTTACACTTCTTTCCATGTCCATTTCCGTTAATCAGCCAAATAGATGGGAATGCAGATGGTTTTGTTTCCAAAGGTTACATTTCCGCCCCACCTACCTTCTTCCTTTCAATTTTCGATATCTTCTAGAAAATGAGGCATAAATGTTCTCTTTGGTTATGAAAAAGAGATTCACTATTTGACTAATGAACCTTAAGGTTCAATATGCATATGCACACACAGGAAGGGGGACAAGCGGTGATATGGATGTGCTTATGGACGGTCTACTATTTACCTCTGTCAACAAACATAATCTTAAGCTGCCTTGTCTTTTAAGCTTCCCTCTACTTCATGAGGCAAGGTTATCCAATCATTACCAATATTTTTGGCATTTTTCAGCTGGCGCCCACATCTTGTTTCATATATTCATGCAGCATAGGGTGGTGCAGTATGAGTTGGCAGACTGATTTAATGGAAAATACTGCTGTTTTATTTTGCTCAAGTTACTTTTCCACCCTGCTTACCTTCGTTTCAATTTTCCATATCTTGTAGCAAATGGGCATAAATGTTCTCTTTGGTTACAAATAAGAAACCTGCAAGGTTTAGTATTGGCATCGACACGCACACACAGAGCAATGGTCTAGTGTTGATTAAATGTCTCAGTCAGCGCTTAACATAATCATAAGCTTGATTAACGTAAGCAAACTTGTCTTCCAGTCTTCCTTCCACTAAATGCGTCAATGCTTATGACTAATATAACTTCAAGGTTGAATAACACAATACAGACATGCCCGCTGCAGTAATTTTCAAAAAATGCCGAACATGGCGCATTGGAGATGCTCAAAATATATAGTTTTGATGTTTATTATATGATAATTATTTATTTAAAGATAATAAAAATATACAAAATAACCCAGTTTTCTAAAAAGGATAGATTAATACGTATAAATCTACATTGTTATTTTTTCATTGGATTCTAAATTATTTTGTTCAAATTTGAAATGTGTTTTATGCACATCTAAACATTGGATACATGTGTTCCCCAACTCCCTAGTGTCCGAAGCATGTTCTGGCCTGATTAAATTTGAAAAAAATAATAATAATAGTAGGACATGTGTCGTGTGTTTTGGTGTTCGACACGTACGGACGCACCACATTCTTAGAAGTGATTGCTCATTACACAACACACACAGGGAAAGCTGCAACTGGTGAGATAGATGTGCTTATGGACACTCTAGTGGACCAGTGCTGATTAAATGTTCTCATCACTGCCTAACATAAGATTGATATGTTAGAAACATTTGAGAACATTGAAGCACAAACACCCCTCCAGAGGCCAAATATTGGTGGCTGACATGTGTCGGACATGGACATGTGCTGGGCACACTCTGAACACGTCAAACATGCTGTAGGAAGTGTCCTATTTTGTTTTTCACTAGGACACGTTTAGGACATGGTGACATGTTGTTCCATTATACATATATATAATTCATCGGGGTAGCATACCCAGGTTGATGAATTTGATGAGAATAAATATTTAACATGGCATAAATGTATAATATTCAAATATAGGAAATATAATAAATATATAAAATTATATGTTTTGCACATGTACCCTATGTGTCATGTCCTGCATTTTCAATTTTTTTTTGTGTGCACTCCTATATATAACATATGCATATTTCCAGTTACAGTTATAATAATATTTAACTCGGGCGTTGATGTCACACTAGTAACATATAATATTTATATTATGGGTTTTAAATTAACTTTTTTATCTTGTTTTTAAAAAAGACCTCATAATTGTAAAACCTCAGTTTTGCGAATTCAATACCCTATTCTCAACCTTTTTTTTAGTCCAGACATGCTTTAACTTTGGCTAAAGCCATTATGGCAATGTTTAGGGGGCTAGTATGGCATTTGAGCAAATGGATGGGATTAGGCATTTGATTCTTACCATTGACTTAAAGTGTTGTTTTACTTTGCTTTTCGAAATTGTGGAACCACAAAAGTGAGTTGGTGTTGGTTATTGTTTATTTTCAAATTTCTCGTTCTTATTTATTTAATTTTATCAGGATTTCTTACTTTATAATGGCTAGTTTTCTTCTTTAACTTTAATAGCCTCGGTCTAATTCCTTTGTTATGCTTCCAATCAGTTACTTATCCATATGAACTATGAGGACCTTTAGTTGATTCCTACGAACATTTTGATAGGTGGGTTTACTGCATGCTGTGATGTCTGATAAAGAGTATAATGTTATTCTGGATTGTTTCTATATGAACTTATCTGAACAACCAAAACTTCCTCCAAGTTTTCGTGGAAGCAAGTCTGGTTCAAAAGAGACAATGCGGTTGCTAGCTGATAAGGTCAATATCAATAGTCAAATCTTACTCTCGCATACTGTTACAATAATAGCAGTGGAAGTGGACCATGCATTGCTAGAGTTGTGTAGTGGCATTCATGAGGATTCACCTCTGGCTCATGTTGCTGTGAGTATCTATTTTTTTTACTGAATCTCTGATCTTAAAATTTTCTTCCTTCATGAGGGTCAGTTCTTCTATATTAACAGTTTACATGCTTATTTCTAACATGAAGCAGTGTGAACTCATTTTACTTGTTTCTTCGTATTGCAGCTAGAAGGTCTTTGGGTATCATACCGGATGACTTCTTTATCCGAAGCAGACCTTTATGTGACCATTCCCAGATTTTATGTTCTGGATATTCGCCCTGATACCAAACCTGAAATGCGGTTGATGCTTGGATCCTGTACTGATGTTCCAAAACAAGCTTCAACTGGGAAATTCCCTTTTTCGTTAAATAAAGGTGGCTTTATGAGAATGGACTCTCAAGCTGCACCATGCATCGATGTTCCAACTTCAACTATGTTCTTAATGGACTATAGATGGCGATTGTCATCACAATCATTTGTGGTCCGGATTCAGCAGCCTCGTGTTCTTGTTGTTCCAGATTTTCTTCTTGCTGTTGGTGAGTATTTTGTTCCTTCCTTGGGAGCAATAACAGGGAGGGAGGAATTGATGGATCCAAAGAATGATCCCACACGTAGAAACAACAGCATAGTACTCTCTGCTCCTGTTTACGAACAGATTGAAGATATAATGCACTTGTCACCAAATAGACAGTTAGTTGCAGATGCCTTAGGGGTTGATGAATATACATATAATGGTTGTGGAAAGACTATTCACTTAAGTGAAGAACCATATTTGAAGGAAGTCCGTTCATCAAAATTTCGACCTATCATCATCCTTGGACGTGGAAAGAGGTTACGATTTGTAAATGTGAAAATTGAGGTACCTATCTTGCACCTTTTTTCTTTACTTGTTTATGTTAATGCTTTAAACAACTTTTATCACCATCCATGACAAAATATTCTAATTAGGGTTAACTCTCAATAGCAAACGATAGGCTTGTGTGTGTGTGTGTGTGTGTGTGAGAGAGAGAGAGAGAGAGAGAGAGAGAGAGAGAGGATCCATTACATGCCGTGTTTGCTTCAATTTGCCATAATATGAGTGTGGAATCATTTTGGGTAGGTAGTAGATTTATGTCCTCTTTTCTTGGACAATATGCTGAACTTTGTGTCATGAAAACTGTGTTAATATGCTTGATATGTTGTTTGTTCTACTTTGTGGTGCTACTATTGCCTATAGTTAGATTTCTGTCGTTCCACTTGCTTTGTTTAATAATACAAATTAAAAATAACTGTTTTTCCAGTGTTTCCTGTTTATAAATGAGTGATGGCTTGTTACTTTTCCTTGTCTTCTGAAACCTGAACAATGAGCTCTTTGTCTGTTCCTCTGAACTTTATGCCCTCTGCCAATCCTTTTACTTTATCTTTCATGCACCCACCAAACTGCAATGCAGTCTCCGTTGGTAAGGCTTGCTGTTAGCTTCGCTTGTGGTGTGGGTTTGAGTCACATAAACGACCTCTCAAAAATGGGGTTAAGGCTGCGTACATCTTATCCTCCCCAGAGCCTGCTTTAGTGGGAGTCTCATGCAATGGGCCGCCCTTTATTTCTTTCTAAGTATCCAAATTCCTATGTCCTTATATTTTGCTTTGTTTTTGTTTAGTTAATCTTGAGGGACTCTATAAAAAAGGCCTTACTGGTCTGTGGATGGTTATCTGTTTTAAGTTTCTGGTTTCAACATGGAGAGCCACAGTGCAAAATTTTTATTGTGGAGTTTATCTTCCTCCAATCCTTTATGTTACAGTGGGCTTTATTTTTCCATTCTTTTTTTTTTTGTTTTTTGTTTTTTTTTTTTTTGCCAGGAGGGTTTCAAATTGTGGTTTTGTGTATACTCATTTTATCAATTATCTTACCAATCGCACTGAATTAGAATTTTTGTGAGCTGCATTTGGTTTTGGAATTTTTTAAGAAAATAATGCTATTTATCCTCATTCTTTTAAATATCCACTTATGTTAGTTCAGAACAAATGATTGTCGTTGGTGTTGAAGTATGAGGTTGCTCATGACTTATTGTAGTATAAATGGCCCTCACTCTTTTAAATATCCACTTATATTAGTTGATCCTTTTTTTTTTTGGTTCATTCTTCAGAATGGTTCTCTTTTGAGGAAGTATACCTACTTGAATAATGATAGCAGCTACTCGGTCTCGCTTGAAGATGGTGTTGAAATTTTGTTGCTGGACAACTTTTCTTCTAATAGTGATGAAAAGAATCCAGATTGTATGGAAGAATTATCATGTAGCTCAAATACTTCCACCTATGATAATGATTCATTCAAAATGCAAAGTTTCACTTTTGAAGCACAGGTACATATATCTGTCCTTACTGAATTTCTTGTTTGGAAATTAATTTACTTGGCATTGACGTATTTCTTTTTTTTATTTTTTATTATTACATAAATTGGTGTCTTTTTTTTTGTTTGTTTTGCAACAACATATTTTTTGAAGTTTTATTTATTTATTTGTATGTGGCTGCGCTGGACCATTTTTTATTTTTTGTTTAAAAAAAAAAAGGAAATAGATTCTAAGATCTTTTCTTGCCAACAATTTTTGTGGAATGAACTTGGTCCTCTACTTTTGTACAATTCATTTCAATTTTTGTAGAATTGAATGTAAATGGAAATTTAATTTGTTTCCCCTTGGCGCTTCTTTTTACATAATTATATTGCTTTCTCATGAAGCAAAATGCTTTAATACTATCAATCAGTGAAATGATCTTACAAAAGCTCTGGGTGGGACGGTTATGTAAGAGTATAACATAGTTCATGATGACCCAAATTCAGGTTGCTGGTGTATTAATCTGGCACTGTTATGATGTTGTAAGGCCATAGTATATAGCCTTTTGTAGGGCACCGTGAGGGGCTTTGAGTATGAAGTTGTGCAAGAATCTTAGAATAATTATCTTAAAATAGTGGAAAGTGCCCTTTTGAAGTGAATTTGTTGCTTATTTCTGCATATAGAGGCTAGTGTCTGGTCCATTATATACTACCCCCTTCCATTCATGTGTCTCACTTTCCATTTTTGGTAAAATCCCATTTTACTTGTCAAAGTTCAAAATTAGAAAATTTAATCATTTCTTATATTACCCTTCTTTATGTTTGCATTTCAGTACATTATTAATTTTCTAAAAAAGCTATTCAAATGGGACCAATGGTGTTTTTGTAATCGTCTTATTAAAAGAAACCATTCTCAGACTCTGTACACGGTCGGCCATGCTACACAGAATGGGACACAGGCAGTATCTATGAAGGGTAGTGAGGAAGGTCGGTGCCCGTGGTAACTAAATCCGAAAGGGTTATTTGCAGGTGTCTTCATTGTCTCATTGATGCGTTACTCTATTGATAATTCTCTCCCAGCTAACAAAGCCCGGAGCTCTCATGTTTCATTCAAAGTTTGCATCTTTACTTGGTTGTCTGGTTGTCTATGCCAGGTAGAATAGCAGTTGTGGATCAGTTCAGTAGGCCAGGTTTCTTGTTTGTCATGTCATTATGTGCTTTTATGTGGGCAATCAATTGATTACGTTTGCAGTGCTTATCATTTTGTGAACTCTCCTTTCAGCATTGTTACTTGGAGGGCTTTGTAGGTTTTTCTCGTGCAATGGGACTAGAATTCTAGGCTTGCCTTGAATATGGGGGGACCTTTTATTTGCTAGACTATTGAGGCTCTTGGACCCAGAATAAAGGTGCTATAGAAGTTGATTTCACTTACAATTTTCTGAGGAGTCGAAAGTCGAATGCAGCACTAGTTTGAGTATGGTTTATGCTTGTCTTTTGGGTTGAGCTCTTGTTTTTGTTGATCTTAAAGGAAATAGTTGGAGATTCTTGAGGATTGGGTATATTTATTCTACTTGAGGGACTGAGCAGTCTTCTAGAGTGCTTTCTTGCTGTGTTACATGGACTTGGGTACGGGTATCGGGTGCGGGTATGCATCTAGAGGTTGGATTCATCAAATCATAAATTTAAGGGTACGTGGACTTGGCAAAAAAATGTCATATTTTAATATTTTTAATCAAGTATGTGAGAAAATAGTGCTACATGTAACTTATAGTGTCAAAAAGACATTTATAGCAATTATACAACAATATGTACATATAATAATAGTGTTATATACAATTATATAATAAGTATCCATTGAAAAGTATCCGACACATATCCCATACCCTTGTCCGAGTGTTGGGGTATTTGATTTATTTTGAAGAGTCGTGTAACATAGCTTTCTTGGCACTGCTTTTATCCTTTTCTCTAGTGTAATGGGTTTTTTGTGGTGCCACAACCCCTCCATCCCTTTGTATTTTTGCTCTCTCTCTCTCTCTCTCTCTCTCTCTCTCTCTCTCTCTCTGGGTGGGGGTGTGTTCATGGAATTTACTTGTCAAAAATATGAAGAAAAAAAAAAAAAAAGAATACCGTGTGAATAATTTACCAGTCACTAAGCATGTCCTGGTGAAACTATGTCACACAGGTTGGACACAAGCACTCTTTGGATGCCGATAAAAAAAACAAAAACACACACTCCTTGGACATCCTGGGAGACATGTCTGACACTTCTTATGCAAGTCCAATAATGTAAATTAAATTCATAATTTCACAAGCTTTGACACCTTTCAAGCAATTTGTATCACTTGAACTATGTAGCCTAAAATATCAATCATCCTTTTCTATTTGTAATCTTATTTGTTTTCTACCACCCAGGTTGTTTCTCCTGAGTTCACCTTCTATGACAGTTCAAAATCATCCCTTGATGATTCCTCTCATGGAGAAAAGCTTCTTCGTGCGAAAATGGATTTTAGTTTCATGTAAGATTAGCTGCTTTTCCTCAGGCAATTATTAGTTTCCTTGTTATTTATTTATTTATTTTGTAATTGCATATTTTTAACATTGAAATCTCTTTTTTGTTTAAGGATTTTCACCAATTTTACAAGTTTAGTTTCTCTCTATTCCGTCTTTGAATTTATTGTGTGAATTAAAAGGCCCATACTGCGAGTATTAACATAACAAAATCTGGACCTCTTCTTGTTGGCCTTAAGGCAGCAATCAATAGTATGTTTTAATCTTCACCAAGAAAGTAACCAAAGAATTTTTTTATTTTTTTTTTTAAATCTGCTGGACGTGATCAGTTGTTCTCTCTCTCTCTTTCTCTCTCTCTCTCCCTTTTCTTTGGGTTTAGTAGGAAAGAAATTTGGTGAAGCACAAACATTTTGTAGATGTGCCCTTTCACAAAGACCATAGGATCAACTCTAGCTTATGCTGTATTTTCTCCATCCCAAACCATAACAATATTTGTCCACTTTGGGTTAGGTCTTCACAACTTTAAAATGCAATGTTACGTGAACGGGATTTTGAACTCACTTATACAGAGCCCAAGAACCTTTTCTTACCTAACAGATGTGTGATAGGATATTAAATTTAATTTACGCCTCCTTAGAACCACACCTTCATGTGTGGTGCGTGATGTAGCATTTAGTTTTGCACAATACTTAACCCTCAAACATGGGACTTGAGAGGTGTCTCATCTAGACTCTAGAGATGATTCCCACCATGTGTGTTAGATCACATTAATTAACCCAAAAAGCTGTTAGGAAATTGGTCCAATAGTATATCTCAAGCTATTCAACAGCATGGACCACACATATGATAAAGCAGTCCCACTCTGATACCAATGGTAACGTCCCTATCCCAAACCATAATGATATTGTCCGCTTTGGGCTAGGCTCTCACGATCTTGAAAACCCTTATTACTTCGCTAACACTCTCAAATCCTCACTTATTGTACACTTGGTATGACTGAAGTCTCATGTTTTTCTATCTCAATTGAGCAAGTTTATAAATATTCTCTTATCCATTTTTATTGTCTAATCTAGTATAAAAATTGCCGTAGCCTTTCAACTGAGCATGTCAAACTGTTATTTTAACCTTCTAGTTAGCCCATATATATATACTATTAATATGTATATGTATGTTGAAACTTTCCTCGTGTTTATGCTTTTGCCACTTTTTAAAGCATTCCTTTTGTTTTTACTATGACTTGTATCTCGTCACAACACCACCAAGTTTTATATAGATGAAGGACCTTTTTTCTTCGAACTCTCCAATGACTTTATATATATATATATATTTTTTATTGCATTCCTCCATTGTATTCCATGTATTTATTAGTTACATCTAAATTCCACATTTCTTGTTTAAACGTTTTGTCCTTTAAATATTTCTAATTTCTCACCTTTCGATTCCACAATCTGATTTGTGGGTTTATGTAGATAGCTATTATTATTAGCCCTTTGTTATGATATTGTACTTTGTCACCAATTTTTGTTTCGAACAGGTATGCATCAAAAGAAAATGATACTTGGATTCGGACACTTGTGAAGGATTTAACTGTTGAGGCTGGTTCTGGTCTTATTGTTCTTGATCCAGTGGATATTTCAGGGGGATATACATCTGTTAATGATAAAACTAATGTGTCTCTGGTATCAACTGATATATACATCCATCTTTCTCTAAGTGTAATTTCTCTTCTACTGAACTTGCAAACTCAGGCAGCTTTGGCGTTGCAATTGGGAAACACCGATCCCATGGCTCCTTGTACCAACTTTGACCGACTATGGGTGTCCCCAAAAGGTTTTTCTTATTTTTATTGGATCAAATTGTGATTTGTGGAAAATGAAATAATTCTTTTGATTTGTTTTTCACTTTTAGTGTTTGTCATTTTGCTATTTACATTTGAAACTGAATATTTTATGTGTTGCATATTTTAGAATTATCTAGGTCTTTGTTGAGTTTAAATTGGGTTGTATTTTTTGTTTGCAGAAAATAGTTGCCATAACAACCTTACCTTTTGGAGACCACGAGCCCCTTCAAATTATGTGATATTGGGAGATTGTGTTACATCAAGGTAAAACCATGTCTATATGCTGAGATGAGATATGTGCCCCATTAGTGAGAATATTCGATGATTCAATTTTCTGTTGTTGCAGAAAAGGAAAAAATAAAAATAAAATAAACAAAATGTTCTCTGCTGGACCTGTTAGTATTGTGGATTGTAATCATGGGAAATCCTGATGAGGCACAAACTTGGTGGGACATGATTAAAGTTAAATAGTGGTTACAAATAGTCGTCTTTTCTTTCTGGTACAAATAGTGGTCACAAAACTTTGTTAAAGTTAAATAATTAGAACTAGTTTCATTTGAGGTGTTTCTCTAGCATATGTACTCATCATAAGTCCCCTTCCTGGAGTACTTGGTGTAGAACTCGCTGCAAGGGAGAATTTTATTTTGTGCTTGTCTAAAACTCCAATCAATTTTGACTTGATATATGGGTTGTTCTGTCTGATAAGGTTATATTCACTGCCATCACAGGCGGCATGATCAAGTATTGGAATTGCAAAAATAGAAGTTCTATGTAAAATTGAATTGTATTGTGTTGGGTTAGTCGAATGTCATTTACATTCTTATGGTTTCATCTATTGGTACAGAATTTTTCACTCATCCTTGCAACATGTTTTCTTTTGTTGTTTTTCGACATCTTCCTATCAACTGAAATATTAACTTATTTGTTTAATTAGTTTTCTTAATTATGTTTGATTGTAATGTGTGTTCAGGCCAATTCCTCCTTCACAGGCAGTACCGGCTGTGAGTAATACTTATGGACGTGTAAGGAAACCTCTTGGGTTCAAGCTTATAGGCTTATTCTCTGATATTCAAGGATTGGAGGCAGGTGAAGGCCAATCTGATGTTGATGGTGGTTGTTCTCTTTGGATACCAGTTGCACCGCCAGGATACTTGGCATTGGGATGTGTTGCACATAAAGGGAGCCAACCACCGCCTAATCACATTGTCCATTGTATACGTTCTGATCTTGTAACATTCACAACATATTCAGAATGTATTTTCAGTGCCTCCTCTAATCGCTGCTTTACATATGGATTTAGCATATGGCGTTCAGACAATGTTCTAGGGTCATTTTATGCCCATCCTTCAGATGAATATCCCCCAAAGGACAGTTGTTATGACCTGAATCATCTTCTTCTATGGAACTCAAGTTGGCATTCTTCATCGACAAAAGAACCTACCTCAAATCAAACCACTCAGCATGAGTATGTAAGTCAACAATCAAGTAACCAGAGTGCAAGTTCATCTGGATGGGATGTACTCCGTTCTTTTTCAAAAGCAACTAATTGTTACATGTCAACCCCAAACTTTGAGAGAATTTGGTGGGACAAGGGTTGTGATATCCGCCGACCAGTCTCCATATGGCGACCTATACCACGTCCTGGTTATGCTATACTCGGTGACTGCATTACTGAAGGGTTAGATCATTTTGTCTTCCATCCTTCTATATCTTACTTTTTATAATTTCTTCTATATCTTACTTTTTATAATTTCTTGTAGTATTATAATTTATTGCTATTGTATTACTTTTCCATGTCAGGTTAGAGCCACCTGCTCTGGGCATAATTTTTAGGGCTGATAATCCAGAAATATCTGCAAAGCCTGTACAGTTTACTAAAGTTGCTCATATTGTGAGGAAAGGTCTGGATGAAGCTTTCTTTTGGTACCCAATTGCTCCTCCTGGTTATGCTTCTCTGGGGTGTGTAGTCTCCCGAATAGATGAAGCACCATTCCTGGATTTATTTTGCTGTCCAAGGATGGATCTTGTTCACCAAGCTAATATACTTGAAGTGCCGATTTCAAGGTCTTTGAGTTCAAAGGGATCTCAATGCTGGAGCATTTGGAAGGTTGAAAATCAGGTCAGGAAAACCATCCACTTTAGCTCTTCTGTTTTTTGTTTTTGTTTATTTAAAAATTTGCCTAGTATTTCTTAACTCATATTTTCTTCTTAAATGCTTGCATGTGATATGCTCTTATTTACTTTAGGCTTCTAGACTTACTAGAGTTATTTATGTAGGCTTGCACTTTCCTTGCACGCTCCGATTTGAAAAAACCTTCAAGCCGATTGGCATTTACTATTGGGGATTCTGTGAAGCCAAAGACACGGGAGAACATCACTTCTGAAATGAAAATAAGATGCTTCTCTGTGACTGTGCTAGACAGCTTATGCAGAATGGTATGCTTCAAAAGAATAAATTTGAAGAAAAAAAAAAAAAAACATGAACTTTTTATTACCCTTTTTCTTTGTTATTAATATGTGTAATCTGGAACCTCTCAGATGACACCACTTTTTGATGCCACAATCACTAATATCAAGCTCGCAACTCATGGTCGACTAGAGGCAATGAATGCTGTTTTGATTTCTTCTATAGCTGCGTCAACATTCAATAAACAACTAGAAGCATGGGAGCCACTTGTGGAGCCATTTGATGGAATATTTAAGTATATCTCGCTCTTCTTTTTTTCCTTTATATTGTTTAAGATTATGAAGTGCTGTTTTTGTTACCATTATTTTTATAATGTCAAACCAGTTTTTTTCAATTTATTTTTATTCTTTTGCTTTTTGGAGGTTTGAGACATATGATACTAATCTACAACCACCATCAAGACTAGGAAAAAGAGCACGTGTTGCTGCCACCAGTATTCTAAATATAAATCTCAGTGCAGCCAATCTTGATACATTTGCAGAAACTATGGTTTCTTGGAGAAGACAGAGAGAACTCGAACAAAAGGCAATGAAATTTACTGAGGTCATTTAAAATCTTAACATTTTATATGTTTCACATAGGATGGTTTTAGACTAGCGTATATGCTGATATGCTGTTAGGTGCGTTGTGCATTCTCTTTGCAGGAAGCTGGTACTCTTCATGGCCATGGTGATAATTTGACTTTTGCTGCATTGGATGAAGATGATTTTCAAACAGTGATAGTAGAAAATAAACTTGGATGTGATATTTACCTGAGGAAAGTTGAGCAAAATTCAAACACAGTTGACTTGCTATGTCATGGTGAGTGTGCTTCTGTCTGGGTTCCACCTCCAAGGTATTCCGACAGGATAAACGTTGCAGATGAATCTAGGGAAGCACGAAGATATGTTGCTGTGCAGATTCTTGAAGCCAAGGTTTTTGTATGCCCAATTTAATTCAGTAGTTCTTCCTAAAATTTAGGTGTCATTTTTTTACTACTGACAAAGAATGATTACTTTTAAATTTGTGCAGGGTTTATCCATTATTGATGATGGAAATAGTCACAACTTCTTCTGTGCTTTGCGCCTGATTGTTGATAGTCAAGAAATAAATCAGCAAAAGCTTTTTCCTCAGAGTGCAAGGACCAAATGTGTTAAGCCATTAACTTGCAAAACCGATCATCTGGATGAAGGCACCGCCAAATGGAATGAACTTTTTATATTTGAAGTTCCTCGGAAGGTACTTTTAATATTACTTTCACATCCAGTCTTTTTATAAATGCTTATCTTCTTTTAATTGAAATTGAAGGCAGTATTTGTAATTTTTAGATAAGAGTACAAAAAAAACAATGCCCAATTAGTACACATTAATAGCCCTGTTTGGTAGAGCTGTGGGAAAGTGCTTATAGCTTATGCCTAAACAGCTTATAGCTTATAACTATAAACATAAGCTGATTTCTGACTTATAAATTAAGCATCTCCTGCCCCACTCAAAGAATAAGCTGATTTGTGACTTCCAAAAAGTAATAAGTTATAAGCTATAAGCTAAATCAAACACATCAAAATAGCTTAAATTAAGCTGAAAGCTGAAATAAGCAGCTTTTAAGCTGCACCAAACAGGGCTAATGTGTGTTTGGGAGGAAAAAAATTGGATACACACCTAACCTTTGGCATAATGTACAAAGTGGTTGCCCCGAGACTTGAACCCATAACCTCAAGGTTATTTTGCCAAGATTTTACCATTAAACCAATGGTCATCCATGTAATCAGAGCTATATATTAATTGCTAAACTGTAATCATTATGATGTACTGAGTAAGTTGAAAGATGTATAGTAGTTTCTTGGGGAAATTACGGAAAAAAAACCCCCAAGGTTTGACCCTTGTTACAAATTAAAACCCTACATTTTTAATTTTTCAATTTAAACCTAGTCTTCTAAATTGATACCAAGAAGGTGGGGAGTGGCCACTGGTGGTGGTGAAGGAACATTAGCATATAATGTATGTAAATGTATATATTGTGTAATGCATAATTATGGTGAATAAAATTACAAATTTACCCTTTTCCATTTGTGTCTTCAAACGGACATAAACTATAGTTTAAATTGGTATTAATTTAGAAGGTTAGGGTTTAAATTGAAGAAATTGAAAATGCAGGGTTTAATTTGTAACAAGGGTCAAACCCTTGTCTTTTTTTATTTATATATATATATTTTTTAATTTTCCCTAGTTTCTTTGAATTCAAATTAGCAATGCCTTCATTTTCAATTATTTATCCACTCACAATATGCTGTTAAAATACAGAGTCATGCGTCTACTTGTTCATGTTTTTATGGTTTTTATTGCAGATAATTCACTTCCATGCTATTTTTGCCAAAGGTTTTATATTGAAAACCATGGTTGATAAGTATTAAATATATTGTCAATTCAGGAGTCTATCTAAACCTCAAAGTTGTTTAATTGCCTACCTAAGTTGGCCATTCAGAATTTTGTAACATTTTCCTATTTTACAGCATTTCACCAAATTCTTAACTATTTTTGTAAATTCGTACTCTAAGCTGAATTGGTTTAGAAATTTATTTAAGCTTGAGATTGTTGTCAGAATTCTGAATGTAAAATTTTCCAGCTTTACAGTTTTCCCTCCCATTTTTGTCCAATCATCTTCTGGGTATCCAATCTAATATGGATCTTAGTATTATTTAATGAATTCAATATCATGAGTAGGACTTTATATGTTTCTTTTGTTTGTTTCTCTTTTATTTTTTCCCCTTCTTTGCTAATAATTTAAAAAAAAAAAAAATGTATCTGTACTTGAAAAGTCTCTTCTAATATCTCTTGAGCAAGGGTCTATTCTTGGCCTTCCTCAGTTCTGATTATTTGTCATTGCACCCATGACTGGCGGAATAGATATGAAGCTGTTTTTTGAAGTGTTGAGCTTGTTTGGCTCATTGGAGGAACTGTTTTATAATCAGCATGAAGTCCCATCCCCAGCCCCACACCCCTGCTGGAAGGACAACCCTCTTCTCTCAAGTTCCTATTGCTAATATTCCTGCAGCTTCCTTTGTGCATATTTTTCCATCTGTGTTCCCTTTTTCTTTTTCTGAAAAATGTTAATTTGGTGGACAACAAGGAAAGGTAGCTATAAAACTTGCAAAATGTACAAAAGGCAAGAAAAGCCAACTATCTTGAGAAAAGTTCATGGATCAATGCTAGAAAACTGATGTCATAACTTAGAGCATTATCGATTAACGATTCTAGATTTTTTCTTTGAACTCATAAGAAGAAGCTCCTCATGTTCAAGACATCTTGTATTCCACTCTTGCCAGAGCACCTTTTTTAAAGAGCTGAAATTATCTGTGAAGATAATATTTGAATCATGTATATGATACCTAACACAATTGATTTTCCGTAATCTTTTAATCAGTTGTTAACGAGTTCTTATTCAATCTGAAATCCGAATTTCATCCTACACAATCTTTTGTTTATAAATTTTGCAGGGGATAGCAAAGTTGGAAGTGGAGGTGACAAACCTTGCAGCAAAAGCTGGAAAAGGTACATGTTACTTGGAAGATTAGCTTCTAATTGCATAAAATGCATAAATTTGCTGCATATGCCTGTACCTAATGAAAAGAATATAAACACCATGTACAGTAGGCTGAAAACAAAGTTCCATACTTCTCGCAAGAAAATATTCTGAATCTTCTTTCACTGAGGACTCAAGTCAACAGAACCACCTTTTGAGTTTATGTTGGTTTCGGAATCATCTGTAAAAAGTTAGATAAATGTTTCCATTTATGATTGTAAAGCTGTGCTTAATTTGTTGCTGAAAATGATCCTTCGCACATTTGTCATGAATATGTGTAGTTTCCAGTCTAATTATAATCATTTAGTCAATTTCATGTTCTTTTATGATGTGGTGTACCATTGGTGTCAATCTTGGAGTTTTCCTGTGTCACATACTGTATAGGATTTACTGTTCTTTCAACTGAATGCTTAATTCCACTTAGTTACACGTGATTCTTTCTTTGGATGCAAACTTGATCATATATTATGGCGGTGTTTGGCAACTAGGTTTTTGGGTTTTTATCTTTTTTATTTTTTTCACTACAAGGCAAATGTTTTACAAAACCAAAAAAAACCAATCCAAACAAAATATCACATCAAACCCCATAATCATTTCACTTTTTCTCTCACAAAAATCACATCCAACCATAAAAAAACCCAACTATCTTCCCAAACACAAAAAAAATTTTCTCCAATAATATCCTACAACTAAAAAAACCTACAAAAAAACCCATTTTCCCAAACACCCACTATGCTTGCGTTTGTATCAAATTTTCTTTTTGGTCAATATAGGTGAAGTTGTGGGTGCATCTTCGTTTTCTGTTGGACATGGTGCAAATACCTTGAAGAAGGTGGCTTCAGTGAGAATGCTACATCAACCACCTGATGGCCAACATATTGTGTCATATCCACTAACGACAAAGGTTAGTGATTCATTTCAGATCATTTAGGCATGCTTTTGTGCAATTATGTATCCATTCTTTTCTGTTAGTATTCTATGAATTCTTGCATTTTCTTTGTTCTTCGTTTCAGGGTCAGCCTAACTGTGACGACGTAAATTCTGGCGCATGCCTTCTAGTTTCCACATCTTATTTCGAAAGGAAAGCAATTACGAAATTTCAAAGTAGCGTGCAAATTGGAAATGACGTTGATAGAGATGTAGGTTTCTGGGTGGGGCTCGGCCCAAAGGGTGAATGGGAAAGTTTTCGTTCATTCCTTCCTCTGACTGTGATCACCAAATCACTGAATGATGATTTTGTTGCTGTGGAAGTTGTAATGAGGAATGGAAAGAAGCATGCAATTTTCAGGGGTCTCGCTTCTGTTGCAAATGATTCAGGTGTCAAATTAGATGTGTCAGTCTGCCCTATATCTATGATTAATAGTCATGATCTCTCTGAAGCTGGAAAGAAAAAAGTTATGGGGCAAAGCATAACAAGTATGAATGATGTTGTCGGTACCATAAGTCCTGGTTCTTCTGTTGTATTACCCTGGAGAAGTATGTCCAAGGATTCTGACCACTGCTTACAGGTTCGCCCTTGTTTTGATCATCCTCAGCCACCATACTCATGGGGATATGCAGTTGCTGTAGGTTCTGGTTATACATATGGAAAGGACCAACCCTCCATAGATCAAGGTCTGTTTTCTAGACAAAATACATTAAAGCAAGGAAATAAAATGCCCGTCTCTTCATTGAAGTTAAATCAGCTTGAGAAGAAGGATATACTTCTGTGTTGTCCTAGTACTGGTCGTAAGCAATTTTGGCTTAGCGTCAGCACGGATGCCTCAGTTCTTCAGACAGAGCTTAATGCTCCCGTCTATGATTGGAAAATATCTATTAATTCTCCTTTGAAATTGGAGAACCGACTTCCATGCCCAGCAGAATTCACTGTATGGGAAAAATTGAAAGAAGGTAATAGTGTTGAGAGACAACATGGTATTATTCCATCACGTGGGAGTGTACACATATATTCTGCTGATGTCCGGAAACCCATATATCTTTCATTGTTTGTTCAAGGCGGCTGGGTTTTGGAAAAGGTGAGAATTTCAATATAATGTGTGTACTGACTCGTCAGAGCTATAGCACCCGCATTCATGGCTAAGAATTTGAACTCACAAAGGTCTTCCTTTTTTCCTCTTTCATATCAGGATCCTGTTCTTGTTTTAGATCTTACATCGACTAACCATGCCTCATCATTCTGGATGGTTCACCAGCAGAGGAAAAGGTCTGCTCTCATGTTCTAATGTGCACTTCCTTTTTATATATATCTTGTTAGCTGGACAACATTTGAAGGAATCGTATTGAAATTTATTTTCTGTTCATAACGCAACAATGAGCAGTGGGCTGGTGGCTACCAGTACTCCTGTTCTAGTTTTGCATCTTCATGGTAAATTAATTTGATTTTGATACCCAATATCTTCATGACATCATGTGTGCAGGAGATTGCGTGTGAGCATTGAACGTGATATGGGAGGAACTGCTGCTGCTCCCAAAACTATAAGGTTCTTTGTCCCTTATTGGATCAGTAACGAATCCTCTTTATCTTTGGGATATAGAGTGGTGGAAATTGAACCTCTGGAGAGTGTGGATGCAGAATCCCTTCTGCCCTCAAAATCTTTTAAATCTGCAAAAACAGCACTGAGAAGTTCTACGAATTTAATGGACAGGAGACCTGTTGGCCTGAGGAAAGATGTTCAGGTACTAGAAGCAATTGAGGATACTAGTCCAACACCTAGCATGCTTTCTCCACAAGACTACGTCGGTCGCGGTGGGGTGATGCTGTTTTCAACACGAAATGATGCTTATCTGTCACCACGGGTGGGCATTGCAGTTGCAATTCGAAATTCCGAATTTTACAGTCCTGGGATATCTCTGCTTGAGCTTGAAAAAAAGGTGATATGATAAACAATTATTTAGCCTCTTTAGTATGGCTTGAGGGGTTTTTTTTTTTTTTTTTTTTTTTTTTTTTTTTCATGTGTTCACAATTTATGGCATTAATTTTCTCTTTCAGCAACGGGTTGTTGTCAAGGCCTTTAATTCAGATGGTTCTTACTATAAGCTTTCAGCCATGCTACAAATGACTTCAGACAGAACGAAGGTATTTTATTGTCATCTTAATTTTTTAATTTAAATTTTGCAATTGCTGATAAATTGATATTTTTGCACTAGTTATGTAACTACATTAACTTGATTGTATCATTTTAATTTTTCTCATCTAGTGTTGAGTTTTTTTTTTTATTTTTTTTATTTTTATATCTTGGTTAATTAATTGTTTCCTTATGTGTTATAATAGTCTGCTTGCACAACATGATTTGCACGAGAAACATCATCCATCTACATGTGGTTTTATCTTTGTCATCTAGCTCATTTTTCAACTTTTTCGGTTCCTTTTCGTTATGGAGAAATTGTTAGATTAATATATTATTAGTTGGGTTATTATTCAAGTGTAATTATTCTATGCGTTAGGGCTCCCTTGTAATTATTAATCTTCATTAATATAAAAAGGGGATGATATCACAATCATTCCCTTATCTTGGTATTCTCTAAAATCATCATGGTATTAGAGCCTAACCCTAAAACCTAAACCCATCTACCCATACAGTTCCTGTTACCCACTAGAGCTACTAGCTACCACCGGAGCCACCAGCCGCTAGCCGGAGACAGGTTCTCTCTGTCGGCTCAAGCCGACTCCAATCTGAGGGGCTTTGGCTCAAGCCAAGAAGGACCCAGGAGGTTTCGGGTGGGTTGATGTCTATCTAGGGTTTTGGCTCACCCTTGTTGGTTGAAATCAGCAACTCAGATCACTAGAGGGTTCAAAACGCACCTGGGTTGGTCGAAGTCCTTATCGAATGCCCATCTTGGTCTCTCGTTGGTCTTTGCCGCTAATGTAGGCTCGTCTTGCCTGGCTGACTGCCACTGACAGTCCCTTTGACCTAGCTGACTGCCCCTATGCCTTCTTGGCTTCATGCGATCGTCTCTCTGCTGTCGTCTCTTTGCTGTCTGCTTTTGTCTTCCTTTCTGTTTCTTTAGATTGTTGTTGACTTTGTTTCTCTTAAACCCCTCCCCCCCCCCCCAAAAAAAAAAAAAAAAAAAAAAAAAAAGTCTGCGAGTTCTTAATTCGTTATGTTTTTATAGTGGTTGTTGTGTCTTTCCTTTCACCACCACCTTCTGGGTTTGTGATTGGCACTAGTTTTGTTGAGGGTTCGGTAGTACAGTATCCATGGTAGATTCCACTAGTGTGTCCACGACTTCTCAGACACATAGGAGTGAGAGTTCCATGAAACCTCCGACTATGACTAATAACCCTAACCCTAGTCTTAAAATCACCACCTCTCTATTTAATGGTCAGAACTATCTAGCGTGGTCGCAAAGTTTTGACTATTTTTTTGAGAGCAGAGGGAGGATGAAGTATGTTGATGGCAGGATACAGGCACCCAGCACCACTGACCCGGTTATGACCAATGCGAGATTACCAACCCTTTGATTACGGGTTGGCTTATTCATTCGATGGTACCAGAAATTGGTGAGGGCTACTTGTCTATGGAGATTACCCGATATTTGGGATGCTGTGGCCGCCACCTATTCCCGCGAAGGGAATTTCTCACAAGCATTTGAGTTGCACCGCTCCATTGAGAGCTCTGTTCAGGGGGAGCAGACTGTTCTTCAGTACTTCACCTTCCTCACCAACGGCTGGAAACGCCTTGATCACCTGCAAGACTATAAGCCTATTTGCACTGCTGATTCAGTCAGGTACAGGAAGTTCATTGCATAGGAAAGGGTCTTTAAGTTTTTTGCAAGTCTTAATGTGGAGTATGGTCCGGTTCGGAGTTGGGTTCTAGGTATGGACTCTCTTCTTTCACTTTAAGAGGCATTCGCCTATGTACAGAATGAGGAGAGTCGCCAGTCTGCTATGATGTCACCTGTCTTTACTGACCGCTCAGCGTTACTTACTGTCTACCCCTAGAGATGGCCTCAGTCTGACTCCTATCCCTCTGTCTGTCGCCGAGGAGTCTGTCTTTTGTGATTACTATCGCAAGCCCCGGCATACTCGTGAGACGTGTTGGAAACTTCATGGGACTCCATCCAGGGGTCGAGGTGATTGGTCTGGTTCTAGAGGAGGCCGGTCAGGCCAGTCTAGAGGACGGGGCTCTCATCCACGAGCTCATCAGTCTAGTGCCGTTGATACACTTGATTCTACTTTCGATTCCGTTGGCCAGGCTTCTGATGGTCTTTCTGGCATGACTACTCATGGGCTTGAGGATGTTTTGTGTCACTTGCTGGACCGCCGATTTTCTACTGCTCTTAGTACATCTTCCTCGTCGTTTGCCCGCTCAGGTAACTTAGCCTCTTCTCCTCGTGTTTTCCTTTCTTATAAGTCTTTGCCCTGGATTATTGATTCTGATGCCTCCGATCATATGTCAGGATCCTCTGACCTTTTCTCTGCCTATAAGCTCTTTTCAAGTCAGGACAAAGTTAGGATTGTAGATGGTACTATTTCTTCAATTTCTGGAAAAGGTTTAGTCTATGTCACTCCTACCATTCCTTTATCTTCTGTTCTCCATGTTCTCAATTTTTCTGTTAACCTGTTATCCTTGATTCGTGTTACACAGAATTTGAATTGTAGTGTGACGTTTTTTTCCTAATCATTGTCTTTTTTAGGACCTTGTCACGAGGAGGATGATTGGCAATGGTAGTGCAGAAAATGGTCTCTACTTCCTGGATCAACCGGACAAGCTTGCTCATTCTTCTACCACATGTCTTACTACCCAAGATGATTTATGGTTGTGGCATCGGCGTCTTGGGAATCCTTCTTTTTATTTACTTAAGCATTTATTTCCATCTGTTTTTGCAAACAATATTGTATCTGAGTTTCTTTGTGAGTCTTGTCAACTTGGAAAATAACGCAGCGCTTCTTTTGCTCCCAGTTTTAATGAAAGTTTAGTTCTTTTTTCATTAATACATTATGATGTTTGGAGTCCATTTCGTGTTATGTCTGTGAAAGGTCATCGATGGTTTGTTATATTTATTGATGATTTTTCTCGTACTACTTGGGTGTATCTCATGAACGACAAGAGTGAGGTTTTCTCTGTGTTCCGCAATTTTCATAAGATGATTTGTACTCAGTTTGGGGCCACTGTCAAAATCTTCCGTTCTAATAATGGGGGGGAATACATAGATTCTGGGTTAGGGCAATATTTTTCTGCTCATGGCATTATCCATCAGACCTTTTACACCAATACCTCTCAACAAAATGGGATTGCAGAACGCAAGAATCGTCATCTTTTTGACATGGCTTGGTGGATGTGTTTTTCTATGAGTGTGCATCGGTCCTACTGGGGCGACGACGTTCTCACCGCTGCCCATTTTATTAATCGTCTTCCTACCTAGGTCTTGCAAAAACAAGCTCCCCTTCAAGTCCTCCTAGGTTCCGAGTCCTTGTTTTCTATTCCTCCAAAAATATTTGGTTGTGTATGTTTTGTCCACAATCACTCTCCTACTCGTGGTAAGTTGGACCCTCGCTCCCTCAAATGTGTTTTCCTTGGGTACTCTCCTATTCAAAAGGGGTACAAGTGTTATCACCCTTCTTCTCGTAAGTGGTTTGTGTTCATGGATGTCACATTTCTTGAGTCCCAGTCCTATTTCTTGTTCTCTTCGGTGTCACAGTCCTCCCTTTAGGGGGAGCCTTAGTGTGAAGTGATTCCTGTGATTCCTATGGTGGAACCAGTTGTTCCTGCACCATCACCTCTTACTGGGACCATAGAACCTAATGTCACCAAGGATAGGGAAGGGCAAGTTTATGTTAGGGACAAAGACAGACAGAAAGTTAACTGGATACAAGAGACCACTTTTGCTCACCCACTGCCATCTCCTACTTCTGATGAGAGTCCAGGTAACTTTGAATCTCAGTCCACTGATCTTGATACTCCTATTGATCTTGATGTTCCTATTGCTAAGAGAAAGGGTGTGAGATCTTGTACTCAGCATCCTATCTCTAATTTTGTGTCCTACTCTCATTTGTCGTCCTCATATAGAGCTTTTGTGTCAAATATTTCCTCTGTTAGCATTCCTAACTATTTTCAGGATGCTTTTGCTATCTCTGAGTGGAAACTTGCCATGATTGAGGAAATGAAAACACTTAGGAAAATGGCACTTGGGAATTGACTGAGTTACCCAAGAGCGAACAACCTGTGGGATGCAAATGGGTGTATACGGTGAAACACAAAGTGGATGATTCTATTGAGTGTTACAAGGCTAGACTTGTGACAAAAGGGTTCCCTCATACATATGGCGTTGACTATTAGGAGACCTTTGCACCCGTGGTTAAGATAAATTTAGTCAGAGTACTTTTCTCTGTAGCAGCTAATCTAGATTGGCCATTTCATCAATTTGTTTAAAAAAATGCCTTTCTTCATGGTGACCTAGAAGATGAGGTATATATGGACATTCCTCCTGGTTTTAAGGATCATCAGACAGAGGGTAAAGTATGCCGGCTTCGGAAGTTATTATATGGTCTCAAACAGTCTCCAAGGGCTTGGTTTGAAAGATTCAGGTCCCGTTTGGTGTAGCTATTAAAATAGATTATAGATTATGACTTTAATCAGAAGCTATTAATCTGTTTGGTGTAGCTATTGAATTATAGATTTAAGTTGCTGAGTAGTATTTGTAAATAAGCTGTGAAGTAGCTTTTTCAATTAACTTTTATTTTTTGTTATTCACTACTTGTCTACATTTCTCATGAAAAAAAAAAAAATAATAATAATAATCTATAGTTCATTTGGGTCTATTTCTATTTTTTTTTTTTTTTAAAAAAAAAAATGTAAGAGTATAACAGTAAATTAACGGCTTTGTTTGGAAGGATTTTCAAATCCTGATTCTACCCCCACATTGGAACATCATGTTTGGATAGAGTTTTGGAACTAGTTTTCCATAACAAACACAAAATTCTACAGAAAACTCACTGTAAAGCGCGATTTTTGATTTTTGATTTTTGATTTTTTGAAATTTGGCCTAACCGGTCATCACACCGGATGTCCTACCGAACATCCCACCGATCGTCTGGCCGGTTGACCAGAATAGTGCAATTTTTTTTTTTTTTTTTGGGCAATTGATATGCTAATTTTTATATATTAAAAAAAAATATTTTCCAAAATTTTTAAAATTTTTTATGTGCTTAAATAGAATTTTGAGTTGTATGTTTGGTTATAAGTTGTAAGTTTTTGTATCAAATTTTAAGTGTCACATCAAAAATTCCCCACTCAATTCAAAACTCTTTTCAAAACTCTTTCACCAAACAAATTTTTTACTCTCAAATTATAATTCCAAAACTCACAAACTCAAAATACAACTCATACTCTCAAATCGTAGTTTAAAAGCTCTACCAAACGCAACCAACATGTCCACAGTAGAAGCTGATAACCAGAAACAAGGGGTGAGCAGCTTCTCAGAATCAGCTTTTTTGAGTTAAAATAAGTTGTTAGAATCAGAAGCTGTTTGAAATAAGTTTAACCAAACAGTCTAAAATAATTTTTCCAAAGTTAAAAGTTATAAGTTAGCTCAAAAAAGCCCAAACAAACCCTCTTTCACTCAGGTTATCTACGTTACACGGACTCGTCAGTTTTGGCGAAGTACCCGTGTCGATACGACACGACGCGGGTACGGGTACGGGTACGGGATACGGACGGGATACGGCATGGAAGAAGTGGATACGGCATGGAAGAGAAGACGAGGAGTAAAGGAGAAGAGAAAGAAACCTGGTCGGTGACTTCGAACCAGTCGACTTCGATGATCTTTGAACCAGTCGCACCAGTCGACTTCGATGACCTTCGAACCAGTCGAACCAGTCGATGACCTCCATCCAGTCGCGTCTCTCACTCGATCACCTCTTCGACCAGATCTCGTCTCTCGCCGTCTCGCCTTCTCGCTCTCTGTCTCTCGCCTTTTCACCTTCGATCTCTCTCTCTCTCTCTCCCCTTTTCGCCTCTGTCTTATCTTATACATATAAGATATAATACTTATAATATATATAATATATAATATATAATATATAATACTTACTTATAATATATATAATATATAATATATAATACTTATATTATAAAACAATACTTATATTATAATATAACACATATTTTGTATTTTATATATTTATACATATTAATAAAAAAAAATACATATATAATAGAAAATAAAATAAAAAAATTAATAAAAACACATTATTTAAAAAATAAATTAAATAATTAATATGTATTAAAATAAAATATTTATTCCTTATTTATTATATTTTTGTTATTTATAATATATATGTCAATTAAAAGTAAAAAAAAAATTATATAGATAAATCAAAAAAATTATCAATAAAAGTAATACATAAGATAAAAATAATAAATATATTTAAAAAATATCTATTTAACTTATCTTTATATAATAAATATATTTTAAAAATTAAATATTTAACGTATCCCCGTACCCGTATCCTCGTTTGGATCCGTATCCTCGTTTGGATCCATATCCACGTATCCTCAATTTTTAATTTTGAAGTACCCGACCTCTAGATACGTACCCGCACCCGAGTCCGTGTAACATAGCAGGTTATGCTTAAATATGGCTTCAAACAGAGTCAGGTAGATCACACCTTGTTTGTGAAACATTCCTCACGTGGTAAGACTATAGCGCTCATTGTTTATGTGGATGACATAGTTCTTACAGGCGATGATAGTGAGAAAATACCTCTGTTGAAGAAATATTTAGCAAGTGAGTTTGAAATCAAAGACTTGGGAAGCTTGAAGTATTTTCTGGGAATTGAAGTTGCTCGCTCCAAGGATGGGATATTTATCTCACAAAGAAAATATGTGCTTGACCTATTGAAGGAAACTAGGATGTTTGGCTGGAAGGCCTGTGACATTCCACTGGAACCCAATTAGAAACTGGGGGATGATGAAGGAGGAGCAGTTGTTGATAGGGGGAGCTATCAGCGATTAGTGGGTAAGCTTATCTACTTATCTCACTCCTGTCTCGATATTGCTGTTGCTGTCAGTGTGGTTAGCCAGTTTATACATGCTCCTCATCAGATTCACTTCGAGGCTGTTATGAGAATTTTGAGGCACTTGAAGTCTGCTCTTGGTACGGGTTTTTATTTTTCAAAGCATGATCATCTTCGTGTGGAAGCTTATACAGATGTTGACTGGGCTGGATCAGTAACTGATAGGAGATCGACTTCAGGGTATTGCACTTTTGTTGGAGGCAACCTAGTTACTTGAAGGAGTAAGAAACATAATGTGGTTGCCAGGTCAAATGCAGAAGCTGAGTTTAGAGCTATGGCACAGGGAGTGTGTGAGCTCTTATGGATCAAGTTATTGTTGAGTGATCTAGGTATTGATCAGATGGACTCCATGCGGTTATATTGTGATAACAAGGCTGACATCAATATCGCTCACAATCCAGTTCAACATGACAGGACAAAACATGTTGAGATTGATCGTCACTTCATTAAAGAGAAACTCACTAGTGGCACAATATGTACTCCATTTGTGCAGACTGTTGAACAACTCGCTGACATCTTCACCAAGGGCGTTGGGAGGAAGCCATTGTATGACATCCTAGGCAAGCTGGGCATGAGAGATATCTTCACACCAGCTTGAGGGGGAGTGTTTTATTAATATATTATTAGTTGGGTTATTATTCAAGTGTAATTATTCTATGCCTTAGGGCTCCCTTGTAATTATTAATCTTCATTAATATAAAAAGGGGATGATATCACAATCATTCCCTTATCTTAGTATTCTCTAAAATCATCAGAAATATCGATTATAATCAGAGCATGAGGACAGTGTTTCCAAGAACTCCTCCTATGTCTTTGTGTGTGTGTGTGTGTGTGTGTGTGTGTGTGTGTCCTCTTGCTATAATAGTTTGCTTGCGTAACACCTAGGTTTTAAAGTATGGTACTGTAACGAGATAAATTTGAAGGTGCAGGGTTCACATCAGATAATCTATATTTCTTTCACAGGATGACAATTTATGAAATTAAGAACTTATTGAATGATGCTAGTGGCTTCTGAATAATTATTTTTTTTCAATAAATAACAATTGACAAACGCATTTTTTTGCAGGTTGTTCATTTTCAGCCACACACTTTGTTTCTTAATAGGGTAGGCCGCCGTCTATCTCTGCAGCAGTGTGATACTCAGATGCTGGAATGGATTCATCCCACTGATCCTCCAAGACATTTTGGATGGCAGCCTTCCACAAAACTTGAGTTGTTGAAGGTCAGTGCAAATTGATTGTTTCTTATGGACTATACACGGTTTCACTTAAAACAGGACTTTGTGTGTTCTTCCAGTGTATGATTTGGTTTTACTGTCATTTGTAGGTGCGGTTGGATGGTTACGAATGGAGTACACCTTTTAGTGTTGAGACAGAAGGTCTGATGTGTGTCTCCTTGAAGAATGAAACCAAAAGTGAACAAATACATTTGAGGGTGGAAGTAAGAAGTGGAACAAAGTGCTCACACTACGAAGTTATTTTCCGTCCTAACTCATTGTCAAGTCCTTACAGGTTTGATTCTTGTCCCTTAATTTTCTCTTTTAGAATTTTTTATTTGTGTGTCTTTGTTTAAATTATGGAATCCTTTAAACTTGGAAGGAGATAAGAATATGTGCTAAAACCTTATTTTCTTTAATCATAGCTAAATAATTTTTTCCCTTGAAGTGCTGGAAAACTATGAAACTTATCTCAAATTGTTATGCAGTAGCTGATTTTAAAAATCAATGCAGAATTGAGTTTATGATTGAATAATGAACTTATTGTCAGAATTAAACTTGTCATTTACCTTTTTTTCCCTTCCCTTCTCCAGACAGCACTAAGAAATTTTTTTGTAGAATGGAATGGGAGATACAGTATTTATAATATGGTGCATAAACATTATCTTACTGCATTCTTTTTCTTTGTCATGTATATCTATCTTTTCCTGCAATTTCTACCGAAAAAGAATGATTAATTAATTATGTTTTGACAGGATTGAAAATCGTTCATTGTTTTTGCCCGTAAGTTTTCGGCAAGTGGATGGCACCAGTGATTCATGGCGATCTCTTCTACCTAATTCAGCTGCCTCATTTTTATGGGAAGATCTTGGTAGACGAAGGTTGCTGGAACTGTTGGTGGATGGGACTGACCCATTGAAATCACAGAAGTACAACATTGACGAGATATCCGATCATCAGCCTATCCATGTGGCAGGAGGACCTTCTAAAGCTTTACGTGTTTCCATTCTCAAAGAAGAGAAAACTAATGTCATTAAGCTCAGTGATTGGATGCCAGAAAATGACGCAATTGTCAATCAAAATGTTCCATCATCTTTATCTCAACTTTCTGGGAATGATTTTCAACATCGACAGTCAAACACCTCAAATTTTGAATTTCATGTTATTATTGAGCTTGCTGAGCTTGGTTTGTCTATCATCGATCATACACCCGAAGAGATCTTATATATGTCAGTGCAGAATCTACTTTTATCATATTCCACAGGATTGGACTCTGGAATCAGTAGGTAATTTTCTTTATCAATGGACACTAGCATGTTTGATGAAATTTATCGTATGAATTAGTCAATCTGGATACGTGCACATCATTCAGGGAAGTTGTTGGATCATGTGCTTGTTTATCATATTTGTTTGTCTAATAATGGTAGTGGTGATGATCATGATGATGACAATACATGGTTAGTGATTAAACAAACTTAATTTGTGTTTCAGGTTAAAAGTAAGAATGCGTGGGATTCAAGTAGATAATCAGTTGCCTTTAACCCCAATGCCAGTTCTTTTTAGGCCACAAAGGGTTGTAGAGGAGACTGATTATATCTTGAAATTTTCCATGACACAGCAATCAAATGGATCACTGGATTTATGTGTCTATCCATATATTGGATTCCAAGTGAGTATATTAAAGTTTCAAACTTAAACCAGAAACTTGATGGCTTATGCTATGCTTAATAACATTTGTTTTGATTGCTTCCTACTCACAGGGACCAGAAAATTCTGCCTTTTTGATAAACATTCATGAACCGATCATTTGGCGCCTTCATGGGATGGTCCAGCATGTAAATCTTAATAGGTTATATGATTCTCAATCTAATGCTGTTTCATTCGATCCGATCATACAAATTTGGTAATGACTCAAAGCATAACTTTGCTTTTTTTTATTGTGGCCTGTTTCTGCACTTGCTCTTTTTAACTTATATTTGAATAATGTGTCCTTCACTGGCAGTGTCCTTAACATCTCTGAAGTTCGTTTCAAAGTGTCAATGACTATGTCGCCAACTCAACGGCCTGTGGGTGTACTTGGGTTTTGGTCATCCTTAATGACTGCATTGGGTAACACTGAAAATATGCCAGTAAGCCTTTGTTCTATCTTCTTATTATACTGTAATTTTGATATCTAATTCTTTGCAAAGAACTTCAATATTTTCTGGCTAGACAGAAAGTAACACCAGCTTGTGTATTGGAATCAGAGTTGGGGCATTGATTCTACCATTTGATAATATTTGCTAAGAGATCACCGTCCCCAAAAGATTATTTTGTCTTGATTTGTTTCACTCCATTTCTTTGACGTGTGTTCAGGGTATTACCGTACAAGAAAAATATTCAATTTATGTGGTGGTTGCATTTTGCTGACATGACCCTTTTTCAGTGTCGTATTGCATGGCAGCATCATACTATGGGTTCATGACCCTGCATAGGAACACATCCAACTATTATTCCCTTCCATTCAGCCGACTGTTTGAGTGGTTGGTCAGTGGGTTTGCTCCCCATATGACCAACTAGGGTTTGACTCTTGTCAGTCCCTCCCGTTTGCCCGGATCATGCAATTAGGGGGTTGTTGCTTGATCCTCAGGTTTATGCTCATGGGGTGGGCCAAAAGGACCCTGCCTGGGATACAGTTAACTGTTTGAGTGCTCAATTTGGGACACAACTGAATTGCCATAGGTTCACTAGTTCTTAGTGTTATGTGGTGCATGAAACATTGGTTGTGGTTTATGATGCATCAGAACCACAAGTCAAGGATCAAATAACTCTCTGCTGATTTAACTCATATTTTTGCAGTACCTTGTTTTGGGAGAATATAGTAGAAATGTCAGAATGAGTAATCATTTCATTGTGCTATTCAGGTACGGATAAATCAAAGATTTCAGGAGAATGTGTGCACGAGGCAAACTGTTCTTATTAGCAATGCTATCTTGAACATTAAGAAGGATCTTCTCAGTCAGCCTCTTCAATTGCTTTCGGGTGTTGATATATTGGGCAATGCAAGCAGTGCACTTGGACATATGAGTAAAGGTGTTGCTGCCTTATCAATGGACAAGAAATTCATTCAAAGCCGACAGAGACAGGTTTCTTTAAAACTAATATATGCTCTTAGTTTTTGCATTAATGTTGTGAATTGGCTACTTTTTGCATTGCAAGAGATCTCCAACCTTGTAGTGCAGACCTATGTTACATGTATGGGTTAGACACCCAACACTCGGATAAAGGCGTGGGATATGTGTCCGATAATGTTTATCGGACACATATTTCGTCAGACACACCTTATATATTTATATTTAATACTATTATTATATGTATATATTGATGTATAATTGCTATACAATGAGTAAAATGCTTTTATGACACTGTATGTCACATATAACACCATTTTATCTGATATGATAGATTGGATCATGAAATAGACACTGCAGGTTTTGCCTAAAGAAACCATTAACCATTAATTTGATTAGTACTGCAGAAAGTTTACTTGAAAGGTTCAGCCCATTTTTTAACCAAGAATATAGGAAGTTTATTTCCAGAAAATGGCTAACAAAAAACCCTTCATGCATCAGCTTGGCCTCATTTTTCGACATCAATGCTGGTGGTCACTGTGACCCACCCTTTAGTTGAAGGTGGTGTAAAGAATTGCTTGTTAAATAATTCAGCTTCTTTTACTTTGAAAGATTAGCCTAATAGCCTATAGGTTGGTTAACTTCTGATTCATTATAGGGGGAAGAGTGAAGAGATGGGATTTGCGCTTTATTATTACTTTGATTATCTCTGCTACGTGAGTTATTCATTGATAAGCCATCTTATAGCCTTTTATATAGTATTCAAGTGTAATCTATATATTTGTATGTATGCAAAGATATTTGTTTTGTTTTGTTTTATTTATATACATGCACAGATATATATATGTATATATATGTTTTGGGATATATTTATTTTCTTTTACATATCCTTTCTCATGCAGGAAAATAAAGGTGTAGAGGACTTTGGTGATGTTATCAGAGAGGGAGGAGGAGCATTAGCAAAAGGCCTATTCAGAGGAGTTACTGGAATTTTGACAAAGCCTCTTGAAGGTGCAAAAGCTTCTGGTGTTGAGGGTTTTGTTCAGGGTGTTGGAAAAGGAATAATAGGTGCAGCTGCACAACCTGTGAGTGGGGTTCTGGATCTTTTGTCAAAAACAACTGAAGGTGCCAATGCTATGAGAATGAAGATAGCATCTGCTATTACTTCAGAAGATCAACTGCTCCGCAGGAGGCTGCCACGTGTAATTAGTGGTGATAGTTTGCTTCGACCATATGATGAGTACAAAGCAGAAGGACAGGTACTTGTTGCACTTGCTACTATTTGTTACCTATGGACCTATGGTACAGGAGTTCTTATGGGACTCCCTAGTACATGACTTCTGACAAGGGGGAATGTAATAATTTCAGGCATCATAATTATGTTGCTCAGTGGTCTGATTATTTTTTCCCTTAGTTATCTATACTTCCAAGCTCTTGGACCAGATGGTCCTCTTACACACATCATGTGTGTGAATACCATATTGATTGAAACTTCGAAGCTATATACCCATCCAACCTATGGACTGGACCTTATTTTTTTTCTTAGAAAATCGAAATGAAATTCCATTTGCAAGTTCCACATGGATGAGAAAGCTGTCAGTGCTCTTTAAAGTAGGATTTGGCATGCATGATATGGATGGATGGGAAGTAAATTAAGTAATTTATTGAACATGAGCTGGATAAAACATTGGAAGTGAAATATGTAGAAACATAATGAATCTATTATTTGAATTGATAGCCATTTCTAGTGAAGTTTTTTTTTTCTCCCTCTACACTTGCAATTATGTCCTCTCTCTATATATATCTATACATACATACATACATACATACATACATACATACATACATGTCCATGAACATGGAAAATGCAACTCTAATGTTAACCTACTGACTGTATTGTTATCTTGAAGGTAATACTGCAACTAGCAGAATCAGGATCGTTTTTTGGCCAGGTTGATCTATTCAAAGTACGTGCAAAGTTTGCCTTATCAGATGCATATGAAGACCATTTTTCACTCCCTAAAAGCAAAATCCTTGTCGTCACTCATCGAAGAATCATACTGTTGCAAGTGAGTCAATTTGGTTCGACCTGAGGGAGTGTGGTGCTAACCATTTTCCAATTATGTTTGCCCTCAACTGCATCCAAACTGAAGTGGTTTTGTGTTTTTGTCATTTCAGCAAACTTCCAACATTATTGCTCAGAAGAAGTTCAACCCAGCAAGAGATCCCTGTTCAGTATTGTGGGATGTGCTGTTGGATGACTTGGTGACAATGGAATTGACTCATGGAAAGAAAGACCAACAGAATGCACCACCTTCACGGCTTATTATTTATTTACAAACTAGATCAGCAGAGTCAAAGGAGCCAGTTCGTGTCATAAAATGTTACCCTGAATCCAATCAGGCTTTTGAGGTTTATTCTTCAATTGATCAAGCAATGAACACTTACGGGCCAAGCCAATCAAAGGTTGGAGTGTCTAATGCTCTTAATTGTTTCAATCTTGCATAGTTCTTGTTTATTGTGGCCTCTATGAATGCTGTAATGCATCATGCTTGACACCAAACACTGCTTTCTAAACCCTTATGATGCATGGTTGAGAACCAGTTAAAAGGTTAGGTCTTGTAATTTACGATTTTGTTTTATTTTGTGCTGGTCATTCAGGCAACACTGAAAAGAAAAGTGACAAAACCATATTCACCAATTGCTGATATCAGCAGTGCTGAAGTAATTCCAAAAGAAGTGGCTTATATGTGGCCACCCCAGCAGGTGCCTGCATCGGTTCCACTAAGTTCAACTTTTGGCAGCAGCGTAAATTTGATATGACGATGACATTAGAGTCTGATGAAATTTGGTTAGTGACTTTGTGCTCAGCGGGAATCGTTTTATGTCAAAAGCTTGTTCAGTTGGCAATTGTCAGGGTTTTTCCTACGTACTCATGCTAGCAAAAAGGTATGGCAAATGTATCTTTGGTTTATGAGCATTTCATAAGCACTAGTTTAAATGGACCTTCATGCCACAAAATCATGTTTGCAATTTCTCAGGTTCTGTTTGGATGAAATTTCTTGCTTCTTAAATTGTTTGAATATGACAAATTAAAATATATTGCAGGTGTACCAAAGAAGCATCAAACAGTACCTTGAAGGGGGTTCTATAGAGCCATTCAACCAACTTTAATATAAGTAGGATTTGTCTTCATATTTCTTCTTCAAGAAAAGGATATGAAGGTCGTAAATGTGTACATATATATGATATTTTAGCAGTTGTGCCCACATCGATCGCATGTGCAAAAATTGATGACGGTTATAACCATCTCAAATGTTGGCTTTGTTTGGAGGCAATTTTGGAAAATCAAAGAAGTAGAATTTGTTTTCACACCAAACTGGATGTGTCGCATTATATAATAGTACAGACATTTGTAGATCTTGAGCTCTAGAGAGTCTGTATTTGCTCAATCGGTAATTCTTGGGAACTGCACTTTTGCCCAGTCTGTATACATTGTATATGTATGATTTACAGACAGCAGCCCATTTTTGGGTGTAAGTTTTTTGATCCAGGAAGATTTAAATCCATATTTGCTTGATGGAGCTAAAAAGTGATTACCGATCTTCCCTCTGGCATATCAACTAATTTGTGCAGATGACACAGTTTGGGTGCTGTTTGGAACCTCAATAACTGGTTCCTGGCCTACTCTCATTTTATTTGTTTATTTAACTTGCAATTACTATACCCCTTTTCTATTTATTGAAATTCCCCTATTATATCCTATGCAGTGTTCAACCTATTACAAAATGAACAACCTGTACCAAACATAGACCAAGATGAACCCGGTTGTGACATGGATAAAAAATCAACTGATTTTTTTGTAACATACTAGATATTTTCAATTGCACATATTAATGTGCTTATCTTTCTAATTATAATTTAAAATTACAACTAAACACTAAATAAATTAACTTGTAAATGCTAACAAGAGCTCACTGAAATCACACACATTTTATTTAGTGTAACTTTTTGCAATTCGTAAGCTCATAATTACAAAATAGAGGTTAAATGTATCACTTCTTCAATTATACAATAGGAAATATCAAAAAGTGAAAATTAAGAAAAATAATTACAAATTCATGAAAGTGCAATACTCATTTGCACAACAACAATGATTCATCCCCCCTTTTCTCCCCACCCCCTTTGACCCCCTCTCTCTCTCATTGGTTACTTTTTCTTTTTCTTTTTCTTTTTTTTCCTGCTCCTCCAATCACCCCCCGCCACGTGGCAAAGGGGGGGTGAGGGGGTGACCCCCAAAAGGGGGTCCCAAGCATTATTCTTTGCACAAATCTAGTGCATAAAGTACTTGTGCTTTCTCTGAGAGTGAAATTTTCTTTCTAGTTCTCACTTTTCTGATATTCTCCCATTTTATAACAATTAATTTATTTACATCATGTTTACTTCATAAATTATAATAAAAAATTGCACAAAAATCTCAATAATCAACTAAAAAAAAGTCATAAGGAGCTTTATAAATTACTCGAAACATATGTTTGGTACAATTTATTATAAAATTTATTTTTTAAATAAATAATTGTTTATTTATTTAATTTATTTCCACTTTAATAAGTTGTAGATAAAAATGCACCAAATAATTTTACATAAATTCACAAAATTATAAATTAAAAAAAAAATACAAGCAACTCTGTAAAAAGTACATCAAAAAGTCACTCCATAAGTAAATAATTAATGTAATGATAATAATAATTAATGTTATGTCGCATCATCTGTTGGTACAATAATTGATATATCAATTGGTGCATATAGTATTATTCATAATAATATTGCATCAATAATCAATAATAAATTTATAAAATTTAATGTATAAGTGGACGGTGAACTCCACTTTATAGATATAATTACTTTGTTGTCACCTTGTAAAACGTAATTCGATGATGTTACGTGCATTAATTAGTATACTAATTAATATACCAATACATGTTATGATATTATTACTGATTCCACCCATTGTCCATCCATCATCACCCCAAAATTTTATTGATGATTAATTATTGTATAGATCTCAGAAGTTACTGTGACTACTTTTTAACTAGTTACCCATGTCATTTGGGGGGGGCACCTCACTTTTGCTTAATTGCTAATCCAAATTGAAGTTACCTGATTTAGCTTTTCTGTGTTGTTAAGAACATGTTCTTGACCCTTTTTTCTAAATGTTGATCTTCTGATAGTGTGTTTCTGTAATAATTATGTTTGGTCAGGGGGTTGATTCCGAGATTGGTTATGTATATTTCTCTAGGAGCAATGTTCTTTGCATCATATTTCAAGAGGGTATTTTCTTTGGAGGTCCCGCAACTTTATGCTCAAACCGTCAAGTCTATACAAAACATGGAAGATGAGGCTCCATAGTTCCATCTGTAGTTTAGCTGAGAGCAATTACTGAAAAGAGCTTTGTGTTGATGACCTGGGCTTAAAGGATTCGGCCTAATTGTTCGACTTTTTTGGGAGAGCTTCTCTGGGTACTGTTGATTAGCTATATAAATGCAGATCACCTGATTTAGACAAGTCCGAAACTCTGAACTCCAGACCAGTTTATCGTTAATTTGGATTCATTTTCTACCGAAAATGTGAATTACACTGTAAGGATTGCATCAGTGGCAGCTTGTATGCACGTGAGAACTTGGGGATGTATAAAAGAAAACCAGTAACAAGGAAGCTGTATTCAAAGAGATATGTGATTTAAGGTAAAGCAACTAAGGTGGAAGAATGTTGTAAACTAACCATATTGACAGTTTGACCCATGATAGATTGTTTGAAGTTGGAATAGTTGACTGTTAATGAGCTCTTCATTTCACAATGTTGTATGGGTTCTGTTTTTCTGTTCTGTTGATTCAAGTAGGTTGTCTTTTAGAGCTAGGTTGGCTTGGAAGAGTCTTGTGGCGTGTCAAGGGTGGCCATGTCGCTTCCTTTGGCTATATGTACTACATTTGTTTTACATAATTCAACTACCATTTGTTCAATATGCATTGATCTTTAGCAAAATTTGATAGACTCTTTTGTACAGAGAAAGGTGGTTTGTGAAGCTATTTTCGCTGGATTTCTTTAAGATATTGAAGTGAGACCTAGATCCAGATGCTATGTATTTACTATGTGTTCTCTTCTTGCAGCCACGTTTGAATGGTAGGAGAGACTCTGCACTGCTCTTGAGTATTGATTTTTGGAATACCCGTCATTGATTTTCTCTTCCCTGATTCTTGGTTACAAATGAAAAATGATCCGGACCCCCTTTTCCCCCCACCCCCTTGAACCCCTCGCTCTTTGATTGGCCAGTTTTTTTTTTTTTTTTTCCTTCTCTAATCACCATCCGCCACGTGTGTGTGGAGTGGTGATTGGAGGGGGTCTCAATCACTTCCCGGTTACAAATTATGAAAAAAACAGGAATTATCACATTTCTTGCCTGATGCAGTCCACTGATCCCACATTTATTCATAAACGAGATGGTTCTGTGGAGATTTCTTTCAAGAAAGAAGATGCAACTGCTTTGGTTTTTCCTGACCAACATTTGATATCTTGTGTAACCAAGAATCTCTTGCAAAATGCACCCATTTAGGCTGTCGCAAAAGAGTTAATACTATGATTGCAACAATTCACATTATGAGATGAACAAACATATTTCTGTCTCTGATACTGTTAATTTCACAGAACAAGAAGAAGATTAAACCATTTCCATTAGAGAGGAAAATGTTGAATCTCAGCAAATCATACACACTTTTAATCTGAGAGTTAACATAACAGAAAAACTATTCATAGAATTCCTTTTTGGCAAAGAAACCAGAAATCAAAAGAACATAGATGGTCAGATTAGCAAACAATCTAATTCCAAAATTTTAACCCCAAAAAAAAAAAAAAAAAAAAAAACACATGAAAACTGATACAAAAGAGATTGATCAAACAAAAAACAAAGATAGAACTTTTGCAGTGAACTCCAACATTTTCTTCCCTAAAAGATTTCAGTGGAGTATTAAAAGAATGAAAAATGTTATAAAGCAATGCTTCTATTATAATGCAGAGATTTCCATACCTCAATACCAGAATTCTCTTTCAACATTCTATAAATTACAAAATGGAAAATCCCCAAAGGTACCAACTTTTGCAGTTTCTTCAAAATCGTAGTAAACTAATAGCAATCCACATAATAAAATGATTAACCCTCTTTATATGAAAAATGGGATTGTCAAGTTTGAGAGGTTTTGGCTATTACCATGCTCACTGCTCTCAGCAATTTGCTTCAGACTGGTCCAAGATTTTCTCTTCCGCTTGTTTGCCGCGCTGACAGAATTTTCTGCAACAGTCGTAGCGGAATTGCTTTCAGATTCAACTGCTTTCTTAGCCCCTGACCTATTCCTCTTTCTTCTCTTGGCCTCCAACAAAGTTGGCCCAGTTCTGACATATGGCGTTGCTGGAGCTGGGCTGTCTATGACAGGATCATCGGTGGTTATTGCTGGAGAAGCAATGTCGTCCACCTTTTTCACCTCTTTATTGCCCGTTGCACCTTCCTCTAATTTGATAGACTTGATAACCATGGGGTGTGAAGGTTCCAATTTGAAGGAAGGTTTGGCCTTAGAAGGACATATCTCTTTCGTATGGCCTCGAGGAGTCCCTCTCTTCAGGTTTCTATGTGAGCAGAAGAGGCATTTGTAAACAACACTGTTCTGAGTGGAAATATTTGAACTTTTATGCCTATGCCTTGCCTTTGCTGTATTCTTCTCAATTCTAACAGTGCAGTTGTAACCAGGCTGAAGAATAGATTCACATCTGTAAACAGTAAAATTGTAATCAGGATTCGAGGACGCTACATATTTCCTATGGTCTTAAAAATGCAGAACAAGTTATTCTTAGTGATATTACTATGGTTAGGCAAGAAAATGTACAGCTGGTGAGAAACAAACTATAAATCCAACAAGTAATCGGAACTAGAATTGATGCCCTTTCACGTTTGTGCTTTCATGTCACATGTTCAACTCAGGATCGTAGCATACATGGGTGCTCTGTCCTCACCAACTTTGACATCAGTCCATGTTACAGTCTAGCCATTAAGATGCCATTATTGGCCATGCATTCAACTTACCAAAGATTCTAATATTTGCGCCAGAAAGCCCTTCTACAGGTGTAAAAAGGTGCATAGAGATGTAGAAACATAAAATGCTAACATATACAAGGTACATAAGTTTTTTTTTTTTTTTTATCAACAACAAAATTAGTTACTAATCAAAAGGAAGAAATGAGGATAAGGCATCCTCTACAAGGTACATACATTTGTGCAAAACTAACGTACTTAGCTTCTCTAATGCACCATCTTCATATATCTGTTGGTTGTTGCAGCTTACAAAGTTGAAAACATTATTTGATATGCAAAAATGTCCAAAAGAAGAATGACACCATCTTGAGAAAGGTTGAGCAAACCAATCACTCCATAACATAACGAACATGTTTCATATCAATTTGAAGGTCCAGCATTAGTCAATATACTAATACCACAAATACATAGTCAATCTATACAAATACATACAACTACGAAAACACAATCAAATATAAATGGATTTAACTAGTGTCTCTACTATGGTTCCTCTAGTTGATCAAATCCCATGTTCAAAATTGTTTCAAATAGCATAAAACACTCAACATGCAATTACAAACACATCAGACACATGCATGGGGCACATAGACACACGCATATATATATAGAGAGAGAGAGATTAGTTGCACCTCTGACAAGGAAACAGTGATGGATTAGATGATGACCCCAGGGACTCGCCAAGAGCAGCCAATTGGTGCCCAAAAAAGGCACCTAGAGAAGGTATAGAGGCTTCACCATTGGCCCACACCGCGAGGTTCTCTAGATGCTGTAACTTCAACATGGACTTCCCATTGACGTTGGGTTGTTTCTTCCCACTAGATTCTTCTCTAAGTGTGATTGAAGCCTGAGATCCAGAAGTAAGACTGGGTGCTTTCTTGTTTGCTCCCTTCTTGCCCATGTTCTTGCTCTCTATTTTTGGGGTGCTTCTCGTGGAATTTTTGTCGAACACCTAAAAGGCGTGAGCTTACATGAACTACGATAAGTGAACCACTTTGGTTGCCGTTTGCTCTGCACTGATAAAGTAATAATACCACTTGTAAAATAGAATGATCAATGCCAGGCCTGTCAACGTCTCAGATTCGGATCATATGTGGAAAAATCAGACCCCGACTCAATTAAATATTCATTTGAATCCAAATGCATCAAATCGGATAATGCCAATCTGAATCTGAATCCGCTTTACACAGAAATCCAATCTGTGTTTTTTATTTTAGCAAAATACTATTCATACAGTCATTCTTTCATGCCAAACACAACTAACAAAAACAGTAAGGTTCCATTTGAATTTAGGGATTTAAAACGCATTTAAGTTTGACAATTCATCTATGAACGTCAAAGTTGAATTAGATAGTTTTATCATGATGGATTTAAAGTAGTTATTTTAAATCATGCTAAGAATTCTTCTTCTACCTACAATGATACTACCAAAGTACATTTTTTAATCTCAATTTATCTTCTTCCATAGTTCTTCTATCCACCTATAATAACTTTAAGTCTCCGATATTTTTGTAAAATCCAACCTCAAATCCCTTGATTTTAAATCCACAACCACCCAAACAAACCCTAATATCAAAATTTGGATACTTTTACTATCCGACTCATTCAATGAATAAACCATGGCAATTCATAAACAAAAAACAGAGTTTATTCTCAAGATGTAATCTACAGAGAATTAACAAGCAATAAGGCTTTCAATTGCTTATGATGAACCATAATCAAAATTGGAAAAAAAAAATAATAAAAAAATTGAAAACCTAACCTTGAGACCGAAAATACGAACGTTAAGTCTGAAATCTAAAGTTTACAGAAAATTAGTCTTGCGTCGTCGCCGGAGCGGGAGAAGAAGTCCGTCGCTGCCGCGAGAAAGAGAACAAGCTGCGAAATCAGAATTTGGTGATGAGAGAGAGAGAGAGAGAGCCCGATTCATATTCGGATCCAATTAGGTGGATTCGAATGTATTCGGTCTTGCCGGGTTGGGTTTGGGTACTACCTGTTTGCATAACTGACTCCCGTGTTTACAGTTAAAAATTCGTAAAAGAAATTATAAAAAAACTCCAAAGTTTGATTATTATAACAAAATAAATTTTTAATTTAAATTATTTGTTTATTATTGTCAAATAAAATCTAGAAAAAAATATTTGAGTTTCGGAGTGTTGTCCTCGGATCCCATAAAGGCTTTCAAATAACATCTTTTGTAGTATTATAGAGTAAATATAAGACATCTCATAATAATGTTGTTGCTTCGATCGATTAGTCGGACCTGACATTTGTGTATTTTGAATTTCTGTGATGTTTTAAGAAGTTGATAAAAAATTAATTTTTTAACTTTTTATGACTTTTTAGCTTTTTTATATAAAAAAGTAGAGAAGTGATGTGACCTAAAAAAAATCAAAAAATTGACTTTTTACCAACTTGCCAAAACGTCCCTCTATTTTGAATTCATTTATAACTTTTTGAATCTTTGTATTTAAGGGATTATTTTTGGATTATGGAGTTGATGATCTTAAGATTTTTTGTGGCAGAGAGTTGTTGAGAGAGCCACCTCATTTGTTGGTTGATGTATACTTTAACCAAATCAATTAAGGCTTATCTCGGGAAAATGGTTAAAATAATTTTTTATTTTTAAAAAATGTTAAGGACCTCAAATGTTTTACTAATATTTTTATCAAATATCTTACATGGATGTGTGACTCACACTATGTGGGTTCCGTGTGGGTTCCACACCCATATGAGACATTTGGTAGAAATATTGATAAAATATTTAAGGTTCCACTCTTGATTTTTTTGATTTTTTTAGGTCACATCTCTTCTTTACTTTTTTAAGCATTTGAAAAAAAAAAATCAAAAAATTAGCTTTTAATCTACTTCTTAAAACAAGCCTAAATTCTTGTATACTTATATATTTGTTTCGGGCCAGTCTTGTCTTCAGTTCACTTTGTGGATTGGATGGTGTTGTTGGGTTTATAGAGCCCACCATAAATCATCTTTTGATAATTTAAACCGTTCAATGTGTAAAACTCGTCGAGTACTTTATCTTTGTAAAAAATCACGTTGATCGGATATCGATAGTTATTTGATCAGATCAAATAGTGCCAACAATTCGAATTATTGAAATAGAACTTGTGGTGGGCCTCCACAGGCCTAACAGCACGCTTCAGTCTACTCAAACTGGAGAAAAGCTACCCATTTGTTTTATTGACAAAATGTTTTGACAGCAAAATTTCGAAAAGCGAAACTCAAATTCATTTTGTGTTGTGCCAAAAATTTCTGTATTGATAGTGATTGTGCTTCAAGAGTCATACAAACTTAAATTGAAATCCATATTAGCAAAAAAAGGAATATTATTTACCTAACATTCATGCACTTTTTTGGTTTTGTGGTTGTAGATTAGGAATGGTAATCTTAACCCGACTTGACAGGGACCCGACCCCGACCTCGATTTGAGCGGTTGTAGCACCACTGAATTCTTATTGCTAGAATTTGAGGTCTTTGACTAACTTCTGAACTTCACATTGCCATTTTAATTTTATTTGGGAAAATTACGATCGTAGTACATGTACTTTAGTTTTTGTGTTATTTTAGTCCATATAATTTCAATTGACTCAATTTGACTTTGAATTCAATTTATTTATTTTTTTGGATAAATAATTTGACCTTGAATTTAATTTGGTCAAATTGATTACAACTTTTAATAATTATTATGAAAAATACACACATAGTTGGTATGTGTGTTATTTTTTAATAATAAAATTATAAACTCACTCAACTTTTCATCAAAAGCACTAACGACATTATTAATTAGACCAAATTGACACAAAAATCTAAAATTAAGAGTTAAAATTGAGTCCATTGAAAGTGTAAGGACTAAAATGACACAAGACATAAAATGTAGGAACCACTAGTATAATTAGCCCATTTTATTTGGTGGTTGTAAATTGGGCTAATGGGCTTAGTTGTCTGTGTAATGTGAATAACTGTTAAACCAAATTCAATTGAATGATTTCACTGCCTAGTTATATTAGATAGTGTTTGGTTCACTGGAACACTGTGGAATGGAATGATAATTCCATCAAAATATTCATCCCCATGTTTGGTTGTTTAAAAAACAATTAATGAAAAATATATTATAAATGGAATTATCATTCACTATTGGAAATGAATGATCATTCCATCTCATTCCAATAAACCAAATAGAGTATTAGTGTTTATTATGATTTGCTGAAAATGAATTTGAATGTACCTCTTGTTGGTGAATTGATTGTGGATAGTTTTGGCTTAATGAGTTGTTAACAGAGAGCTTGTGTACGATTTTTGTAGGGGCACATGGCGCATCTGTCCCAAATGGGTCTATCACACTGCATTCATTATGAGAACATAAGATCTAAAGTGGGCTACAGTTTTGTTTTCAACATAAGGACAGGGCTGGCCCTGGCACCAGGCCAACCAGGCCATGGCTTTGGGCCCCCTAAAATAGGTCCAAAAAAGGTCACCTCCTATTATGCGTTAGTGTAATATACTAGGTGTCTTTTGAGCCCCCCAAAAAAATTAAAGGGCCCAAACTAACTTAAAATAAGCTGGCCCATTTGAAAATCTAAGGACCCGTAAACCCAATCTGCCCAAAACGGAAGGAATTCTCTTAAAAGAATAAAAAAAAAAATTTGAAAACTAAGAAAATAGAAGGGACAAAACCCCAAACCCAAACCTAATTCTCTCGGCTCTTTTTCTCTTTCTTTCTTGCTGTAGCTTGCGACTACTTTGCCCTTGTTGTGTTTTCCTTTGGGTTGTTTATTTACTTTGTAAGAACTATGTTTAGTTACTCTCTGCTTTAGTAGTTTATAAATTTTCGTTGAATCAAAAAAAAAAAAATAAATAAATAAATAATTGTGAAGGGCCCCAAATTATCAAGTGATACTTATTAGTTGATTGTGGGCTTCGGACCCTGGAAATCTCAGGGCCGGGCCTACATAGGGAGTGGTATCGAGGCATCCAAATTTAAGGAAACTTGCACAAATTTTCCATCTCTATCATCGAATTATACAACGACAATGCATGGTTTGCATTTAGACAGTGCAAGAGTATCATACAAACGAGGACACCAGGCAATTGTCAATGCAAGCCCCCTTACAGAGGATGCCATGATTGCTACAGAGCCATTGAGGAAAGAGGATCTTATAGCATATCTTGCTTCTGGGTGCAAGTCTAAGGAGAAATGGAGGTTCAACGTCTAACTCTCATTGGTACTTAGATTCAAATGGCATCTCTTGTTGTATATTGTACTTGAAGATACGTTGATGTTTTTATTTTTTATTTTTATTTTATTTTGATTAACTTCGAACTTAACAGATCACATGGTTGGCTAATAACTTTAATAAAAATGAAATGAACCTAGGAGGTATTTTGGTTGCCTAGACATGAAGCTTCAATATTGCAATTGACTAAACATTGAATTTCATTGTCCACATCAATTATTATTTGTTCTGGACCTGTTTGCAGATTCCAATTCCATTTTCTGGTGACACAAAATAATTTCAGAATCCAATTACTACTGCTAATTGAATCTTTTTCTCTATCTTGTTTTGAATTGTGAACTTCATCGAGTGGATTCTACAGAATAGGTACAGAACATGAAAAGTTTGGCCTTGAGAGTGAAACTTTAAGGCCCATAAAGTACGAACAGATAGCAGAGTTGCTCAATGGTATTGCTGAGAGATTTGACTGGGATAAAATAACGGAGGGTGACAACATTATTGGACTCAAACAGGTAGACACTCTTCTATCTTGTTTTTCCAATAAAAAATAAAAAATTCTTATCTAAATACTTGGAACGTTTTTAACCGTTTTCTGGTTCATGTATTAATTCTTTATGGACAATGATGCCCTACTTTTTTGGGTCAAAAGCAATTAAAAAAATTCATTCTTGCAGCAAGTTTTACCTTTTGCTTTTGGTGTATTTTTGGAGAGCAACTTCATAGACTTCACATTACTATCTGTTGGAACAATCTTCTGTGTAAAATAAATAACTTAGAAACAAAATCAAACAAACAAAATAAGCTACTTACAAAATTTATTTACCGACGCAACTTAATAATAAAAATGATCAAGTCGAGTGTCTGACACTCTGTCTTTAAGACAGATTCACCCCAATTTGGTGCTTACGGATAAATGGCGTCTATCTTCCAGGATACAATGATCTTACATAGATTGTAGTAACATTCTAAGCAATTTGTACAGCGAACTAGAACTTGTGTTCTATACTTTCAAAATTATTTCTAAAAAAAACTAGTATGTAGAATAATGCAAAGAGAGAGCAAAAACGGAAGAGAAATGAATTTTCTGGATATAGAAATATGCTGGAAAAATCCAGTATTTATAGGCAAGTTGGTGACCATAGGACAGATCCGAACAGATATGAATTCGAAATGAACAGGTATGGTTCAAACTGAACAGGTATAGTTTGAAAATAAACTTGTTCGGTGCACTGTTTGAATCTGTCTGCTGGACTGCTGGAAATTGGACCGGACTATTTGAACTTGGACAGAAGGGGCACTGTTTTGGACCGGAAATTTGAAGTCAAATTTGGCGTAAAAATTTGAATTAATTTCATCTAGAAAAAATAATTTTCCTACAAGAATTTTTGGAAACAATTCAAATAAATTTTGTCCAAGAAATTAATATTAGACCCGACTCACACTCGCTCCCGGTCAGACGAACGGCGCGACTGCGGCGGCGCGCGTGCGTATGTGGTGGTTTGAGCCAAATGTCACTTTGTCCATAACTCCTCCCTTCTACAAACTTGGGATGCCCCTTGGGGCCTAACCCAAGTATTGCTACCTAAAACTTATATACACACATAAGTTCTCTTAAGTTTTCAATGTGGGACTACCATTACAAAGAAACCCATATTTACTTTTTTAATAGTCCATTCCATGAACCCGAAAGTGACATCAACTTTCCATTCACTCATAAATGATTTTGACAAATCATCTTCATGGTATGACTTGCCATGCGGCAAGGAACACGTCACCTCTTTGGACCCACTCCAAAAGACGTGTGGGACCCACTCAAATTTGGGCTCAAAGTTAGCTCAAAATGAGCCTATAAAAAATCATAAATTCCAACAATCCCCCACATAAATAGACTTTGACGAAGAGAAAATGCAACAACATGATCTAACTACAGAGAGTACAAAAATCGGAGATATTCTGCAAAGGATAAGTAGCTTTTGGCTTTAAACCTTCCCTTGTAGGACACTATCGGATTTACTAGCTAACCAGTGAACATGATGTCTTGAACTGTTCAGCCATTTGTGTAAACTAAGACAATAAAACTCACTCAGTATATCACTAAACACAGTTTAGTTCTCACAATTGTATTCATTTTGGCCCTGAACAACCTGGTTTTTCATGAGTACTCTAGAGAATTGTAACCCTTCACAAATCTTTAAAGAACTGGCCCAGTTTACACTCATATAGATGATTCTTATGAAAAGTATCCTTCCATACTCTACTAAGTATTCTTAGATATAAGAATCATTAAAAGTATTACTTAACCTAAAACGCTGCAGACATCACTATTTCATCATAAAAATGGGTAGGAGTTTGACTCCCCAGTGATCTTTATGAGTCATACACAACTCGATTGTCCCTTTGAACCTAGATCTTGGGATCTCCAGTCAACTAGGTTGGGTTGCCGTTGTGATAACTTTTATTTAATAAGCTTAAGTCTTATTCTCCTCAATAAATTCTCAACTAACTCTCTTGCTACTCTCACGATGTTGTCTGTAGACTTCACATATTCAATGGAAATAATTCCATTAGAGAGTAATTATCTTACGGTGTTATGTAGATGATGAATGTGTCGCGACTTACTATTATACATATGACTCTGTGCTTTACCAATTGTTGATTAACTATCATAATGTATGCATATAGCAGGCACTGGTTTTGGCCACATTAGAATATCTTTAAGGAAGTGGCGAAGCCATTCTGCTTCTTTCCCAGCTTTATCTAAAGCTATAAATTCTGATTTCATAGTAGACTTAGCAATGCAAGTCTGTTTGGAAGATTTCCAAGATACAGCAGTCCCACCAAGAGTAAAGACGTACCCACTGGTGGATTTTGAGTCTCTAGTATCCGATATCCAATTTGCATCACAGTATCCTTCAAGTATTGTTGGATATCTAGTATAATTTAGCCTAATATTACGAGTAAATCGGAGATATCTTAGAACCCTTATAATTGCTTTCCAGTGTTCTACTCCTGGATTACTCGTATATCTACTTAATTTACTTACTGCATAAGCTATATCTGGGCGAGTGCAGTTCATCAAGTACCAATAATTTGGGCATACTCTAATTGAGAAATACTTTCTTGTACATTCTTAGAAAGAAATAAATTAACACCCACAAATGTTCTAATAAGATGATCATCATCTTTGCTAAATTTGTCAAGTTTTTTCTCAATGTAATGTGATTGTGACAAAGTATAACCTTTTGATGTTTTGGTAATTTTAATACCAAGTATTACATCAGCAATCCCCATGTCTTTCATGTCAAAATGTTTATTCAACATTTTTTTAGTAGTTTTAATCATGTCATTATTACTACCTATGATGAGTATATCATCCACATAAAGACATACTATAACATAACCCTTGCTTGTATTTTTAATATAAACACATTTATCACATTCATTAATTTTAAATTCATTTGACATCATTGCCTTGTCAAATTTCATATGTCATTACTTTGGCGCTTGTTTTAAACCATATAACGATTTAACCAATTTACATACTTTCTTTTCTTTTCCTGGATTAGAAAATCCTTCTGGTTGTTCCATGTAAATTTCTTCATCTAACTCACCATTTAAGAAAGCTGTTTTAACATCCATTTGATGAATTTCTAGATTGTTCAAAGATGCAATGGCAATTAGCATTCTAATGGATGTTATTCTAGTAACTGGTGAGTATGTGTCAAAGTAATCAAGACCTTCTCTTTGTCTATATCCTTTAACCACAAGTCTTGCTTTGTATTTTTCAATTGATCCATCCGCTTTTATTTTTCTTTTGAAAATCCACTTGTACCCAAGAGGTTTACAACCTGGTGGCAAATCCACCAATTCCCAAGTGTGATTTTGCAAGATGGATTCAACTTCACTATTTACAACCTCTTTCCATAAAGGACCCTCAAGACTGGATATAGCTTCTTAGAAAGTTAAAAGCTCATTTTCTAATAAAAAAGTTAGAAAATCTAGACCAAAAGATTTTGAAGTTCTAGCACGTTTACCACGCCTAGGTTCTTCTTCCTCATTTTGATATATTTCTTGCTCTTGTTGTTGATCTTGTTCTTAATCATGACTAGTAATAGCATCATAAGATCTTTTATTACTACTAGTATCTTGTCTAGTCTTATTTGGAAATATATTTTCAAAGAATGATGCATTTTGAGATTCAATAATAGTATTTACATGCATTTCTGAACACACCAAAATTAAATACTAAACTACACCAAATTCTTTTAGAATAATGGCAAGTCCAGGTATCGATCCACAAGGACAATTGTGAAATTAAACTAATTTAATTGTTAAATTCCTAAATTAATTTTGATAAAAAAATTGATTGTTCATAGCCTAAATTAATAACAAATAAATTAAACTAAGGAATTAAATTATCAATAATAAATGAAATTAGGTTTACTAAATTGGGGGAAAAACTAGGGCAAAGAGTCCACCATTAGCTACGTAATTAGGGTTTCCAATTGAAATCAATTATGCTATGGTTTGAACGGATTAATGCTTCGCAACTATAAGCTCAAAGTATTTAACAAGAAGATCATCACATTCAATGTACGAGCACGAACCATCTCAAGTAATACGAATCGTTCACTCTAAACTAAGGTAGTGATACGACTCGTTCCTTGTAGCATGGTTCGTCTCATACCTTGAATGCGAAGGAATAGAAAACTCATGTATGGATAACATTCAACAATCACAGAAAGTCAAATATTCGAAGAAATAATGAAAAATATATAAAAGAAACTTCTAAATCACCATACAAATGTTCAAACCTTTACATAATTAAAAAATCAAAAAGAAAACAAAATAATTACATGGCTAGGGTTTCATCAAAACCCTAGAAAAGGAGACTAGCCACTCATGGAGGAGTGGAAGGAGGTAGATGGAGAAGAAACCACCATGGGAGACATCCTTGAAGCTTTTTGTTTCTCTTCACTTCCAAACCCTAGCCTTTTCCTTGCCTTTTTATACTTCTGATCCCTTCCAAACAGGTTTAAAATGTTGAGTTGACTTTTCCAGAAAAAGTCAACGCACGTGCAGGAAAAGTCAATACACGTGCGGTAAAAATCAACTCTCTCCAAATTCTGTCTTTTTGCCCATTTTATGCTCCGACTATGTACAACCTGATTGACATTCAACACACATAAAGTATACGGTTTGACCCGCAAGTGAAGTTAAGAGATTCTAATTAACAGCCTCAATAATGTACATTTCGGCCTTAATCAATTTCGAAATGTTCTAACTTATAAATCAAAAACTGATATGCACTACTATTCATGGCATAACCAATGAATATGCAATCAACAGTTTGAAGACCCATCTTAGTTTTTTTAGGACTATGAATAGCCACTTTAGCTAAACACCCCTATACTTTTAAGTATTTGTAGGATGGTACTCTCCCATGCCACATTTCATAAAGTGATTGATTCACTTTCTTTCGGAATACTTTATTAAGTATATAATTAGCAGAAAGTATTGTTTCCCTCCACAAGTTCTGAGGTAATCCAGAACTTATTAACATGACATTCATCATTTCTTTTAAAGTCGTATTTTTCCTTTTAGCAATTCCATTTTGTTGATGTGAGTAAGGAGCGGTGGTTTGATGAATTATTCTATGTTCTTTACAAGACTCACCAAAAGGTGATTCATATTCACCACCTCTATTACTTCTAAAATTCTTAGTTTTCTTACCAAGTTAATTTTCAACTTTATTCTTATATTGAATGAAAGTTTCCAAAACTTCATCATTGGTTCAAATTAAATAAACATAACTATATCTCGTATAGTCACCTATGAAAGTGATAAAATATTTTTTCCACCGCTAGTTTGAATTGATTTAAAATCACAAATGTCACTATGAATTAATTCAAGTGGCTCCGTACTGCATTCAATTGAATGAAAATGAGTTTTAGTTAATTTTGCCTCAATACAAATTTCACATTTATGATTTAAATCAATTTCAAATTTTGATAAACATTCCATATTAATTAATTTACGCAAAGATACATAATTAACATGTCCTAGTCTACTATGCCACAAATTTGAAGATTCAAGTAAGTAAGAAAAAGATGTATTATTATTAATAATAGAGGGGACAATAGTTATTACATTTAGTTTGAAAAAGCCATCAGATATGTAACCTTTTCCTATATGCATCCCGTTTTTGGTAAGTACAAATTTGTCATTTTCAAAAATTAGCCTAAACCCATTTTTACTCAACAGAGATCCGGAGACTAGATTTTTGCGAATGTCCAGTACATGCAGCACATTATTGAGAGTGAGTTCCTTTCCAGATGTCATCTTCAAAATAATCTTTCCTTGCCCTTAAACTTTAGAAGTTAAGGAGTTGCCCATAAAAAGTTGTTCACCGTTGTCTACCACGGAATAGGATGTGAACATCTTTTTGTCCATATAGATGTGACGAGTAGCACCAGTGTCTACCCAGCATTCTTTAGGATTTCCGACAAGGTTTTCCTCAGAAACAACTGTAGAAAGATTTATGTCATCTACACCATTGGAAATTTTGTTCACTTCGGTCATATTGGTTTGAGCAGACTTCTTGCTTGATCTTCATTTGCCTTTGCGTTTACTACGGAAATCTTTGGCCCGATGTCCCTCTTTTTCATAGATGTAACATTTTCCATTAAACTAGTACTTCTTAGTTTTCCATCCGTTAGACCCTTGTGCGGAACTTTCTCCAGAATACTTCTGTTTATTTGCTTTTGGAGCATGTTCCACCACATTTTCCTTAGACTCCATTGGATGCTTACCAGCCTGTTGTGGTTGTCCTCTTCAATCCTCAAGCGCACATTCAATTCCTCTAAAATCATTTCTTTGCGCTTGTATTTAAGGTAGTTCTTGAATTTCTTCCAAGCTTGTGATAATTTTTCAATTAAGGCAGCAACTTGGAAGGATTCACTGAGAGATATGCCTTCTGCATGAATGTCATGTAGAATGAGTAGGAGATCTTGAACTTGGCTGATCATAGTCTTAGAATCAACCATCATAAAGTCCAGAAATTTGCCTACTATGAATTTCTTCAAGACAGCATCTTCTGCTTTGTACTTTTTCTCTAAAGATTTCCAAAGTTCCTTTGTCATCTTGATAGGACTGTAGACGTTGTATAATGTGTTGTCAAGTCCGTTCAAGATGTAGTTCCAGCAAAGGAAAACAGCATGTTTCCAAGTATCAACCGCAGTAACCACTTGCCGGCCGGTTTCATCCTCGTTCAGAGTAGGAGCATTCTCACGGAGGAAACACGCTAGGTTGAAAGTAGTAAGATAAAACAACATTTTCTGCTGCCATCTTTTAAAATTAGTTCCTAAGAACTTCTCTGGCTTTTCACTGTGATTGACTGGCACAGTTACAATAGGAGGGGGGGTTGGTGTAATTGTAGCCACCATACCAGTACTTGTTTGAGCATTAGTTTCAGTAGCCATGAATTTTAAATTATAAAACAAAATTATAATTATAATTTTATACTACACAGAAAATTTAAACCATAAATACAAAATTTAATTCTATAAAAATAAAAGTAACGAGAAATGTAACTTTTATTCCAATTAATTTGAAAATAAAATATTTATTTAAACAAATTAATTCCACACAGAAAAATATTTCTGTAACACTTCAAAAATTAAAATACTGAAAATAAAATTTTAATTGATGAACACTCAGAAATTATTTCTTAAAACAAAAATTAATTTCTGACCAACTTCACAAATAAATGTTCTGAATTGTTAATGACTACCAGTATATTACTACTAGTTGTCAAAGAAAATAAATAGTACATTACTATTATTTGTCAAACAGCATATTACTACTATTTGTATTTTCCAACTAGAATATTATTTTGTAAACGCACAAAAAATTAATTTCTGTAAGAAGATGAAAAGAAGAAAAGGAAACAAACAAAAAATTTTGTCTAAATAGAATAATTTGAATCTGTCCTAAGAAAAAAAAATTAAGATTGTTGGAACAATCTTATGTGTAAAATAAATAACTTGAAACAAAATCAAACAAATAAAATAAATTACTTACAGAATTTATTTACCGACGCAACTTAACAATAAAAATCATCAAGTCGAGTGTCTGACACTCTATCCTTAAGACAGATTCGCCTCGCTTCGGTGCTTACAGATAATTGGTGTCTATCTTCCAAGATACATTGATCTTACACAGATTGTAGTAGCACTCCAAACAATCGATACGACGAACTAAAACCTGTGTTCTATACTTTCAGAATTATTTTTAAAAAAAACTAGTATGTAGAATAATGCAAAGAGAGTAAAAACGGAAGAGAAATGAATTTTCTGGATGTAGAAATCTGCTGGAACAATCTAGTATTTATAGGCAAGTTGGTGACCATAGGATAGATCCGAATAGATATGAATTTGAAATGAACAGGTATGGTTCAAACTGAACAGGTATGGTTTGAAAATGAACTTGTTCGGTGCATTGTTTGAATTTGTCTACTGGACTGCCGGAAATTGGACAGGACTGTTTGAACTTGGCCAGGAGGGGCACTGTTTTGGACTGGAAATTTGAAGTTAAATTTGGCACAAAAATTTGAATTAATTTCATCTAGAAAAAATAATTTTCTCACAAGAATTTTTGGAAACAATTCAAATAATTTTTTTTCAAAAAATTAATATTAGACTCTGTTACCCAAAAGACAACCTAAGAGGGGGGTGAATTAGGTTTTTACAAATAAAAATAATAATACCCTAATAAAAATTATGACTAGTACAATAGATAAATATAGTTAATGAAATAAAAATAATTAAAACAAGTGTTCTAACAACTATGTTAATTAATGATTTTAGCTAACAAAAATATGAAATATAGCTATGGCAATTTAAATAAAATAAAGAGATAAGGGAGAGAGAGGCAAACAAATTATAGTGGTTCGGCGTCAACTCGGCCTACGTCCACTCTTCAAGCTTCACTTGAGATTTTCCACTATTCTCTAGCTTCATAGGGTGCTAGCAACCTTTTCACAGATGGAGCAATCCTCCACGAATTTTACACAGACTTTCTAAGTCCAAAAAAAAAAAAAAAACACTGAGAGTACTACACTCTTATAGGATTGAAAAGAATATGTTTTTGCTTTCACAGAAAGCTACAAGAATTATCTCTCAAAGATAGATATAAAAATAAGACTCTGATTTTTCTGTAATCCTCACATAGGAAAGATGAACTTAAAGCTATACAACTTAATGTATAATCTCTGAGAGAATATGTAAACAATAATTGAAGAACACTTCTCAGAAAATTTTTCAGAGAATAGATGAGAGTGATTTTAGATCAAAGAATATTTTTTGGTTTCCATAACTTGTTTGTAGTTGTTGTCACTTGTTCACATCAGAGGCTTTGGTATATATAATGAAACTTATAGTCGTTTATAGCCGTTGTATTCATTTGAATATCTTCCACTCCATCATTACTAATTTGAATATCTTCTACTTAAACCTTTTGGCCTACTGGTGTGTTGGGCTGTTTGAACCTTTGTTTTAGACTGTTTGAACCTCTGGTTTGGGCATTATTTTTGGGTTGAAATGAACTCCTGATTTAAGCAAATATTAAATACATTCAAACAATATTTAGGATAAAAGTTTAGGTGAGAAATAATGGGATAAAATAAATTTTGATTCTATTTTTCTCTTTCAAATAAATTAAAACATAATTTAAATAAATCATCAAAATAAATTTTGAATTCTATTAAAACATAATTAAATAAATCATCAAAATAAATAAGTCTAACAATCTCCCCATTTTTTATGATGGCACACAATGATGTTTTGATTTGATTTGAGAGTAAGAAAGGCTTCCCATCAAGTCACGATCCCTGAATTCATTTCTAAATACATAGGTTAGCACATGTATAATAATTAAGCTTTAATCAACAACATGATATGAGATTAAGATATCAAACTATAAATACATAACATCAGATTAGTTTGAAAATAATACCATAATACATAACAACATGATATAATATTAAGATATCAAACTATATATACATAACATTAGATTAGTTTGAAAATAATACCATAATACATAACATCATATAATTTCTCCCCCTGTGACATTATCAAAAGGAAATCATGGGTCAGAATCTGGAGGAGGAGTAGGAGGAAAATGATAGTGATAAATGACATCTATACAATTCAAAACATATATATATATACGATTCGCGCGCCTCTCTCTTTTCCGTCGAAAATCGCGTCGGACACGCGTCCTCGCTTTTGCGTCGGACACGCGTCCTCGCTTATAACGCCCTCAAAATAATAACATTAATCCCAACAATATAGACATGCTATGATATATATAAGGTCCACATCCTTCCATTCACCAGAGTTTTATTACAAAAAGTAACACATGTTAACAACAAAAGGCAAATGCCCTAAGGGCTTACAGCTTTCCAAGTTAACACTTGGTTACACAAAAGTAGAGTGCTAACTCATTTACACATAAAGCCCTTGGCTTGAATTTACATGTAATACAACAAAAGGAGAGACAACCAAAAAGTCTGTCCGCCACTAGCCTCCCAAGCTAAGTCCTTGGAGGTGGCATGCTTCCTGTACCTGAAAATGATGTTCCCATATAGGGTGAGCCACAGCCCAGCAGAAATATACTAAACCAATTATGAACAATGACTAAAAGATTAACAGTTGATAGATGGTCAACACTTTTACATTCATTCATAACATAACACAATTCCAAGACACTTAAGTCTATATTTCCTTTCATTTCCATTTCTTTTCCTTTTACTTGCCATTTCATAACCTTGGCTCAGAACCTGGCCAAACATCACACATGAGACAGACACTCATGCCAACACTTTTCACTTCATCAAAGATAAACATAACAGTTATATCAATACTTCCAAAGACAAGCATATACGCTCTGTCAATACACTTCCAGATAAGCATACAAGCTCTATCCACGGAGTTCATCCCCTATCTCCTCCCAACAACATCCGGTTTAGAGGTCCATCCCCTATCTTCCCCTAAACCGTGGAGTACATCCCCTATCTCCTCCAACACAACACAATGCATATAAACAACAATTATATACATCACAAATCAACACAATTAATTATCCAAATTAATTAATCAATGTAATTAGGGCATTCTCCATAATTAACATCACAACCCTTAGGTTCCAATTTCCTTAATGTTTCAACATTAATTCCATGTTTCTATACCAAACATGCTTCTAGGTTTATCATAGATGAAAACCCCCAACTTTTGTAAAATTACACAATGGCCCAAAGTTTCCCAAAATTACACAACAACTTCCAACATATCAAAATGCTAAAATTTAAAGACAAAACTCATAAAGAGGAGTAGGATATCCCTACCTCAAAAGATGAGTTCCAAAGGAGAAGGACTCAAAACCAAAATGCTCCAAACACCAAACTATTCGGATCAAAAGAACGCCCTCGACGATCTACACCCTTTTTGTGAAGACCAAAGGTGAGCAAAACACCCTAACTAGATCAATACTTAGAGAGAAGTTAAGGTTTTTGAGTGAGAAGCTCTGAAAATGGCGTTTTGGGTAAAGTAAGAGAGAGAAGATAAGTCAAAAAGTGATTTAAAATGCCCAGTCCCACTCAGTTATACGACAGGTCCGCTCGAGCGTAAGACACTCCGCTCGAGCGTAAAGACACAAAAACATGGTCCGCTCGAGCGTAACATTGTCCGCTCGAGCGCCAAGACACAGACACGAAGTTCGTCCGCTCGAGCGTAGATACCAGCCCGCTCGAGCTCAGGTCTCCCCCTCCCAGAACTCTCACCAAAAACACACTGTCCGCTCGAGCGCAACATCACCGCTTGAGCGCAACCAGCTCGAGCGCACCAAACCCGCTCGAGCGTAGAAACCACACTTGCAGAAGTTTTGCAGGTGCACGAAATACTGGATGGGTGCATTCTCCGCTCGAGCGCCAAAATCCCCGCTCGAGCGTACAAGCAACAACAACCTCTCCGCTCGAGCGTACATACCTCCGCTCGAGCGGACCAGCCAAAACCTGGGCAACTAGACTTGGTTCCTAAGCTCAACCAACCTGTAACAAACCTGCCCAACACATCCTATAACTCAATTACAAAGCAAGAAAGGATGTAAACAAGACAATACTCAACTACCAACATCCACGGACACATGTCCGGATCGCTATACAACAAGGGGTAAACCCGGGATCGCCTGTGATGCATTAGCCACTTAACATGAACTAGGATCATGCATTGATTACTAACTAGTTTCTACTTTGGCATGGAGTACTAGGTAAGCTTTTATGCTTTAGCATACCGCATGCGTGTGAATGTTAACATGACAGCATGCTTACCATGTGGCTAGATGCTTATGTGATAAACTGTTTGAATGCCTGTGGGTGAAGGTTGGATTGTTTGAGTTGGAACGACTCATTGAAATCCGTGTTTTAGCCTACTTGTGAGTAGCAAATCCCAAAGCGTTTTCCAAACAAGCGGATATGCAATGTTTTGTTCCAAATTAGGCGATCTAGTCTATACTTGTTTGTTGCGCGCATAACATAGTAATTCTAGCTAATTAATAGGAATAAGAACACATAACGTTTTCAAAATTGGATATCACAGTTAGTAGAGGCCGGTCTTCGGACCGGGCGAGAGGGGGTGCTCATAGCTGACCTTCCCCGATCGTACCCAAGCTCCCGAGCCAAGACAACTTTGGTGATGACGGACACGTGGCCTTCGGCACCGAGTCAGGGTTTCCTAAATTTCCCATTTTAAAAATATTTAGGTTGCGACTCTGTATCTGGCAAAGCAGTCCATATTTGGCACTACTTTTCAAAAAATCTGTTTTTTCTCAAAACGATTTGCCGGATTTGGACTCTTTGGTTCAGATTACGAACCGCAACAACAAAAGGGAGTCCGAACTGTGGTGGAGCCCAAGGGCGCGTCTACAGTTTCTGGCGACTCTGCTGGGGAGTTTAGAGAGCTTGACTCAAACTCGTGATATCCTGTTTTGACTACACTTATGTGTTTCTTTGCATTGCATGTGCATTGGTGCGCCTAGGACACCGTGTTGGCCATCTGCTATTCCTGAGCGGTTTGCTGGAGGCTTGTCTTGTCAAGGCATGTTCATAAGGCTGACCGGTTACGGGCTCTGCCAGTATGGGAGCACAAACCCCGATTTTTACCGGGGCACCCTTTTCGACCATTCGACCTAGTGCATATCGAAATCCATAGTGACCATTCCAAACTAGGACAGGTTGCTTACCCGATATAGGTTGTTTGAAACTGCTGCGTGCGTAGTGAAACCCTAGCTCCTGACAAAATAGGACAGGGAAACCCTACCCCAACATAGGGGTGTATTGGTTCTCATTTACCTGTTATGTGCTTTTAGAGTGTATCTCTACAGGAACACACATATCAGTTTGCAAGATTGGGTATTCGACCCGAGGGCACCAGTATCAGTGTTGTTGAGAATCAGTTATATCTGCGGGTATCAGTTCAGTTTCGAACAGTGATTCTGGGGAACAGTGATCAGTAGTAGAGCGCAGTTGATCAGCTACACCCGTGTTTGATCTGTTTGGGGTTGAAATACTGCTTGTTTTCTGTTTCAGTTCAGAGATTCAGAAAATTGATCCAGAACAGCTAGTGTCTTCTCCTTGCCGCGGCAGGACTTAGTATGACGCAGAACCCAGAAGAGATCACGGTCATGACGGCTGCGTTGGATCAAGGAATCACCCCGCAGGGTGAGACTACTGTTGACATGCCGCATCCACCCAGGTCGCCTGCCGCACACCCAGTCTGGGCCCCTCAGCTATATCAGGCTCGTGAGCCTACTACATTTGAACTAATGGGAATGATAGGTGATCTTCAAAGATCCGTGGCGGATCTCGCCTACGGGATGTCTGCCTTGCCACCAGCCGCACCATATGCCGAAGGCTTTGTATCCCAGGAGCCCCCGCTATTGGGACGGATTGTAATTGAACTCAGCCAACCGGAGATGGCCTCCAGTTATGGCAATGACGTACCAACTCAAACCCTAGATCAGGCTGAGGCTAGAGACAAAGGCAAGATGAAGGCAAATGCCGACCCTATCGAACAACTGCTGTGGGCAGTAGAGGCTATGAAAGCCGGGGGGATGAACAAGCAACAAACATCTGCAGTTGTGACAAAAGCTGTGGAGGATGCTTTCCCCACTCTGCCTGAGGGCAGTTCCAGTCAATCAGAGAACCGGGATAGGCCCCGTCATGCCAAAACAGCTCTTCCCGCTCCCAACCTTGCATCCGGAAAGGATCAGAAATCCAAGGCCGCACCCGCCGATCCGTTCGCTAGTACATCTGGCAAGAGTACCCAGGCTCCAAAGTACCTGCCCCGAGGGCGCAGGGTCTTCCATCCTCTCTACATGCCTTTGTCTAGGGCACTTTTGATTTTGGCTAAAAAGGGGCACCTTACACCCCTGGAGCCGCGACCCCTACCGAAGAATCTCCCTGCTACTCATGATGCTGCTCTGTACTGTGCGTACCACCAGCAGACAGGCCATGCTACCGACAACTGTTTCCGCCTCCGTCATGAGGTGCAAGATTTGATTGACAACGAGGTTATCCTCCCCCCCACTTCAGCCAAGTCAGTCACTACAGAGTTCTTGGATTTTGAGGACACAGATACTGCGAGTATGTAATCAAAAGGTGAACCGCCTGTGGGCAGTGCCTGGCGCATTTTTGGATGTGGCGTTTGGCATGCATTCTTGGGCATCTGTTAATGTTAGTTTTGTAAATTCTGGCTCGGGTGTCGAGTCATTGTTTTGTTTTGTTTTGAGTCTGTCTCTCTGTATTGGGTCAGTCTTTTTACTTACAGGGTCTGTCTTGTTGTAATGAGTCAGTCCCTCTTGTATAGTATGCCAGGTGATTTCGGGGTTGTTGCCTCAAACACCGTTTTGTCTTGTAATTAGTTGTTTTTGCTTTTTTTAGTCTGTCTCAATCGAGGAGCTAGTCACAATCAGGGAATCTGAATGAAACAGCCGCGGCTATCACATTTCCGTACTTGTTGTTGTTTCAGCTAGTTGTGCCAGAGGACGTGAATGGAATGACAGTACATTTCGCCTACTCTCTTGTGCCTTAAGCATCGTTGTAATGACCTAAGCTTTTCATAAAAACCCTTTTCGAACACTGTGGTGATAAAAACGAAGAGGCAGAAATTCCTCGGGTTTTGCGAAACTTCGATCATTTTTGAGAGAAAGAGAGGCATGCTGAACTTTTAATCATTGAAATCATGTTTGCCAGCGTGAGTACTGAGAAGGACCCTAGCTTGATCCAGGCCGGTCCCACACTATCTTCAACGCGAGCGATGTGTCGCTTTCTTAAAAAATTTTAAAAAAAAAAACAAAACATTTTGCGCGGTCCTGTGAAGACTTGTGTGGAATCGCTCTTGAGATTGTGCAGCCTAGGATCGCTCTCAGCCTCAAGTTTCAACCCGTTCGTTTTGAACCTCGAACTCATTCAGAACGTTCAGCGGTCAATTATCAGAAGAGGCCAGTATGGCCAGATTTGAAGCAGCCCTCGAACAAGAGGCACCAAAGTCAGGTCAAAGAGATTAGATCCCACCAGGCAAGGCTCGTGAAGCAACCATGATGGACTTTTCTGCAACTCGACACAACAGGCACCCTCCTGGATACGGAGAGGCTTCGATCTCGAAACCATTTGGCATGGGCTTGCTACACTTTTTACCCTTTGAGAGGCTCGCTGGGCCGAAAACCCGGAAGGGCGACCCAGGCAAAAGTTAGAGCAAAGGAAAAATACAAAATGCAAAAAAAAGAAAGAAAAAAGAGATAAAGAAAAGAAAAAAAAACAACGAAAAAAAAGAAGGAAAAGAGCAAAAATAGCAAAAGAAGAAGAAAAGATAAGGAAAAGAAAAAGAAAAACATAGCTCGCAAGGTCGAAAACCCGCATTGGGCACCTTGGCAAAAGTTAGAGCATAAAAAGGAGAGGTTAAATACCCGAGTGTACCTTAACCGGAACTACGTAAGGCTTGATTCCCATGTTTGGGATACGTAGGCAACTTCATTCTGAAGTCCAGCCCCCAACGCTTCCATAAGCGCCTCAGTCCATGTAATGGTTTTGATCATCCTTGCTTCCTCTGCATCCGACAATTCGGTTGTAACAACCGTGAACTACGTAGGCTTGATTCCCATGATTGGGATACGTAGGCAACTTCGTCCTGAAGTCCAGCCACCATTGCTCTTACAGTGACTGTGTCCATATATTGGTTCAGACCGTCGCCTTCGGAGTTCAGTCGTCCTCGATAAAGACCATCTGCAAAAATGTAGCGGCATCATCCAGACAAGGGGCAACTTTCCGTTGCCATGCATTGCCATAAGTTGCCCTGAGTTGCCGTCCAAACCAGGGGCAACTTTCCGTTGCCTTATCCCCCCTTTAAGCCAGGGGCAATTTTCCATCATCCCCGATCCAAGGTTGCACATCTCGAGGGTAAGTTCCCTGCTCGTCAAGCATCGATTGTTTGCAAAATATAGATAGTTTTTGAAAATTTTTACTGAAGTTGACTATTTTCTCGAAAACTATTTCATTTTCCAAAATCGGACCATGTTTGGACCCAAAAAGGAAAATTTTCAGTGCTCACAGCTTGGTTTGCATAATTTTCAAGTCAAAAATCGAATAAGTGTGTTAATCCAACTCTCGTTTTGATCAAAACTGTTTTAGGAAGAAAACAAAAAATGGTCAAAGTGACGAACTAGGGGCACAATTGAGTCAGGTCTTCTGTCTTTTCCCGTTAACATACTTGCCAGAAAGGCACTCTATCTACCAGAAGAAACAACCGCGAACTAGCTGTATTGGGCGTGAGCCCACAACCTCTCGTTTACCCATCAACCGCCCCGGGGAGGGATGAAAAATGAGAGAATAAAGAATAGAGAGGTGTGCGCTGAGAGAAAAAGTGAGGAAAAGGGCTTTTTCAAAAAAACAGAGCTTGAGGGCCGAGTGATGTGAGAATCACAAATGAGAAAAGGGTGGGGAATAATACCCGGAGGAATTGGCTCCTCGAGATTTGAGGTCTTTTTGTAAACATGTCCGTGAGTCGTGTCTTTTGATTTGTCGGTCTCAATTTTGGCTTTGAGTCTTTTCCGAGTGTGTCTCGTTGTGTTCAGGTCATGTGCCTTTTGTTTCTTTGTTTGAGTCTGCCTCGCTGTGTTCTGTGGTAGGCTCGACACCCCGGTTGAAAACCCTTCCTTATTTCAAAAAAAATCGTTTGTGCTCAGAATGCTGTGCCATTCTCTACATTCGTGCGAAGCAGGAGAAAGAAAGGGAAATTTGGGACATCCGAGTGTGTTTCAACTGCAACCGTGTCAGCTTTTGTGGTCCGTCTTGTCAGATTGGGGCTGTTTGTTCAGGGTTTGCTGTGTGCAGAATGAACCGAGTGCTATGTTATGGACTGTATGCAGATCAATCCCCAGTAGAGTATGGGCTGTATTGTCCAGGTTGAGCAGTGGTTTGTGTGAGTTGTTTGCTGTTAGTTGGTTGGTTATCCGATTATCACAGTGCAATTGCTCAATTTTCAGACAACAAAGCAATATCATTTACATTTGAGGTGTAATATGAGGCAATACAGTGCAAGGTATGAAATGCGCAAATGTAAACACTTTTTCAAACAAAAAGTTTGTTTCATTTCATAATCTTTTCAAGTACATAGTTTTGGAAACAAAATCTGCCTGCGGCAGTACAAAGTACCCTAATGACTAGCAAAAAGGGGAAAATGCGAAAAGGAAGAAAAACAGTGAAAATCTGTATCAAATGTCAAAAATGGCTCTGGGGCCGTCAATCTGTCCTGGTTCTCTTCCTGGACGAAGGTCCAGGAGCGTCATCAACAGGGGCACCACCAGGGGTACCGCCGTCTGAGCTCGAGTCCGAGCCATCACCGGTCTCCTCCGCCTCTGTCTCTGCCTCAGACTCATCATCCGGAACCGGAGCCCGTGAGCTGCTCCCGACATGACTGCATCCTCCTTTGGTGCGGGGATATGCCCTGCCGTCCCGAGTAGAAATGGGAGGTCCAGCTGGAGCGCCACCCACCAGAGGAATCTGGAAGGGAGGCTGAAAAAGCATGAAAGATGAATGCATCAGTATACCGTGAGCAGTGAATCAGTGCAGAATGTAGTGTATGAGTACAGTGTATGTATGCCATGAGCAGTCTATCAGTGCAGAATGCAGTGTATGAATACAGTGTATCGAATGCCGTGAGCAGTGAATCAGTGCAGAATACAGTGTATGAGTACAGTGTATGTATGCTGTGAGCAGTGAATCAGTGCAGGGTGCAGTGTGTAAGTATCATGTATCAGATGCCGTGAGCAGTTCATCAGATGTTGTGTTGTGCATCAGAGTATGTAAAGCAGTTTGTGTATGGTTTGAGACTGTGGTAAGAACATACCGGAATGCTGTAGAGGGCTAGGAGGTCGAAGGTCCGCTGTAGCATCCCCATTATGGAGGCATTCATCTCCAATGACTGCCGGGTGTACTCAGAAGACGCCTGCGAAAGTATCAGATGCATCAGTATTCTGTGGAATATCAAGTAAACTAAAATGAAATGACTGTACGAAAATGCAATAATACATACCGGAGGCAAGTCGGGGATACTGACAAACTCGTGATCAGCTGGCGGAGGGGCGAAGGGGATCTGATAGGTCGCCCCACCCTGCCCTCGGAAAGTCAATGAAGCGGGCAGAGCAGGCCAACCGGTCCCTCGCCCCGGCTGAACCCCACCCCTGCCACGGACTCGAGCCCTCCTCGGCGCTCCCCCTCCAGCTCTTGCTCCGGCCGCTGGCGCCGCTGGTCTCTCCCTCTCCGCTCGGCGGCCGCCACTCAGAGGTCGCATGATGAAGGCCCGGACGTACTCCGAGTAATCCCCCTCGCCTCTGTAGCCGTCCGCCTCCCAGCCAAGGGTGTAGTCCGCCATCTGATCGGCGGTGAATCTCTCGGTATCCTGCATGTGCTCAGGAGGGTGCACCGGGACTATCTGCTCAGGTAAGCCTAGGGTCTGGCGTAGGAAACGCTCGCCCAGGTACCAAGCTCGACAGACCGGGCCCTCGAGCAGAATCCGGTAGCGCGAGGTCTCGTCGGCGCCGGCAAACCGATCCCGCATCATCACTGGCAGTGGAGCCCACGGCTGCCAGGTGATCTGAAAATGAAATACAATTTGTTACCTACTGTTATTGAAACATGCAGTGGAGAGGCGAAACCTAAATGAACTGTAAGTAAAAACATACCTCGGCAGGGGTGATGGTGTCGAAGTAGCGGCGGAAGAAGCTGAATGTCTCCTGCGGCCTCCGGGTGCATCTCCCGTCAAAGCGACGTGAAAAAGGGACGACCAGAGGAGTCTCTGCGTCGGGTACAGGAGCGAGCCTAGGAAAGTAGGCATAAACCCACAACTGCAAGGTAAATACCAGTGCATTTTATCAGATAAAGCAGGGTATAGAATAAAAGCAGAAATAGCAGGGTCATGTTTTGTGTAGTGTATTGTGCAGAGTGTACAGTGTGAGCAGTGTACAGTCAGTGTAAGGCAGGGTATGTGTGTGCCGTGTGTACAATATACAGCAAGTATAAAGCAGACTACAGTGTGTGCAGTGTACAGAGTACAGAAAATATAGAACTGAAATGAAAAGTAGAGAAGAAATGTACCTCCCAAGCACGCCAGTAACCCCCAAGCAACTGTCCGCTGCCACGGGAGGCTGAGCTCATGTATCCGTAAAGGGTGGCCAGAGCGGCGCCACCTCAGTCGAAACGCAAGATGTCCCTGACGTCCACCAGTGCGCTGAGAAGGCAGAGAGGCACTGTGTTCGCCCGGTCGGCAAAGAGGGTCATCCCAAAAAGGAACATGAGGAAGCCGCGTGCGTATCTCTCCACGGCCTCTGGGGTCATCGGGGCTGCATCGACAAGGAGGGGCTGGACCTTGAACTGCACCTTGAACCAGGAGTATCGGACGAAGCCCGGACGCGCAAGAGGTGGTGCCGCGCCAAGCAAGTAGACCTGAGCCGCGGTCCACTCATCCATATCAATGTCAAAGGGGATCGGATTACCCCCTACCCTGATGCCGGTGAGCATCGAGAAGTCATAAGGGGTCATCGTCATGTCCCCGGTCGCCGACAAATGAAACGCATCGGTGGTGTCCCACCATCTCTCCACCAGGGCGGCAAGGAGAGGTCTGCATGTCGTAAGCTTGGAGAGTCCCCTGCAAAAGGCGCCAAAGCTGGCCTGGTCCACAATACGGCGAACTGCGTCGAGAAGCTCGGTGTACCACTTGCGAGCAACAGTGTTCCCATACCCGCGGATGGTATGGGAATCTCCCTGTTTCCAAACAAATAGTTGCGAAACAATATCAAATGTACAGTTTTGAAGAAACAGTCAAAATCAGTGCAAATTTGGCATGCGTGCATATTATCAGATTCAAACAGATACCGGGTGCCGGTGTGCTTACAGTGAACTACAACGTATGATGCGTCAGCGTGTTTGTGTGGTTTAGCGCAAATTTGGCATGCGTGCATATTATCAGATTCAAACAGATACCGGGTGCCGGTGTGCTTTTAGTGAACTACAACGTGTGATGCGTCAACGTGTTTGAGTGGTTCAGTGCAAATCTAGTATGCGTGCAAGTATATTCAGATTCAAACAGATAACGGGTGCCGGTGTGCTTTTAGTGAACTACAACGTGTGATGCGTCAGCGTGTTTGAGCGGCTCAGTGCAAATATGGCATGCGTGCAAGTATTTTCAGATTCAAACAGGTATTGGGTGTCAGTGTTTGCAGTGAAATACGGTGTGTGTCGTGGTTTGAGTGGTTCAAGGCTAGTGTAGTGTGTGCGCGTGTGAGTCTTAAACAAAAAAATCAGTTGCAAACGCGTTTGTAATCAACTACAATATACAGTATATCAGTGCATCGGAACTAAGCAATTAAAGAATGTAGCCAGTTATGGTAATCGGCAGTTAAACATTCTACATCGCGAAAAGTAAAGCAGAGAAAGAAAGTTACCTCAGAAGCGCCGGAGGATAGGTGAGAGGTAGGCTCGCGAAGCAGCAGCTCGGGGTCCAACGCCATGTCGAAGCTCCTGAACTGGCGTAATCCGTCGGGTGGTAGAACGTGGATCGCCGGCCGGTAGGTCGCCGGGTCGAAAGGGCGCTCGCTCAACGGGAGGAGTTCGACCTCGGGATCCATCTCGTGATCCGAGGGAGTCCCACCGCGTGGAAGGTCGTCGGCCATGTCAAGGGTGATGAGAAAATGGCCGGAAGATGAAAATCGGGTCGGAATACGAAGAGTCAACTCGAGAGTCAACCCCCGGGAGGGTGGAAAATGGCCGGAAAGGTTGGGATGGGAAAAGGGTATGGAAATGAAGAGGAAATCGAGGGGAACAAGTCCCAAAAAGGCGGAAATGGCAAAGGGAGCGCCGAAATGAAATTTCAATCGGTCGAAAATGTCCGAAACGCGATGAACTTCGCGAATCGGACGACGAAAATGGCGTGAGAATCCAAGGAAACGGAGAAAAGAGGAGAGAAAAAGGCTCTAGAGAGAGAGAGAGAGATGGTTTTCGGCGGAAGAGGAATAAGAAAATAGGGTTTAGAAACCCTATTTTAAAAGACCCGGGGTGAAAAGTCAAATCTGCCCCGACTCAGCAACTTTTTGCTTGTCGGCAACTTTTTGTGCCGGCCGGCATAATATTGTGCCGATGGAACTTTTCTTCAGCCGGTGGGTAGCCGGTGGCCTCCTAGCCCAGCCGGTGATGTTCCCACAGCCTTGTTTAGGCAATATGAGTGGTTGCTGGTCTTCATAGCCCAAGAAAGTGCAAGAAAGTGTATCTCCGACGCTCAACCGGCCTCCGTTTTGACCTCGAACCGTGTTTTCTGTGCGTGGCACTCAAATTCATGCAATGTTGTATCCTTTTGTATCCTTTTGCCATTTCCAAGATTCAAAAGTTGCCCCCGCGTGCGTTGCATGCATTCATCATATTGTACGGTGCGTTGCGTCGCGCCGTCATGTACATCCCTCATGCATTGTCATGCATTTTATTACAAGCGTTGTCATGCATTGTCATGCACCTCAATACATACATCGCCTCGCACATCATTCGTGTTGTCGTGCATCTCCTTGTTTTGCATTATCATGCATTTCAAAAAGAAGGAACGTGCGTTGTCGCACACTCAAGTTTACATTTTGTGTGGCATGCGTGTCACACTTGCATTGTTTTACATTTCGTGTGGCATGCGTGTCACACTCGCATTGTTTTACATTTTGTGTAGCATGCGCGTCACACTTGCATCGTCTTACGTTCCCTGTGTCATGTGTGTCACACTTACGTCATTTTATGTTCTTATGAGGCATGCGTGTCTCATTTGTTTCATTCGCATCGTTTGCATCATTTTCCATTCCGTGTGGCATGCGTGTCACACTTGCATCGTTTATCATTTGCATAGGCACGTGTGCCTCACTCATTTGCATAGGCACGTGTGCCTCTCCATTTTCATAGGCACGTGTGCCTCCCCATTATGAGGCATGCGTGTCTCATTTGTTTCATTCGCATCGTTTGCATCATTTTCCATTCCGTGTGGCATGCGTGTCACACTTGCATCGTTTATCATTTACATAGGCACGTGTGCCTCACTCATTTTCATAGGCACGTGTGCCTCCCCATTTTCATTGGCACGTGTGCCTCCTTATTTGCATAGGCACGTGTGCCTCGTTTGTATCGGCACGTGCGCCTCATTCCCATAGGCACGTGTGCCCCATTCCCATAGGCACGTGTGCCTCACTCATTTGCATAGGCACGTGTGCCTCCCCACTTGCATAGGCACGTGTGCCTCCCCATTTTCATAGGCACGTGTGCCTCGTTTGTATTGGCACGTGTGCCTCATTCCCATAGGCACGTGTGCCCCATTCCCATAGGCACGTGTGCCTCGCTCATTTTCATCGGCACGTGTGCCTCTTCACTTTTCATTGGCACGTGTGCCTCCTCATTTGCATCAGCATGCGTGCCTCATTTACATTGTCTTACATAGTTTCCTTTTTATATACACATTGCGTGCACGTGTGCATTGCTTTACTTACATGTGTTCAAGTTCCTTTTTATACACATTGCGTGCACGTGTGCATTGCTTTACTTACATGTGTTCAAGTTCCTTTATATACACATTGCGTGCACGTGTGCATTGCTTTACTTACATGTGTTCAAGTTCCTTTTTATACACATTGCGTGCACGTGTGCATTGCTTTACTTACATGTGTTCAAGTTTCTTTTTTATACACATTGCGTGCACGTGTGCATTGCTTTACTTATATGTGTTCAAGTTCCTTTATATACACATTGCGTGCACGTGTGCATTGCTTTACTGATATGTGTTCAAGTTTCTTTTTATACACATTGCGTGCACGTGTGCATTGCTTTACTTACATGTGTTCAAGTATCTTTTTTATACACATTGCGTGCACGTGTGCATTGCTTTACTTATATGTGTTCAAGTTCCCTTTTATACACATTGCGTGCATGCGTGCATTGCTTTACTTACATGTGTTCAAGTTCCTTTTTATACACATTGCGTGCACGCGTGCATTGCTTTACTCACATGTGTTCAATCCTACCATTTCTCTATACACATTGCATGCGTTGTCGCGCACTTTCGATTGCATTGTCACGCATGTTGCTAACGACATTGTACCTGTTAAGTTTGTTTTCTTTTCATGCACGATATTGTATGTACGGTTCATTTGAGGCCGGTGCAACCGGACGAGCCGCACAGGTATTGTATCCTCCGAGTGAGACGTATCGAGAATTGCGTAATTCTCTTACATCCTTTCTGCATTGTAGTGTAGTTTGGTGTATGCTAGCTTATAACTGTTGCATGTATGCTTCGTTACAGCTTTCTTTGCATGATCGTAAGTTATGCTCGGCTTCTTGCATTTTCAGTTGCATTTTGCCCCTGCCTTCGGGCGCATACCTTGTTTGTCTTGCATGTTTGTCCAAGTCTTCGGCCTTGTCAAAAATAGGTCGTCTCTAGGCTTTGACATTCACTCCCGTCATTGTTATGACTTTCGAGTTCTGTCAAAGAGGGGTAACTGTAGACACCCCATTTTTGACCGTCCTCAAGACTTGGACGTCACCGTTTGAACACTCGGTGATTATCCATGTTTGTGTTTGTTTGGAGTTCCCGGAGTTCTCGGCTACGCGCCTTGCTTCAGGATCTCTGAACTTGACTGTTTTGTGTTTGGTTTTGCACCAAACACTTGTGTTTTGCCTTGGAGGGGCAGGGAATGCCTTGTGAGGCATCCCCACACACCACCGGCACTAGCTAGAGGCCACCGGCTGCTTTTTGTTGCCACCGGCAATATATATTGCCGGCCGGCACTCTTTGTTGCCGGTCGGCACTCAATTTTGTCAAAATGACATTTTTGGCTAGCCGGTTACTGTTCATCTGCTTTTTCAGATATTTTGAGACAGTTGTTTGGCATTTGGTTCCCCTCCATACACGTGTATGGAGGGATGCCCTCCTTGGAAGCTTGTTGTATAAGCTTTACAACTTGGTTGCCTATAAGAGAAGGGTCTCTTCTCTTGGCTTAAAGGTTAGACATTTTTAGAGAGGGAATAACTCAGAGAGAGCTCTGGTTTTAGGTTAGGGTTTGTGTATCTATCCTATATCTCTCTCTCCCTTAAGCTTAGTGTGTGTGTTTTGTCTTACTATTGCACACAAGCACCTAGTGCTTCACCTTCCTTTGGCTACTGAGGTTCCAAGGGCTTGTTCTTGCTATTTTTGATTGGATTTAAGCTCAAGGAGGCAACAACATCAACATTTGTGAAGGTGGTCAACAAGGGTAAGAAACTAGCCTTTTATTCCCCATTTTTGCATCCTATTTCTACCTATCTTAGAGCTGTTTTTGTGTTTAGTGTATAACATAAAAAAGTTCTTTTTTTAAGCCCTCTTGATTGTTTATTAAGAGTGTTTTGTGGTTTGGGCGTGTTTGACCACCCTTAGGCCTTGAAAGGCCCTCATTTTGTGCTATGTTGTGCAAGTTTCGAGACTTTGGTGTTTGGGCCTCTTCACCACTGAAATCTTGAGGGATTTCAGTGGTGGAGATGGTGCCTTGAAGTCTCCAAAAGGGGAGGGCCACCCCCTCTCCTTGTTGTCCTTGAAAGGGACCATTTTTGGTCTCTTAAGGAGGTCTTTGTTCAAGTGTGTGTTGAGCATGCCATGGCTGTATTTTATGCCTATATTTCCATGTTATAACTTTGTATTAAGTTGGTTTTGGTACTCCATGCATGTTTAGTATAGTTGCCATGTAATGCCCCCTTGATCCCTTAATATGCCTTAGGTTGTTAGCCTTTGTTTGAGCATGTTTTAGGCTTAGACTTATGAATGTTTTGCGCTTATTTCGCCATGCTTTAGGTCTGTCCATAATTGTTTGGATCGATTTTGGCATGCTTAGTATAGCTCCTTTGCATTTGTGGCTTGCCGGGCTTGTATGCTTCAAGTATGTGAATGTGTAGCATGTATTGCTTGCATCATTTTGGTGGTTTAGAACCACCCAACATGTAATTTCAGTCCCTTTGGCATGCTCATATGCTTCCCTTAGTTGCTTCATTGTTGCCCCTTAAGCTTGTGTTGAATGCTCCATGTTTTGGTCCTTATGCGCGCTTTCATATTTGAGCCACTTAGATGCCATCTAAGTAGTCCTTTGGCCTTGTTTTAACATGCTAAAAATCTGTTTTTAGTTGTTTAATGCATGCCATGTAAATGTGCCTCAAAGCTTCATTACCTTGCCTCAAGTATTTGGGCCATTTGCATGCTAATGTTAGCTTCATGTGAGTTGGTTTGGCACCACATTCTAGCATGATTTTCAGAGTTAATGTTGTATGCTAATTGTCCATGATAGCCTCTTTTAAATGTGTTTTGAAGTTGCTAGTTTAATACTTAAAGCTTGGACCATCATATGTGCACATGTGCGTGTGTGTTTAGCCTCCATTCTTGAGCACTTTGGCCACTGATTTTAGGCCTAGTTGGAGTTGCCTAATTCATGTGTAAGACCATCATTTGCTCAGTTGTATGCTTACCTTACATGTTTGTACATTGTCCATGTTCATGCTTGTATGCTTGCATTGTTTGTTCACATGCTCATGTTGCATCCCTAGTTAACATGATTAGGTTGCAACGCATCTTGCATGCATGCCTTGTCCCTTGATTTGGTGATGGGGATTGGGTTCTTTGAGTGTTTAGTTTGCATTTCATTTGACATGAAAATTGCACACTTGATTCTTTGGGCCATCATGCATGAAAATGTGTGATTGGTGGCCCAAGAATCGAGGCACATCCTCCTTTGAGTCACAAACATGATAAGGAATGTGTTTGGTGCATACATAGCTTGAATAGCATTGCCATGCCAGGTTCTGTCCTCTGCTGCTGTGAGTTGCAGGTTCTGCAGGAATTTATTGCCGGCCGGCAGTATTCAGTGCCGACCGGCATTCAATGGATGGCCGGTGGATATATTTTGTGCCGATGGGCCACATCCTAGTGCCGGTGGTCATTTCCTCCAGCCGGTGGGATTCTCCAGTGTCCAGAGAGGCATCCTTGAGACTTTGGAAGTTTTCAGAGGAACAAAGCAGGGAAAACAGAGGCAGGCTAGGCATGGCAGTGCAATTCCGAGCGGAATCCGAGCACGCATGCATTGAGCCCTCGCCCCGAGGCGGTTTACTGTTTTTCTTAGATTAATTAATTCGTTAATTTAGTTAATTTGTAATATTTAATTAGCTTGTGTAGTTAATTAATTTGTATTATTTATTCGGTCCCTCCGTGTGAGGGCGTATTTGTAATAAGCGTGCGTGAGTGTGTGTATGTCTTCCAACCCCACGTCTTTCTTCCCTTTTATTTACCTGCTTATGATGGTAGACTAGGGCATATTTAAATCAGCATACTTCATGTTATGCATGCGTGCATCATTCATCAGTATTGCATGCACCGGGCTCGGTACATCATGCTAACTGCATTGTATTTCAATTCCAAATTGAATACGTGTTATCTGTCGCACTTCACATGCCATGTTTAGGATAGCCGAGCCTATTATAGCTGCATTTCGCCTGTGATGCATTAGCCACTTAACATGAACTAGGATCATGCATTGATTACTAACTAGTTTCTACTTTGGCATGGAGTACTAGGTAAGCTTTTATGCTTTAGCATACCGCATGCGTGTGAATGCTAACATGACAGCATGCTTACCATGTGGCTAGATGCTTATGTGATAAACTGTTTGAATGCCTGTGGGTGAAGGTTGGATTGTTTGAGTTGGAACGACTCATTGAAATCCGTGTTTTAGCCTACTTGTGAGTAGCAAATCCCAAAGCGTTTTCCAAAAAAGCGGATATGCAATGTTTTGTTCCAAATTTGGCGATCTAGTCTATACTCGTTTGTTGCGCGCATAACATAGTAATTCTAGCTAATTAATAGGAATAAGAACACATAACGTTTTCAAAATTGGATATCACGGTTAGTAGAGGCTGGTCTTCGGACCGGGCGAGAGGGGGTGCTCATAGCTGACCTTCCCCGATCGTACCCAAGCTCCCGAGCCAAGACAACTTTGGTGATGACGGACACGTGGCCTTCGGCACCGAGTCAGGGTTTCCTAAATTTCCCATTTTAAAAATATTTAGGTTGCGACTCTGTATCTGGCAAAGCAGTCCATATTTGGCACTACTTTTCAAAAAATCTGTTTTTTCTCAAAACGATTTGCCGGATTTGGACTCTTTGGTTCAGATTACGAACCGCAACAACAAAAGGGAATCCGAACTGTGGTGGAGCCCAAGGGCGCGTCTGCAACTTGGTCTTCAATCAATTGAATCGGTGGAGATCGAGATGCATGGTAGTCGATTGATGCAGTCCGCTTCCTTGCTTAACCAAGCAATCACGCTTTCCATTGAATCAATTTGTAATCTGCTTTGACTTGGACTTGGCTTCAATTTCTGATTCCATCCATTCAATTGAATCAATTTGTAAGGCACTCTCTCTTCCTTCTTCCTAAAACCCTTGTTTCGTCTCTCTCTCTCTCTCTCTCTCTCGGTATATATATATATATTTATATCCCCCTTCTCCCTTCTCTTCTCTGTTTTTCTCTTTTCTTCTCTCTATACATACATACGCCTTCTATATCTATCTACATTTTTGGTGTTTTTGTTCTCTGCCTTTTTCACTTTTTTTTTTTTTTGGTTTTGATTTTGATTTTGATTTTTTTGTGGATTGTTGTTTATTGAGTATGATGTGTATTTCGGTATCTATATTTTTGGGGCATTATAGTATGAGTATTGGATATTCCATTGGCTTCCATGTTTATAAATTCATTCAAAATAAAGGATGAATGTGGATTTAAGATAATATTAACCAGATCCATAGAAATTGGGGCATTATAGTGGTACATAAAACAGAAATTGTTCACAACAATTTGTTTCTTCCAAACGTTCTGTTTTTCTGTGTTTTAATTCCTCGCTTACTAATTTCTCAACAAGCTACCCCTCATTTTCATCAGCAGCCAATCTTTTCCTTTTTTTGGAGCTCTTTTCTGGAAAGGTGGATGCTTTGATTACAGTTATCAATTGTCTCTTGTAATATCTGTGGAGTTGTTACTATAAGTTTCATAGTGGGACACAACATTATTAGCTTGTAGCTGTTGCTGTGGATTCTCACAATTAAAGATTTGTTATCTAAAATTCACTAGAAAAACTATCTATCAGTTACTTGTTTTAGAATATGTGCATGGCAAAGCCAGGGTTGTGTAGGCTTCTTTCCTATACTTGACCAAAGGAGTTCTACTGCAGTCATAGGATTAGGTTTCTTTCTTGTACTTGACTGAAGTTGTTCTAATGCGGTTGTGGTCTTCTAGTAATCAAGGGACATGATAGTTTTTTTCGATTGCAATGGCAATAGGTCTCTGTGGTGTAAGTTTCTCATTCTATCACTCAAGTTCTTTGTTATGCATATTGTACTCGTATAATGCAGCATTCATTTTTCTCCCGATATAGAATATGTTGAGTTTGAGAAGGTCCAATCTGATTGCTCTATGTGGTGGATTGCTGCCAAGCTAGCAGATTTTCTGTTGATTTATTGTTTAAGTCAAACTTCACAACTTGAGTCTTATCATAAGGTACAACATCGTTAGCTTGCATGTTGAAGTGTGACTCTCTACATGTGTATAGACTTGTCTGCTTCTCTTGTCTCTCTCCATCTATTATCTATAACTCATATTACAGCTTTCTTCTATGTATTTGGTTTAGTGAGGTTGTCCAAGATTGGTGAATCTTTTGCTTATGCATGTGAAGGCCTCTCTTTTTTTCTACACATAAAATGTAATGAGAAAGCAGAATTGGTTCAAAAAAGATAAAGTCAAAGCATTATAATAAGGTAGACACTATGTGATCCCTTTATACGACCTTATTAGCAGAGTTGAAATCATTTGGAATGCATATTAAGATATCTCTTTTTTTGAATGGAGTACAAGACTCTTTTGGATGTTCGTTTCTTTTGGCTTAGGTGTTGAACAGATTTAGACTACTTTGTATACTTCTTCACTTATAATATTACTTATAATATTATTATTAATATGGAGCAAACTGTTCTTTTTCTGCTTTAAATGCCATAAAATCTTTCAAATATTTTGTTTGAAATGCTTCTTTTATAAATTTCACCCTTTTGTTGCTTGTGTTTATTCAATTTATTCTAACTTATCCACATGCTGCGGGTGGCATTATGTTTAACCAAAATAAATAGGTTCATCTTTTTTCAGACAATCTTTACCAAGGCAAGTATACAAACTACTTATAGTTAGTTGTCCACCTAAAATGTAATTATTCACTTATCAAAAGAAGAAGAAGTAATTAAAGATATTCAGATCATTGAAAGTCACCAGTCATGCGTTGCCTTTTAACAGCATTTTATTCTTTGTTGTCTCAACTTTACATACATAGCTGGTTTCTTTGACTACGTCACACTTTCTAATGCTGATTTCATTGATAATGTTGAATTGAAGTCTTTGTGCTGAATGGTCTATGGTTCATATACCACTTCCCACTAATAAAAGCATTAAACTATGGAACCATGGGGCCTTTGATTGATAAGAAATCAATGACATCCATCCATGGATGATCCATCTTCTTCTCTAATGCAGTTATAGTCTGATGCATTCTTAGAAACAAGTTGGGATCAAGATTCTGGAAAATATTTAGAATTTTTAACTGATATATTTAAGTGTATAAACTGGAAATTACCCTCTTGATGGTGGTTCATAGTTTTGTTGCTATGGCTGGCAAAGCTGGAGATGGACAAGTGCATGTGAGTCATCTCCAAGGCTTAAACTGTTTGAGAGCAGAGCATTTCTATTTGCTCCATTTACATCCCTTGTTCCATAAACCTGGGGGATGCGCAAATGTTTCTACTGAGACAACAAAACATCTTGCATTTTGATATAAGTTTGATGATGGAAATTAGGTTTTCTTCTTCTCTTTAAACTCTACATTTGAATCAGTGAGCAAATCATTTGCTAGTATCTCCCTAGAGTTCTTAGTAGATTCAGAAAATTTATCATCAGTTCTAGATTGATTTGCTGCAGCATTGCTATCACTCACATTACTTTTCTTTTTCCTTCCAACAGTTTGCTCAAAGGCAGAACAGTGACAAATTATAAGGTATACTTGTGAAAGCCTTCTTGCGAAAGAGCTAAAATAATTATTTCGATCTAGGAGAAGGAAGGAATCAAGCAATTTTGAGTTTACAAGGTATACTTTTGTTTTATTTGCCTAAAGTTTGTTGAACTTTTTTACAAGCAATTTCTAAAATACCATCTTAGTGTATTTGCTAATCATTTTGAGCATTGATGCATGTAACTAATTTTAGTAGTTTTTGTGGATGCAATTTGTTAGCAAGTGGAATATCATGACCCCATTCCGCCCCTAGTAGAATGGTGCTGTGATGGCCAGTAATCCGAGATTACCAAAGGCCAACTTACAAAAATTCACACAATCAAAGTATACATATGGGGCTTACATGTGCGGAAGCAAATAAATCTAAGTAGTCCACAAGAGCTATGCATAGATCAAATGAAATGTCGTACATCCTAACATGGTTTTTCAACTTGAATACAAATGAATTAAACTTAAACATTACATCTTGATCAAAAGGCTTCTCAAGCCGAAACATACAAAAGAAATGAACCAAAAACTAAGAAGCATAATCTTCAAGATGCTAGCAAAACATGAATCCAAAAACAACTTGCAATTAACATCTAGGCGTCACCGCCTTCTTGATCGTCACCTACATATATATAAAGGGGAGGGTGAGTTTGGATACTCAGTGAATGATATAAGTAATAAAGGTTTGAATGAATGATATCCGAGATCTTTATCAAAACAATACGTATCATAGCTTGTACAAAATCAAGAGATGAACCAAGTTCATCTATCAAAGTCTTTCAAAGCTTCAAGGGATGCTTACTAGTATCAACATAATACAAGAGATGACATTCCTGACAAAACAAGGAAATAATTGACCCGGAATCGATTAGACAAACCCACATGTACAAGACCGTCGGTGGCAAGGGAGATATCTCAAACAAGGGTACTAGTTGCATTATAGTCCCCTAGCACTAAGGACTTTCCAAGAATGTCATCAAAACAAACATAATACTTGATACAAAAACTAAAGGATAATCATTCATGCTAGATCAAATACTTTTCCAAAACGAAGCAAAGCTTTATCAAAACTTTATAACATAGCTTTATTAAAAATACCACTCACAATAGTTCTTCGGATGTAGGGATTAAGGCAAGAATCCAAGACCTACAATCATATAGCAAAGTCTACTGAACGCATTTCAAGAAAACAAGAAGGAATGCTTAAAGATGGTTTTGCAATGCATTCTTAAAACAAGCTTTACATGAGGGAAAAGATCCCGTCATTTCTTTCCAAAACCAAGTCAAGACGAAACAAAACATGTGCTGGGAGTCAAAACACTGTTTTTCTTCTAGGGAAAACATGCTGGGTACCAACCAGGTCTCGGAAGTGATGCACAGAGATGATCTAGGCTAAAATCACCTAGCTGGGTGAACCCGGGAGGTCTTGGCCGAGGTCCCACACCTCTTGGCCGAGGTGTGGTCTCCTAGGCCTAGGTGTTCGGCTACCTACCGAGATGTTACAAGGTGCCGGCAAGGGTGTACCAGGGTCGGCCTAGGTGTGTGGTGGTCAGCCTAGGTGTGCATGCAAGATAGGCCAAGGTGTAAGTGATCATGTAAGGTAGGCCAAGGTGAGATACGATGCTTGGCCTAGGTGTGAGATCTAGGCAAGAGTGGGTCTCAGTGACCACACTTAGGCAAATGAAGTCTGGGAATCTGGGTTTTCTCTTGAAGAACATGAAGAACATAAACATGAAGAACATGAAGAACAAGAATGCTAAAATCATAACTTCTTATTCAAAATCTGAGATTTCATGTTATGAGTTCAAAAACATGGACCTGGGTACCCATAGTTGAAGATTTCTTGAAAACAAACACAAAAATATGGAACTTGTTACAAACTTTCGGATTAAAACAAGGCTTTTCTTGAAGAACACAAAAACATCATTTTCTCTTTCTAAAACCAAACTTTAAATCAATGCATGGCTCATGAATCATGCTAGCTCATGCAATGTGATTAGATCAACATAAACAACAACAAGAGTGGATCAATAATCTAACCTCAAAACACGAATCTAACGACTCAAGGTGTGAAGATCAAGCTTGGAAATCTAGTTCTCTCTCCAAGAACTTCTTTCTCTTCTTCCTAGAGCTTCTCTCTCTACAAGGCTAGGATATGGAAAGTGATATGGGTTTCTCAGCTACAATCTGACTTAACCCTCTTCTGGGACACATGGCATCGCCAGATTGGATCTCCTTAAAAAGGTGCCAGAATAAAAAGACAAGAGTATGACAAAGTGTGTATGACAAGTAAGGTGGCATGGGCACTCTGACAAGGCAATGATCTCGATTAGGACATAGGCTTCGGCAAGTAAGGTCTCACTGATCTCGGCTAGGAAGGATGGCACTTGGCCTAGTTGTGCCACACCTCGGCCTAGATGTGCCACACCTCGGTCTAGGTCATATCAGTCCAGGAACAAGATCACTAGGTGTAAGGATCAAAGATCTAGGACGCCTAGATGATAACATCTCAGCCTAGATGATACACATTTCGGCCTAGGTGATGCACACCTCGTCCTAGATGATGACAGGGTGAAGGGGGAGGTCAACTAAAGTGGTTCCAAGATGGTCCTAGGTGTTGGCGTGCAATGGCCTAGGTGTAAAAGCTCAGAGGTATGACCTAGGTTTGAGATGACCTAGGCTTGAAACACCAAGCAAGGAACAAAGCATGCAAGCAACACTTAGGCAAATCACATAAGCACAAAACAAGACAGGAACCTTTACTTAGGCAAAACAAGTCAAAGTCTACAAATGCAAGCTTAACAAGACAAAATCATGCAAATGCACATGATCGTGACTAAGACAAGAATGAGGGTTATTACATGAAAAGTTCAAGATGGACAAAACATGGGTACATTTTTCAAGGTTTATTTCTAAACACAACCATAAATATGCTTTTAAATGTTAAGTGACTCATTTTGTTTGGATGGAATTAATAATAATTTAAAGTTTTCAGAGTATCGAATGAGTATGTGGATGGAGCGAGAAAATTTGTCAACATGGCTAAGGCAAATTCAGGGAGTACCGATATGATCATTTGCCCTTGTGGAAGTTGTCGAAACCTGTCACAACAACATTGTGATATTGTTTTTGAGCATTTGGTCATGGTAGGGATGGATCCTAAATATACGTCATGGGTTCTTCATAAGGAACGACTAAGTGAATCTGTGGAAGTTCAGGACAATGTCGAAATTTCTGAGACATATAGGCTGTTTAGAGATGTTTATGCACATGATGATTTTTCGCAACCTAGAAATGAAAGTAGAGAGAGGGAGTTCACACAAGCAATAGAAGATGCTGAAACTCCTTTATATCCAGGTTGTATAAAGTACACTAAGCTCTCAGCAATTGTCGCTTTATACAAGCATAAAGCTGTGCATGGGGCATCTGACAAGAGTTTTGATGAAAATTTGAGATTTTGTAATATTGCCCTCACCAAACCTGATAAGATTGGAATGGATGAATGGAAGGCATTTGTGAAAAATCGGCTTTCAAAAAGCTTCATTGTAAGTTTTTTTTTTCATAACAGTTTTATGTAGAAGTTCATTTCTTTTCATAACAATTAAGATAAATATTACAAATCCTTAAAAAATGTGGGCATTTCAAATGTTTACACTAAGGAAAAGAGTGAAAAATTCAAAGAGATGAGAGCAAAGCGAAAGGTGTTATACACGATGAGTAGAAAAGGCTATACACGACTAGAGGAAGACATGGTAAGTTTGGCAATATAGACGACATTTATTTCGAAAGCATTTTGATTTTGTTGCTTCTAATTTTGTATTATGTTTAATTTGCTTTTGTTTTTGTTTTGTTTTTTTTTTGTTTTTTTGTTTTCCCAGAAAAATCAAAGCCAAGACCCAGATTCCATATCTAGAGTGGATGTTTGGATCAAAGGACATACAAGATAGAAGGGGAAACCTATCAATGAAGTGCTTTAGGAAGCAGTGGTATGAATTAGCTTAATATGTTATTAAAGATTGTGATTTCATTAAATTCAATTGAAAGATTGTTGGCTGTTACTTTACAATTGCTTTACAATTGAAAGATTGCTATCAAAGGACATGCAATCTGATGCAATTGCTCTTGTACCTGCTTTTGTAGTTAGCAGACTTGGGTTCCTTATCATAAATGTTATATATTGCAGAATAAGGTTCAAGAGCTTCACAAGCCTTCTTCAGAAGAAGGGTCAATGTCTATCAAAGATGATGCAATTGTTCAAGCGTTTGGTCCAGAACGACGTGGTACTATAAGAGGGCTTGGATTTGGAGCATTGCCATCGAAAGTTGATGCACAAGCATACCAAAATCAAAATATGAGACAACTAAATCAAAAATTGCTGCTCTTAGAACAAGAACTCCGGGAGATGAAAGTTGAAATGTTAAAAGGAAAAAGGCAAAATGAGGTTAAAAAAAAAATGAGCAATGGGACAATATATGTTATATATATATATTGATGTTTCATAGCTATTCCTAAAAAATTTTCAATTAAAACTTGTAGGAACCAAGCGAAGATGCAACGGGCAAGAAAAATTCTCATGGAGAAACCCAGGTAGTTTTTTCTAATTCTCTGTCTTGTTTCTAATTTTATGAAGAGAACTACACAGTCCATAGACTTCTTATTTAAATTTAGGATTAATTACTAGCAGCATATGCATGAATGGGAAATCATTGTCCAATGTCCATGTTGAATTTTTCACTTCAACTCAAAAGATTAGAACCACCAAAATTCATGATGACTAATTTGTGAGTTTTTTTGGATTATTTATATGGGAAAAGATTAAGAGCTCACTTACTTTCAACTTGTGAAAATCCACTATTTCTTATTTTTACAGCACTGGGTGAACAAATTTGTCTTCCTATAAAATTTAACTATTTTTGACTTTGATGTTTCCCATCTTAGATATAAGGATATTTCACAAAGTTTGTAAAAATAAAAAAAAAATTGATTAATACTTGTAGGAGCCAAGCAAAAGGGCAAATGGACACTCATATGGAGAAACCTAGGTAAACTTGCACATTTCTCATGCTTGTGCTTTTGCTTGCTTGCTTTTCTACTCAAGTTTGTCATTTTGCATATGGATTACATTAAGAGTCTAAATTTAAGTAACAAATGCTTCTTTCCATTGTATTACAATTTTTTTAGGGTGAGGAAAACGGTAGAGGTGAACATAGGGTGCATGGAGGTGGTGAACGTAGGATGCACTCACAACAAAATATTTGGGTAAATTTTTTATGGCATTATTAATTTATTCATTTGCATTTTTCTCGTGCTTCTGCTTTTGTTTGCTTACTTGCTTTTCTACTCGAGCTTTTGTCAAATTTTCATATACATCCTACATCGTCTACTAAATTTGGGTAAACAAAAATAACTTGATATTGTATTACAATTTTTTTAAGGTGACGAAAATAGTGAAGACAATGAATATATTTGGGTAAATTTTATATGACATTAATAATAACTTTAATTTTATCTTCAGTTTATTAGTTTATCTTATGTATTGCTTTCATGATAGTTGCATGATGCAAATGAAACTGGAAATGGTGGATCCTTGGAGAATGCCAAATGCAAATTATTGAATTGGGATGGAACAAAGGTGGTGGTTGTGGAAGGCACAATTGCATCAATAGACTCTAAAGCATTGGTACATCACGTGCCTCTTGGCCCTAGGTGTTGGAAAGTATGGGTTAACCATGTCATAGTCAATGCGCCATTATTTCGCCCTAATCGTGAGATGTTTGTGCTTGAGGACGCTATTGGAAGCACTGTTGCTTGGCCAACCCATTTCATTAGCTTTGACTTTGAGTAAAACTAACATCTATGGATAGTTTTTGAGGACTTTGATGCATATATTTCTATAATTTTTGAATAGTTTTGGGTAATGTTTACAAAGTTATATATGTACAGTTTTGGATGATTTATAACTTTTTGGATAATTTAGAACTTAAGGATAGTCCTTTTGGATGTTTTTGAACTTGTGATTAGGTTTTGGATGTTTGGAATGTATATATTGACAATTTTTTAATGTTTATAATTTATAGATATAGTTTATTTTTTATGGTTGAAATAATATTTTGGTGGTTGATTGATATTTTGTGAAGCTTGTTTGTAATATTAGATTGTACAAAATAGGTCAAATATAGAATCTGCTGAATTTTATAAAAAAAAAATGCACATTCTACGGCAAGCAAATTAGGTCATTATATGAAATATTTCACAACATTCCATGTACGCCGTGGTATGTTCTACTTATCTACGGCAGGCTAAGCAAGTCGTTGTATTATATATTTTACGGCATGCAATTAGTGTCGTTATTTGTCTCACCAATTAACGGCGTGCAAAAGTAGTCGTGGAAAAAATAACAATGACGCACAAAATCTGCCGTTAAATAGTTTTTAACGGCGTACTATAGCATGTCGTAGAAAAAGTAACAACGACGGACAAAATCTGTCATTAAATAGTTTTTAACGGCGTACGAAGCATGTCGTTGAAAGTGAATGACTTTCCATGATTGGTCATAATATGACACGCGCTGCACGTTGTAGAAGGATTTTTACGGTGTGCATTGCGTGCCATAAAAACCCTTTTTTGTTGTAGTGATAAAAATTTCTTCCTTACATTGTTTGATTTGCAGCCCAAGAAAATAATTTAGCTCTCCCATCATGCTCATCTCAAACTCACCTTACATACACTTAGCAAATTCCTTACACAAGATTTCATTAGTAGCACCAAATATAATGTCATCCACATATATTTGCACAATAAGTAAATCATTATTTTTAGTTTTAACAAAAAGTGTGTATCAATCGTTCCTCTAGAAAAATTATTTTCAATAAAAAATTTACTTAATCGTTCATACCATGTACGAGGTGCTTGTTTCAAACCATATAAAGCTTTTGATAGTTTAAAAACATGATTTGGAAAAGCATAATCTTCAAAACCTGAGGGTTTTTTAACATAAACTTCCTCATTTATAAAACCATTAAGAAATGCACTTTTTACATCCATTTGATAAAGTTTAAAATCTCTAAAACATGCAAATGCAAGTAACATACGAATGGCTTCTAATCTAGCAACCGGAGCAAAGGTTTCATCGAAATCAATACCTTCTTCTTGATTGTATCCTTGTGCAACAAGGCTAGCCTTGTTTCTTATAATTGTGCCGGATTCATCAAGCTTGTTTCGAAAGATCCATTTGGTCCTGATAATGGTATGATCTTTAGGTTTTGGCACAAGTTCCCACACTTTATTTCTCTCAAATTGGTTAAGCTCTTCATGCATATCATCCAATATTCATCGAATTTGGCTTTTTGAAAATTTTTAGGCTCAATCTATGAGAGAAAAACCAAGTTACTACAAATGTTTCTAAGTGAAAAGCAAGTTTCAATACCTTTTGTAGGGTCACCTAGGATTAAATCCTTAGGGTGATTATGAACAAACTTCCATTCTCTTGGCAAATCATCATTGTTTCCTCCTTCTTCTTGAGGTGGGAGAATAGGTTGTTCAATCTCTTTGTTCAACTTACATGGTTGGTTCTCTTCTTTGTAGATACTTGAATCTTTCACATTTGGTTCCAAATCTATATTATCAATAACAAGTTGCTTTTGAGCAGAGATGTTAGTTTCATCAAATGTCACATGTATAGATTCTTTCACAACAAGAGTTCTTTTATTAAAAACACGATAAGCTTTGCTAGTTAAGGAATAGCCAAGAAAAATTGCTTCATCAGATTTTGAATCAAATTTACTTAAGTTATCCTTACCATTATTATGCACAAAACATTTACAACCAAAAACATGCAAGTGACTAATGTTGGGCTTTCTATCATGCCAAAGTTCATAAGGAGTCTTTTTGAGAATAGGTCTAATTAATGCACAATTTAAAATATAGCATGCGGTGTGAACAGCTTCGGACCAAAAATATTTAGGAAGATTATTTTCGCAAAGCATTGGTCTACTTATCTCTTATAGAGTTTTATTCTTTCTTTCTACTACACCATTTTGTTGAGGGGTTCTAGGTGCTGAAAAATTATGTCCAATACCATGCTCATCACAAAACAATTCAAATTTCTCATTTTTAAGTTCTCTACCATGGTCGGTTCGAATATTAGTAATAAGAAAGCCTTTTTCATTTTGAATTCTACGACAGAGTTTTGTGAAAAAAGAAAAGGTTTCATCTTTATGTGCTAAAAACATAACCCATGTAAATCTCGAATAATCATCAACAATAACAAGACAATAATGTTTACCACCTAGACTAGATGTCCTTGAGGGACCAAATAAATCCATATGTAATAGTTGTAAAGGTCTAGTTATGGAAATGTGAGATTTTGATTTAAACAATGTTTTAGTTTGTTTTCCTTGTTGACAAGCACTACAAAGATGATCTTTTTCAAATTTAATTTTTGGAAGTCCAATGACCAAATCCTTTCTCAAAAGTTTAGCAATTAAATCCATATGAGCATGACCAAGTCTTTTATGCCATAACCAACTATTTTCATTATTAACATATAGATATTTAACATCACTAGCATAGACATCATTGAGATGAAAAACATAAACATTATCGTGACGATTACCAACGAATAAAGCTTTATAATTATTTGTGCTTTCAATTGTGCAATGTGATTTATCAAAAATAACTCGATTACCTTTATCACATAATTGACTAATACTAAGTAGATTATGCTTAAGTCCATCAACAAGTAAAACATTTTCAATAGAAGGGTTAGGAGAAATATCGATGCTACCAATACCGATGATTTTTTCTTTTTTGTTGTCTCCAAAAGTAACAAAGCCTCCATCTTTGGTTGATAGTGTAGTAAAGAAGGATTTATTTCCGGTCATGTGTCTAGAACATCCACTATCAAGGTACCACTTCCCTTCTTTATCTTTGGACTTAAAGCAAACCTACAAGATGACAATCAGGTGTTGGTTTTTGGTATCCATAGTTTCTTGGGTTCTTCTTGGTTAGTTTTGTTAGATCCCTTAACAATCCAAATCTTTTTAATTCCCATGTTTATATTATTTTTGAATGGACAAGAAGATATATAATGGCCTTTCTTTCTATAATAATAACAAGTAATATAAGGGTGAGTCATGAGAGGTGCCTTTTCAAAAATTGTATTGAGATTCTTTTGTTTTTTAATAGGGTCATATCCAATGCCCGCCTTATCGAAAACACATCTTTGATTTCCAAGAGGCATGTTAAGATTATCTCTACATTTTACAAAATTTTTAAGTGTTTTTGTTAAATCATCAACATTGTTTTGTAAAACAATTTTCTCATTAGAGATAGTGTCAAAATCATTTTTCAAAACAATTTTTTCTTTTTTTAATTCTTCTACATTAATAGATAAAGATATCAACATTGTTTTGTAAAACAATTTTCTCATTAGAGATGGTGTCAAAATCATTTTTCAAAACAATTTTTTCTTTTTTTAATTCTTCTACATTAATAGATAAAGATGCAACAGATTTCTTCTACACATTATTTTTGGCACAAACTTTTCTAAATTCATTTTATAGTTCATGGAATGCACTTTCAAGTTCTTCATAAAGAGTAGTTACCTCATCTTGAGTAGAGTCTTCATCTTCAAGAGCCATGAGACACAAGTTGGCTACTTCATTTTCAATTTTATCACTTGAGCTTTCATCTTCACTTTCTCTCCAAGTTGCTACCATGGCCTTCTTGTTTCTTTGTAGTCTTTTCCATGATTTTTTAATTTTGGACAATCCATCTTCATATATCCAGGATTTTTGCACTCATAGCAAATAATAAGTTCTTTCTTGTTATCTTTGTTGTACTCTTTCTTGAAAGGTCTTCTTCCTCCATAATTATTTTTCTTGAAGTGCTTTTTGAGATTTCTACTAAACATGGCATAGCTTTTATCCTCACTGGAGTTTTCATGTTCTTCTTCATTTGATGAGGCTTTGAATGCAATTCCACTTTTCTTTTTGTTTTTAGCATTCTCATGTCCTTTCAGGATGATCTCATGAGTCATAAGGAAATCCATAAGCTCATCCAATCCAAGTGTAGAGAGATTTTTGGCTTCTATAATGGCGGTGACCTTTCCTTCCCAATTCTTTGGTAAACACTTAAGAATTTTTCTCACCAACTCACTGTTAGTATAAATTTTGCTAAGAGATTTCAAAGAGTTTACAATTTTAGTAAATCTAGTAAACATGCTTGAAATAGATTCATCAGAGTTCATTTTAAACAATTCATAACTATGAACAAGCATATCAATACGAGATTCTTTCACTTGGTTTGTACCTTCATACGTTACCTCAAGTTTGTCCCAAATTTCTTTTGCCGAATCACAACTTGAAATTCTATTATACTCCTTAGAGTCTAATCCACAAACAAGAGTGAGTTTGGCTTTAGTATTGGCTTGCAATAATTTATGATCCCTCTCATCACATTCATCTTCAGTTTTAGGTACACTAATATTGTTTACTAATTTGGTAGGAATTTTTGGACCTTTGGTGACAATAATCCACATGGCATAATCAGTGGCTTGTAGGTATAGAGTCATCTTATCCTTCCAATGACTATAGTTGTTTCCATCAAACAATGGTGGCGTATTTGTGTCTTGTCCTTCAGCTAAGGTTGCCATGGATCGAAACTTCCAGATGGTTAAATCTAAAACAAGAGTCTAGGCTCTAATACCAATTGTTACCCAAAAGAGAACCTAAAAGGAGGAGGGGGGGTGAATTAGGTTTTTACAAATAAAAATAATAATACCCTAATAAAAATTATGACTAGCACAATAAATAAATATAGTTAATGAAATAAAAATAATTTAAAACACGTGCTCTAACAACTATGTCAATTAATGATTTTAGCACAATAAAAATATAAAATATAGCTATGGCAATTGAAATAAAATAAAGAGATAAGAGAGAGAGAAAGAGACAAACAAATTTATAGTGGTTTGGCTTCAACTCGGCCTGCGTCCATTCCTCAAGCTTCACTATAGATTTTTCATTATTCTCTAGCTTCACAGGGCACTAGCAAGCTCTTCATATATGGAGCAATCCTTCACGGATTTTATACAGACTTTCTAAGTCAAAAAAAAAAAAAAAACACTAAGAGTACTACACTCGTACAGGATTGAAAAAAATGTGTTTTTGCTTTCACAGAAAGTTACAAGAATTATCTCTCAAAGATAGATATAAAAATGAAACTCTGATTTTTCTGTAATCCTCACACAGGAAAGATGGGCATAAAGCTATACGACTTAATGTATAATTTATGAGAGAGGATGTAAATAAAAATTGAAGAACACTTCTCAGAATTTTTTTAGAGAATAGATGAGAGTGATTTTAGATCAAAGAATATTTTCTAGTTTCTGTAACTTGTTTGTAGTTGCTGTCACTTGTTCACATCAGAGGTTTTGGTATATGTAATGAAACTTATAGCCGTTTACAGCCGTTGTATTCATTTGAATATCTTCCACTCCATCATTACTAATTTAAATATCTTCCACTTGAACCTTTTGGCCTGCTGCTGTGCTGGGTTGTTTGAACCTCTGGTTTGGGCATTATTTTTGGGTTGAAATGAACTCCTGATTTAAGCAAATATTAAATACATTCAAACAATATTTAGGATAAAAGTTTAGGTGAGAAATAATGGGACAAAATAAATTTCGATTCTATTTTTCTCTTTCAAATAAATTAAAACATAATTTAAATAAATCATCAAAATAAATTTTGGATTCTATTAAAACATAATTAAATAAATCAACAAAATAAATTTTGGATTCTATTTTTCTTTTTCAAATAAATTAAAATATAATTAAATAAATCATCAAAATAAATTTTGGATTCTATTTTTCTCTTTCAAATAAATTAAAACATAATTAAATAAATCATCAAAATAAATAAGTCTAAGAGACTCGACCCACACCCGCGCCCGGTCAGACGAACGGCGGCATGAGCGCGCGTGTGGTGGTTTGAGCCAAAGGTCACTTTGTCCATAACTCCTCCCTTCTACAAACTTGGGGTGCCCTTTGGGGCCCAACCCAAGTGTTGCCACCTAGAACTTATATACACACATAAGTTCTCTTAAGTTTTCAATGTGGGACTACCATTACAAAGAAACCCACATTTACTTCTTTAATAGTTCATTCTACGAACCCAAAAACGATGTTAACTTTTTATTTACTCATAAATGGTTTTGATGAATCGTCTTTACCATGTGACTTGCCATGCAGTAAGGAATATGTCACCTCTTTGGATCCACTCTAAAAGATGTGTGGGACCTACTCAAATTTGGGCTCAAAGTTGGCTCAAAATAAGCTTATAAAAAACCATAAATTCCAACACTATCATGCAGGGAAAGCAAAGCATATCACTGGAACTAGGAGGCCAATTTGAGCTTAGTGGTGCACCTCTTGAAACTTTACATTGAACTTGTGCTGAGGTTAATTCACATCTTTATCAAGTTTGTCTGAAACTGTAATTTTAGCATATAGATGAAGACGTGGTTGATATATAATATGTTAGGAATTCTTCAATTATGATTTATGAGAAAATGAATGTATGTGATTCTCAAACCATATATCATGGTTTTAGTTTTTATGTGGTTCTGACGAAGGTGGGATTTGATCTTAAGTCTGTGTTATGCTGACCAAGAACTATTAGCTATGCTAGATGGTATCATGAATCACACATGATGTTATGGAAGACCAAACTTTTCATATTTTAGGATTACATGTGAGTTGAAGGAAGTCTAAGGAAGAACACATGCTTGAAGACATGTATAAAATCATAAGTTGTGGGGGGAATTTTAGGAAGATGTACTCATTATATATAAGTAAGATGTGATGAATTGTCCGAGCTTGGTGACTTGGACCAGGTTTATGGTATCCTCCAAATCAGAGCTAGTTGTTTGTGATATAGATTAGATTAGTTTCCTACCCAATTACCACCGGTTGACCATGGCTTATGACCTGTAGTATGTATGGCTGGCAAAGACTTGACTCGCTGATGCAATTGATTATTAGTCATGGATTTGAATCAGTTAGGACTAAAAATGAATTTAGATACCTCAAAATTTTTAAAATTATGTCACATCATCTATTAATATACTAATTGGTATACCAATTGGTGCATATAACATTATTCAATGTAATTTGACAAGAATTAATTGAATGGTAATACTGATGAGATATATTTACCTTTTTTTTTTGAACAGTGATGAGATATATTTACCTTGTATTGGAAAATTTGGCCAAACTTTTTCTAGTAGACTCTTGTTTGCTGAAAAAGACAACCTAATTTATTTTGCTTTATAAATTTTCTAAGGAGGAGACGAATAATTGAGTAAGGATAAAGTAAAACATCTTTTTTTTTTCTTGGATAATATTACCAAAATAACATGTTATTGTTTATATTAATTTCGACGGTATAAATTTTTTTTTCCTAAGAATATCATAATCAACATAGATTTTATTTAATAGATCTTAATAAAAAAAATTAAAATATTAATTTTATTAAAGATCGACATTTAGATCAAAACTTATATTATTTTAAAATTTAATATTTTGATAATAATAATACGTGCTATACTTTTAAAGTTTTATTATAAGGTGATTTGAACCAAATCTCTATATTTTTTTTCATCAAAGCGAACGATGAGCCGTCAGATCAAATGCTTCGGCCATTTTGGACGGTTTTGATCCCACCTCTCTTCCCGCGTCTCGTCCCCATTTCTACTAGACTCTGTCCATTGCACTTCCTTCATTCCTTCCTTCCTTCCAAAGGCTTATAACCACAACAAAAACCCTACAAATCTCTCTCTCTCTCTCTGTCTCTCCAAGCTCAAACCCCTTGAAACTAGGTTTGCCTCTATTTTTCTGCATGTATATATATGTACATATACGTGTAAATATGCATATTTATAGTTTATTATCATCCTGATGCGAATCAAATGTTTTTTTCTTTTTTGTTTTTATGTTTTCCTTGAGATGAGATTTGGGTTTAGGTTTGGGTTTTGGTTTTAAAACTAGAATCGCTTATCTAATGTTTATATTTTCACTTGATGAGAGAATGGGTTTTAACTGTTTGATGGCTATTGTTAGTGATACCAAAGGATCAGGACGTTGTTGATGCTAACAACATTGAAATGAATGGTGATGATGATTCTGATCATGAAATCAACGGTAGTAATTTACCCTGTAAGATATATATACTGAAGTTAATCATTGTGTTGTGATTCAACTTTCATTTTATTTTTTTTTTAAAATAAAAACCTCGCTTCATATAGGATATATATGAACATGTATGCCTATTATGTACGTATATGTGGATTTTATATACATGTGTATAAATACATCAAATGTTGTCCATCTAACAAATTCTCTTGATTTGTTTTTTTGGGTTATATGTAATGGCTGTTGGTGGGAGTAGGGTGCAAACCGCTGTTGGTGATTCACAAGAAGAGGCTTAAAATTGAACCAAACAGAAATTCAATTTATTGGAACAATTCTGAAACAAATACAGAGAGCACTCTTCTTTTACTTCTCTCCCACACATTTAACTCTCATAATACAATAGCTATTTATAGATAGCCTAGACAATGTAAAACCATAGTGTGAAAGCCTACAATTTATGCAGCCTTTGTAGACCTCCTATCTTCAACAATGGTGGCTGTCAAATATGGTAGGTGGTTGGCTGCCTACCATGGCTGCCTATCAAGCTTATTTTCAACATCCCCCCTTAAGCTTGATTCTCCATGCTGCTTCATTCCAAGCATTATCTTCATTCTGTTGAATAGATCATTTTTCAATGGCTTTGTGAAAATATCTGCAAACTAATCTTGGGATTTGCAAGGCAATAATTCCACCTCTTTATTTTTCACATGCTCTCGGATGAAATGATAGCGGGTGTCAATATGCTTACTTCTTTCATGATAAACTGGATTCTTTGCCAATGCAATTGCTGAGCGATTATCAACATAGATCTCAGTGGGTTTTTTCTTGTGGAAATCCCAAATGCTTCAGCATGTTCCGTAACCATATTGCATGACACACAGCTGAGTTAGCTGCAACATACTCAGCTTCGCAAGTCGATAATGTCACAATGGCTTGCTTCTTGGATGACCATGTGAAGCCTGTATCTCCCATAAAGAAAGTAAACCCCGTAGTACTTTTCCGTTCATCCAAGTCACGTCCCTAGTCGCTATCTGAGTATCCAACAAGACTGAAATTATCAATTGGTTTATTGAATAAACCATCATCGATTGTACCTTTGATGTAACGAAGAATCCTCTCTGCTGCATAAAGGTGTGACTGATCTGGTGTTTCCATATATCTGCTAATCAGACCTACTCCATAGAGTATGTCTGGCTTGGTGCAAGTAAGATAGCGAAGACTTCCAACTAGGCTCTTGAAATAAGTTGGATCCACATCACCTGCCTTCGTACCTTTTCTGAGCTCCACTCCACTGTCTACAGGAGTGTTCACTGGATTGCAATTTTCCATTCTATATCTCTTGAGAATTTCCTTGGCATAACCACTTTGGGAAATAAAAATTCCATCTTTTCTTTGTGCCACTTCAATGCCGAGAAAATGAGCCATCAATCCAATATCTGTCATTTCAAATTCTTGGACCATGCTTCTTTTAAAGTTTTTGAACATGGCTGGATTGTTTCCGGTGAAGATTAGATCATCAACATAAAGACAAGCAAGCAACATGCTTCCATCAACTTCCTTCTTCAAATATAGTGCGTGCTCATATGGACATTTTTCAAAACCATTGTCATGAAAATATTGATCAATTCTAGTATTCCATACACGCGGAGCTTGCTTCAATTCATAAAGTGCTTTCTTCAATTTGTACACTTTGTCTTCATGCCTATTCTGAACATACCCCGAAGGTTGTTCAATATAGATTTCTTCTTCGAGGAAACCATTAAGAAATGCAGATTTCACATCAAGTTGATAAATCTGCCACTTGTGTTGGGCAGCCAAAGAAATCATTAGCCTGATAGTCTCCAATCGGGCAACTGGAGCAAACACCTCTCCATAGTCAATTCCAGCTCTCTGCTTGTAACCTTTTGCTACTAACCTTGCCTTATAGCGTTGCACTTCGCCTTGTGCATTCCTCTTTGTCTTGTATACCCATTTCACTCCAATGGGTTTGTGCCCCTCTGGTAGACTGGTAAGCTTCCATGCGCCATTTTTCTCAATGGCGTGAATTTCTTCATCCATTGCTTTCTTCCATTTATTTTCTTGGATGGCTTATGAGAAGGTAAGTGGATCACTATCTGCGAGTAAGCAGAACAAATTCAGATCTGCTTCTTCTGTAGCTTCATATATCTCCTGCAAATTTCTCATTGGTCTTGGTTGTTTGAAAAAACTATCATCTGATGATGCTGATGCTGATGATGATGATGATGCAGCACTTCTGTGAGAGACTGGCGATCTAGGTGCAGGAATTCTATGTGGAGGAGTTTGTGGCTCATCTTGAACTTCTCTTGTGATTTCAACAGGAGCTTTTGATGTTTCATCTTCAAGAATGAGTTCTGCATCTTTGACAACTTCATCTTGATTCCAGTTCCAAGCTTCTTCTTCTTCAAATATCACATCTCGACTCATGATCACCTTTTTGGTAATGGGATTATACAACTTGTATCCCATTGTTCTATCTCCATATCCGACAAGGATACATTTTTCTCCCTTATCATCGGGCTTGGTTCTTCTTGCTTCTGGAATCTTGGTGTACGCAACACACCCAAATATTCTGAGATGGTTGACACTTGGCTTATGTGAACTCCAAGCATATTCTGGAGTCATAGAATGAAGACTCCTGGTTGGGTATCTATTTAGTAGATACACAGCACATGATACGGCTTCAGCCCAAAATTGCTTGGGCAGTCCCTTTCCTTTCAACATACTTCTTGCCATATCTAAGATTGTGCGATTCTTCCTTTCAGCAACACCATTCAGCTGTGGCGTATAGGATGGTGTTGTTTGATGCTTGATTCCCTGCTCTTTGCAATACTTCTCAAAAGCATCTGATGTATATTCTCCACCTTGATCTGATCGCAATGTCTTGATGTAGTAGCCGCTTTGCTTTTCTACAAAAGCTTTGAATTCTTTGAAGATGCTGAACACCTCCGACTTTCTTTTAAGAAAGTACACCCATGTCTTCCGGCTATAATCATCAATGAAGGTGAGAAAATATCTATTCTGTCCATTTGACATCGGCTTCAATGGACTACACACATCAGTGTGCACTAGCTCCAGCGGCTTTGTTGCTCTCCACTTCACTTCTTTGGCAAAGCTAGTTCTGTGATGCTTGCCAAGAATGCAGCTTTCACAAACTTCATTAGTATGAGTAATATGAGGGAGCCCTTTCACCATATTCTTACTTGACAACAGCTTCAAGCTTCCAAAGTTGAGATGTCCAAACCCCAAATGCCATAGCCAGTCTTTGTCTTTGATGATGGCATTTAAACACTTCGCAGCATCATGTTGGATGTTCAATGCAAACATCCGATTCTTGGAAATTCTCACCTGAGCGATCAAATTACCAGGATTGTCTTTGATGGTAAGATGACAATCTTTCATGCTGATGTCGTATCCTTTCTCTAGGAGTTGTCCCATACTCAAAATGTTGTTCTTCATGGCAGGAACATAATAAACATTGGAGATGTAATCATGATCTCCATTTTTTAGCTTGATCAGAATATTACCTCTTCCTTTCACTGGAGTTTTTGAAGAATCACCAATGAGACTTGTGCTTGTACAGTCTCACCAAGCTCAATGAACAGCTCTCTTTTACCACACATGTGATTACTGGCTCCCGAATCTAGATACCAAACATCGTTTTGGTTTTCAGTGTCTCCATGGTGAACAAACAGGACTGTAGGTCCAACTTTGTTTGTTTCTTGCTCGGCAAAATTTGCTTGCTCGCCGACTTCTATTGTTGCTCTACTTCGGCAGTCATTGCTGTAATGCCCGAACTTGTGGCACTGGTAACACTGAACATTACTTTTGTCAAAACCTGGTCGGTTGTTGTAACCACCTCCTCTACCGCTTGCTCTTCCTCTTGGAGCAAAGTGTGGTTGACTTCTTCCTCCTCTGGCTGGACTTCTTCCACCTCTTCCTCGAAACTAGAACTTCGGTTATGGTAACCACGACCTCTTCCTCGGCTTCTTTGTGATGTCCCCCCTTGCTCGTTTCTGTCATGTCTGAAAGACAGCTTTGATTGAAGTGCTTGCTCTAGAGAACTTGAGGAAGTCTTCTTGTTGATCCTTTGTTCATGAATCTCAAGTGTGCCCATCAACTCATCGGTGGTCATGGCACTGAGATCTTGGGACTCTTCTATTGCTATAACCACGTGCTTGAACTTGGAACTAAGTGATCGGAGAATCTTCTCTATCATTTGAAGAGATTCCATCTTCTCTCCATATCTTCTCATCTGATTAACAATGGTCAATATTCTGTTGAAGTACTCAGAAATTGACTCATTCTCATTCATGTGCAGCATCTCGAATTCGCCACGTAACACCTCTAGTCGAACTCTGATCGTCTTCTCAATTCCACGGTGTGAATTTCGAAGAATACTCCATGCCTCTTTAGAGGTTGTTACTGCTGAAATCTTCTCAAAACTTGATTCATCAATGCCTTGATAGAGTAGATACAAGGCCTTTTTATCTTTCCTCCTTGAATCTTTTAATGCCGTCTTCTGAGTATCATTTAAATTTCCTTCATCTTCGAGAGTAGCGGGCTCGTCATATCCTCGATCCACTAACTTCCACAAATCTTGTGAGGCTAGTAGGACTTGCATTTGAATACTCCAATTTTCATAGTTCTCCTTGCTGAGTTTTGGAAACTGGGGCTGAAAGAAATTGTTTGTGTTGGTCATTGGTTGTCTTTAAAAATCTGCAAATTTTTAGAATGGAATTTGCAAATTTTGATCGTACAAATATGTTCAGAATACTCCAAATAGTTGAAAAGCACTATTGGATCACCCGAAACAGACTCCAAATGGCTTAGATCAAGCCAAAACAAGTTGAACGGTTCAGATCTGCGGCTGCAGCTTAGCCGCGGCACACTGGATTAATCCTCCGTGCGCTAATGTTAGTGGCTGAATTAACGGCTCAGTCAAAGCAGTGTGGCTCAGCTTGGTTAGCGGCTTGACGGCTTGGTCAGCGGCGCTGGTCAACAGCTTGGCGGCTCGGCTCGGATGACGTCAGCAGATGACGTCAGACTCTAGTGCGCGGGCGTGTGGCGCGTGTTGCGCGTTGGATCACGCGTTGTCTACCTCTGGAGGCGCGTGTGGCACGTGTGGGCGTGTGGTGCGCTTGAGAACGGCATCAGGAGGCGCGTTGGCGCGTGCGGGTCTGTCCGATCTGTGTTTTTGACACGGTTTTCACGGTTGTGCTCGTCTCGTCGAGAGCTTCAATCTGATGTAATCAAAAATGGATTTCGACTACTTTGATTTTTGGGCAATTTTCGAAAAACACACTCTGTTCGGGCTCTGATACCACTGTTGGTGGGAGTGGGGTGCAAACCACTGTTGGTGATTCACAAGAAGAGGCTTAAAATTGAACCAAACAGAAATTCAATTTATTGGAACAATTCTGAAACAAATACAGAGAGCACTCTTCTTTTACTTCTCTCCCACACATTTAACTCTCATAATACAATAGCTATTTATAGATAGCCTAGACAATGTAAAACCATAGTGTGAAAGCCTACAATTTATGCAGCCTTTGTAGACCTCCTATCTTCAACAATGGTGGCTGTCAAACATGGTAGGTGGTTGGCTGCCTACCATGGCTGCCTATCAAGCTTATTTTCAACAATGGCATGGTATCTATCTTCATGTTTGGTTTGGTAGAAAGAAACGATTAGAACATTTAAAATGGAATTACTATTCAACAATTTTTTGAGAATGTTCATTCCATTGAAGGGTATATGAATAGTCATTATATTCATGTCCAAAATCATTCTAGCAAACTATATAAAAAACTACCTTAATCTTTAAGTAATGTGCATGTAGATATATGGCCTCAATGTTATGATTCAACTCTCATTGGCATCATATGTAATACATATATGCAACTATGCCCATTATGTCTCTTGTTATGGTAGGATTGTCTTTTGTTTCCCCTAATATCTGAGTTCAGATTTATGTGCATGTATGTATAGTCTAAATGTTTTGATTCAACTATCATTGACATCATAAATAATATGCATGTATGTATAATCTAAATGTTTTGATTCAACTATCATTGACATCATATATAATACATATAGACATCTATACCCATATGTCTCTTCTTTTGGGTGGGGTGTCTTTTTTTTTTTTTGGTAAAAGTGGGAGGGGTGTCTTTTGTTTCCATTTTGAATTTGAGTTACGGTTTGGAACTTAGATGTGACATCTGTTTCAATCATTTTGTTTGATGGTTCAGGGGGTTTTGAAAGAGACCATAGAGATGAATTTTCCATTGGTGGGAATGATTTGGATTATGAATTTGGTGGCAGCAATACCATATCAGGGTTAAGGGAGACTGAAATGAGTCTGTTAAATGATAAGAATGCTTTCAAAGAACAAGAAGCCCATAAAGCCATTGCAAAGCTTTTTTGTTGTGCAGCATTGCCACCAGAGACTGTTGAAGAATTCTATTATGTTAAATTTTTTTATAACTACCTTAATCCCAAATTTCGCGTTAGTGTTGATGATGTTGGCCATTATTTCTTGGAAACTTATTCGGAGGTGAAAGAAAAAGTTAAAAAAGTTCTGAGAAATTTGGATGGACAGATTAGCCTCTCAGTTGACATATTGAGGTATGAGAAGCGCTATGAATATCCACAAGATTATCTGTGTTTAACTGCCTATTTCATTGACAATAATTGGAAGTTGAAGAAGTGTTGGGATGGGTTTAGTGAGTTACCTCACAAAATCATACTGAAGTCTTTGAAAGATTGGGACATCGAGGAAAAGATATCCACAATTACTATGTTAAATGACAATATGTATCATGAAACATGGGAGATCGTTAAGGATCACATTCAAGGAAAGAGGGAACTCCAACTTAATGGTCGCCTATTCAAAGTGCGTTGTTGCGGTGACATTGTTAGTCGAATGGTGCAAGTTGCATATAAAGCTATAAATAATATTATTGACAATGTTCGCGAACTATGTTCCTTTGCAAAATCATTACCACTTTGGTACCTCACTAGTGCCCAGCTCAAGGATGCTTTGGAATTAGAGTCTGGAGGTGAGTTTTCCTCACAAGATGTGCGGGATAATTATGAAGTACCTTCTGCAGAAGAATGAGAGAAGGTTAGAAGTATATGTGAACTTGTGGATAGCATTTATGAGGTAACAGAGGCATTATTTGAATCAAAATATCCAACTGCTAATGCCTATCTTTATTATCTTCTGGAGCTTCAGGCAATACTGATTGAGAAGTCCACAAGCACCGATCGTTTCATTCAACGTGTCGCGAGGGTTTAGTCCCAAGGAGGTCATGAGTTCAATTCCCCTTATGGGAGTTGAATTAAGCGAGTGCAAGTACTTAGGTTCTTTGCCAAGGGTGGAGAGATTTTCTCCCATAAGTGCTAATCTAACAACTAACAACCAACATTTGCCGATAAAAAAAAGAAAAAAGAAAAGTGAGGAAAATGCTGAAAAAATTTGACAAGTATACGAAGGACATGTACTTGGTATTGGTGATCACTATGGTAATGGATCCTCTATTCAAGATGAAATATCTGGAGTTTTCTTCTTCAAAATTTGATGATAGTGACGGAATCCCAGGTGTTACAACTGTTTTGGAGGCCATTCGCAGCCTTTTTAACAACTACTCTATGTCATCAAATTTCCTGAAAGAGACAACATTTCGAGTGATTCAACTTCATCTTCTGAGTTAGAAGAAGAAGAGGACATAGAGGAGGATTCTTACAAAAATGTTGAGGAAGAACATTGTAGTTTGGACGATCGTTATAAACTTCTGTCAAATTACATTCAGTTAATCCAATCTACTCAAGCCCCCCAACCAGAGTCGGAACTAGATTGGTATTTGGAGGAACCTGTCTTGCCATGAACCCATGAGTTCAATGCATTGAGTTGGTGGAGAAATGCAAGTTCAAAGTATCCTACCCTATCGAGGATGGCTCGTGATCTTTTAGCAATTCCTGTATCTATTGCTAATTCGTATGAGGCCTTTTATACTGAACCAAGAGAAGCTGATGAGAGGATAATTTCCTCAGGCTCTGACATGATGAATGCCTTGATGTGTACAAGAAGCTGGTACCCATGGCCCTGAAAAATTTCATAGGTACAAAGTTGGTCCTCTTCTGTTTTTGCCATTCTCAAAATCATTTTGGTAATGGTTCCTTTCCTTCTTCTTCTGCTATATATTTTCTTTGTCCTAAAAACACATAAGCCGCACAGAGAACGTACAAAAAGGCAGCTTAAAGGAAAGTATCTAAAAGAGCTTTAAAAAAGCTTTACCTTTTTAAGATGAAAAAAACAAATAAACTAAAAACTTGTGAAGGGAAACCAAGTACCAAACCTTTTTGACGGACGATTGCTTGAACCTACGATTTCAAATTTTATACGCTAATCAGCTGTCTGTCGAATCAAATGAGGCTTTATGTGATTAGAAGAATTTTTTTATTTTTTATTTTTTATTTTTTAATTTTTTAATTTTTTTTTATGTATCCTTTTTTGCTGATAGACATCCTTGATATTACAGGTAAATCTTTTTGGCTAGTTACATTACAACTATCAGCAACCCATGATAGATTTTTGTCTGGATGGCATTGGGAATCAAGTTGATGGAGCTGTTGGAAGAGATAGAGACCATATATAAGGGTTTAAAAAATTCTAGCTTTGGGTTTCTCTATATATGCCTTGTTGTTTTGGACTTCAAACTAAAAATGTTAATATGGGTTTTTATCTACTCTTTTTGAGGTGTTGAAGCACATGAAGAACAGAAGGTTATGTTAGCTACTCATGAATGTGGTTTATGATGTTGGGTCCTTCTGCCATGTTTACTTTATTGCTTGCATGGGCATGCTCTCTCTCTCTCTCTCTCTCTCTCTCTTGCTTGCATGGGCATGCTCTCTCTCTCTCTCTCTCTCTCTCTCTCTCCTTAGAAAGGAGATTATTTACGAAATTGCTTATGTCCGGTCTCTGAGTTGTCCAGCTCTTTTCTTTTGGCTTATTACAGGCTATTGTTGGATAATTTAATTCTTTCATATAGACTATAGTGAATTCTTCTGTTAGGTCATATATTATAATATAATCAAATCATGTGATTACTACTGTCAAATCGATATAATTTACAAATTTATAATATGAAAGATTAGATCATTGCATGAAGACCGTTAAATATTAGGGATCTATTGAACACCATACTAATCAGTAATCGTGACACTATGTGAGAGTAAACTCTTATATAAATATGATAATTTAGGTTATCACCTGATTAATATTTTATTGATACCCAAAAACTTGATAAGGTGTTATTTAGTGACATTTTTTTTTTATTTATATTTAATCTACACATTTATTTAGAGATGAGATGATAGCCAAAAATAAGGGTAATGTTAGGGATATTAAATTTTTTATCAAATAAATTACTAAATGTCTCACATAGATGTAGAATCTACAATGAGACATTTGATAATTCATTTGATAGAAAATTTAGAATCTATAACATTATAATCACTTGAACTAGCTCTCTATGCTTTCATTTGAGATATAGATTGGCTTTTTGGTTATTTTAGTTTGGGGCTAAAAAGTCTCGTTTGGGACGGACTTTTTGATTTTTTTAGCTTTTGTGAGAGAAAAAATAAAATGATTATGGTTTAAACGGGACATTTTGTCTCATTAACTTTTTAGTCCATTTTATTTTTTTATGACTAAAATAGGCAAAAAAAACTCATGCCAAACATAGCCTATGCCATGTCATGCATGCCCGTCCGTTTGTTTGTTTGTTTATGAGTAAGCAATGGGGGTATTTGGTGGGGCTTTTTTGAGTCAATTTATGGTTTCTGACTTTTAAAAAGTTATTTTAGACTGTTTGGTTAAACTTATTTCAAACAGTTTCTTATTCTAACAACTTATTTTAAGTCAAAAAAGCTGATTCTGATAAGCTGCTCACCCCTTACTTCTGATTATCAGCTTCTGCTGTGGACATGTTAATTCACGGTTATACTCTTAGATTTTTTTATTTTTTATTTTTTTAAAAATAGAAAAAGAGCAAAATGGACTATAAAATATATATATATTTTTTTTATGAGAAATGTAAATAAATAGTGAATAATAAAAAATAAAAATTAATTGAAAAAACTACTTCACAGTTTATTTAACAAACACTACTCAACAATTTAAATCTATAATACAACAGTTATACGAAACAGATTAACAATTTTTGATTAAAATCATAATCTATAATCTATTAAGTTATAATTTATAATGTGTATTAACAGATACACCAAGACATCTCTGTTTATAATGATAATTATATGATTATTCCCGCGCAAAAATGCGAGGTCTGGAACTGCCTTCTTCGTGTTTCCAAACATGACCAAAATAGTACACCCCCCACATACCCACTTTTTTTTAGCCTTGGCTTTTTGCTACCCAAAGATCACAAAAAAAAATAAATCTCTCAGGCATATTATATTAGCAATAGAATCATAGAAACCCTAATCTGAAAGAGACTACGATCAGGTTCGCCTCTAACTTTTTCTCTCTTTCAGTTGTTCTGATTGTTCACTCTTGTTATAGGTATGAATGTATGTGCAAATTGTCTATCTATGAATCACCCTTCTCTCTCTCTCTCACAAGATAGATGATGTGTTTTCTAGTATGTGTATTCCTTTATAATATGTAGTTAGTTATATTTCCATATGCTACTATCTGCTTTCAAAAATCCAATAGTGAGAGTAAAATAATATATGGGCGGCAATTTCTGAAGGTAATATTGTATACATGTATAGAAATCTGTGATTGTTGACTCACCTACGGTATATACCTAGGAATGGATGTTTCTAATTTGAAGCATTCTTTTATAGGGAATTCATTTATGTGTGGATACAGCTTTTGAACTATGTTATATTTCAAGAAAGGCAAATGTTAACAAGTGCCTCTGAGATATTGTTTAATATTGTGAATAGTGTTTGTAAATGGTGAGAAGGGTAAAATTTGTTTTGAAATCAATGGTAAGTGTCTTGAAATTAGTGAAAGGTGCCTTGCGTTTGTTTTTCCTTTCTTTTGTCTTTTCTTTATGCTCAGACGCACTTGCTAGCAAGACCATTCAAGAAATGTAATAGGGTTCATATTTTTTCTAATCCCACTAAGGGATGGCAGGATTTAAGACCCACTTGGCACTTTGGGTTTTTCTCTCCTTTCTTTTGGGGGAGAAAGAAAGAAAAGAACGAAGAGAGGAAACACAAGGAATCAAATAGTGGTTAGATGGATGTATTTCAATGATACTTTTGTGATTAAATTTGGATGCCCAAAGTTGGATAATGTCACCAAAGGAGTGGGCCCCACCTTTCATGTATTGCATCTGTCGATTGGTGATTCATCATTTGGTTGTCAATGTTTTGTAACCACGTTTGGCAACAATAGCATTATTCATATTATAGTCCTAAAAGTAGGCATATAAATGGATATGTGGTTACATTACATGCCATTATTGTTTTTAGAATTTGCAAAAAATTAATGAAAACATGTGTAATACAGTTGACGTTTTTGTTAAAAACAAAATGGATGTAATGAGTGCTTGCAAATGCAGATCTACCAATGAATTTGTTGCAAACGTTAACCATTTTTTTATTCTATTGATGGTTCGATACTCGAGTAAATAAAGTGAGTTTATCTATAGTACCTATAATATGTAATTGTTCTAGTATTTTAGAGTCTGTCGTTGTGTATGAGAATAAATTAATATGACTCTTTTACATTGACGTGTTTAGGGTGTTTCATTGAATTCTAATGATTTTAATCATGAAACAATGACAGTAATGTCATTTCGTGGTTTGCAGATAACAGAATGAATCTCAATGAAGATTTGGTCAACGAAGAAAAAGCCCGCCTAGCTCTCACAAAGATTTTCTGCTCTGAAATGTCACCACCCAAGGCAGTTGAAGATAAAGATTTTAAGGAAATTGTACAAATGCTTGACCCTCAGCTTCACGTTAGTTTTGATTTTATTAGGCTTAGGTGCCTCAAATTTTTTAAGGAAGAGAGAGAGAAAATTAAAAGGACTATAAGGAATTTGGATGGGCAGATCAGCCTCTCTGTAGACATACTGAGTTCTGCAAAACCTGGCAAGAGTGGTTCTGATTATTTGTGCCTAACAGCTTATTTCATTGATGATAATTGGGAGATGCAAAAGTGGATTATTAATTTCACTTGTGTTGGGCATCAATCACAAGCTGCTCTGCATGAAGTCATTCTCAATTCCTTGAAAGAGTGGGGCATTGAGAAAAAGATATCCACAATCACTATGTCAAATAGCAGTATTTATGATGAAACTATTGAGATTGTTAAGGATCACATTCGCGGAAAGAAGGAGCTCCCACTTAATGGTCGACTATTTCGAGTGTGTTGCTGCAGTGACATTGTCAGTCTCATGGTGCAAGATGCAAATAAGGAGATAAGTAAAATTGTTGACAAGATTGGCAGTATGTATTCATTTAAGGAACCAGAGCCTTCATGGTATAACAAAAACAACCAGATAAAAGAGGCTTCACTACTACATTCTCGAGGTACATTTTCTTACGGATATAGGGATTCCAGGAATGATAAACCGTCGGCCAAGGAATTGAGGAAAGTCCGTAATATCAATAGATATATAGACGACATATATGGCATAGTGTTTCCATTATTTGGAATGGGGTATTCAACTGCTAGCATCTATCTCCATCATCTTCAAGAGCTTCGGGCATACTTCATTCGATGGTCCAGGTCAAATAATGTTTTAACTAATGTGAGTAAGAAATTGCTTCAGTCGCTTAGCAAGTATATGAACAATATGTACTTGGTACTGGCAATTGCTTCAGTGATGGATCCTCGCTTCAAGATGAAATACATAGAATTTTCTTCTTTGAAATTTAAGGGCGATTATAGCTACTCAAAGGTTTTGAAGGCCATGCACAAACTTTACAATGATTATGTGAAAATTGAGAATGATTCAAATGGCACTTTGAGTTTATTGCAAGAGTACAAATTGTTCCTCCGATCTTCTAGTTCTAGGCAGGTCAAGTCAGAATTGGATTTGTATTTGGAGGAACCTATCATAGGGTGGAGCCAGGATTTCAATGCATTGACTTGGTGGAAAGCTGCAAGCTCCAAGTATCCTACGCTCTCCAGGATTGCTCGTGATGTTTTGGTGATACCAATATCTGTTGCTACTTCTGACAAAGCTTTTTATACCCAAAAAAGAGAAGCTGATGAAGGCATGATTTCCTTGGGGCCGGACTTGATGGCTGCCGTGATGTTTTTTCGAAGCTGGTTTGTGAAGCACAAGGTTTTAGGGAACCAAAATTTGCACAAAAATGAAAATGATACGAAATCAGTGGTGACAAAGCTTGTTATACCCAAAAAAGAAGAAGCACAATTTCCTTGGGGCCAGACTTGATGAGTGCAGTGATGTTTTTTCGAAGCTGGTTTGCGAATCACAAAGACGTTTTAGGGAACCAAAATTCTTTGCCCATAGGGAGCGAAAATGTTTCACTGATGAGTAATTTAGTGATGGTCCCTTCCTTGTTTGTTAGGCTACATATACTATCATGAGCCCTTTTGGTTCTGTTTTTGCTGTGTTTTTTGTTTTCATTTTCTAGACATTAACTTTTTTGACTAGTTGTTACCAAAAACTGTTCTCAAGGGTAAAAAAATTCTGAATACAAACCACTTTCTAGAAAACATTAGAAGTTGTATGCGAATTTACGAAAACTACTTTTGCACAAGAATGAAAACAGTGGATGTCTTCAAATATTTTATTGTTTTTGTTTAAGAAAACTTGAAAATTGAAAACAAAGATAACAAAAACAAAATCAAACAAGACCTTGTTTTCCTCTCTTTTTTGTTTTTGTTTGTTTGTTTGTTGTGTGTGGGCTTCATTTTTTTTTTTAGAGGGATGGTTGATGTCTTGAAACAGGTGAAACTTTTTTGCTACCTGCTGCTGTGATGTCATGAAGCTTGTGATTCCTTTTCTTTAGGCTGGCATTGGGAATCAACTTGGCTGAGGCAATTCTATTTGGTGGCATTTATTTTGGTTACTGTAGTCAAGTATCAAGGAGTTTTGTTTTTTTTGGTTAGATTTAATGACTATATTTGAACAGGGCTTTTGTAAATAACTGTTTCTGTTTTCTGGTGCTGAACTTGTATGAACTGTTGGCAGTATTATTGCTTACTCTTGTTTGTCACTACTCCTTTTGACTATCGTAGTATTTCTCTTTGTTGCTGCATGATTATTAGCCTTAATTGATTATCATTTTATTTTTATTTTAAATTTAAATTTTGAAGTTAAAATCTATTTTTTTAAAGTGACCTATTTGTAAGCAAATTTCTCCAACTACGATTTCCTCTTCTTTTTATAAATATCATTAATTCATAAAAAATTTAAGTATGACAAATTGTTATTGTAGAACAGAAGGTAACATAGTATTTTTTTTTTTTTTAAATATGTTTTTGACATAAAAATAAATAATAAAAAAATTTAAATGTTCGTTTGTTAATAATTAAATAATAATAAATTAAAATTTTAATAGTACATTATATATTTCTCAATATACTTTTTATATATTTAAATATATTTTTATATAGTATTAAAAACTGAACAGCTCACACTCTCGTGATCTTTAACTATCTAAACGGTTCATCATACTCACTTACAAAGTAATCACAACTGTAATATCATCGCTCTCATTAGCCAAGTGAATGGGGTTTGTTTGGGATGTATTAAATTAATATATTTTTGATTTTTTATGAAAAGATTTATAATGTAATAAAAAGATAATACGACTTAAATAAAAAGTGATGTAATCCAAATAAAATAAAATGAGCCAAAGTAAATCATGTTAAACAAGGCCGTCCTAATTTTCCCGTGCAAATCATTCCCCCAATATGACTCCTAATTCCCAAAGCACCTAACAACGAGCCCTGATTCTCTCTCTCTCTCTCTCTCTCAAGCAAGCGTTACGAACCAATCACTTTGAAATCAGGTTTGGTTGTTGCTTTGCTAGCCATTATAGATTAATTTCTATCAAATGCCTGTTTAGTTGAGATTTTGCTTTGTTCTATGTTTGAATTTTTAATAGCTAGGCCTCAAATCTTTTTATTTCAATTTTGTATTTAGGTCATCACTTTATATTATGTGTGTTGAATATTGTTGTTTTTGGTTAGATACAATGCAGAACCGAGAAATTGATGATACTGCTTGTATGAAAAATAGGAAAAATTACTTTGGTAATGAAATCAATGGAGTTGATGGTGTTGTTAACGGTAATTTCTTCTCAAAACTAATTGTTTACAGTTTTTTTTTTTGGAAATGTTATACAATATATAAGTTGCAATTTTTAGTTCAATGCCTCCATGAAAATTGTTTAGAAAAAGGTTTGGATACTTTTGAGAGAGCATCACAGTGACTCAATTTTTTCTCTCATTAATGAGTTGGATACTTTGAATGGCCAAACAAAACCTATTGTTTGCCCCAATACACTCATAGTCATTGGATCTTGTGAGTATCTCGAAGCATTACCAGCAGCTGTGAGTGTTTTGGAACATAGTGATTTGGAGACAGAGGATCTCCTGCCCCTTTACTGTTACTTTGGCTTGATGCTTCTACATAACTATCTCAACATATTGGTTGCATTCATTAGGTAAGAAGCAGGATAATGAAATTGATGATGCTGATGGTGTCTAAAGGAATGATAATGATAATCATTATGATTGGGATTTGGATGCTTCTGATGATGAAGATGATGATGGTGATGGTGATTCTGTATCAGACACTAAAATCAATATCGACACTGTTGTGGATGCTGTTATTGACTTACAGAAAGGGCGGCGTGAATTGGCAAAGTTCATGTGCTTGGAAGGGAGGCTACAGATTGTTAGTCTCGTAGCAGAGCTTTTTCCATGGTTTCCACTAGATTATGATTCTCTCAAAGATAATTGCTTGCAAATTTATGAGGAAGATAAATTGAGGGTTAAGCACATTTTTCCCAACATGGATGGACAAAGTAGCCTGTCCGTTGAAAGTTTAGCTATGTCAAGCGTAATGGCTCTACCTATGAGTTCATGTGCTTAGCGGCACATTTTATTGATGACAAGTGGAAATTAAAAAAGTGGGTTCATAGTTTTCAGCAACTTTGGGCTGAGAATGATGATTGCCTTGATCAGGCTATTCTGAAGTTGTAATAACCCTCATCACTGCTTACCGATAAACTACTGATTACTGTTGAACCGATGCTGATTATGATTGATAACTGAAGTAATCGAAATATTGAACTGACTGACTGAAATCTGAAACTGATTGATTGAGTATATGTTAATTAAATCGCATTCTATCTGTTTGCTTGCCAAATTATCTGTTCATGTCTTTGTGTTTAAACTGCAAATTAAAGGCCTTATCGGCGGCCGAATTTGAAATTGATTGATGTTCTGTGTTCATTAGGATTTATGTGATTTTCTGGTATAATTATCTGAAATGCGATTTGGTATGATTAAGTTAGAATAAAATAAGCTAAATGAAACAAGTTGCCTTATTTACAGAATTGCCATTGTTAGTGGGCCATGTAGACTATACACATTTGAGCCTTGGACACTTGAATCAAAACTTTTCCTCAGCTCATTCTGAGAGCATAACCGGCTATAGAGAGAGAGAAAGTGAGAGTTGAATTTTGCTTGTGAATTGCATGGAAATTGAAGGAATTGGAGGTTGATCTCCATATCTAAGCTTCCACACTTGAACTACTAGACTTAAGGTAGAACTTCATCTTCTCATTGTTGTGTTTAAGTTGATTCTTGCATACTCCATGTCAAATTGAAGAGCTAAGTAATGTTTGAGTCCTAGTATGTCAAGTTAGAGCTCATTTCATGCATGCATGTTTGAATTGAGGGGTTATGAGTGATTTCATGGATAGATGTTACATGCAAGTTCATATTATGGTTCTAGTTCATGAAATCATCTTGGTTTTGAAGGAATGAGCTCACTAGAGCATGTTTTGAAGCTTGGAAATTGTTTAAAGTTCATGCATGTTCATTTGAAATCATGTTCATGAAATTTGGGTTGAAATTGGATTTAATTGAAACACCCTTGGGCTTTGAATTATCAAATTGATCTTTGAAACATGTCATACTATGTTTTTACAAGTGTTTTCCAGGTTTTCAGCCCAAGAGGATCGAATTTGGTGCATTTAAACTTGGTTTTAAGCTTGAAGGTGCAATCTGGGTTTTCCAGATTTTGCACTCCCACTCGAGCGGGGAAAGTGGCGCTCGAGCGGGGAATTCGAGCATCCAGTACTTTGTTATGTTTTGCAGTCCGCTCGAGCTGGGCATTGGACGCTCGAGCGGCTATCGAGCGCCCTATCGAGCGTGATTTTCACCCATCCAATACTTTTGACTGTTTTGCAGACCGCTCGAGCGTGTGAATTGACGCTCGAGCGAGAACCTTTGTCTGCATGTCCGCTCGAGCGGAGTAGCCTACGCTCGAGCGGGACCCTGTTTCACTGGAAGTTCTGAAAATGCTTTTAAAAGTGCATCTTTGCATCTTCATTCCATCCAAGGCATGCGTAGGCCTAGTTTAAGCATGTTGATGAGGATATAGATGTAGAACACACCGAGGCAAATTAGGGATTAAGTTATTATCTTTCCCAACTATGTAGCTTAGTGTGTATTCATTCTGTGCTGTTTAGGGTTGGCATTTCGAGGAGACGCTCTAGCCTACTGTAGCCCAGAACTCTGTGAGTAACAATTGTGTAAAGATATGTTCAACTGTGAATATTTCTGACTGTTTAACTGAACTGCTTTCTGAACTGAAACTGTTAATTGAATGAATGTATGTCCTATATTCTGAACTATATTGTGGCATCCTTAGCAACTACTGTTACTGACTGTTACTGCTACAGAGATCTCTGTCGGTTCCCTCGTTGGAACCACTACTGTTTACTGATTGATGGCCAACATTGACTGTTCGGTCTTTTAAGACCTACTGTTTACTGTACTGCTATGCTAATGGATGTACCACATATGACTGAATGACTGTTCCGACTGAAAGACTGAAATACTGATTTAATGAACTGTTTTCATTACTGTAAGGACATTCATTCTAAACCTCTTTACGCATTATGTTATTTATTGGGTTTTAGCTCACTGCTCATATATATATGTAGGTGTACAGGCACCAGACCACAGCTAGAAGCGTCGGGGTAATTCCAGTTTTGTCAAGCCAACCTATGTGCCTCACCGCGAGGTTCCGAACCTGTCAAGCTTTGGCTAAGGGGTGTTTTTATTTCCCCTGTCTGACTCTGTGTCCGTTTTGTATACCTGTATAGACTGATAACACTGTACTGTACTGTTTAATGGGGATTTGGTCCCTGTTCTGACTGGTTGTATAGATTGTGCATACTGTTCTGTACTGAGTTTATATACATGTATGAAAAGTCTTTTTGCATACAGACTGTCACAGCTCATTGGACATTGTTTATTTACTGTTTTGGCTTCCGCCATGCCCCTGTACTCTGTTTTACCGTTCTACTGTTAAGCAGGCCTTCGGTGATCTCGGATTACGGGCCGGTTACGGTACTAAACCCATAGGGGTGGGTTTGGGTCGTGACAGAATTCTTTGAAAGATTGGCACATCAAGGGCAAGATAGCTGGTTGCACTTTGGCAAATATCAATGTTTATGACGAAGTGGTTCAGATTACTAAAGATAGCGTTCAAGAAAATAAGAGGCTCCAACTTAACAGACAACTATTTTGTGTGAACTGTTGTGCTGAGATGTTTACTCTAATGACGGAAGATGCATTTAAGGAGATATCTAACATCATTAGAAAAGTTCATTGTCTAATCTTGTGGAATTATTCACCTTGATGGGATTACATAGCCTTCAAGCTAAAACAGGCTTTAGATTTGGAGTTAATGGGATAGTTTTCTTTACAACATGTGCGTGATAATTATGATATACCATCTACTGATGAATGGAGGAAAGTCAAATGTGTTTATAAGCTGGTTGAAATTGCACATGATGTAGCTAAGTCATTATTTGAAACAAAGTATCCAACTGCCAACAGCTTTCTTCATAATCTTCAAGAGCTTTGGGGAACTTTGTGTGAGGAATCCATCAGCTCAGATAGTTTCATCGGCAATGTGGCAAAGAAAATGCTACAGAGAATTGATAAATACTTGAATGATATGTTTTTGGTTTTGGCAATTGCTTCAGCCAAGGATCCTCATTGTAAGATGAGATACATAGAATATCTTTCCTCTAAATGTGAGAGAAGTGATGGCAACTTGCAGATTACTCTTGTTTTGGATGCCATTTGTGGCATTTATGGTGATTACGTGAACAATAATCTTGAAAGAGAGCACTCTACGAGTGATTCAACTTCTGATGACTTAGAAGAGGAGTTACCAAGTACGCCAAAGTCAAATAAAGCTAAATTGCATATATTCATAAATGTAACATGGTTGACACCGTTACACTCAATATTATAGTTGTGAATATTTGTAAGAGATCGGTGATCTTGAGATTGTACTAGTGTTGATATTTCCCTGACCCCAACATCCTGATGTAGAAAGAAAAAAAAAATGAGAATGGGAAAGCGCATACTCGCCCACTGAGTCAAGGCAAGTTCAACTTCACGGGAACTATGCAATTCAAATGAGATGTATACACGCTGCATTCCAGACATTCGTAGACCCATCGGTATGGTCTCTTCCATTCTCACACGTGTCGCATATGTACTCTATTTCTGAGTCTTCTTGGACCTAGAGAGGACGGGTAAGGGTGAGAGTGTGTCGGTGACGTTGGTACTTGAGGGTGGGAGGTAGCAGAGCACAATTGACATGCATTATTAATGGGCAGTCATTACACATGTAGAAGGCATCTTTGCCCTCATGACCGCATGCTTGACAGTAAAAGGTCCTATCATGTTTGGCAGGAAAAATAGCAAAGAACAGGGGACCCTTATGGAGTTTGTTATGAAAATGTAGAACAGAGGACAACATAGCGCATCTTAGGTGGCTCTCGAAGAGGCATTCAGTGCAATCATACGAGAATTCCCCATTGTTGGCATCTGAGTGGAAATGGCAACTATACGTCTCGGGAAATGAATATTCGAGTGAGGATGGGTCGAGAAAAGGAAGACGATGGAAAGGTTTTGTTGGAAAATTTGGTTTTATAAGGCTTATTTTGGGTCAACTTTGAGCCCAAAATTGAGTGGGCCCAAATGTCTTTTGGGATGGGTCCGAAGAAGTGATGTGTTCCTTGCCGCATGGTAAGTCACACGGTGAAGACGGTTCGTCAAAACCATTTATGAGTAAATGAGAAGTTGACGTCGTTTTTGGGTCCGTGGAATGAACAATTAAAGAAGTAAATGTGGGTTTCCTTGAAATAGGTTGTTCCACATTGAAATTTTAAGAGAGCTTTGGTGGGTATATAAGCTCTTGGTGTACTAACTTGGGTTGGGCCCCAAGTTTGTAAAATAGAGGAGTTATGGACAAATGGAACCTTGGCTCAAACCACCACACGCGCGTTGTCTGACCGGAGGTGGGTCGGTTCTAGCATTAATTTTTTGTACAAAATTTATTTGAATTTTTCCAAATTCTTATAGGAAATTAATTGAATTTAATTCAAAATTGAATTCAAATTTTGTGTCCAAAAATTGTGTCTCTTTCAATCCAATTTCCAAATAGTTTCCAAATTTGTTGCACACCCGAACAGATTCTGTTTTTTTTCAAACAGATTTAACTGCTGTGCAATTATCTGTTGAAACTGCCAGATCTGTTTGAAATTCAAACAGTACCTGTACAGTTTGAAAATGCATCTGTTCACTTCTTTTTCATACCTGTTCAGGACAGTTTGTGTTGCCTATAAATTCAGATCATTCTAGCAGTGTTTAGAGATCCGAAAATAGTCTGAAAATCCATTTTCTTGTTGTCCAATCTTTGTTTTGTTGCATATATTCTTCATATATTTTTTAGGAAAAATTTACAGAGTATAGAACACAGGTTCTAGTTCGCCAGACCAATTTGTTTGGAGTGCTACTGCAAATTTGTGAAGATCATTGTATCCTGGGAGATAGACACTATTAGTCCGTAAGCACCGTAGCGGGACAAATCTGTCCTAAGGACAGAGTGTCACATACTCGACTTGATCTTTTTATTATTCTTCGGTTCGATAAAATAATTTCGGTACGTTATTTATTTTATTTGTTTGATTTAGTTTCAATTTATTTATTGTACACAGAAGATTGTTCTAACAATCTTAAGACAGATTTGAACTATTCTGTTTATACATAATTTTTCGTTTATTTCCTTTCTTCTTTCTTCTTCTTCAAGAAATTATTTTCTGTGATTTTACAAAATAATATTCTGGTTGGAAAACAAATAGTAGTAATATACTGTTTAACAGATAGTAGCAATAAACTGTCTATTTTCTTTGACAACTAGTAGTAATATACTGGTGTTATTAACAATTCAGAATATTTATTTGTGGAATTTTGTCAAAAATTAATTTTGGTTTTCAGAAATTATTTCTGAGTTTTCATTAATTAAAATTATGTTTCAGTATTTTAATTATTGAAGTGTTACAGAAATTTAATTTCCTGTGTGGAATTAATTTGGTTAAATAAAATTTTATTTTATTTTCAAATTAATTGGAAATAAAAGTTACAATTCTTGTTTCTTTTATTTTACAAAAATTAAAATTCTATGGGTTTGGTTTAAAATTTCTGTGTAGTATAAAATTCTAATTATAATTTTGTTTTATAATTTAGAATTCATGACTACTGAAACTGGTCAAACTAATGCCTAAACAAATACTAGTGTGGTGGCTGCAATTGCTCTAACCCCTCATGTTATGACTGTGCTAGTCAATCACGGTGAAAAGCCAAAGAAGTTCTCAAGAACCGATTTTAAAAAATGGTAACAGAAAATGCTGTTCTGTCTTACTACTTTGAACTTGGCTCGATTTTTTCCGTGAGAATGCTCATACTCTGAACAGGGATGAAACTGACCAGCAAGTGATTACTACGGTCGATGCCTAGAAACATGCTGATTTCCTTTGCTGGAACTACATCTTAAATGGACTTGACAACACATTATACAACGTCTACAGTTCTATCAAGACAGTAAAGGAACTTTGGGAGTCTTTGGAGAAAAAGTACAAAATAGAAGATGTTGGCTCAAAGAAATTTGTGGTTGGCAAATTCTTAGACTTTGTGATGGTTGATTCTAAGACTGTGATCAGTCAAGTTCAAGATCTCCAACTCATTCTGCATGACATTCACGTAGAAGGTATGTCTCTCAGTGAATCCTTCCAAGTTGCAGTCTTAATTGAGAAATTACCACAAGGCTGGAAGGAATTCAAGAACTGCCTCAAACACAAGTGCAAAGAAATGTCTTTAGAAGAATTGATTGTGCGTTTGAGGATTGAAGAGGACAACCACAATTCTGAAAGGCGAGCTGGCAAGCATCCAATGGAGTCTAAGGTAAATGTGGTGGAACATGCTCCAAAAGCAAAGAAACAAAAGTTTTCTGGAGAAAGTTCATCACAAGGCTCTAAAGAAGGGAAAACTAAAAAGAACAAGTTTAATGGCAAGTGTTACATCTGTGACAAAGAGGGACATCGGGCCAAAGATTGCCATAGCAAAGGCAAAAGCAAAAGAAGAACAAGCAAGAAGCCTGCTCAAGCCCATATGACCAAAGTGGACAATATTTCCAATGGTGTAGATGACATAAATCTTGCTGCAGTTGTTTCCGAGGCAAACCTTGTCAGAAATCCTAAAGAATGGTGGGTGGACACTGGTGTTACTCGCTACATCTGTGCCGACAAAAAGATGTTCACATCTTATTCTATAGTGGACAACGGTGAACAACTTTTTATGGACAATTCCTCAACTTCCAAAGTTGAAGGATAAGGAAAGATTATTTTGAAGATGATGTCTGGAAAGGAACTCACTCTCAACAATGTGCTGCATGTACCGGACATTCGCAAAAATCTTATTTCCGGATCTTTGTTGAGTAAGAATGGGTTTAGGCTAGTGTTTGAGAGTGATAAATTTGTACTTACTAAGAATGGAATGTATGTAGGAAAAGGTTACATGTGTGATGGCATTTTCAAGATGAATGTAATGACCATTGTACCCTCAGTTATTAATAAAAATACATCTTCTTCTTACTTGCTTGAGTCTTCAAATTTATGGCATGGTAGACTAGGACATGTTAATTATGGATCTTTACGTAGATTAATTAATATAGAATGTTTTCCTAAATTTGACATTAATTTAAATCATAAATGTGAAATTTGCGTTGAGGAAAAATTATCCAAAACTCATTTTCATTCAATTGAAAAAAGTACAGAACCACTTGAATTAATTCATAGTGACATTTGTGATTTTAAATCAATTCAAACCAGAGGTGGGAAAAAATATTTTATCACTTTCATAGATGATTATACTAGATATAATTATGTTTATTTAATTCGAACCAAGGATAAAGCTTTGGAAACTTTCATTCAATATAAGAATGAAGTTGAAAATCAACTTGGTAAGAAAATTAAGAAACTTGGAAGTGATAGAGGTAGCGAATATGAATCACCTTTTGGTGAATTTTGTAAAGAACATGAAATAATTCATCAAACCACCGCTCCTTACTCACCTCAACAAAATGGAATTGTTGAAAGGAAAAATAGGACTTTAAAAGAAATGATGAATGTCGTGTTAATAAGTTTTGGTTTACCTCAGAACTTGTGGGGGGAAGCAATACTTTCTGCTAATTATATACTTAAAAAAGTATCCCGAAAGAAAGTGAATCAAACACTTTATGAAATGTGGCATGGAAGAGTACCATCCTACAAATACTTAAAAGTGTAGGGGTGTTTGGCTAAAGTGGCTATTCTTAGTCCTAAAAAGACTAAGATAGATCCTAAAACAGTTGATTGCATTTTCATTGGTTATACTAGGAATAGTACTGCATATCGGTTTTTGATTCATAAGTCAGAACATTTCAAAATGCATGTAAATACTATTATTGAATCTCAGAATGCATCATTCTTTGAACATGTATTTCCAAATAAAATTGGACAAGAGACTAGTAATAATTAAAGATCTTTTGATGCTATTACTAGTCAAGATCAAGAACAAGAGCAAAAGTCAGATCAAATTAAGGAAGAGGAACCTAGACGTAGTAAACATGCTAGAACCTCAAAATTTTTTGGTCCAGATTTTCTAACATTTTTGTTAGAAAATGAACCTCTAACTTTTAAAGAAGCTATGTTCAGTCTTGAGGCTCCTTTATGGAAAAAAGCTGTAAACAGCGAAGTTGAATCTATCTTGCAAAATCACACTTGAGAATTGGTGGATTTGCCACTAGGTTGTAAACCTCTCGGGTATAAGTGGAATTTCAAGAGAAAAATGAAAGCGGATGGATCAATTGACAAATATAATGCAAGACTTGTGATCAAAGGATTTAGACAAAAAGAAGGTCTTGATTATTTTGACACATACTCACCAGTTACTAGAATAACATCTATTAGAATGCTAATTGCTATTGCATCATTGTACAATCTAGAAATTCATCAAATGGATGTGAAAATCGCTTTCTTAAATGGTGAGTTAGATGAAGAAATTTACATGGAACAACCAAAAGGTTTTTCTGTTCCAAGAAAAGAAAAGAAAGTGTAAATTAGCTAAATCATTATATGGTTTAAAACAAGCGCCAAAATAATGGCATGAGAAATTGACAAGGCAATGATGTCAAACGGATTTAAAATTAATGAGTGTGACAAATGTGTTTATATCAAAAACACAGACAAAGGTTATATCATTATGTGTCTTTATGTGGATGATATGCTCATCATAGGTAGTAATAATGATATGATTAAAACTACCAAGCAAATGTTGAATAAACATTTTGACATGAAGGACATGGGCATTGCTGATGTAATTCTTAGTATGAAAATTACCAAAACATCAGAAGGTTATGCTTTGTCACAATCTCATTATATTGAGAAAATACTTGACAAATTTGGCAAAGATGATGATCATCTTGCTAGAACACCTGTAGATGTTAATTTGTTTCTTTCTAAGAATGTACAGGAAAGTATTTCTCAATTAGAGTATGCTCAAATTATTGGAAGCTTAATGTACTTGATGAACTACACTTGCCCAGATATAGCTTATGTAGTAAGTAAATTAAGTAGATATACGAGAAATCCAGGAGTAGAACACTAGAAAGCTATTATAAGGGTTCTTCGATATCTCTGATTCACTCATAACATTAGGCTTAATTGTACTAGATATCCAACAGTACTTGAAGGATACTGTGATACAAATTGGATATCGGATACTAGAGACTCAAAGTCCACCAGTGTGTATGTCTTGACTCTTGGTGGGGCGGCTGTATCTTGGAAATCTTCCAAACAGACTTGCATTGCTAGTTCTACTATGGAATCAGAATTCACAGCTTTAGACAAAGTTCGAGAAGAGGCAGAATAGCTTCGCCACTTCCTTAAAGATATTCCAATGTGGCCAAAACCGGTGCCTGTTGTATTGTGATAGTCAATCAGCAATTAGTAGATCACAGAGTCATATGTATAACAGTAAGTCATGTCGCATTCGTCGTCGACATAACACCATGAGAAAACTACTCTCTAATGGAATTATTTCCATTGAATATGTGAAGTCTAAAGACAGCATAGTAAATCCACTAACCAAAGGGTTAGTAAGAGAGCTAGTTAAGAATTCATCTAGGGGAATGGGACTTAAGCCTATTAAATAAGAGTTACTACAACGGCAACCCAACCTAGTTGACTGGAGATCCCAAGATCTAGGTTCCAAGGGACAACCGAGTTGTGTATGACTCAGAAGGATCACTGGGGAGTCAAACTCCTACCTATTTCTATGATGAAATAGTGATGTTTGCAGCGTTTTAGGTTAAGTAATACTTTTAATGATTCTTATATCTAGGTATACCTAGTAGAGTATGGCATGATACTCTTCATAAGAATCACCTATATGAGTGTGAACTGGGCCTGTTCTATGAGATTTGTGAAGGGCTACAATTCTCTAGAGCACTCAATGAAAGACTAGGTTGTTCAGGGCCAAAATGAACACAATAGTGAGAACTAAACTGTGTCTGGTAATATGCTGTGTGAATTCTATTGTCTTGGTTTACACAAACGGCTGAACAGTTCAAGACATCATGTTCACTGGTTAGCTAGTAAATTCGATAGTGTCTCACAAGGGAAGGTTCAAAGCCAAAAGCTACCTATCCTTCGCAGAATATTTCCAATTTCTGTACTCTCTGTAATTAGATCATGTTATTGTATTTTCTCTTCGTCAAATTCCATTCATGTGGGGGATTGTTAGAAAATTTGGTTTTATAAGGCTTATTTTGGGCCAACTTTGAACCCAAAATTGAGTGGGCCCCAAACGTCTTTTGGGCTGGGTCCGAAGAGGTGATGTGTTCCTTGCTGCATGGTAAGTCACACGGTGAATACGGTTCGTCAAAACCATTTATGAGTGAATGGGAAGTTGACGTCATTTTTGGGTTCGTGGAATGGACAATTAAAGAAGTAAATGTGGGTTTTCTTGAAATGGGTTGTCCCATATTGAAACTTTAATAGAGGTTTTGTGGGTATATAAGCTCTTGGTGTACTAACTTGGGTTGGGCCCCAAAGGCCCCAAAGGGCACCCCAAGTTTGTAGAAGGGAGAAGTTATGGACAAATGGAACTTTGGCTCAAACCACCACACACGAGCGCGAGCCACCGCCGCCATCCGTCCAGCCGAGCCAAGCCGTGCCAGGCGCGGGTGTAAATGTCGGTCGGGTCAGTTCTAACATTAATTTTTTGGACAAAATTTATTTGAATGTTTTGAAATTCTTATAGGAAATTAATTGAATTTAATTCAAAATTGAATTCAAATTTTGTGTCAAAAAATTGTGCCACTTTCAGTCCAATTTCCAAACAGATTAAACTATCCAAACAGTTTCTAAATCTGTTGCACACCTGAACAGATTCTGTTTTTTTCAAACAGATTTAACTGTTGTGCAGTTATGTGTTGAAACTACCAGATTTGTTTGAAATTCAAACAGTACTTGTACAGTTTCAAAATGCATCTGTTCACTTCTTTTTCATACCTGTTCGGAATAGTTTGTGCTGTCTATAAATTCAGATCATTCCAAAAGTGTTTAGAGATCTGAAAATAGTCTGAAAATCCATTTTCTTGTTGTCCAATCTTTGTTTTGTTGCATATATTCTTCATATATTTTTTAGGAAAAATTTAGAGAGTATAGAACACAGGTTCGAGTTCGCCGGACAAGTTTGTTTAGAGTGCTACTACAAATTTGTGAAGATCATTGTATCTTAGGAGATAGAAGCCATTAGTCCGTAAGCATCGTAGCGGGGCAAATCTGTCTTAAGAACAGAGTGTCACACACTCGACTTGATCTTTTTATTATTATTCGGTTCGGTAAAATAATTTTGGTACGTTATTTATTTTATTTGTTTGATTTAGTTTCAATTTATTTATTGCACACAGAAGATTGTTCCAACAAGTTTAAGTTCCTCCTTGTTGGGTGTCTCGGCACACGATTTGTGGAGGACTAGATCACAGTTAGCACATTTGTAATAGGTCATTGGAGATAGACCTTCTTCACCTATGATGATTTCCTGCTAGCACTTCCTACAACAAGTAACCGCTCTGTCGTTAATGGTTTCTTCATTAGAGATGGTTAAATGATGTACGTGGTTAGGTGGCCGTCGTTCCTCTTCCTTCTTGCCATCTTCACCCTCTTTCCAATCTTCCTCCCCTTCAAGGCCATCAAAACCGTCACGAACCCACTGAGTTAGTTCCATACAGTGGCTCAGTTTGCAGAGAGAAAGACGAGACACGACATGAGAAACCTTCTTCTTAAAACGAGAGGTGGTATCAACCATGAGCTTGCGAATTTCACCATCTCCCACTTCATAATCTATAAATGTTTTTAATTGCCTCTAAAGATCATCCCATGTTGTTGAAGGGCTGTACCAGTAGCAGGTGGCACCACTACCATTAACAACCTCCTCTTGCTGTTGCTATTGTTGTTTCTCTAGTCGTAGCTTCCATTCAGAGCCGGCCTTGAGGGCAGGCAAGAGAGGCCTGCACCTTGGGCCCCCAAATTTGGCTGAAAATAGTTGCCCCAAATATAATTTTATGTTTTAGATATAAAAAATTTAAAAAATAAATAAATAAATAAAGACCTAAATACTATAAGCCCAATTGAACATGGGGCCCAAAAAAAAGCAACATGACTGGATTTTTATTTTTTTTTAAGTATTTGTAATGATTGTTTCTATCTTAATATATGAAAGTAAATTTTTGTTTATAATTTTAATGATTATATGTGCAAGTAAATTTTTTTTGTGGCTACAAACAAATAAAAAAGTTGTAACTTATCGTTTTCTCCATTATTATTATTTTTTCAATGTGAGAGGGCCTCATTTCCGAAGTTCGCCTTGGGCCCTCTAAATCTCAGGACCGGCCCTACTTCTATTGTACTCGATCTCGTGGTATGCACTCGACGATGACCAGAGGGAGGTTGGTAGAAGTTGATAACTCAAGTAAATGATCGAGATAGGCACGATGCAAGAGTAGTGAGTCCAGGACGACAGAGAGCCCTGAACGAAGCTGGGTTAAAGCAGTTTGGCAGATGATTTCAAAGGATAAGTTGCAGAGAGTCCTTGAGGGGCTGTTGTTGTTGTTGTTGTTGTAGGAGAAAGAGAGAGAGAGAAAGATACTTATTACCTGTATGGTTAAAATCTTACTCTCGCAAAAATGATACGTATATTATGTGGAAGAGTTGCAACCGCCCACAACTTTATCTCTTCAAGAGATGAGATAGTGGGTTAATCACACTTATCCCCAGAATAAGTTAATCTAAGTCCACTTTGACTGGGTCTCTCCTTATAGGTCTTGGGTCATGCCACCATAAGAGATCCAATCGGGTATGGGTTCTAAACCTGAGCCAATTTCCAACATCTCCCACTCAAACATGAGCTGGCATGACATCGCACTTCCTTTATCTCAATCTATCCATCAAATACGATGATACTAGCCAATGAATCGTGCAACCGTTGAGAACACTTGCATATGGAAACTCTACACTAGAAACTCAAAAAGAGCCAGCATAGAGACATCAACTTGAAAATAAAAATAGTGTCTTATATACCCCAGACCCATCTAATTACACCGGTCCAAAAAACATCTTTAATCCCTCATAGAGCATGCTCAGCCTTTTCATATCATGCAATATATTTACACTGAAGCTGCCTCTTATATAGAGCGATGTGAGTTGCCAGCAGTGAATATACAACATAGGTGTAATAGTAGATGATCTTCCTTTCGCTCTCATGCTATTTAGTTTAGGATTGACCGTTTTCCCAATAATATCCCTTAAGGCCGAATCATACATCCGCAGGCAACATATCAAAGTAACAAAACATCATGTAACAGCCCCAAAATGCATGTCACAATTATAATTATTTAATTATGCATTAATATAATTAATTTGAGAATATCTGTCTGAATCGGGAAAAAAAAATCCGTTGGAGCTACGACTTTGGAACTGAAATTGACGACCATAATGGGTTCAGAAACCGAAATTGAGCACATAGATATGCTACTGGGAATTTTTAGAGCCATTTGGGAAGTTTAATTGAAAACTAATTTCGTCTGATTCGCTAAGTCATGTTTGGCTTCACTTCTACACTAATATGTATTTATATGAGAGTTGAGCTCATCCTTATCAATTAAGAGCTCAAGATATTTAGGAAGGAAGAGAGAGTTTTAGGCAAAGAGTGAAACAAGAGGAAGAAGAAGATCAAGGGAGAATTAAGCCAAATCTCTACCAAATTAAGCATCTAAGGTCAAGACTCGGAGATCGTACAACCGGTTTTGAAAGCCCACTGTGAGTAACATTTCTGTAAAGATATGTTGATATAAATTATGTTTTAACTGTTATCGATAAGCTATGGTTTCTTGAAATGCTATCTTGATTATGTGAGCGAATATCCTATTTGCGAATCTAATATGGCATCCACAGATAGTCCCAAGTCATGGGGGACAACACATTAGTGCAGGTCCATGACATACATGTGATACGAGATCTCGTTAGCCACTTCATTAGAGTGATATGTGTTTAATCGATATCCGGAACTGATTACTCTAGTCGGAAGATGATCTATGTGTTATGTCCTGTGAGATGTACCATTATGTTATGTTCTGATATGAGATTGATATGAATGATTGTGACATGATTTGTTTTACGGATATGTTATGTGTGGAATTCGTTTACTAACTCCTTTACGTTAATGTTATTCATTGCGTTTTAGCTCACTGTTTTTATGTATATGTATAGGTGAGCGCTCTGGAGGTCAAGCTTAGGAAGGGTCTTAGCCGAGCCACTGTTTTGAAGCCTATCAAGTGTTTTGGGTGCCTCCGAGTTGGGGCTAGGCCTGGAAGGCTGTTAGCAAACCTTCAGTCATGTTGTACACTTTTGACCCGTACATATGTTTTGTATAAGATATTATGTTATACGTTATGTAATGTAAGTGGGTAAATTAACATTTTTGCATGTAAATATTTGTTCATATAAATGCACAGCTCATTGGACTATTGGTGTTTTTGTCTATTGTTTTCGCAAGCCTCGATTATTTTTATTGTACAGGAAGGCCTTTGGTAATCTAAGGATTACTGGCCGGTTACGATGCCAAACTTTTAGGGGGTGGGTTTGGGTCGTGACAGAATGGTATCCGAGCACGAGTTAATTTACTCACACACATGTTCTTATGAGCTGCAGGGTGTCCTAGAAAAGAAATAGGGCATGGCATAGACATGTGTGTGTGTGTGTGTGTGTGTGCGCGCGCGCGTGCGTGGGCGTGTCTTATATGAAATGAAGTGGACTTGAATACTATGCACATATTGGAAATGACATGAAGTGAACACATGTGAACTGAAAAGAATATATTTGAACTGACCTGTCATGAACGAAACACTGTGAAAACTGAATAGAATTCTTTGCTTGTGTCCTACCTATGAAAAGAGAGAATAGAAAGAACAAGAACTGTAGATGGTGAGACAACAAGGGAAACATTATGTTGTGGATATTATGCTCCGTGTGCTATTTGGAATTGTTGTTATAGTGGAATTGTTGTTATAGTCCATATGATTGTATTGTATATCGACCGTGAAACTTGGTTGCCTATGATTACACCCGCTATGAGTTCTATAGACCAATGGAGAACGCAAATGCAAGGAATATAGATGAGTCAGAATCGTCTAATGCCAGAATAAATTGGTTAGAAAGAATGGTGGATGTTTTAACTGAATTGGTGAGACAATAACAAGAATAAAGGCAACAACAACAGAGACAACCATTCCCGTCTCCTCCTCCGCCACCTGTTCAAATGGAATTGATCAATAATGATGACATCACTACTCTTACACATAAATACAAGTAAATGAAGCCACCAGAATTTTTAGGAGGTATCGAATCATTAAAAGCTGAGGCGTGGGTGCTTGAAACTGAAAAGATTTTTGAAGTGTTTCTGATGTGCATGAAGTTCTGTTAGCAACATTTACTTTGAAAGAAAAAGCTAGAAGATGGTGGATGCTCGTTCGAGACGAGAATAGAGACTTGACATGGGATCGGTTCAATGAAATTTTCTATGAAAAATACTTCCTGCAATGCATTCGAGATAGAAAGGTATATGAATTTGAACAGTTGAAGCAAGGTACCATGTCAGTAGCGGAGTATGAAGCTAAATTTACTGAATTAGCCTGATATGTACCTCATATGGTTGACACTGACTACAAAAAAGCAAGAAAATTTGAGGGTGGCTTAGATGTCGAAGTGTTTGATCGGATAAATGTTTTGAAATTGGTAAAGTATGTGGATGTACTTGATAGAGCCTTGATGTCTGAAGCAAATATTGCTACCTTGAAAATGTCCCAGTCAACAACAACAACCGAATGAGAAAGTAATAAATTAAAAAAACAGAAAATGAAAATGGTTAGTGAATCAATGGCCTCCGTGAATGAGAAATCGAATTTAAGAACCGGTGACAACACAAGACGGGAAAGTAGTGGAAACAATGGCATACCCACCCGTAGAGACTGTGGGAAGCAACATTGGGGCATTTGTCGCCGCCTTTCTGGAGCTTGCTTTAGATGTGGACAAAAAGGACACCTAGCCAAATCTTGTCCACATGCGCACCCGAGCAATGAGAGATCTGTCACTAGTGGGGTTAAATCAACAATGACATCGAGAACAGCTGAAACTTTTACTCTCAAGGGAAACAATCTCAGTCAAGTAAGGGTTTACACCTTGGTTTCAGAAAAAACCCAGAATACAGAGACACCTGACGCAGGTATGACTTTCATTATGTGCAAAGTGTTTATATAGAAATTAGTGTGAGACTTTTAGGCTTGATATAGACAGTGCACATGTTGATTGAACTCATTGACTTGTTAGACTTATGAATCCATGCTTATACTTTGATTCCTATTGATATGTGGACTATTATGCGACAGATGACATTGGACTTGTTTATTTTGAGCATAATGAATGCTCCTGAGACTCATATGAATGTACCCAATTACCCATGCTACGGAAAATTTTTGGCGAATTTTGTGCATTGGTGGGGTTGATCCTTCGCACCAAACTTCGACAATCTAATATGAACTGTTATGTATGATAATTTGAACTAAAACACTGAAATGAATAACCGAATAGAACCATGGGGTTGTTTTCTATGATGATACTTTCTGGGTAACAATGATGAACTATATAACTGAGGGTTGAATTGAACATCTATGATAGAACCCATTTGAATACCGTAGACAATAAACTTGATATTATGCCTAACTGTGAAATCGCATATCTGTATATGGGACGTATTTCAGAACTGTTAAATGTTTATTTAATGAATTGATTGGGATCTTTGGAATGACACTGTGTTTGAAATGAAACCTTTATTTGATTTGCTTTTGTTTTTGGGGACTATGAATTGTTATTGGATGAATGACCGAATTATCCTTGCTAATGGGGTGGTAAACCGAGAACTTGTTTATTCTATATCTTCGATTGATTGGGAGCACATGTCTTATGAAAACGATTGAATGCCTCGGTATTACTTGTGCTATGGCTTGTTCAGGAAATGGTTTCATGTTATTAAGTTTGAATTCAATGTTATGAGACTTGTCAATAGCAGACTTAGGGTTGAAACCTCAGCTACTGGGAAATATATTACTTGTATACATTCTCTGATTGACTGCTTCAGTCTTACCTTATCTTACAATTGATTTTGTGGGAAATGTGAACCATATGTTCATTGGAGTTGATTTAGAATTTTGAATGACTGAAATGGATCTTTAAATTGCATTGACTATGTGTGACTGAACCAAATAATGATTTGAGATTGAGGTTTCTGATCTTGCTATAGGGTAAGATAAGTTTAGAAAAGTGGGGAGAATGTAACGGCCCCAAAATGCATGTCACAATTATCCTTATTTAATTATGCATTAATATGAATTAATTTGAGAATATCTGTTTGAATCGGAAAAAAAAAAAAATCCGTCGGAGCTACGACTTTGGAACTGAAATTGACAACCATAATGGGTTCAAAAATCGAAATTGAGTACATAGATATGCTACTGGGAATTTTTAGAGCCATTTGGGAAGTTTAATTGAAAACTAATTTCGTCTGATTCGCTAAGTCATGTTTGGCTTCACTTATACACTAATATGTATTTATATGAGAGTTGAGCTCATCCTTATCAATTAAGAGCTCAAGATATTTGGGAAGGAAGAGAGAATTCTAGGCAAAGAGTGAAACAAGAGGAAGAAGAAGATCAAAGGGAGAATTAAGCCAAATCTCCACCAAATTAAGCATCTAAGGACATGTTTGATTGGGTGGATTAGAGAATGGGATTGGGATTATTAATCCGTGGGCCCAATTATCCTATGTTTGTTTTAACATTTTGGTTTAGGATTATTAATCCAATGGATAATTAATCCAACAAATTTGTAGGATTATTAGTAATGGGGTAGGGGTGGGATTATTAATCCAATGGATATTAATCCAATAGGGTAGTGAATACCACACTAATTTAATAGGATTATTAATACTTTACTATTAATCTTGTGAATCAAACATGACCTAAGGTCAAGACTCGGAGACCGTACAACCGATTTTGGAAGCCCACTGTGAGTAACATTTCTGTAAAGATATGTTGATATAAATTATGTTTTAACTGTTATCGATAAGCTATGGTTTCTTGAAATGCTATCTTGATTATGTGAACGAATATCCTATTTGCGAATCTAATATGGCATCTATGGATAGTCTCAAGTCATAGGGGACAGCACATTAGTGCAGGTCCATGACATACATGTGATATGAGATCTCGTTAGCCACTTCATTCTGGTGATATGTGTTTAATTGATATCCGGAACCAATTACTCTAGTCGAAAGACGATCTATGTGTTATGTCCAGTGAGATGTACCATTATGTTATGTTCTGATATGAGACTAATATGAATGATTGTGACATGATTTGTTTTGTGGTTATGTTATGTGTGGAATTCATTCACTAACTCCTTTCTGTTAATGTTATTTGCTAGGCATTAGCTCACTGTTTTTATGTATATGTATAGGTGAGCGCTCTGGAGGTCAAGCTTAGGAGGGGTCTTAGCCGAGCCACCGTTTTGAAGCTTATCAAGTGTTTTGGGTGCCTTCGAGTTGGGGCTAGGCCTGGAAGGCCATTAGCAAGCCTTCGGCCATGTTGTACACTTTTGACCCGTACATATGTTTTGTATAAGATATTATGTTATACGTTATGTAAAGTAAGTGGGTAAATTAATGTTTTTGCATGCAAATATTTAATCATATAAATGCACAGCTCATTGGACTATTGGTGTTTTTGTCTATTGCTTTCGCAAGCCCCGATTATTTTTATTGTACAGGAAGGTTGCAACAACCCCGACCCATAGTTAACGTTAATCAATGCTTAATTATACTTAAAAAGAAATTAGAGTGAATTTTTGCATCATACATTGCATTATATGTGTGTATATCTGTTAACGTAGAAAGATCTGTTCATGTTTTCGTTTCGGTTTGCGAATTGAAGGCCTTATCGGTATCCGAATCAAAAATTGACTTGACTTATGTGCTAGTTGGAATTTTTAGAATTTTATGGTTTTTTTAATGAAAATTCGATTCGGAATGATTAGAAATAGATTAATTTGATGCCCACTTACTTAGCCTTAATTACTTATCATTATATAAGCCCATATAAGGCTTTTTATGTGCCTTCACTGTTGCTTTTTCTTCATTTCATCACATTTTGAGCTCACTCACACACACCAATGTGAGAAAGAGTAAGAGGGAGGTAGACTTAAGTTCAACCAAAAGGGACTTGCTAGAGAATTAAAGAGAACTAAGGAGGATTAGCTTGATCACTCAAGAATCGGTCTACTTGAAGCTCAATTGAGAAGTTTAGGTGAGAACTCAAGCTTTTGATAGTATAATTAAGTTAACCAACTCATGAATTCAAAGGAAATCCTCTTGGGAAGCAAGAATTAAGCTTAGATAGTTGACATTCAGAGTGTATCATGCATGCATGCATAATTTTCATAATTTGGTAAGTTGATTTTCAAGAATCTCCACACGCATGTCTATACTTGGGTTTTGTTCAAGGAACTCAACATGTTTTTGACCCAAATATCTCATTTGCTCATGATTTGGAAACTTGAAGCTCAATCACTCCATGCATGTCATATTCATGTCATGTTTCACAATTCAAGTTTGAATTTGCTCAATTGTCAAGCTTGTGAGCCTTGATTTCATGAAATGATCTTTAATTCTCAATGTTTTCCAAGTTCGCATGTGATTCCTTAAGTTTTTGGCCCAAAATGTTGAGCTTTGAAGTGTTTAGTTCGAATTTGAAGCTTGGAGATCAAATCTGGAAATTCCAGAATTTGTATCTACGCTCGAGCGTAGGAGTTCACGCTCGAGCGACCACTCTGAGTGCGTGCACTGTCACTCGAGCGACCTGAAGCCCGCTTGAGCGTGAAATGCATGTATCCCGAAGTTCATATGTTTTGCAGCATGCTCGAGCGACAAAAGTCACGCTCGAGCGAGAGTCTGAGTCTCACGCTTGAGCGGGGATCGAGTGTCCATCGAGTGTAAAAAACAAGCAACCAATACTTTTTCAAAATTGACAAACCACTCGAGAGAAGGAAGTTACGCTCAAGTGGGCCCTCACATTTTGCATGTCCGCTCGAGCGAGGAAAGCCACGCTCGAGCGTGGACCTTATTTTATGTAAATTTTGAAAAATATTTTCAGGTACTTTTTTGCACCCTCATTCCATCCAAGGCATTCCTAGGCCATAATTAAAACACTATAATGAGGATAAAGGTTAGAAACACACTTAGGATAAGAAAATGTGTTATGTGCAATTCGAGCGTATGTTTCAATGTATGTCTCTGTCATGTTATATAGGTCACACACCACGACTTAAGTGAATTACCTACTCTACTCGTCTACTTGGAGCTATCTGGTAACTGTGAGTAATAACTCTGTAAAGTTATATTTAATTATAAGTATTTTCTGACTGATATAATATGATCTGTTTTTCTAAAATGCTATTTTACGAATCATGAATGAATGTCCATTTTTCTGAAATGTATTTATGGTATCGTTAGTTCACGTGGCCCTCGCCCGGGAGTAACAATACCGTGGCCGATATGCACGTGGCCCTCACCCGAGGGTAACAATACCGTGGCTTATATTTACGTGGCCCTTGCTCGGGGGTAACAATACCGAGGCCTATATTCACGTGGCCCTCGCCTGGGGTAATAATACCATGGCTACTTGCGCACAAGATATGGACCTTTATGGTTGTCGGTACCATCTATATATATGAGTCTCAAGACCAAGTTAATATGATAGCTAATGGATGTACCACGTATGATCTTATGCGAAATTCGAATATGAATATGAATGTGAATATGAACGTGTATATGAACCTAATTCTGATTTGAAATCTAAATATTCATAAGACTCTATTTCTAATAAGAATATGTTTATGATATAAGCTCTGATTTTTAACTCTGTGATGGACATCATTCATTAAAATCCTTTACCTTGTTATTATTTACTGGGCTTCCGCTCACTATTTATTTGTATGTATGTAGGTGAGCAGGCACGTGACTAGCCCTAAGTTGCTGCCTGGCAAGTTCTGGAGTCAGCCAGTCGTCGTGCCTCCCGTGGAGGTTCTCTTTTTGAGATCTAACCAAGTTTTGAGCCTTTAGGATTTTCTTGTACTTTCTAAGGTTTGTGTTTAATCTGAATATGTTTTGGAAGTTCTGTATATGTGGCTCCGATAATGTGTGACTAATGCATTTTGACGTCATATCTATATATAAATATGAGTTGGTTTCGAAAATTTTCTGTCCCACGTATGTCTGCACAGCTCTATGGACTATGTATGTTTAGTATATTTGCTTCCGCAGCCCCTGTTTATATATTATTCTGTTCAGAGGCCTTTGGTAATCCAAGGATTACTGGCCGGTTACGATGCTAAACCTAAAGGGGCGGGTTTGGGTCATGACAGAGTGGTATCAGAGCACGTGTTTTACCGCACGCATGAGTCCATATGAGCTTAAGATGTCCTTGTAATAAGTAGGGGCATTCCATCTGCGTGTGTGAGTGTGTGGCAATCTTTATGAATGTGGAAACTGAATTTGAATCTGGATAGATGAAATAGAAAAGAAATGAATAAGATTATTCCTATGTTTAATATTACTTAGTGTCTCTATAGCAACATGGAGAATGCAAGAGGAAATGATACAAGTGAATCTTCTGAGGCCCGAATGAATAGAATGGAACAGATGCTTGCAGCTTTGACTGAAGCAATGATGCAGCAACCAAGACAACAACCTTTGCCTTCTCCACCTCCGCCAGTGCTAGCCGAACCGGACAATAATGACATCATCAATTTGACTTAGAAATTTATGAAAATGAAACCGCCGACCTTCTTAGGTGGTATTGAACCATTGAAGGCAGAAACTCGGTTATTAGAAATGGAAAAGTTATTTGAAGTATTCCCTTGCTCTGCAACTCATAAAGTCCTTTTGGCTACTTACACCCTAAAGGATGAAGCCGGAGATGGTGGCTGTTGGTTCGAAATAACAATGGAGACATGACATGGGCAGAATTCAATGAGATATTCTACAACAAGTACTTTTCCCAATGCTTCAGGGACCGAAAAATTTCTGAATTCTAAGAACTCAAACAAGGCAGAATGTCAGTGGCCAAATATGAAGCTAAGTTTACTGAATTAGCTCGCTTTACTCTGCACATGGTAGACACTGATTATAAGAAAGCATGAAAGTTTGAGGGAGGACTAGACCTGGAAGTATTTGATCGAGTAGGTGTCATGAAATTTCCTACTTATGTAGAAGTGCTCGATAGGGCATTGATGGCAGAGGCCATAATAGCAGCTAAGAAACAAACTACAACTCCAACAACTGAATGGAAAGGAAAGAAGGTCAGATTCAATTTCAAGAAGGGTTGATCGATTTCGAAGAAGGAAAATACAGGATCTTCCAGTAGCTCTAGTCAAAGTAGCAAATCTACTCCAAACTGCCCCGACTGTGGAAGGAAGCACAAAGGTGCAAGTTACCGCACATCAGGTGCGTATTTTCGATATGGCAAGACTAGCCACATGGTTAGGGATTGCCCGATGAGATTCAATGAGGTTAGCCGTCTGAAGAAACCCCATTTTTGACCGTCCTTAAGACTTGGACGTCATCATTTGTGCACTCGATGATTATCCTTGTTTGTGTTCGTTTTGAGCGCCCGAAGCCCTCGGCGGAATGCCTTGTTTTTGAGCCTCTAAACTTATTTGTTTTGTGCTTGTTTTTGGACCAAGAGCTTGTTACCTTTAGTCTGGAAGAGTGGGTGGCCTGTCGGCCAGTCCCTTGGGCTGTCGGCCAGGGCTTGTCCTTGTCCGCTACCAGTGGTGGCCGATAGCCTTTGGCCTCTTTTTCCAGATATTTGTTGACAGTTGTGCTAGCTGTTGCTCACTGAGCTACATCTTCATACATGTGTATAGTGAGATGTTCACAAGCTCAAGACTTGTTTTTCTATAAATATGGAGGTTCCTCCCCCATTTTGGAGGGTTAGACATTTTTAGACCAAAAATCTCTCTCTCTCTCTCTAGAATTCTCTCTCTCTCTCTCTAGAATTCTCTCTCTCTTTCTCTCTTGATATTTTGTGCCTTAAAGCCTAGTTTCTCTACACTTTTGCACATAAACCCTTAATCAAACTTGACCACCTTGGCGCTGAGGTTTCTTGGAGTCTTACTTGAGCTATAGAAGAAGGTTTAAGCTTGGATTGTTGCTTAATTTGTGCCTTAGCTTCAAGAGCAAAAAGAAGTTCAGGGCAGCAGTGGCCGATTGACCATCAGCAGTGGCCGACTGCCATCATCAGTAGCCGACCGGCCACCAGTGAAAATTTGCACAGTGTGTTCCTGAGGTATAGCAGAGGTGTTTTGGAAGTTGGTACAATTTTCAATGTCCAAAATGTGCAAACAGAGGCGTTCAGTGGCAAGGCGGTGGCTTTTCGAGTGGAGAAACCGAGCATGCTATAGACCACCCGAACTTTCTCCGCACGCCCCCCTTTTGGAGAGGGCACGAATTGGGTTCTAGCTACTACAGTTCGGACTCCTGCCACGATTCTGAATCTAATCTCACAAAGTGCAATGTAAGACTGATAAATCACCAAATAGTCCAAATCCGGCAAATCGTTTTGAAAAATCGATTTTAATCAAAAGTGCCAAACATGGACTGCTTTGCCAGATTTCAAAGTTGCTACCTAAATATTTTGTTTTGGGAAATTTAGGAAACCCTGACTCGTGCCTAAGGCCACGTGTCTGTCATCACCAAAGTTGCCTCGGCTCGGGAACTTGGGTACGAGAGGAGATGGTCCTGAAATGAGCACCCCCGCTCGCCCGATCAAAGATCGGCCTCTACTAACATGATATGTTGTTTTTGAAAACACATGTGTTCTTATTCTGGTTTATTAACCTAACTTACTATGTGATGCGCACAACACACAAGTATAGACTAAATCACTCAATTTCGAACAAAACATCTCATGTTTGTTTTTTGAAAATGGTTTGAAGTTGCTACCCTCAAGTAGGCTAAAGTGCGGATTTGCCACCCTCAAGTGGGCTTAAAACATGATGATTTGCCACTTCAAGTGGGCTTAAAACTCACATTTTGATGAATTGTTCCAATTCAAGTAATGAAGCCTTCAACCACAGGCATTCATGCAGTTAAGCAATTAAGCAAATAGCCTCATGGCAAGCATGCTAACATGGCAACACTTACACTCATGCAATATGCTAAAGCGTAAACACTTACAGTGTACTCCAAGCCAAAACATAAAACTAGTTAAAAATCATGCATGATCCTAGCTATGTTAGGATGCCTAATGCAACACATGTAAAATGCAACTAAATAGGCTCGGCTATCTAAGATGGCATATGAATGAGACAATTCGATACATTTATTCAAAAAATTATTGAAATACGATGCAGTTTGCGTCGAGCCCGGTGCATGCAATACAAATGAATGATGCACGCATGCAAGCATAAGGTATGCTAATTGAAAATGATCCCTAAACTAACCATCAAAAGCTGATAAGTAAAAGGGAGAAAGATGTGGGGTTGGAAGACATGCACACACACACGCACCCTTATTACAACATTTGTGCCCTCTCAACGGAGGGTCTGAATAAATATGCTAGCTAAGCTAAGCTACTTAGAATATTACAAAGATGAATTGAATCATCTAAACACATTAACTAATTAATTACAAAATGGCCTCGGGGGAGGGAGACATGCATGCTTGGTTTGCTTCACCCGGAAATGCATTGCCTTGCCATAAGTTGTCTCTTTTTGCATTCGCGGTGACCTCAGGGCGTCAAACACACTTTCAGGTTGTATCTGACCCGAAACAGGAACATTTTGGAAAATTTTGTTGTAGGTGGCCGGCCGGCCATCTCAACTGGTCGGTAGGCTACCTTAACTAGCCGGCCGGCCAATGCAAGTGGTCGGTCGGCTAGTGCAAGTGGCAGGCCGGCCACCTCCCCTTCCAAAGTCCTGCTTTTGCTACAACAGAGAGCAACAGAGCCAAGACAATGTATTTGGCAAGAAATGTGTGTACTACCACCCTCCTCATCATTTCTCAAGCTCAAAGGAGTGCGGTATTTGGCTCTCAAGTCACCAATCAAGCATCTCAATGTATGATGGCCAAAGAACCAAGCTTGTACAAGCTTAGTGAATGCACACATAAGACTCAAAGAGCCTCCACCCTATCATGGATGATCAAGGGTATTGGCGACCAAGAAATGTAACCCGTTTCATCACTTGGAGTATGAAACATCCCACATTTCTTGTGTTTGGATCAACATCTGATCCAAACACATGCAATGCAACACAAATATGCTTATCTTGCATGTTTTACTTTTTTCAATTCTTGTTTACACATTTTAAAATTACTGAGTCATTCATTAACCGGTTTAGTTCAATGTGAAAGTCCTCTAATGGGAAAGATGGACCAAGCCACAAGCTTCTTGAGCATGAAAGAAGCATCATGCCGTTGATTAATAGAAACCCTCAAGAGAAGGCTAAAACCATTAGGCATGAACACCTCAATTTCGTGCTCAAACCAACAAAGGGCTTAAGTCCACTTTTGAAAGTGATATAACAAATCAAAGATTGAATGCAATGGCACATATTCCAACACTGAAATAGGATGCTAAATGACATCAAAGCATGGAAATGATGCATGCAAGACATACTTGGAATCGAAAGCATTGAAGCTAGCAAAGAGCATAACACTATAGGCATACAATACTAAGCCTAAATGACCAAACCAACCTCGGACAGAGGTTAAATGTGCCAAAACAATGGCCTAATCATGTTGAAACTTAGGCTCAAAAGCTTAGACAAGCATGCATACAAATTAGTTCATGATCAAGGCATAAGGCACAACTCTCCAAAAGCATTTAAAGAGTGAAACATGTGGAAGCATGGCAAAGATATAAGCTCTGAAATTACATACCAAATGGTGCCATACCGTGCAAACAACACATACACAACATGTTAAAGGCCCCAAAACTCAAGGCTAGTCAAGGCCCTTTACACTACAACCATACTAAGCAATGCTCAAATGACCTTAACCATTCAAAACAGACCTAAGGCAGGTCGAAATAGTAGCAAAAACATGCTAGACTTGTAGCATAAATGACAAGAAAAATATACTCATGCATTGGCTCACAAACAAGGCATAAGGGCACAACTCTTAAACACAGTGAAAGAGTGATAAACATGAGAGTATGACAGAAGTATATGCTCTAAAATACCATGCCAAATGATGCCATATCATACAAACATCACAAATAAGGCATGTTAGGGGTCTCAAAACACAAGACTAGGAAAACCAATTATAATATAGCCCTACAAGGCAAGCCATACATGACCAAGACCACTGGGAACAGGGTTTAAGCATGCTAAATCAAGGCCAAAAGCATGCTGAGATAGAGCCAAAACAAGCTAGAACAATAGGCCAAAACACTAAGCATGCAAGGCTAATGAGTGAGATTGCACTACAAGTACAAAAACCAAGCAAGAGATGACCCCACCAACTAAAATTAGAGTTAAAGCATGTAAAAATAACACCAAAAACATGCTGGAGTGAAACCAATACATGCTAGAATAACAAGCTAACTCATTAGGCATGCAAGGCTAGTGAGCAAGATTACACTACAAGTGTAAAGAGCAAGCAACCAATGATCAAACAAGCCAAAAATAGAGTTACGAAAGGTCTAAAAAGTCACAAAAAAGTGCTTGAACAAAGCCACAAAGAAATAGAAACACATGCTCATTTGGTAGGCTAACAACACATGCTAACAAGACAAGGAGGTGGGGGACCACACCCTCCCATTTTGGGCCTCAAAACCACCTTTCCACTACTGAAATTCCTCTAGAATTCAGTGGTTAAAGGGCCAAAAAGAGATGGTTTCAAAATCTTGAAAGATAGCTCAAAAGGCCTTACAAGCCAAAGAGCAAAAGGGAGGAAACACCCCCTAGCCAAACAAGGCTTAAACCACCATTTTAGAACCTCAAAATAAGAGTTTTTTATGGTTCAAAACCAGCCCCAAAATAGTACAAAACAATGGAAAAATGGGGATAAAGCAAGTGTGCAAAAACAAGCTTGAAAGGAGGAAGTGCTTACCCTTGAAGCACAGCAGCAAAATGGCCAAAATTCTGAGCTTAAACTAGCTTTGAGAGCTCAAAATAGGCTCCAAGGGATCTCAGCCCAATGGTGATCAAGTTTGATCAAGGATGCCTAGGCCAAGGAGAGTTGTATCTCCAAGTGTATCTCTTGTATGCACACAAGGGCAAGAGGGAGTGAACTCTAGAGAGAGAGGCAGAGATTTAGCTCTGAAAATTTTCTAGAGAGAGTGGATTTTTTTAGAGAGAGAGGCTCCCACAATTGCTCTCTTGTTCTTCTTTCCAAAATGAGTGATATGGCTCCATATATAGCAAAAATGGAGCTTTGGTCGAAATATCTGAGTTTGGAAATATCTGAAGCAGTGTCTAACAACTGGAGAAGAAAGATCTGCAAAAAAAATGAATTTTTGACAAAAGTGGCCGGTAGGCTACTTTAACTGGCCGACCGGCCAACTCAACTAGCCGACCGGTTACTTTTCTGGCCGACAACAAAAATGTGCTCTGCAGATCAAATTTCAAATGGGCATATATCCTTCATCTGGACTCTTTTTCAGGTCATTCTTGTGTCCAATTTGAAGCCCCAGAAGTAAGCTTTCCAATGGTGGTAGTCTTATACCAAAATTCCAATTGTGAAAAAAGTTATGCCTGTTTTGGTGAAGCCACTCAATTTCGATCCTTCCCGGATTCATGCCGAACTTCTCCCAAACTAGTTTTCTTCTCTCCTCTCCTCTCTTCTTCAACCCCAAACCCCTAAACAAGGTGTTTTGAAAGATTTTGCAAAGATTTCATCTCTCTTTCATTCATTTCCACTTTGTCCTTGCTCGGTTTACCGAAAAGCGCAACATTTAACGAAATACGAGCCTCGGAACATCGTAGAAACTTCTTTTCAAAAATATTTTGGAAGAGAGGGTTTCAAGGTCTAAAAATTATTTTAGTCAAAATCATTTTGGTCTAAAAACGGGGTGTAAGGTTGGGATTTGACTCTCTTTCCTTGCCGAAGAAATCAAACCTTTGCACTGTACAACTTTCATCACCAAGAAAGCAATCAGTAACACCCAAATCTTAAGGGCGGTCAAAAATGGGGTGTCTACACATGCATGTATCCCTCACTTCCCGAGGACATTTAATTGCTTTGTTTAGTTAATTAGTGGTAGGTAATTCATGCAAACATTGTAATTATTTAAGTAGATTAGTTAATTAATTCATGTTGTAATTAATTAGCTTAGTCGCTTTGTAATTGGTTTAGTTAAATATTGTGTTGTAATAGTTAGCTTAATTAGCGTAGTTAGCTAGTTAGCTCTCATTCATTCAGACCCTCCTTCGCGAGGGCGTAATGTTGTAATAAGTGTGCGTGCGTGTGTGTATGTCTTCCAACCCCACGTCTTTCTCCCTTTTATTTATCTGCTTTTGATGGTTAGATTAGGGACATATTTTAATTAGCATATCTCATGCTTGCATCCATTCATCTTGTATTGCATGCACCGAGGCTCGGCGTATCCTTCAAACTACATTGTTATTTCAATACTTATTTGAATAATCACATGTTGTTCAAATCAATCATATGCCATATTAGTAGCCGAGCCTATTAATTGCATTATTGCATGTATTGCATTAGTCATTTTGCATCGTTAGGAATCATGCATTTTTCTAACTCATATTTTCCTAGCTAGGAGTACTAGGTGAGTTTTTAATGCTTTAGCATACTTGCATGAGTGTGATTGCCATATTGCCATGGCTAGCATGCTTGCCATGAGGCTATGTGCTTAAATGCTAAACTGCTTGAATGCCTGTGGTTGAAGGCTTGTTGTTTGAATTGGAACGATTCAATAAATGTGCACTTTAAGCCCACTTTCTTGAGTGGCAAATCATGTTTTAAGCCCACTATATTTGGTGGCAAAACCGCATCTTTAAGCCCACTTGAGGTGGTAAATTCAAATCATTTTCGCAAACAAACATGACTTGAAATGTTCCAATTCTTACGATTTAGTCTATATTTGTTTTTGTGCGTCATGTAGTAAAGCTAGTCTAATAACCAGAACAAGAGCACATAATGTTCATAAAAATCATATCATGATTAGTAAAGGCCGATCTTTGATCGGGCGAGCAGAAGTGCTCATTTCAGGACCTTTCCCTCTCGTATCTAAGTTCTCGAGCCGAGGCAACTTTGGTGATGACGGACACGTGGCCTTTGGCACGAGTCATGTGTTTCCTAAATTTCTCCAAAATAAAATATTTAGGTGGTGACTCTGTATCTGGAAAAGTAGTCCATTTTCGCATTATTTGATTTAAAATTGATTTTCCAAAAAGATTTGTCGGATTTGGACTCTTTGGTGATTATCAATTTCACATTGCACTTATGAGATTAGATTCAGAACTGTTAGAGTCTGAACTGTAGGGCTACTTTCAAACCTTCTGAAAGGGGGCGCGAAAAAAGTCGAGCTACAGTTTGTGGCGACTTTGCTGGGGACTTAGAGAACTTGACTTGAACTCATGATATGTTATTTTATTTACACTTATGTGTTTCTTTGCATTTGCATTTGCATCGGTGCGCCTAAGTCACTGTGTTTGCCATCTGCTATTCCTGAACGGTTTGCCGGAGGTTTGCTTGGAAAAGCTTGCCAAAAGGCTGACTAGTTGCGGGCTCTGCCACGATGGGAACACAACCCTTGGATCTGGACTACCGCTGTACCGTTTGATCCTCCTTTCACTTCTCGGTGTTAGGTGTGAGAGGTATATTAGGTAGTCTTGCTGAAGTACCCTTTTGACCAATCGACCTTGTTGTATATCGAGAGCCATAGAGACTGTTCTAAACTAGGACAGGATGATCACCCGAATGCAGGATTGTGGTGAAACCACTTTGTTTGAATAGTTATCTCTAGTTCCTGACAAAATTAGGGCAGGGTAACCCTACCCCATCATAGGGGTGTTTTGGCTCTCACTTGCTTGATATGTGCTTTTAGAGTGAAACTCTACAGGGATGTATGTATCAATTGCAAGTCTGAGTATCAGTTTGAGGATATCAGTTTTTGAGAGGCAGAAAATCAGTGTTTGAGTACAGTTGTCTAACTTATGATTGCAACTACGTGTTGTCTCTGTCTGAGCCGAGGTGTTGTGCGATTTCTGATTTTTGTTTCTTTTTGTTTTATTTTCGTTCTTGCAAGGTAGTGTTTCACTATTGCTTCAGATGAGTTTGTTTCCCCCCAAGCACTCTGGACTCATGTCAGGAGACTGTACAGATCCGGGGATCTTGTTAGGGGACAACCAGTGGTTGTTTCACTCCCGCCGGTTACAAGACGGATGAGGATCAGGCATAACTCACCAGTACAATAGTCGCCACTTACTTCACCTGTGCCCAGTTAGGCCCAGTCTTCTACTTCTACTCCGGAAAGAAAGTATTCACCAGTTCTGATAGCTCAGCATTCATCAGTCAGTATGGAAGATATGCTTCGTCAACTCCAATAGACCATTGAGACTATGCAGCTAGATGCTGCTCGCCAAGCTGAGGTCACCGCTCACCAAGCAGAGATTGCAGCCCAGCAAGCTGAGTTGATCAATAGGCTTCAGTAGCAACAACCTCAACAAGCAGCAGCTTCTACTTCTCAACCACCCCCAGTCAGGGTTCCAATACCCGGGGTTACAACTAATGTCTAGGAAAATGCGAACATTCCGGCAGAGCCAATTCCACCTCAGACCTCCAAGGCACCAATATACCAGGCGAAGGCGCCATTTGAATTTGAGGTTGACCCTACTGCACTAAAGGTCAACAAGCTGGAAAAGCTCTTCAAGCGGGAACAGGGCGTCAATTTGATCCTAAATATTGAGGACGACTATACTGATTTCACAATGACTCTGCCGAATAGATTTAAGATGCTACACATAGACCGGTTTGATGGCTCTGGGGATCCCATGGTCCATCTCCGGCTATTCTCAGACATTCTGGGGCCTATGGGCCTTATGAGACTGTAGAAGTTATCCCTCTTTGGCCGGACCCTGTCAGGTATAGCGGCCATTTGGTACGCCAAAGTTGAAGACTCTGTAGAGAGAAACTAGGAAGAAATGGCTGAGGCCTTCATAGCGTAGTACACCTACAACACTCAAATCGAGGTCACTACTCGTGATCTCGAAGTAACTCGCTAGGAGCCAAAATAGGGCTTTTTAGATTTTGTGACCCGGTGGAGGGCTAAGGCCTCTATGATGACTAACCGACCGGCTCAAAGGGACCAAATCAGAATAGTGGTCCGTAACTTGCAAGAAAGACTGTTGCAAAAAATGATAGTCTTGCCTTTGTCTACTTTTGCTGAGTTCCACGAAATAGGAGTTCAGTGAGAAGGAGCAGCCTAAGAGGGGTTTCATACACAGTTCTAATGCAACTACTAGCGGTAGTGCAGCTGCAAAGTCTTCAGAAGTGAATACTGTCACCACCACAGCCAAAACTGTCACCCTTTTTGCCAGTACATCCAATACAACCTCACAACACCAACCCCGAGGCCAAAGGGTCTTCACCCCATTTTACATGTCCTTATTTAAAGCCATGGGTGTGTTGATCAAGAAGGGACATCTTAAGCCCCTAGAGCCTCAGCCTTTATTCGATCCTCTCCCTCTAAAACATAACCAGGCCAAATATTGTGCTTTTCACCAACATCATGGTCATGATACTGATCTATGCTTTAGACTTCGTCATGAGATTCAGGATCTCATTAACAATAAAGTGATAGCGCCTCCTTAAAAGCCAAACGTCACTACAAATCCCCTCCCAGCACAAACCAAGTCCCTCCACCTCAGTATATAAACCTCATCCAAACACTGGCCGTCCCTTACGACCCCAGTATATATATCACCCCTGTCCACCTACTTAAACCGGCGATGTTCATCCCGGAGAGCACAGATTTGTGCATGATGAATGCGTTCGCATCCTAACCCGAAGCCTGTGGTGGTGACCGTGGTAGATGAAGGCAGGATGTCCTTGGTGGAAGATGGGAATGCTGGTTCAGTGCCTGGGGACTCCGTGGACTTATCTAAGGAGGAGTATAACCCATGCTGCTACATTGTGCCGAACAATCAGGCCAAATTAGAGGTGGAGTTTCCAACGGAAATGGAGGTTCGTGTAGTCCGGGAGGATGGACCAAGCCAAGGATTAGATGATCTAGCCGACCTAGAAGAAGATATCAACAATTGTAGACGTACTCCCGGGAACTCTCCGATATTCGCGCTCGCGAGGGGGCGCGAATCTCGTTTTGTTCTGAGCCACTACAGTTTAGACTCAATTTCACGGTTCTGAATCTAATCTCGCAAAGTGCAATGCAAGACCGATAAATCACCAAAGAGTCCAAATCCGACAAATCGTTTTTGGAAAACTGATTTTAATAAAGAAGTGCCAAACATGGATTGCTTGCCCAGATATAGAGTCGCCACCTAAATATTTTATTTTGGGGAAATTTAGGAAACCCTGACTCGTGCCTAAGGCCACGTGTCCATCATCACCAAAGTTGCCTCGGCTCGGGAACTTGGGTACGAGAGGGGAATGTCATGCAATGAGCACCCTCGCTCGCCCGATCAAAAATCGGCCTATACTAAGCATGATATTTTGTTTTTGAAAACACATGTGCTCTTAATCCGATTAATTAGCTAATCTTACTACGTGATGCACATAGCATACAAGTATAGACTAGATCGCCTAATTTGGAACAAAACATTGCATATTCATTTGAAAATGGTTTGGAGTTTGCTACTCGTAAGTACGCTAAATCAGGGATTTTAATGAATTCTTCCAATTCAAGTAATCCAACCTTCACCCACAGGCATTCAGGCAATTATATCAAATAATCAGTTAGCCTCGTAGCAAGCATGCTGAACATGGCAGTCAATAACACATGCAGTATGCTAAAGCGTAAACACTCACAGTGTACTCTGAGCCAAAACAAAGAACTAGTTAGAAATCATGCATGACCCTAGTTCATGTTAAGATGGCTAATGCAATACATGCGAAAATGCAACTTAGATAGGCTCGGCTATTCTAAGATGTCATGTGAAGTGCAACTTGATAACATGCTGTTTGAACACGTATTCAAGTAAGTATTGAAATACTATGCAGTTAGTATGATGCACCGAGCCCGGTGCATGCAATACAGATGAATGGATGCACACATGCAAGCATAAGGTATGCTAATCGAAATATGTCCTAAAACTAACCATCGAAAGCGATTAAGTAAAAGAGAGAAAGAAATGGGGGTTGGAAAACATGTATCACACACATGCACACTTATTACAACAATTGGCCCTCTCAACGGAGGGTCCGAATAAAGAGCTAACTAGCTAATCTAAGCTAATTAAACTAATTATTACATCATAACAAAGCTAATTAACTAATCCTAGTTAACTAACTATTACAAAACAATTAAGCAGCTAAACGCATTAACTACTTAAATACAAGCCAAAGCATAAACTAGCTAATCACATTAGCTAAGTAAAGCAATAAAACAATGGTCCTCAGAGGGAGAAGAATGCTCTCAGAAACTTGCACCAAGCTCAGTTGCCTCGTTCGCCTTGTTCAGAAATCAAGCATGCCCGGTCGCCTTGTTCGGAAATCCGTCGCGATGCCCCGATTTGCCTCTGTTTGCAAATGCTCTCAGAAAGTTGCACCAAGCTCCAGAAAGCTTCTAACTCAACTTGGGGACTTGTGGGAGGGTGGCTGACCAGTTGTTAGTGTTTGCAGCCACCTGCCGACCACTTTTTGCCACTGCAAACCAGAAAAAGTGGTCGGCCAGCTAGTTTTTCTGGTTGGCCGACCAGTTGTTGCTGCATTCCTCCAGTTTGCTGCAACAGAGAGCAAGAAAGGGCATGGCAATGTATTTGCAAGGTATGTGTGCACAACCACCCTCCCTATCATTTCATAAGCTCAAGAGGGTGTGGTTCTCAACCCTCAGGCCACCAATCACGCATCTCGATGCATGATGGCCGAGAGGCGAAGTTGCACAATTCAATATGAAAATGAATGCACAAGTAAACACATAAGGCCTAGAACTCTATCATGTATGATCAAGAGCGTCGACGACCAAGAATTGAGGCACGTTTCATCACTTTAAGTATGAAATGCCCTTCGTTTCTCGTGTTTGGACTAACACCTATTCCAAACAAAATGCAACACATAACATGGCATGCACAATGCTATGTAACATGGAATATGTGAAAATGCAATGCAACACAAGCATGCAAATATGCAATATGACTTGAGCATGCAAACATGCAATGCAACATGAACAACCTAACAAGGCTAATGACATGCACAATGCTAATGCATGCATACTCAATGCAAGACAACATAAGCATGCAACAATATGATACATTGCAACTAGCATACACAATGCGAATGTCAACTAGCATACTCAATGCGATATGATCATGGCATACTCAATGCAAATCAAGAGTATGGCATGCACAATGCAAACAATAACATAACATGCACGATGCGATGTAACATGGCATACACAATGCTCAGTGGACTTAAACCGAAAGTGGGTAGACCTCAACCATGCCGAAATCAGTGGCCATAACACCAAAATAAAGACACAAAATACAAAGCATGCATGCACAATGCATTGGCCAACCAAGTAGGCCTAAGAGCACAACCCTTAAGAAGGCTCAAGGGGTGATAAATGCGGAAGTGTAACAACACTAAATGCACTGAAATTAAGTAAGAAATGATGCCAAATCATTCAAACAAACACAAGTATAGCATACAAAGGTCCTAACGCATGAAAGCTAGCAAAGAGGACTACAAAGGAGACATGTAATACATGGCACATATGCATGAACCAACCACAAACAAAGCTCAAGTAGGTCAAAACATGGACCAAAGCATGCTAAGATGGAGGCTCAAAGGCTTAGGCAAGATGGCATACATGCTAGGCCATAAGTAAGGCAACAATGCACAACACTTAAAGGCATTCAAAGCATGAAAGAAGTGGGAACATGGCAATGCTATAAGCTCTGAAATGAAGTATTAAATGATGCCAAATCATCTAAATAGCTCAAAGATAGCATGCATGAGTCAATAAAACACAAAGCTAGCAAGGCCAATTACACTACAGCTATACAAAGCATGAAGGATATGGCAAAGGCAACCCAAAACAGTCCTAGAACATGTTAAAATGATACTGAAACAAGCATGAAAGGAAGCCGAAACAAGCTAGCATGAAGGGCATAAGGCATGATGCATACAAGGCAAATAAGGTGGATTACACTACACCTATTAAGACCAAGCATGGGATGACTTAACCAACAAAAATCAGAGTTATATCATGGCAAGATAACCCCAAAAACATATTGAAATAATGGCTCGCAAGCTAAGGCATGAAGGCATATACAATGATTCATGTTAAGGCATAAAGGGGCAAACCCTCCAACGCATTAAATGAGTGATAAACGCAAGTGCATGGGCATGAAACATGGACTGAAATCACATAAGAAATGATGCCAAATCATTCAAATAGGCCAAGTAAAGCATGCTAGTGGACTTGATGCACAAAGCTAACAAGTTAGAATGCACTATAGCTATACAAAGCATGGCATGCATGACCAAAACAACACAAATCAGAGCTAGAGCATGCTAAAACATGGACAAAAGCTTTTTGAAGTTAAGCCAAAAGCATGCTAGAATGACATGTTAAAGCATGATGCATGTTAGGCTAATTCATGGAAATACACTACAAGTGCATGGGGCATGCAAGAGGTGACCAAACCAAACCCTAACAGAGGTATGACATGGCAAAACACCACCAAAAACATGCTGAAATGGACTCAAGGCAAGCTAAAATGACATGCTACTTCATGAAGCATACAAAGCTAGTTTATGAGATTTACACTACAAGTGTATAAACCATGTATGGAGTGACCAAACCAAGTAAAAACAGTGGTATGCCTCAGAAAAATAAGCCCAAATACAAGCTAAGATATGGCCAACATAAACTTAACAAACATGCTCACACATGAGGCATTCAAGACAAGTATTGAAGACACAAGGAGAGGGGATGACCCTCTCCTTTTTGGGACCTCAAAACACTATCCTCACCATTGAAATTCCTCTGGATTTCAGTGGTGAGAAGGCCAAAACAAGGTGGTCCCAAAAGCTCACAAAGAAGGCACAAAAGCAAGGCCAAACAAGGCCTAAGAGGGGGTAATAACCCCAAATACAAAAGTGACCTTGAACAAAGATCTTAAGCACCAAAATTTAGAACTTTTTGTAGTTAAGAGTTAAGCTTAAAACAGCATGCAAGTAGGGCTAAAAGCTTAAGAAAAAATAGAAGTTTAAAAGGTTAAAAGCTCACCCTTGAAGACCACCTTCAAAGCTGCAACTCTAGCAGCTTCTTTAAGCTCAAACTAGTCCAAGAACTCCCAAAAACAACTTCAAGGGACCTCAGCTCCAAGAGTATGGTGTTTGAGTGTGTGTTTGTGTACAAAAGTGAGACAAAATGACACTTTAAGGCACAAAAATTAAGCAAAGAGAGAGATATAGAGATGATGGTGTATCTATCACTCTCTAACCCAAAATGATGAACCTGGAGGAGGGAGGGGGAGCCTCTCTCTTTTAGAGAGCAAAAGCACAAGCTTCTTCAAGAAGCTAAGGCTCAAGGCCATCTCTCCATACACGTGTATGGAGGATGGTTCTTGTGCTCTCCAGCTGTGCCAGCTGGCCAAAAATATCTCCAAAAATGTGACAAAAAGCAGCCGACCACTTGAAGTGGTCGGCCAGCTACTTTAAGTGGTCGGTCGACCACTTTATGTGGTCTCCCAAGAAGACAACTGGTCGGCCATGGTGGGAGATGGTCAGCAACATGAAAACAAGCAAAAGATGTGATGGCTGACCAGAAAATATGGTCTAAAGACCAAGAAAACTAGTTTCCTGACCAGAAAACTGGTTGGCGCGAAGAAAAGTGGTCTCCAAGGGGAAGAACTGGTCTCCCACCCTTGTACCACCTTCCAAACAAGGAAATCAAGATTTGTACCAAAAACAAACCAAAACGGATGCAAGACGAAAGTTCAGGAGCAAAGTGCGCAGCCGGGAGCCTCGAAAACTAGCTAACAAGCACCAAAAGTGGTTCACGACCACAAAAGTGGTCTCCCAAACCACAGTGGCCCTCTAGGCCAAGGAAACAAGGTGTGGTTCAAAAACCACTCCAAACGGAGAACATTAAGGGTCCCGAGACAAGGCACGCGGCCGAAGGCTCCGAAAACCGGAAACTAGTCTCCAAACGGGAAAAGTGGCCTACGATCACAAAAAGTGGTCTACGACCACAAGAAGGGGTTTACAAGACCTCTCCTTCCCTCAGGTAAGGAAAACAAGGCTTGGTCCGCAAACCAAGCCGAAGCACAAAGAGTTCAGAGGCTCGGAGGTAAGGCTCTCAACCAAAAACTCTAAAACCTCGAAACGAGCACAACATGCACTATCATCGAGCGCTCAATCGATGACGTCTGAGTCTTAAGGTTAGTCAAAAATGGGGTGTCTACAACAATCTGCAGTTTTTCGATGAGCAAGATTCAGGGGATGTGCACATTGACTGGTTTAATCTGGATGAGTCTACGAAAAATTTGGGGGTGGCTAAGTGATGAACCTGATATAGATGAGAAACTTGAACCGGAGCTGGAAAAGCAGGAAGCGGGAACCACTGCAAAGGCTAGAATAGCCGATAGAGAGGGTAAACTGTCGGAAGACATCGGTTTGAAACAAGTGGCTTGAGAATTGAGCATTGTTACTACTGCTGATATAGAGCAAGAAGCCGCACTGAAGCGGTTTGAACAGGAAAGGGATGAGAATAGTCAAAAAGTTGGAAAAGCTAAACACCCTGCGGGGGATGATCTTTGTGTGAGAATGATTAGAACGGAACCGGACAATGGTTTTTCGGTTGCCAAAGGAATATGGTGGGAAGATGATGATTTGCATCTGGACCACACTGACGAAGATTGGGGCCAAGACCTACCAGACGACACTTGGTACGTAGGAGAAGTTGACCACATGACAAGAAGTGGCCGATATTTCAAACCACTACATCTGGACCAACTTGAGGCGTCTAGAAAGGACAAGGAGGCTAAAAAATAGAAGGACAGACAGTTGGAGGAAGAAGCTGTACTGAAGCAGCTAAAGAAGATCCAAGCAGACATATCTATCTAGGGATTGCTTATGGCTTCACGTATGCACCGGCAAGCTGTATTGTCAGCAATGGATAAAGCCAAGTTGTCGATTGATACAACTCCAGAGCAACTAGTGGGACTTGTCTTCCCGGGAGGTGCTTCACCTACTTTGACCTTCTCGAATAAGGAATTGCCGCCCGAGGGCTCTGCACATAACAAACCGCTCTACATCTCAGTTGAGTGTAAAGAGAAGTGGGTGCCTGTTGTATTGGTTGATACTATGTCTGCAATCAATGTTTGTCCATCTCGCACAGCCTATACTATTGGTTTGAAACCAGTGGATTTTGTACCAACAGCCCAGGTGATCCGCGCTTATGACAACACGAGTAGAAAAGTGATGAAAACAGTGCAAGTCAAAGTACAGTTGGTCCGGCACAACAGAATATTGAATTTCACGTCCTGGATGTTCCAGCCACTTTCAACTTACTCCTTGGATGGCCATGGCTGCACCAAGTGAAGGCTGTTTCTTCCATCCTCCATCAGATGTTAAAGTACCCCCATGGGAAGGGGGTGGCCATTGTGTTTGGAAATTAATCTATACATCCTCCGCCTGAGGTCACTACACCAGTACTGGAGATTGTACATGGCAATGAGGATGTTTTCCTATCTGGGTTCACCTTGGCTAAGGCCTGGGTGGTGCAAAATATCTTGGCTATTGATGAGGGGTTGTACATCAGTGTCCAATCAGTCTAACTCATGAACAAGCTACAACACGTGCCTGGGATGGGATTAGGGAAGAGCGGCCGGAAGGACGTTACTGCACCGGCCGAAGTGCCATGTAACCCACATGCATTTGGTCTACACTACACGCCTACCAAAGAGGACTGGGTGGGGAAAAGAAAGGAAATGGCAGGAAAAGCCAAAGCTAAACAAACTGGGAAGCACTATGAGCTTGTGCATAGGCCAATTCAGGGAACTTTGAACGGCCGCTTTGTCTGGGAGGGGGAAGAATTCCCCTTTTGCGGCTTTCCTAAGCCATGGTTGAATTCAGAGAAACAGCGCATTCCAGGCTTCAAGATTTTCTTTGATATATAGCTGGAAGTGGGTGAACCCATAGAGGAACAGACTGAATTAACTACTGGGGTTGAACAGAGCACAGAAAGTGACTCCAACAGCAGTAAACTTGAAGTGGGGGCAGCACTGGCATGTCTCCTTTCGGATCCTCTGATCACTTCAGAGAGCTTGGGAGATGACCAAACCATCTCTATGATCGGAGATCAATCAGGTGTGGACCCTTCCAATGGTATTCTAGATGCATCTAACGCACCCTCTCTCACTTGGCAGTTGAATGAGGGTTTTCTGTCCGATAGGTCTAAGGAGCCGGAATTTGATTCCACAGAGTCAGTGGAGTCGGAATCAGATTCCAGTTCTTCTGAGTCAGAGTCTGGTATTCATGGGGTTGATAACCCGGATGCCGTTTTTTTGTCCAGGTCGTCTTTTTCCTTTTCTTTTGAGTCAATGTTAACCGAGGAATTGGATGAGTTGGATCTTTTGAATGAGAATGTTGCAGCAGATTCTGAGTACTTTTCCATGCCTCTTATGTATTGCATTGATCATGACTTTCAAAATTTTGATAAAAATGATGAGAAAGGAATTCCTCTGGTTTTAAAACATTTGATTGATCGAGAGGAGGAGAGGTTTGAAAACCCCTTGTTGATGAAATCACTGCAATTAATGTGGGTACTGAGAAGGATCCGCGTTTGGTCCAAATCAGGTCCACGTTGTCTTCAGAGGAATGCGAGCGCTTAGTCGCTTTATTAAAAAATTTCAAAGATGTTTTCACATGGTCCTACGAAGACATGCCTGGAATCGATCCTGAGATTGTACAGCATCGGATCCCTCTCGACGCCGAGGCCTAACCCGTCAAACAAAAGCTTCGGAGAATACGCCCGGATTGGGCTTTAAAGATTAAAGAAGAGGTCACCAAGCAGATAGACGCAGGGTTCTTGCTAGTATATGAGTATCCAACTTGGTTGGCCAACTTTGTTCTAGTGCCGAAGAAAGATGGCAAAATTCGGGTGTGTGTGGATTTCAGAGATCTAAATAGAGCTAGTCTAAAGGACGACTTTCCTCTACCACACATTGATGAATTGGTGGACTTCACCATAGGCCATGCACTACTCTCCTTCATGGATGGATTTCCAGGTATAACCAGATCTTGATGGCACCCAAGGACAGGGAGAAGACTACCTTCACCACGCCGTAAGGAACCTACTGCTACAGGGTGATACCGTTTGGGCTGAAGAATACTGGGGCTACCTATCAACGGGTTGCGACCACAATTCTGCATGACATGATCCATAAAGAGGTCGAGGTGTACGTGGACGCCATGATTGTCAAGTCCAAAGAAAGAGAGGGCCACTACACCGCCTTGGAAAAATTCTTTCAACGGATCAGAGAGTACATATTGAGGTTGAATCCACAGAAGTGTACCTTTGGCGTAACAGCAGGGAAAATGCTGGGATTTCTTGATCACACAGAGGGGCATTGAGGTCAATCCTTCCAAAATCAAGGCCATACTAGAAATGCCACCACCAAGGACTGAAAATGAGATGCGAGGCTTTCTAGGCAAAGTGCAATTCATAAGACTGTTTATTTCAAAATTAACCTTGATTTGTGAACCACTATTTGGCCTTCTGAAGAAAGGAAAGAAATTCCAATGGGATGACCGATGTCAATTTGTTTTCGAGCAGATCAAGTAGCATCTTTAGAATCCGTTGTATTGTCGTCGTCAGAGCCGGAAAGCCGTTGATTTTGTATCTGTCAGTCACCGACACAACAATGGGATGCATGCTTGCGCAAAAATCTGAGGATAAAGTGGAGAAAGCCATTTATTACCTGAGCAAGAAAATGTCGGACTATGAAACCCGTTGCGCCCCTTTGGAGAAGGATTGCTTAGCCTTAGTATGGGCTACTAGGAAGTTGAGGCACTACCTATTAGCTCACTCTGTAATTCTGGTTTCGAGATTAGATCCCATCAAATATCGCTTTGAGAAACCAGCACTTACAAGTAGGCTAGCTCATTGGTTACTACTTCTTTCCGAATTCGATTTGAAGTATGTCACTCGCAAGTCTGTCAAGGGGAGAGCCGTAGCTGAGTTCCTAGTAGATCACCCAGTGGAAGGGGATGAAGATGTGGAATACCTATTCCTAGATGAGGCCATTCTGCAAGTCGAGGAAGAAACCTGGACAATGTACTTTGACGGAACGTCTAACCAGTACAGTTATGAGATAGGGGTGTTACTGATAGCGCCCGACAATTCCCATATACCTTTAGCCTTCAAACTCTGGTTCAAGGTATCTAACAACGAAGCAGAATACAAGGTGTGTATCACCGGTTTGGAAGCTGCTCTGGAACTAGGGGCAAAAAGGTTGGACATCATTGGGGACTCAAACCTGGTTGTTTCTTAAGCAAACGGTGACTGGAAAGTCAAAGAAGAAACCTGGATATTCTGATCCCTAGGTTTGAGAAGTTAACCTTCACGCATCTGTTAAGAGAGAACAACAGGTTCACTAATGCTTTATCAACTTTATCTTTTATGATAGACATCCCTTTGGGAATCTAGATGCGTTCGATCATCATTGAATAAAGATATACGTCGGCCTGCGAGACTATTGCCGCAATAGATGAAGTACAAGATCAAAACCCCTGGTATTATGATATTTGGAATTTCTTAGAAAATGAGGCTTATCCACTAGGGGCAAATGCCAAAGATAAAAGGGCAATACGATGGATGGCCATTCAGTTTATCACCTGTGGGGGTAAGCTGTACAAACGTGGTCATCTAGGAATGCACAAGCTGTGTGTTGATGTAGAAGAGCCAAAGCGCCTAATGGAGGCCATCCATAGGAGAGAGTGTGGAGCACACATGAGATGAGTAATGCTAGCTCGGAAGATTCTCAGGCAAGGCTACTATTGATCTACCATGGAAGAGGATTGTATGGTATTGGTTTTGTTCGGCGATGCCACAAATGCCAAATCCATGCAAATCACATCAACATTCCGCTGTCAAAGCTGTACAACATGACTTCACCGTGGTCTTTCTCAGTCTGGGAAATTGACGTCATTGGGGTTGTTACACCGAAAGGGTCAAATGGGCATGAGTATATCCTGGTGGCAATAGACTATTTTACGAAGTGGGTGGAAGCCCAATCCTATGCAGTGCTGAAAGCATCGCATATAGCCAAGTTCATCAGGAATAATATCATTTGCCGCTACGGGGTCCCAAACGAGATTATTTCAGATAATGGTTCCCACTTCAAGAAAGAAGTGATCTACTTGTTGGAGAAATACAACGTGGCTTTTCACAAGTCATCTACTTATCAGCCACAAACCAACGGAGCTGTTGAGTCTGCTAACAAGAACATCAAGCACATTTTACAAAAGATAGTGGAAACCTATATGGACTAGCCAGATAAATTGCCGTTTGCACTCTGGAGCTATAGGACTTCAATTCGGACATCTACTGGGGCCACCCTTTATTCTCTCGTTTATGGTATGGAGGCTATTTTGCCGATTGAAATTGAGGTGCCGTCATTGCGGGTTATGGCGGAATGTCAGATAGCAGAGGCGAACTGGCATCAGAGCAGGTTCGAAGAGCTGATGTTGTTTGATAAGAGAAGGCTAAAAGCATTGTATCATGTTCAAGGTTATTAACGCAGGATTGGCAGGGCTTTCAACAAGAAGGTTAAGTCCCAGAATATTAAGGAAAGGGATTGGTGCTTAAAGACAACCGGGCTCCCATCCATGACCCTAGGGGCAAGTTCAGACCCAATTGGACTGGCTCTTACATTATCAAATCAATCTGGTCAAGTGGAGCTATCGTTCTTATAGACCTAGATGGCCTAGAATTCTCCCAGCCGATCAATATGGACAAGTTGAAGAAATACTATCCTTGAGTGGCTCGCTAGGCTGAAAATCCGGAAGGGCGACCTAGGCAAAAGTTAGAGCACAAAAAAAAATTAGAAAAAAGAAAAACATAGCTCACAAGGTTGAAAACCCAGAAAGGGCGGCCTTGGCAAAAGTTATAGCGCAAAAGGAGAGCGTTAATACCTGAGTGAACCCGAACCGAACTGCCTAAGGCTTGATTCCCATCTTCGGGATACGTAGGCAACTTCATTCTAAAGTTCAGCCACAAACACTTCCAAATCAACTGTGTCCATATGTTGATCAGGTTATCTTTGTCCATTATCTGAAGGTTTGGTTGTAATCCTTATTCTGAGAGAAGAGCTGGTTATAATGCTAAGCAGCGCCATTCAGACAAGGGGCAATTTTCCATTGTTTTGGGTTCGGGATTGTGCATCTTGAGGATAGCTTCCATGTGTGTTAAGTTGTGATCCTTGTCGAAAATGGGTTTGAAAAATTTTAATAAAAGTTGATTTTGTTCAAATTAATCTTTTTACAACTTAGACCATTTTTGGACCAAAAGGAAAATTTTCAATGCCCATAACTTCAAATTCATTGATTTCAAATACGAAGTTCTCTAACTCTCAATACAAATCGAAGTTGCTTTTATTATATTCAAAGAAAACTTGAAAGTACAGATCAAAGCAATAAACTTGGGGGCATAGATGAGTCAGGTGTTCCTGCATCCCCTCCCTGAGCTTGTAGAAACTTCAGATGCTAAAGTGGGCCCAACTTGTGCCTCATTTTCAAGCCAATTCAAACACTCGTCGGAAAGTGTGCAGTTAAAACTAGGGGCAATAGCTAGAAGTTCTCTTGTCCTCCAAGTAGTGGGGTATCGAGCTAATTGTGAACCTCGGATTGGACATGAAGCCGGGTACTCTACCCCCTCTTCTGGGTAAGTTTGGTCATGACCAAATTGACGCCTGAATCTGAACAGAAAATAGAATACACAGCGTGTAAGGCCAATCTGCTGAATGCCAAGTTGTTGAGACATACTGTAGGTCATCTCGAGCAGATCAAACCAGGGACAAGGCCAAGCAATGTCAACAGCAGACTTGTTGCACATCCAATGGCACCACCATCTCTCGTTCGGGAAATCAATTAGCCGTTGGCGAAAGAAATAGCCTCGTACTGAATATGAAGGGCAAGAGTCCACTACCTTCAACCTGTCCATGAGCCATATTTGGGAAGGGATGAAAGAAAATAGAGATTAAAGAATAGAGAGATGTATGTGGAGAGAAAAGTGAGAAAGGGTTTTGAGAGAAAAACAGAGCATTAGTGCCGAGTGATGTGAGAAACACATATGAGATAGGATGGGAAACATTACCTGCAAAAGAAGTGGACTTCTTACGAATTTGGTTGTCTCCCGCTAATGGAAGGCATCCAAGCCCATCAAAGTCTCGGCCAATGCTAAGCTGATGCAGCTCTTGCCCTCTTTCAAGCCTTGGGATACTTCAATCAAGCGAATGCTAGACCCCCCGAAACCCGGGGCAAGTAGAAAATAAGCTAACATACACAAACAAAGGGCATGCTGCCAAAAACTCTGCCAAAGACGATCGCCGCGGTCACCGACGTCAGAAAATTGATGAATGAGATTGGGAATATCCAGCCCTCCGTTGTGAACCAGGGATCGAGCCTTGTGTGAAGTGAGCCCACACATCCTTCCTACAGCTTGGATGTGGCTAAAACGGAACTGAGGCAAGATTTCCTCATCACGCCGGGATTCCAGCAAACTTGGAATTCTTCAATTGTAGGGCATATCTCTTGCCCCCCAAAGCTGAAAACATGTGTGATCGGGTACCAACATCTAGCCGCGGCATGGAGGAACGAAAAACATAGCAGGGTACGACTTAGCGGGAATAGTGCATTTATCTCGAAATCCTAAAAATTCACTTTTTTTGAGCCATCCAAAGTTGAAATCCAATTTGAGAGTTTTTCGGTGAAGAATGGCTCCATTTGTGGCAAAAACAGAGCAAGAATGAAGAAATTACGAAATCCCAGCTTTTGTAGGAGATAAAGCACTGAGTGGAAGATAGGTGGCAGTAATCTGGAGGTCCCTCACATTGATGGCCGACCGGCCACCATTGGTGGCCGACAGCCTCTGTTCATATGGTCGACAGCATTCTTGTTTGTTCTGTGGTCTTCTTGTGTGTTGAGAGTGCTGAGAACCTGTGTTTTGTTCTGCTTTTCGCGCATTCCAAGGTCTTATTTTGAGTCCCTTTGGGCTTGAGTGTTTTCATTTGAGTTGAATTCGTCTTGTTTTGCTTATCGAGTTGTATTTGTGTTGTGTATCAATTTGTTGTATTTCTTATTGAGTTGTATTTGTTTTGTTTTTACTTGTCGAGTTGTTGTGTTGTTTATTGAGTTGTTATTGTTCGTTGTTTATTGAGTTGTCTTACTTGGTTTGTTAAGTGTTGTTAAATGTTGGTCAGTTCATTACCTGATTAAGAAAGTGCCAATACAATATGCGATTTTCAATCCAGATCAATCTCGTTTTTATGCTATGCGATGCTCATGTGGTGCTCAGCATGTAAAATACAACACTTTTTCATCAAAAAGCTATTTTCATTCCGATCATGGTCACTTTTTACAAAAGAGTACAAGTTTTAAAGCAAAATAAAACATGTCTAAAGCTGTAGTGCTAACACTACTAGCAAAAAGAAACTAAGCAAAAATATAGAAAATCAGCGCCAACTATCTTAGGTTCGAGAGGCCCTCTTCGTCTTCTTCCTGGGCGGGGTCACAGAGCTGTCTCTATTAGCACTGATGTCTGTACCTCCCTCTGAATCAGACTCTGAACCAGAGTCATCCCCGCTCTCTGCCTCGGAGCCCTCCTCGGCATCAGCATCACCACTAGCAGAATCTAAGCCACCATCATCGTCTTCGCTCTCGGATGACTCATCATGCTGACTCGCCACCTCCTCGGCCTCACTGGTCTCAGTGTCATTCTCGCTCAGAATAGGCTCTGAAGGGCCACTCTCAGCTCGAGCACTCCTAGCTCGGCCTCTGCTGCGCTCTGAAATCTGTCCCTCTCTCCCTACTGCTGGAGGGGGTACTGTGGTTCTGTGCTGCTGCCGCCAGTGCTGTCGGTAAATATGGGACCTGAAAAAGTAGTTGGTATGTGTCAGGCATAGTATCTGTATCAGATGCAAGTATGGTGCGTAGAATGAGTACATATAGAAGTCAGGTACAGAGTATGAATACAGTATGAAAATGCAGAATTCAGATGCAGCGTATCGGTGCAGCGTGGAAAAATTTTCAGTTGAAATGTCAGTGTCCGTGTGTCATTGGGAGTTTGATGCTTGGAATAAAAAAAAAAACTAAAGAAAGTACCTGAATGCCGTAGAAGTCAAGTAGTGCCTCTCTCCTCAATATCATGCTCTCGAACGAGGCTACAAGCTCGAGCAATCCTTTGGTGTACCCTGCGGGTGTCTGTAAATGTATTGGGAATGATCAATATCTAGAATGAATGAATATCTTAGCGAGAATGGCAAATGGAGAAGCTGTGGTACGTACCGAAGGTGAATTAGGCACTTTGACATATCTATGCCCGGCCGGTGCAGGCCCAATACGAATCTGGTAAGCCTCTCCAGTGTGTCGCCAGCATGTCAACTCAGTCGGAAGCTCCGCCAACCAAAGCCCTGTCTAGTGAGAGGCACCCCTCTGGCCCTACCCCTCGATGCTCGAGCCCTACTGGTCGAATGGATGTCTGCTGCTCTCCCTGCACGAACACGAGCACCCATCAAGGGAGGCATGAGATGCGTCTGGATAAATGTCGCATAGTCCTCCTCTTCGAGAAAGTAATCGGCGTCCATGCCTCGAGCAAAATCAATCACCTCATGGGAGGAGAGGCTCTCTGTGGCTAGTATGGATGGCGGAGGCAGCATGAGAACTACCTGATGCGGTAAACCCAACGTCTGACGTATGAAGCGCTCACCTAAGAACCGGGCTCGGTAGACCGGGCCCTCGAGTATAAGCCGATAACGGGAACCCCCCCGAGCGCTGGCAAACTGGTCCCTGACTCCCTCAGGCATCGTCGCCCAGGGCTGCCATGTGATCTGCAAACAGAGAATGCACAAATTGTTAGCTGCCATTAGATAAGCAATATGAAGCAAAGCTGAAGTAAAGCAGCATAACTGTGAGTTTTGAGTTACATCTGCTACGGTCACAGTGTCGAAGTACCAGCGAAAAAACGGAAAGGTCTCCCTGGTCCTCCTCACGCACCTGTCGTCGTATCGATGAGAGTAATATACAACAAGAGGCATCTCCACCTTCGGCTCTGGGACGAGGGTGAGAAAATATGTATATACCCACAACTGCAAAAAGCAAAGGGGCAATAGTGAGTATACAACAGATAAACACAGGCAATACAGAAAGCAGAATATGTGTGCAATTTGCAGAAAGTAGAATATATGTGCAATGTGCAGAAAGCAGAATGTATAGTACAGCGTACAGAAAGTACAAGCGCAAAGCAGAAAGCAGAATACGTAAGTAGTGTACAGAAAGTACAAATGCAAAGCAGAGATCAGACTATGTGTGTACAGTGTACAGAAAGTGCAAAGGAGAAAGCACGATAGGAAATGCAAAGCAGAAAAGTAAAGCATACCTCCCAGGCTCTCCAGTAGCCGCCGACTCTATTCCCGCTATTGTGAGACGTCAAGCTCATGTATCTGTATAAGGTGGCCAGGCCAGCGCCGCCTCAGTCGTAAAGCCGGACCTGAGACAAGTCCACCAAGGCACTCAAGAGATATAGCCCAACAGTGTTCGCCCGGTCGATGAACAAAGTGGTGCCAAAGAGGAATATCAAGAAGCCTCGGGCGTACTACTCGATCTCCTCTAGGGTCTCTGGCTCTGTCCCTCTAAAATGCTCTGAGAACCAGGTGTATCGCACCATCCCTGACCGGAAGATATGCGGGTGAGCCCCCAACAGGTAGATCCAGGCGGCCTCCCACTCGCCTATGTCTGTGTCATAAGGGATTGGACGACCCCCTACCTCTATGCCAGTGAGCGTAGCGAAGTCATAGGGAGTCGTCGTCATCTCCCCCATAGTAGAGAAGTGGAAAGAGTTGGTGGTATCCCACCAGCTCTCTACCAATGCGCCAAGTAAGAGCCTGCTCGCTAGGAGGCGTGATAGCCCCATAAAGAACAAGCCGAAGCTGGCCTCATCGATAATCTGGCGGACGTCGACGGGAAGGTCCGCGTACCACTCCCTCGCCGATGTGGCTCCGTATCCTCTAACAGAGTGTGAGTCCTCCTGTAATCGAAATGAGCAGATGAAAGGCAGTGTAAGAAATACAGTGCAAAAATGTGTTTGAAATAAGCAGATGAAAGGCAGTGTAAGAAATACAGTGCAAAAGTGTGATTTATGCAAGAAATGCAAGGCACATTGAGTGAAATGTGAGAATACAGTGTATACCTCAGTGGCGCCATGAGACAAATGGGACTTTGGCTCTCACAGCAATAGATACTCTGGTACCCCTCGGGTAAACCCTCTGAAATGACGGATGGTGTTGGGTGGTAGTACATGCGTCTTAGGATCATATGTCCCTAGGTCAAAGGGTTGAACCCTGGGTGGTAGTGGTACAGGCTCGAGATATGCCTCCATCCCCGGAGAAGCTTCGTCATGTGGTATGTCGTCCACCATCTCGAAAGAAGATGAGAAAGTGAAGAAAATGAGAAAATTGGGTGGAAAATGCCAAAAGTGAACAAAAGTCAACCCTAAGAGAGAGAAAATGGGAGAAAAAGTCAAAGCCGAAGAAAAGGCGCCAAACCCAAGAGAAACTCGAGGGAAACAAACCTTAAGTGGCGAAAATGAAGAAAAAAACATCGAAATCAAATTCCAATTGGTTCAAAACGAAGGAAATAAAGAGGTTTTAGCGAATCAAACGTTCGTGGGGCGTTAGAAAACGCATATAAAGGGTGAATCTAGAGGAGAAAAATGTCTAGAGTGAGAGAGGGATGAATTTCGACTAGGGAGAAGTGAGGAAATGAAGTTTGGGGGTGTAAATATAAAGACCCAAGGCAAAAAGACCAAAATGGCCCCGAATTGCCATCAGTGGCCGACAACTTTCATTTGTGGCCGATGGGTGGCCGATGACCTCCCCTTGTGGCCGACAGGTTTCCAGTGCTCCTCATTGGTGTTTTTCTGCTGATTTGTGTCCTTAGCTCTCGAGAAGTGCAAGAAAAGTTCATTGTTAAGCTCAAAATGCCTCTGCGAAAGCTTCAAACCGTGTCTTTAGTGTATGACGTTCAACACGAATGAGGTGTATCCTTTTTTAACTTGTTGCAACTCTTCTGAGAGGTAAATTGGAAGTTACTATTTAATCCATTGTTGTATAGAATATGCATTTTTCCATAATCCATCTTACATAGAATATGCATTTTGTGCTATTGATCATACATAGAACATGCATTTTGTACTGTTGCATTGAATATGCATTCCGATGTTGGATAGAACATGCATTTGCTAATCTTGTATAGAATATGCATTTTGTGCTATTGATCATGCATAGAACATGCATTTTGTACTGTTGCATTGAATATGCATTCCGATGTTGCATAAAACATGCTTCGGTTCTCGTTGCATAGAATATGCTTCTGTTTTTATTTCTCACATGTTTTGCATAAAACATGTCTCTAACGTTGTGTCATGGTTACTTGTCTTGCATAGAACATGCACTCTTATTATGTTATGCTTGTTGAGTTTCTTTCTTATGTAGGCACGATATTGTATGTACAGTTCATTCAGAGGAGTTCCAGGTGGGATCATTCCTGTCCTTCCATCTCCTTGTTTTGGTTAAAAACATTCGGACGTGTTTCGACATTTATCACCATTTCCTTGTTTTGGTTGAAAGAATTCGGACATGTTTCGATGTTTATCACCATTTCCTTGTTTTGGTTAAAAGCATTCGGACGTGTTTCAATATTTATCACCATTTCCTTGTTTTGGTTAAAAACATTTGGACGTGTTCCGATGTTTATCACCATTTCCTTGTTTTGGTTAAAAGCATTTGGATGTGTTCCGATGTTTATCACCATCCCCTTGTTTTGGTTAAAAGCATTCGGACGTGTTCCGATGTTTATCACCATTTCCTTGCTTTGGTTAAAAGCATTTGGATGTGTTCCGATGTTTATCACCACTCCTTGTTCTGGTTAAAAGCATTCGAGTGTGTCCCGGTGTTCATCGTGTGTGTAACACATTAGGATCTTGTTTGAGACCTCGAGTGCGCCCGACAGTCGCTCTTCGTCTTTCCTGCGGGATGTGTAGATAAGTTTGCATAATTTTCTTACTTCTTTTCTGCATGAAATGTGGTTTGGCTTGTGATTCTCACGCGTGGTGTGTTTACTTACTTCTTTTCATGTTAGAGGTTGTTATACCTTACCTCTATTTGTCTTGACTTTAGCATTTCTTTGCATAATATTTGCATTTAGGTGTTTCACTACAGCCTCATTGCATGATCATAAGTTGTGTTTTTGTATCGTGCATATCATTTGCATCTTGCCCCAGAACTACGCTGGTTTGATTCCTTGCAAAGGGATATGTAGGCAGCTTGCAGGCGCAACCATCTTTGTCTTGCTTGTCTGTCTGTCCAAGTCTTTGGCCTTGTCAAAAATATGTCGTCTCTGGGCTTTGACATTCACTTCCGTCATTTCATGACTTCCGAGTTCTGTCAAAGAGGGAAAACTATAGACACCCCATTTTTGACCGTCCTCAAGACTCGGACGTCATCGTTTGTGCACTCGATGATTGTCCTTGTTTGTGTTCGTTTTGAGCTTTCGAAGTTCTTGGCGGAACGCCTTGTCTTTGAGCCTCTAAACTTATTTGTTTTGTGCCTTTTTTTGGACCAAGACCTTGTTGCCTCTAGTCTGGAAGAGTGGGTGGCTTGTCGGCCAGTCCCTTGGGCTGTCGGCCAGGGCTTGTCCTTGTCGGCTACCAGTGGTGGCCGATGGCCACCAGTGATGGCTGGTCGGCTATCAGTGGTGGCCGACAATCTTTGGCCTCTTTTTCCAGATATTTGTTGATAGCTGTGCTAGCTGTTGCTCACTGAGCTACATCTTCATACACGTGTATGGTGAGATGTTCACAAGCTCAAGACTTGTTTTTCTATAAATATGGGGGTTCCTCCCTCATTTTGGAGGGTTAGACATTTTTAGACCAAAAATCTCTCTCTCTTTCTAGAATTCTCTCTCTCTCTCTTAATATTTTGTGCCTTAAAGCTCAGTTTCTCTACACTTTTGCACATCAACCCTTAATCAAACTTGACCACCTTGGAGCTGAGGTTTCTTGGAGTCTTACTTGAGCTCTAGAAGAAGGTTTAAGCTTGGATTATTGCTTAATTTGTGCCTTAGCTTCAAGAGCAAAAGGAAGTTCAGGGCATCAGTAGCCGACTGGCCACCAACAGTGGCCAACGGCCATCATCAGTAGCTGACCGGCCACCAGTGAAAATTTGCACAGTGTCGTCCTGAGGTAGAGCAAAGGTTTTCTGGAAGTTGGTACAATTTTTACTGTCCAAAATGTGCAAACAAAGGCGTTCAGTGGCAAGGCGGTGGCTTTTCGAGTGAAGAAACCGAGCATGCATGCATCCCTCACTTCCCGAGGCCATTTAATTGCTTTGTTTAGTTAATTAGTGGTAGCTAATTCACGTAAACATTGTAATTATTTAAGTAGATTAGTTAATTAATTCATGTTGTAATTAATTAGTTTAGTCGCTTTGTAATTGGTTAGTTAAGTGTTTAGCTAATTAATTTGATTTGTAATATTTAATTAGCTTATAATAGTTAGTTAAATATTGTGTTGTAATAGTTAGCATAGTTAGCTTAATTAGCTAGTTAACTCTCATTCATTCGGACCCTCCTTCACGAGGGCGTAATGTTGTAATAAGTATGCGTGTGTGTGTGTATGTCTTCCAACCCCACGTCTTTCTCCCTTTTATTTATCCGCTTTTGATGGTTAGATTAGGGATATATTTCAATTAGCATATCTCATGCTTGCATCCATTCATCTTGTATTACATGCACTGAGGCTCGGCGCATCATTCAAACTACATTGTTATTTCAATACTTATTTGAATAATCGCATGTTGTTCAAATCAATCATATGCCATATTAGTAGCCGAGCCTATGAATTGCATTATTGCATGTGTTGCATTAGTCATTTTGCATCATTAGGAATCATGCATTTTTCTAACTCATATTTTCCTAGCTAGGAGTACTAGGTGAGTTTTTAATGCTTTAGCATACTGACATGAGTGTGATTGTCATATTACCATGACTAGCATGTTTTCCATGAGGCTATGTGCTTAAATGCTAAACTGCTTGAATGCCTGTGGTTGAAGGTTGTTGTTTGAATTTGAACGATTCAATAAATGTGTGTTTTAAGCCCACTTTCTTGAGTGGCAAATCATGTTTTAAGCCGACTATGTTTGGTGGCAAACCCACATCTTTAAGCCCACTTAAGGTGGCAAATTTTCCAATTCTTGGGATTTAGTCTATATTTGCTTGTGCACGTCATGTGGTAAAGCTAGTCTAATAACTGGAACAAGAACATATAATGTTCATAAAAATCATATCATGATTAGTAGAGGCCGATCTTTGATCGGGCGAGCGAGGGTGCTCATTTCAGGACCTTCCCCGCTCGTACCTAAGTTCCCAAGTCGAGGCAACTTTGGTGATGACGGACACGTGGCCTTTGGCACGAGTCATGGGTTTCCTAAATTTTCTCAAAATAAAATATTTAGGTGGCGACTCTGTATCTGGCAAAGCAATCCATTTTGGCATTATTTGATTTAAAATCGATTTTCCAAAAAGATTTGCTGGATTTGGACTCTTTGGTGATTATCAATTTCACATTGCACTTGTGAGATTAGATTCAGAACCGCGAGAGTCCGAACTGTAGCGCTTCTTTCAAACCTTCCGAAAGGGGACGCGAAAAAAGTTGAGCTACACTGTCCTGTGGCAAGTTCAGCCGGGTCTATTTCTGCAGTAAGATCAAATGCAAGAACCAATGCTAGCGGTAACACTACCAATGAAACGTTGAGGCAAGGGAGAGTGTTCGCACTAGTACCCGAAGATGTACAGAACACCGAGTCTGTGGTGTCAGGTATAATTTCCATTTGTGCCCAGAATGCATATGTCTTGATAGATTCTGGTTCTACACACTCATTTGTGTCACATGCCTTTTCTCAAAAAACTAACTAGACCTTCAGAATCCATGAATTATTTATTGTCTGTATCTACGCCATCTGAGGGTTCTATGGTATTGTGGACTCAACTTTCTTCGCGCCCCCCCTTTCGGAGAGGCTCGAATTGGTCCTACAGTTCGGACTCCTATCACGGTTCTGAATCTAATCTCACAAAGTGCAATGTGAGACTGATAAACACTAAAGAGTCCAAATCCGGCAAATCGTTTTGGAAAATCGATTTTGAATCAAAAAGCACCAAACATGGACTGCTTTGCCAGATTACAGAGGCGCCACCTAAATATTTTATTTTGGGGAAATTTAAGAAACCCTGACTCGTGCGTAAGGCCACGTGTCCGTCATCACCAAAGTTGCCTCGGCTCGGAAACTTGGGTACGAGAGGGGAAGGTCCTGAAATGAGCACCCCCGCTCGCCCAATCAAAGATCGACCTCTACTATCATGATATGTTCTTTTATAAACGTCATGTGTTCTTATCCGGTTATTAGCTAACTTTACTATGTGACGCACATAAGCAAGTATAGACTAAGTCGTAAGAATTTGAACGAATTCAACTCATGTTTGTTTTCGAAAATGGTTTGAAATTGCCACCCTCAAGTAGGATAAAGCGCAGATTTGCCATCAAACATGATAGGCTTAAAACATGATGATTTGCCACTTCGCAAAGTAGGCTTAAAACTCACATTCGTCGAATTATTCCAATTCAAGCAATCAAGCCTTCATCCACAGGCATTCATGTAGTTTAGCATTTAAGCAAATAGCCACATGGCAAGCATGCGAAACATGGCAACACTCACACTCATACAAGTATACTAAAGCGTAAAACTTACAGCGTACTCCGAGCCAAAACAAAAGCTAGTTAGAAACATGCATGAGCATAACTATGCAAAATGCCTAATGCAACACATGCAATATGAAATAAGATAGGCTTGGCTACCTAATCATGGTATTTGCAACACTTTTGATAACTTGCTGTTAAACGTGTATTCAAGTAAGTGTATTGAAATTGTGATGCAGTTTGAATGATGCGCCGAGCCCAATGCATACAAGACAAATGAATGATGCAAACATGTAAGCATAAGGTATGCTAATTGAAAATGATCCCTAATCTAACCATTGAAAGCGGTTAAGTAAAAGGGAGAAAGACGCGGGGTTGGAAGACATGCACACACATACGCACGCTTATTACAACATTACGCCATCGCAAAGGAGGGTCCAAATGAATAAGCTAAGCTGATCTAAGCTAAGCTAATCTAACTAATCTAATTAAACTAATTAGACTAATTATTACAAACCAAACAAATAACTAGTAAACTACTTACTAATTATTACAACACAACATAAAGAAATAGCTAAGCTAAAGCTACTTAATTATTACAATAATCAATGCAAATTAACAAAGTAATTTACATATTAAACTATGCTGCTGCTACTCTGCTCCGGGATGTAGAAGATGTATGCGCTCGATTTTCGCCCCGAGAAGCCCACCGGTTTGCTCTTGAGAGGCTCTGTTTGCAAGGTTACTCCAAGAACTTTCTGCTCCACCTTACCAATTCACTGCTAAGGATTGCACCAGTGGCCTGCCAGCCATGAGTGCTTGTTGCCAGCCATTTGCCGGCCAAAAGTGTACTATGCTGGCCAAGGATGAAGCCACTACTGGCCATCAATGAGCCACTGCCGGCCACTGGTGTGCTGAATCACCAAACAGCAACAGAGCACAAACAGAGGAAAATGGAGGGTTTTCCAAGGATGTGTTTGTACTGTGCCTCTCCTTATCATCTCAAAACGTCAAAGGAGTGGCACTCTTGGATCGAAAACCACCAATCAAGCATTTTCAATGCATGATGGCCAAAGATCCAAGGAGTACAATTTCAATAAATACACAAAACAAGACTCAAGACCACCACATTATCATGAGTGATCAAAGGCAATGGAGACTAAGGAGATTGGTTCATTTCATCACTTTGAGTATGAAATGCTCCAATCTTCCTTGTGTTCAATATAACGTCCAATTGAACACATGCAATGCAAACACAACATGCTTAACTTGCTCAAGTTTTACTTGTTATGTTTTACTTGTCCAATTCTTGTTTACTCATTTTAGCATTACCAAGTCATTCTTTAACCGGTTAAGTCCAAGATGATTGTCCTCTAATTGGAAAGATGGCCTAAATCACAAATGTCTTGAGCATGAAAGAGGCCTCATGTTGTTGGTTAGGAGGAACCCTCAAGACAGAGTTAAAACCATTAGGCATGAGAGCCTCAAGTTCACACTCAAGCCAACAAAGGGCTCAAGACCACTTTCAAAGCAAATTAAAAAGTGAAGAATAGAGGCGGGTTGCAGACTTTTCAGTGCTGAAATGGCATGAAAAATCGCACTAAATCATGCAAGCAACACATGCACAACATGTTCAAAAGTCAAAAACATTAAACTAGTGAAGATCACTACACTAGAGGCATGCAATATCAAGCTCAAATGACCAAACCAGCTCAAAATAGAGCTACAACATGCCAAATCAGTGGCTAAAACATGCTGAGATAGAAGCATAAAAGACTAGAAAAACATGCACACATGTTGACTCGCAAGCAAGGCTTAAACCACAACTCTCAAAAGTAATGAAAGAGTGATACAAGTGAGAGTGTGACAAAGCTATATACACTGAAATCACATGTTAAATGATGCTATAACATGCATCCATCTCAAGCAAAGCATGTTAGAGGCCTTAAAACACAAAACCAGTGAAGGCATATGCACTACAACTATGTAAAACAAGGCTCATATGATCAAAGCAGCCCAAAACAAAGTTAAAGTAGACCAAATCAGATCCTAAAACATACTGAGATCAAGTCACAAAAAGGTAACAAAACATGCTCACATGTTAGGCCATCTATACTTACAAATAAGACACAAGAAGGGGAGGCCACCCCCTCCTATTTTGGACCTCAAAACCAAGTTTTTACCACTGAAATTCCCCTGGAATTTAGTGGTTAAAAGGCCAAAAAAATTTGCTTCAAAAGGCTTTGAAAAGTAGCACAAAAGGCTTCACAAGCCAAAGAGCAAAAGATGAGACAACCCCTCTAACTCAACAAGACTTAAACCATCATTTTAAAACCTTAAAAATGGAGTTTTTTATGGCTGAAAAACCAGGTCAAAACAGTGTGAAAAGATGGCCAAGAAGTCAACTAAAACAAAGCTTAAAAGAGGTAAGCTTTATACCTTTGAAGCACAGCAACAAAGCAGCCACAAACTTTGAGCTAAAACCAACCTTAGGAGCTCAAACAAGGCCTCCAAGAACCTCAACTCCAAGATGTAGGTGTTTGGTCAAGGGTCTTAGTACAACTTTGTAGAGAATTCTCACTTTCAAGCACAAAATAGAGAGAGTGAGAGAGAGAGAGAGAGAGAGAGAGAGAGAGAGAGAAATTTTGCTCACAAAATTTTGTTAACCCCCTACATGCAAGAGGATGACTTATATATATAGAAGATACAAAATCCTCTTGAAAAGATCCAACCATCCACGTACAAGCAGATGCTCCAATCTGTGCAAATAGCTAGCACCAAAATATCAGAAAATATCTACTGATGTACTGGTGGCCGGCCGGCCATCACTGATGCCCAGCAGGGCACATCAATGGCCGGCAGGCCAAAGTCTATAGCCGGCAGTGCCTTATCATGGCTGGCAGTGCACCAAAAGCAACATGCTAGAAGGACCAAAACAAGGTCAAAAATTGAGACAGAATTGATGTAGGGTTTGGAAAGCTCAAACCTGTGGTGCTCCGCCGCGGAATTCGAGTGCTCGACGAGCAATCAAACTTGTCACTGGATGTACCTGTAAGAACATCCAAGTCTTGAGGACGATCAAAAATGGGATGTCTACAAGTATGTGCATTTGTATATCCGGCATGTGATGTTTTCATTGGTGATATGACATTATACATTGATTTGCTGCCTTTGAGCATTGACTATTTTGATTGCATCTTGGGTATGGATTGGTTAACACAGTATTGTGCATCTATTGACTGTATGAAGAAATCTGTTGTATTTCGTCCACCTAGTGTGCCTGAGTTTGTTTTCATTGGGGACGGAGTAGTCCCTCCCCCATACTTGATTTCGGCTGTGAAAGCTGTTAAATTGCTTAGGAAGGGATGTAGGGGCTACTTGTGTTGTGTATTGGCTGCATCATCTGATGACACTAATGTGGAAACTATTCCTGTTGTTTGTGAATTTCCTGATGTGTTTCTAAATGACTTGCCTGGAGACTTAGTTGATAGGGAAATTGAGTTCACTATTGAAGTAACACAGAGAACGCAACCAATTTCTAAGACCCCTTACAGAATGTCAACCACAGAACTAAAAGAATTAAAAAGCCAACTCCAAGAACTATTAGATAAGAAATTCATCTGTCCGAGCACGTCACCTTGGGGTGCTTTCGTGTTGTTTGTAAAGAAGAAGGATGGGTTGTTGAGATTATGTATAGATTACTATGAACTGAACAAAGTAACGATCAAGAACAAATACCCTCTGCCTCGAATAGATGACTTGTTTGACCAATTGCAGGGAGCACAAGTGTTTTTTAAAATTGACCTTAGATCCGGGTATCACGAATTAAAAGTCAAAGCAGAAGACGTAGAGAAAACCGCTTTCCAAACAAGATATGGGCACTATGAATTTCTGGTAATGCCTTTTAAAGTAACTAATGCACCTGCAGCATTCATGGATTTAATGAATAGGGTGTTCAAACAATTTTTGGATGAATTCATTGTTGTCTTTATTGATGATATACTGATCTACTCCAAAAGCAAGGAAGAACATGAGAATCATTTACGAACTGCCTTACAGACCTTGAGAGAAAAGAAACTGTATGCAAAAATTATCTAAATGTGAGTTCTGGCTTGACAGTGTGGCATTTTTGGGACATGTGATCAACAAGGATGGTGTATCAGTAGACCCACAAAAGATTGAAGCCATTGTTGATTGGCCAAGACCAACCAACGTGTCAGAAATTAGAAGTTTTCTGGGACTTGCTGGTTATTACAGAAGATTTGTGAAAGACTTGTCACACCTCACTTTTTATTACTCGGATTTCCATTACCAAAGCCATTATTATAAATTGAATTTCAGAGATAGCATACGGAAACTCATTATTTACACAAGGAATACATAAGTAAGAATTCTCTCATTTGAGTATAAAATAAATGCAACATAAATTTACGTCTAAATAAAGTTCTCGTAGGCTTACATCATTTAAATCAAGAGGAAGGGTTTAACCCTTTTTCATCAATGGCATTCCGCCTACATATAAGAGGCCCCGTGGCCAACAATTAAGGAAGATCCGTGACCTTGTAGCACACCTTGATAATCACCTAAAAAAGATTAACAACGTGGGATGAACATAAAGTCCAGTAGGGACCTCAACATGATCCTTAACAATAACAACTTACAGATAGCTATGATCATGAATGCTAGTCTCATACCATATAACTAATGTGACATTTTATAACCAAAGTATACTTACATAAATACTTTTCTCAAAAACATTCAGTTTATTCCACAACACCAATGTTCGCTTTTACTACCCATTTCCCATTTGAACAATTATTCCTCGATAACCGTATTTTTCATTTGTGACAAAATACCACGTAATATCCGTTTTATTAATTCTCTTTTTTTTTTTTTTTTTGAAAGCACGTTCACCAAAGCCGATTTCTTCACATTATTCATACCCAATATACAACCAAGGTCTGTCTCTACACATTCATCACATTCTCACTCATAAACTCAGATTTCAACGAAAAACTTTCAATAAAATAATTTATGGTGGGAAAACTCACTCAACCATTCTTTTTAGCACGTCCAAATATACAAGAACACATCTGCTCAACATATAATATGATTCAACCTTACAAAATCACAATCATCATAACACATGACTTACATAGTCCAACTGAGACAACAATAATGAATAAACTCTGCTCTACCTGCCTGAAGCACGGTAAGCCAATGATACATCTCTCCACAATGAAATGCCAATTTACCAGACATTGGCTAGAAGGGAATGGTACCTCTGCCAATTCTCTAGCGCTAGCTGGAAGGTAATGGTACCTCTGATTCTCAGTGCAGCCAATTCTCCAGGCGCTAGCTGGAAGGTAATGGTACATCTGATTCTCAGCGCATTACACATTTTCCAACCATCACATTATACAACATTCATAGACAATTCGAGTGTACTACAGACACATACCCATTTCAACATTCACAATGTCATCCTCCACCGATGACCAAGGACAAAACCTCTAAACACATATGTTAAATCCAAGTAATCCAATCATCCAATTCTTATGAGGTTTTTAGTATAACAACAATGACAATATTCCAACTTTTATCAACGTTCTCAATTTACAAAGGAGTTAAAATTTGTCTCTACATTCTAATGTCAATTCCCAAAATTTCCAATCCGCAATACACCAATTTCATGTACATGTATATATATAAAAAAAGAGACTCGTTTTATTCATTTAACCAAAAACTCAACCCACCAATAACAAACCATAGTCCACTCAATTTCAACTCAGCAAGGATATTACTCAAAGTTCCTAATCTCATGGTTAAATCTCCTTTTTAACAATTAATCAAATTAACAATTCGTTGTATTTAAACATAGTCAATCCAACACAAATTAATGCTCAAATCATGAGACCCAAGTTAATCTTAAATTAACTATCAAATCTTTAATCACATTTCTTAAATTCATAACATAACTATTCTACAATTTTAACCCCTTTTTTATCTATTAGGCATTATTGCAAGAATTGGGGCTTTAACACTCTCTAATCATGAATATGTTGAACCACACACCAAGTTAACCCAACACCAACCAATCTCACACAATTTCTATCTCAACACCCAAATCTTAGATCTTCTATCATGATTTTCAAAAATAAATTCATAACAACATGGTTTTTATGCAATAGAAGATACCACATGTCTATCTATAAAGGAGACATTGAAAAAGATCAAGAAATCCTTACCTCAAGAGAGAAGAGGAGAAAAGCCCAAAAACCGACTTTGCCGGAAAATGATCTCCACCGGTTAAGACAAAGCCCTCGACACGCTCATCATTTTGGTATAAGGAACTAGCATCAAAATCCCAATGGATTCATGGGATCAAAAAGAAATGTAAAACTTTAAGGGTTTGGGTAGAGAGAGATGAGAGAAAAAAAGAGAAATATTGTAGAGAGAGAGACCAAATCAGAAATGAGTGAAAAAGGGGCAAAAGATGAATACATAGATGTAATGCACAAAAAACGAGGCAAAACACGTTCCTGGCCGCACGTGCGGCGCCCACTCTCGCACGCGCGGAGTGGCCTCCCGCACGTGCGGTCTCCTCCGCACGTCCACTCGCGCACTTGCCTTTTAGACAGTGTACATCCAGCCCTCTGCTTTGCTTCCCCACGTACGGCCCAAGGCCCCGCACGTGCGGCTCCAGCCTTCTAGCCCGGAAAAACCCCGTCTCCTCCCCTGACACTCCGAAGTCGACCTCACATCCTTCGGAACAAGCAAAAACTTAGAAGAGAAACGATGCGACCGAAAATACATAAAGAAAGGATTTTCAATAACAACTTGCCCAACATAACTCCGAAGAAACAAGACGGCTTTCGAACCGGTCATCACAGACTTCTCAAGACTTGCAATGCCATTGACACAATTAACACAGAAGAATGTACAGTTTGATTGGAATGATCAGCGTAAATCAGCTTTTCAAGAGTTGAAAACCAGATTAGTGACTGCATCAATCTTAACTTTACCTAATGGTACTGATGGGTTCCAAATTTATAGTGACGCTTTGTATAAAGGGTTGGGTTGTGTGCTAATACAGAACGGGAAAGTAATTGCTTATGCCTCTTGGCAACTACGTCCTCATGAGAAGAATTATCTAACCCATGACCTTGAACTTGCCGTAGTGGTTTTTGCTTTGAAGATTTGGCGACATTATCTGTATGATACGACTTGTGAAGTGTACACGGACCATAAAAGCCTTAAATACTTCTTTACCCCGAAAAGAACTGAACATGAGATAGAGAAGGTGGTTAGAATTTATCAAAGACTATGATTTGCAAATTCTATATCATCTAGGGAAGGCAAATACCGTTGCAGATGCATTGAGCTAGAAATCCATTGCTAATTTGTCATGTCTGCTCACCGGTCAGAGAGAGTTATTATGTGACTTGGAGAAGAATGAGATTGAAGTTGTGTTATGTGAATAAGGTAGAATCTTAGCCACCATTTTTGATCAACCTACAATCATTGAAGAGATTAAAGGGAAATAACGCAAAGATAAGTTTCTGAGGAAAATTATTGATGAGATTGAATTAAAACCAAAACCGAAACCGAAATTTGTGCTTGACAATGATATGTTGAAATTTCAAAATCGCCTTTGTGTGCCAAACTATTTAGACTTCAGGAAACGCATCATGACTGAAGCTCACAACTCAAAATTCGCCATGCATCCGAGAAATACGAAAATGTATCACAATTTAAAACAGAATTTCTGGTGGGTGGGAATGAAAAAGTGTATTGCAGATTTTGTGGCTAGGTGTTTACACTGTCAACAGGTTAAAGCCGAACATCAGCGACCCACTGGTTTGTTACAACCGCTTCCAATACCAGAATGGAAATGGGAACACATTACCATGGACTTCATTGTGGGATTGCCTCTCTCCTCCCGAGGTATGGATTCTATCTGAGTCATTGTTGATCGTTTAACTAAATCTGCCCATTTTCTACCTGTCAAATCTTTGTATAATGCTGATAAGTTGGCTAATTTGTATGTCAATGAGATTATAAAATTGCATGGAGTTCTAGTGTCCATAGTATCTGATAGAAATCCCAAGTTTACGTCAAGGTTTTGGCAGAGTTTACAATAGGCCTTGGGGACTGAGCTGAGATTAAGCAGTGCTTATCATCCACAGACGGATGGCCAATCTGAACGGACCATACAAACATTAGAGTACATGTTACGAATGTGTGTGTTGGACTTTCAAGGTAATTGGGAGACTTACCTTCCTCTAGCCGAATTTGAGTATAATAACAGCTATCATTCAAGCATTGGGATGGCTCCTTACGAAGCTTTGTACGGTAGAAAATACCAATCTCCAATATGTTGGGCCGAAGTAGGTGATAGACCTTTGTTGGACCGGAACTTGTGCAAGAAACAACAGAGAAAGTGAAACTGATCCAACAGTGTCTGAAAACTACACAGAGCCGGCAAAAGAGCTATGCTGATGTCCGAAGAAGAGACAGAGAATATGAAGCCAAGGATCACGTGTTTATTAAAGTGACTCCAATGAAAAGGCAAACGCGGTTTGGTGTTAAGGGCAAATTAGCACCAAGATATATTGGGCTATATGAAGTTCTGGAGAAAATCAACCCAGTAACGTATCGGGCAGCCTTACCACCGGTTATGGAGCATATGCATAATGTCTTTCATATATCTATGCTTCGGGATTATCTGAGAGATCCATTACATGTGATAGAGCCAACTCATGTACTTCTAAATGATGATTATACCTATAAGGAAAGGCCAATGCAAATTGTGAACCGCCGAATCAAAAGATTGAGAAACAAGGAAATTCCGTTAATGAGGGTTGATTGGCAAAACCACAGAGGAACTTATGCTACATGGGAAACAAAAGAAGACACGATGAAGAGATATCCGGATTTGTTTCTGTTGGACCCAACGTTTTTCCAAAACGAAGGTAATTCGAGTTTAGAGGACCAAACTCCTTAAGGGGGGAAGACTGTAATAACCCCGACCCATAGTTAATGTTAATCCATGCTTAATTATACTTAAAAAGAAATTAAAGTGAATTTTTGTATCATACATTGCATTATATGTGTGTGTATATATGTTAACGTAGAAAGATCTGTTCATGTTTTCGTTTCGGTTTGCGAATTGAAGGCCTTATCGGTATCCTAATCAGAAATTGACTTGACTTATGTGCTAGTTGGAATTTTTAGAATTTTATGGTATGTTTAATGAAAATTCGATTCGGAACTATTAGAAATAGATTAATTTGATGCCCACTTACTTAGCCTTAATTACTTATCATTATGTAAGCCTATATAAGGCTTTTTATGTGCCTTCACTCTTGCTTTTTCTTCATTTCATCACATTTTGAGCTCACTCACACACACCAACGTGAGAAAGAGTAAGAGGGAGGTAGACTTGAGTTCAACCAAAAGGGACTTGCTAGAGAATTGAAGAGAACTAAGGAGGATTAGCTTGATCACTCAAGAATTGGTCTACTTGAAACTCAATTGAGAAGTTTAGATGAGAACTCAAGCTTTTGATAGTATAATTAAGTTAACCAACTCATGAATTCAAAGGAAATCCTATTGGGAAGCAAGAATTAAGCTTAGATAGTTGACTTTGAGAGTGTATCATGCATGCATGCATGCATGCATAATTTTCATAATTTGGTAAGTTGATTTTCAAGAATCTCCACATGCATGTCTATACTTGGGTTTTGTTCAAGGAACTCAACATGTTTTTTACCCAAACATCTCATTTGCTTATGATTTGGAAACTTGAAGCTCAATCACTCCATGTATGTCATATTCATGTCATGTTTCACAATTCAAGTTTGAATTTGCTCAATTGTCAAGCTTGTGAGCCTTGATTTCATGAAATGATCTTTAATTCTCAATGTTTTCCAAGTTCGCATGTGATTCCTCAAGTTTTGGGCCCAAAATGTTGAGCTTTGAAGTGTTTAGTTCGAATTTGAAGCTTGGAGATCAAATCTGGAAATTCCAGAATTTGCATCTATGCTCGAGCGTAGGAGTTCACGCTCAAGCGACCACTCTGAGTGCGTGCACTTCTGCTCGAGCGACCTGAAGCTCGCTCGAGCGTGAAATGCATGTACCCAGAAGTTCATATGTTTTGCAGCACGCTCGAGCGACAAAAGTCATGCTCGAGCGGGGATCGAGCGTCCATCGAGTGTGAAAAACAAGCAACTAGTACTTTTTCAAAATTTACAGACCGCTCGAGCGAAGGAAGTTACGCTCGAGCGAACCCTTACATTTTGCATGTCCGCTCGAGCGAGGAAAGCCACGCTTGAGTGTGGACCCTATTTTCAGCAAATTTCGAAAAATGTTTTCAGGTACATTTTTGCACCCTCATTCCATCCTAGGCACTCCTAGGCCATAATTAAAACACTATAATGAGGATAAAGGTTAGAAACACACTTAGGACAAGAAAATGTGTTATGTGCAATTCAAGCGTGTGTTTCAACGTATGTCTCTGTCATGTTATATAGGTCACGCGCCACGAGTTAAGTGAATTACTTACTCTACTCGCCTACTTGGAGCCATCTGTTAACTGTGAGTAATAACTCTGTAAAGCTACGTTTAATTATAAGTATTTTCTGACTGATATGATACGATTTGTTTTTCCGAAATGCTATTTTACGAATCATGAATGAATGTCCATTTTTCTGAAATGTATTTATGGCATCCTTAGTTCACGTGGCCCTCGCCCGGGGGTAACAATACAGTGGCCGATATGCACGTGGCCCTCAGCCGGGGGTAACAATACCGTGGCTTATATTCACGTGGCCCTTGCCAGGAGGTAACAATACTGAGACCTATATTCATGTGGCCCTCACCTGGGGGTAACAATTCCATGGCTACTTGCGCACAAGATATGGACCTTTATGGTTGTCGGTACCAACTATATATATGAGTCTCAGGACCAAGTTAATATGATAGCTAATGGATGTACCACGTATGATCTTATGCAAAATCCAAATATGAATATGAATGTGAATATGAACATGTATATGAACCTAATTCTGATTTGAAATCTGAATATGCATAAGACTCTATTTCTAATAAGAATCTGTTTCTGATATAAGCTCTAATTTTTAACTCTGTGATGGACATCATTCATTAAAACCCTTCACCTTGTTATTATTCACTGGGCTTCCGCTTACTATTTATTTGTATGTATGTAGGCGAGCAGGTGTGTGACCAGGCCTAAGTTGCTTCCTGGCAAGTTCTGGAGTCAGCCAGCCGTCATGCCTCCCGCGAAGGTTCCTGGCAAGTTCTGGAGTCAGCCAGCCGTCGTGCCTCCCGCGAAGGTTCTCCTTTTCAGATCTGACCAAGTTTTGAGCCTTTAGGATTTTCTTGTACTTTCTGACGTTTGTGTTTAATCTGAACATGTTTTGGAAGTTTTGTGTATGTGGCTCCGGTGACGTACGACTAATGCATTTTGACATCACATCTATATATAAATATAAGTTGGTTTCGAAAATTTTCTGTCCCATGTATGTCTGCACAGCTCTATAGACTATGTATGTTTAGTATATTTGCTTTCGCAACCCCTGTTTATATATTATTCTATTCAGAGGCCTTTGGTAATCCAAGGATTACTGGCCGATTACGATGTTAAACCTATAGGGGCGGGTTTGGGTCGTGACAAAGGCCTTTGGTAATCCCAGGATTACTAGACGGTTACGATGCCAAACTTTTAGGGGCGGGTTTGGGTCGTGACACATCAACCCCTTACCTTATGACATAGTCAAAGGTCACAAAAGAGTATAAAAGTGAAAGTCATGTCAATAATGACATGTAACACTCACACGGTGAAGAAGCAATGATCCATTCTCTCACCTCATTACTCAATTGCCAAGCACATGTAGTATGAATACATGCTACAGTGGAGTAACTCTAAACATACCGCCTTCAAATCCTCACTCTCTCTCATCCTTTTGTTTCATTCCATCGTCGCTTCCCTCTTTTTCCACTCACCAGGGGCAACCAAAGCGGCAATTAGAGAAACCAAAATTGTTGGGGGTGTATGCTAGCTATGAGGTCGGTGCAGAGGGGGAGAAAGGTCAATCAGTGAGTGAGTGAGAGAAAGGTTTAGGGTAGGAGAGTAAAAGAGGTCGATGGTGATTAGGGATGAAAATGGAGCGAGATAGTCTATACAAAGAGATGAAAATTTCTTTCTTTTAAATTTTTAATTTAATATTTTTGGGTCAAAGTTTTGTATTTTTTTGTTTTGGCGCTAATTAATTTTCATTTGGCACTTTTTTTTTTCAGTAGTACCTTTCATGAGAATAATTGTGTGTCGTGGAAAGCGCAATATTTTAAACGGTTGACTTTTTGTGGGTTGTGGAAAGTATAATTTTTAACGGCTGGCTTTTTGTACATCATGAAATGTTCAATATTTTTAACAGCTGGTGTACGCGTGTCGTGTATAGTTGATGTATTAATGGCATACCATATGCACGTCATAGAAACTTTTATTATTTATGGCTAACATTGCAAGCCGTAAAAAAATCATTGTTATTAATATTCACCGCCTACGCAATAGACACGTCATGGTTGGAAAATTATTTACGACATGCAAAAAAAGTAAGTCGTAAAAGTGAGAAACCACGACTTGCATTTTCTGTATGTCGTTGATGTGAAGTCGTAAAAACTCAATTTTGTTATAGTGATATATGAAATTCAGGACAAGTAGAGATGGTTCGAAAAACATCAATTTTATGCACAAATCATATTTATACATATATTCATGCACAAATAACACAAAAACACCCAACATTGGCTCTGATATCAATGTAGAAAAAAATAAGAAATAATACACAGCGAAAATAAACGGATTCGGGCATACCTTTTATGCTCAAACCAAATCCATGGATTATGTGGGTGAATCACGTGCCTCCATTGATATTTTCAAATAATTCCCAGCAATGAAATAGAACTACTAGAGAACTACCCATACTATTCACAGTATAAAGGCTATTCTGTGTTTCTATGGAGAGAGAAAGAATAAAGAGTGTAGGAGAGAGAGAGAGAGAGAGAGATACTCATTACTTATACGGTTAAAATTTTACTCTCCCAAAAATAATACATATACTATGTGAGAGATTTATAACCACCTACAACTCTATCTCTTCAAGAGAGGAGATAATGGGTTAAAGAGATTGAGATAGTGGGTTAATCACACTTATCCCCATAGTAAGTTAATTTAAGTTCACTTTGACTAGGTCTCTCCTTATGGATCTTGGGCTCATGCCACCATGAGCGACCCAATCGGATATGAGTTCTAAACCTAACCCAATTTCTAACAAGTCTCATCACTAACAATCCTTACACTAACAATCTTTTCACTAACAATCTCATTCATCGCTACTTCTAAAAACAAACGGAGCCTTAAAGTATATTGTGTTAAAATAGTATAATATAATGTATAACTATCACAGGTTTTTATTTTGATGATATGAGTTATTCATTTTGTTTGACTATGCATTTAGATCATTAATAATAATAAAAAAAAATCAAATAATTCGATCAAAAATCAAAGTTTGGACTACCCTACCAAAACACACCATCAAATTGACGTTTGGGCAAATATCTCTATTTTTAACACAAACATTATTATAATAAATGTTGTTCGCACTAAATTTTTACTAAAACACTTGTCTAATGACTAAGGGTTCGTTTGGGAAGTGGGTTCGTTTTTTGGCTATTTTAGCCTGGGGGTTGAAAAATCTCGTTTGGGAAGGACTTTTTGGCATTTTTGGATTTTTTGTGAGAGAAAAATGTAATGATTATGGGTTGGATGTGATGTTTTGTCTTATTGGGTTAAAATAACCTATTTTGTCTTATATGGCTATTTTAGCCCCAACCCATCTTCCCAAACAAACCCTAAGGCCTCGTTTGGCAAGAGGCTATTTTAGCCAAAAAGTCAAAAAGTTACTAAAAAAGCCAAAAAGCCAACAGCCCATACCAAAAAGTCAAAGATTCCCTTTTCTCTCTACTTTTTGCACATCTTTTCGTAAAAAGCCAAAAAGTCATCCCAAACATACTAATTTTTTTTACATCACATTTTAGCCAAATAGCCAAAAAGTTACTAAATTAGCCTGTTCCCAAACGAAGCCTAAGTATCATTATTGTTTTTGACAATTAATTATATTCAGTTCTTTTAATACTTTTAATAAGTTTTTTTTAATAAGAATATTAATTAAAATATATATATATATATAACATGTTAAAAACTTACATTACAAAATGTATACAGCACACCCACTTTAGACTAAACACAAGCATCCTCTGTACCAGAAAAGCAACGAAAGAAAGGGTAGATTTGAAGCAAATTCATTACTACAACAAAAGTAGATTGAAAAAAATATTTGAACTCAAGCTTACTTCCAGCACACAATTAAGAGGGAAAGAAGGAATGGCTTCTCTCTGCTTGCATGGATCCAACGAGCAAGAAAATTTATTCCTCTTGTGGAAAAGTCGTGCAGCTTAGGTGACACGTAAAATTACATTCTTCATAGTAGTACATCATGTGACTTGGGTTTCTGTTATCCTCGCAAACATCACAGTAGTATTCGTCGGTACCATCGTCTTCGTTCAAAGAGGTAAGGTGGAGAGGGTGCCGATGAATTTCATTCTTAAAGCAGAATGGTAACAGGGCACATCCCACATGAAATTGAATTTTACAACCACGGCACAAGTAATATACCTCTTCCTTGCTAGTTTCATCACAGGCGTCACAAAGAAATTCAGTATCGAATGCAATAGGTATGATGTAAAAATACATTTTGTGGAGTCTCTGGTGAAGAACAACTGGGAATAAACCCCATCTCAGGCTGGTGTGGAAGAGGCAGTCGGCACAATCATCAACGAATCCCATTCCCTCTCCGTCTCCCTCTTCCTCGGCATGGGAATGGAAAGGGCAGCTGTGTTTCTCCGGAAAAGAATACTTGCCTCTTTTTGGGTCCACAAGTTGGCCGAGTTCATGTGGCTTGAGTTCATTGCTGTGGTTGTTGGATAGCTCGGCACAAGATTGTGCAGGGAGAGGTCACAGTCGACACAGCTGTAGTATTCTGGAACAGACGTAGTTATGAGTTGTAGACACTTCCAGCAAGCAATTTCGCCATCAATTTTTTCTTTAGACAACCTTAGATTATGAAGGTGGGCACCTAAAGGATGTCCGATTCGCTTTATTATATGCCTCAAAGTCGCACCACCACTACCGACATTGCCATCTTCAACCTGTCCCTGCAGCTTCTCGCTGCTGCTGCTGGTTTCAAGGGGTCTCCAACTTTCTTCACAAATCCAGTCAAGAACATCACTTAAATGGGCGTGTTCAGAGGAACCTTGTGCATTCTTCTTCATAATAACAACTTCTCCAGCCCTATTACAGCTTGAGGTGCTGACTACGACCTTTGAGAAACCAGCCAGATTGCCGATATATTCTTCATCATGTGCACACCAATCATACCTTTTCAACAGCTTTTCAAGATCGTACCATGTCCTTGGCTTGTACCAACCGACGATGACGCTGCCATCAGTTGCTTCAGCTGCTGCTTCCGATTGTCTTCTTTCTATTCGATTTTTCCATTCGTATTTATGTAGGACTATGCACTCAATGATAATCAGGCGGGTTCTAGTGGAGTTAGATACCTCCAGCAAGCGATCCAAATGAGATCGCTGAGAGAGGAAGGTGTCAATGATGACGGGGCGTTTCGACCGAAGCAGGGTGAGAGCCATTCTACAAACAGCTTCGAAGGATACGTTGTTGAGGTGCTCTGCTTTTTGGGCAACGGTTGAGACTGACAGTGTCGTGGGTTGGGGATCATGGAATTTTGCCATACAGTTGAAGATGGTCTCATGGTGGATGAGAGCGCATTCTAAGGCCTTTGATAGAGACACAGCCAATTTAGTCTTGCCAGTGCATGGGTAGCCTTTCAAAGCTATGATCACAGCTGGTGGCATCTCTGTCTCTCTTCTCTCCCCTGTTTGTTTGTGGATTATATATAGGAGAAGAAGGGAAGATGGATGATATGGATGATATGATATTGTTTGACAAATGATATATGCCATTCACAAAACACTACCTCTATCTCGTTTGGCAACTGACTTTTTTAGTTGAAAAGTTAAAAAGTCATTAAAAAAAATTAAAAAGTCAACAATTCATACCAAAAAGTCAAAGATTCTCTTTTCTCTCTACTTTTTACACATCTTTTTGTAAAAAGTCAAAAAATCATCCTAAACATATTAATTTTTTTTAACTCATATTTTAACAAAATAGCAACAAAATTATTAAATTAGCATGATCCCAAACAAGGCCTAACCCATGTCTGCCTGTGGACTCTATAGAGACCTGGAAAAAATATGCGGGAATTTGGCCGTAAATTCCTCCTAGTTTTCTTTTCATGTTAAAAAAAAATAAAAATAAAATAAAAATAAATAAAAATTTAATACTTTCAAAATACTCTCATAATTATAAAATCATGTATAAAGGATAAAATTTGTTATTTGAATATTTTATTTGATCATTATACTTTCTTTTTATTCTCTTTTTTTTTTTTTTTACAACACTCTTTCTCTTCACCAACTCGGTAGTTATTCATTATCTCCACCACCTTCATCATCTGCTAGGGTTGCTCATCCTCACAATCGGCCAACAACCACCATTTTTACCATCAAACCACCACCATCTCAAATTTGATATATACGAATTCATATTTGAGATCAATAACTTTAGATCAAAGATTAAAAAAATAAAAAAATATAAATAATAAAAAAAAAAACTTAGATTTGAAAAACAAAATAAGAAATCGAGATATTGTAATGAAAAATCAAATGTTGCGTTTGGTAGAGCTTTAGAACTATGATTTGATAATAGAGTTGTATTTTGAGTTTGTGAGTTTTGGAATTATGATTTGAGTGTGAAAAATTTGTTTGGTTATGAGTTTTGAAAAAAGTTTTAAATTGAGTGATGTGACATATGATATTTGATTCAAAAATTTACAATTCATAACCAAACACACAACCCAAAATTTTATTCAAAGTTTATAAAAAATTTAAAAAAAAATTCCTAAAATATTTTTTATTTAAAATATAAAAATAACAGGTGCCAAAAAAAAAAAAAAAACACAAACACTACTCAGGTCAACCGCCAAACGTCCAGGTGGACGTGTTTTGAAAAGTAGGTGTGGAATCAATTTTTGAAAATTGTAAACAAACAGAACACTCAAATCATGTTTGGAAAGCTCCACCAAACAGAGCCAAAAGTTTTTGTTTGTTTGCTTATAGATTTAAAAGTAAAATTTGACTGTAGTTCATTCATATAATATATATTCTATTTTTTGTAATAGTAAAATTTTATTTTGAATCATAATAAATTTTACTCTAATTCAGAATAAAATTTTACATTTTTTTTTGTGATTACAGAGAGAAATTTTACTTTGAATCAGAGTAAAATTTACTATGATTCAAAGTAAAATTTTACTTTGAAACAAGCTACGAGGATGGCTTTACAGAAGAGTGATGTATCATGAACCAGAGTAAAATTTTACTGTTCAAAGAATAGAGCATCATGAGAAGAAGAAAGAGAAATATAGAGACAGGGTTTGAAAACAAACGATCCAGAGAAGAAGATGAAGAAGAAGAAGAAGAAGAAGAGAGAGAGAAAGAGAGAGAGAGAGAGAGAGAGAGAGAGAGAGAGATCTTAAATCTCATGTTTGCAAACCGTCGGGAATTGTCATTCTCTGGCGACGACAACTGTGAATGATCTCAGATCTGAGGTTGTAGATGCGACACACATATACACACACACACATATATAGAGAGAGAAAGAGAGAGAGCATCAACCATCATAACCGAAGAGAGAGAGAGAAAGAGAGAGAGAGTAAAAGATCTCAAATCTCAAGTTTGCAAATCGTTGGGAATCATCATTTTCTGGCAACGACGACTGTGAATGATCTCAGATTTGAGGTTGTGGATGCGACGAGTGATGGTGGCGATAAAGTTAGTAGAGAAAGAGTTTCATTGTGAGCGGCGGTGACTCCGGTGGAGAGCGGCAATGGCGCCGATAGAGAGCAACAATAATAAGAATAAGATAGAGAGAATAGAGATTGAGATGAGAGAGAGTGACTGCAATCTGATATAGACACACACACACACACACATATATGTATGAGGATATTATAATAAAAGAAATAGATTTTAAAATATTAGGAGATTTTGAAAGGATCCACATAATTCTTATCCTTTTATAAGATAAGTTAGACATTGAAGAGTCTATCATCAAATCTCTTAAAAATATATATTTAAATGATATATATATATATATATATTTTGTTCAATAAAAAGTATTTCACGGCTAAGCCGTGTATAAATCTTTTTTTTGTTATGGCTTCAAATGAATTGGAATTTAAGTATGGCAAGTTGAAAAAAAGTCAAAAAGTCAAAAAATTATTCAAAAAGTTAAAAAGTTATCACTATTCACCAAAAGTCAAAAATTACGGCTGCACAACTCCTAATCCTAATTTTCCCTTACACACTAATTTATACAATTTTTTAATACACATTTTTCCATAAAAAGTCAAAAAGTTAACTCAAACAAACATATTTTTTTTCTCACATTTTTAGGGGTTGTTTGGGATATCCTAAATAAGTGCATTTTTTGACTTTTTGGATTAAAAAGTTGAAGAAAAAAATATGGTTGTTTGGGTTAACTTTTTTACTTTTTATGGAAAAATGTGTATTAAAAAATTATATAAATTAGTATGTAGGGGAAAATTAGGATTGGGAGTTATACAGCCGTACTTTTTGACTTTTGGTGAATAATGATAACTTTTTAACTTTTTGAGTAACTTTTTGACCTTTTAAATTTTTTTCAACTTGCCAAACTTAGGCTTGGTTTGGGATATTCTAAATAAGTGTACTTTTTGACTTTTTATGAAATATGGGTTGGATTTAAAGTGATGTGGTAGAGAGGTGGTGTGACTTAAATGAGATGATGTGACTTAAATAGGATAGTGACTTTTTAATTTTTTGACTTTTTTAATACATGACAAATAAATCCTTAACCTTAGTCTAAAAAATTAAAAAATACATTTATTTAGGACACCTCCAATAAGTAACACCTTAGGGTGGTGAGTAGAGTCAGGAGTTAACGCTATCTTTGCAGAAAAGAAAAAAATCGATTTGTAATTAGAGACGGAAATAGTCTGAGGGGGATTGATATCTTAGAGCATCTCCAACGGTTCACCTAATGTTTCATCAAATTTGAGTAAAAAAATGGCCATTTCTTCAATTTGATACTTCGTGCTCCAACGGTTCATCAAATCCTGTATCAAATTCCATGGGTCGACTGGTTGGTCGACCGATAACTATAAATATATATATATTTTTTTTTTTGCTTGCAGGTGGGTGACTCTTCTGGACATAATTTACAAATTTGTGGGAATATAAAAATTCATCAATTGTTTTGTTTGCAGGTGGGTGACTCTAACCATTTGTGAAATGGAAATTCCACTGTTTTGTCTTTATCCTTCTCAATTCATCAAAGACTCTTCAGTACCCATACGCTGTTTTGTTTGCAGGTGGTCGCCCGGTTGGTTGACCGGCCGGTGTAAATGAAAATATTTTTTTTTTTTTTTTTTGGAACTGTTTGAACTTTTTTTGACCGGTTTGAACCCACCAATTGTAAAGGAAAGCGGTCGCCCGGTTGGTCAACCGGCCGGGCAACCGGCTGGTTGACCGGTATACCTCTTTCAACGGTCAGTAACAGTGATTTGGTGAAATCTGTGTCTCGTTCTCAGTTTGATGTTTTTTTTGCTGAAATCTCATTTTGATATCAATCTGGTGCAACCGTTGGAGCGTGAAAAAGTGAGTTTTTCATCAAAATTTAAATCTGATGCTGGGTTTGGTTCACCGTTGGAGATGGTCTTAGTTGTGTGAATCACGTGATTTAAAGAGATATATATATATATATATTATTTTATTAAAAATAAATAAATAAATAATTAAATGTACTATCAATCCTAATTTAATTTAATTTAATTTAATTAATATTTTCTTTTGTTTGGGACTTGGGTAATTAAAGATAAATTGTAGAAACCTACAATTAAAGTCTTACCATTCACATTGTGGAGTTTATAACAAATTAAAATCTAACATATAATCTACTATTAAACTTAAATTATGGGTGCTTATATTTTTTTGTATGTGGATTGTCTACCGTCTAAAATTGGACTGGATAGTCCAGTCTGGCTAGTTAGGTCTATTTTTGTATCTTGTTTTGATAATCAAAACTATTTACATTTAAGATTCGTCGAGTATATTATTCTTGCAAAAAATTAAGATAATTGGATAACGAAAATCATGTGTTTGGATCAATTTTATATGAACCGTTAATTTTCTTACCGTTCACTTTTTTATACAAAATTAATCCAAACACGTGATTGTCAGTATCTGATTGACTTGATTTTTTTGCAGAGATGATGTACAAGACGAATTCTAAAATGTGAACAGTTCATATTATCGAAACAGGATTAAAAAATGGGTCCAATGGGGCCGGACAACATCTCTCCAGTCCAATTTCGAACTAGAGAGAAGCCATTCCCTTTTTCCTTTATAATATTGAATAATGATTTGTCCCCCTAATTTCCTCCCCCCGAATCCCCCTAATTTCAAAAGAGAGAGAGAGAGAGAGAGAAGAGAAGAGAGGGAAGAGGAGGAGTTCAGAAGAGAGAGAGAGAGAGAGAGAGAGAGAGAAGAGAAGAGAGGGAAGAGGAGGAGCTCGATCATCGTCCTTTGCCCGATCGTCGTGTCCGGTAGCCCCCGCCTCTGCCCGATCGTCGTCTCCGGCAGCCCCTGCCTCTGCCTCAGCCTCACCTCCGGCCCCGCCTCCGCCTCCTCTTCCCCGTGGTTATGGCCTCCTCCAGTCCTCCTCCTTCCTCCTCCTCCTCCTTCCTTCTCTTCTCTTCTCATTCTTCCTTCTTCTTCTCCTTCGTTTCTGATTGAACCAGGAAAAAAAAAAAAAAAAAAAAAGAAGCAGAAACAACGTCGTTTCTGGGATTAGGGGGATTCGGGGGACTTTTTTCGAGCGACGTAGCATTACCGTATAATATTACAAATTTAAAAATTTTATTACTCCTTCCGTCCTAAAATAATAGTTCCTTTTGAAGAATTTAACTTTTTTTAATAGTATAATTATTATACTTTAAAAAAATTAATTTTTCAAAATTATCCTTTGATAATACATTTTTTGAGAATATTAATTGTCATAATTATATTTTTTGTGTTAATAAATTTAAAAGAAAGGTAAAATAAGAAATTCATATTATTTTAGTTCTTAATTTTAAAAAAAAAACTAACATTTTAAAATAATAAAAAATTAATATTTTAAGACGAAAAAATAAAAAAATTATTTTAAAACATCAGTATATCAACCTTATAATACACACTCTAAATTCTGGTTACAAATCCCAGCAAATTTGAAATGTGAGTTGCTTGCCAGTCATGTGAAGTTGTTTGGAAGTTGCCCTTTCCCCATTCCCAAAGCTTACTGGGCAGGCAAGGCCATGTGGCCTTGATTTTTTTTGTTAATTTTATTTATTTATTTATTTATTTTTATAATAATTTTTCTCAACTTTAAATAATTAAATTTTTTAAAATTATTTTTACTTGATAAAATATAAGTAAAAGTGGAATTTTTTTGCAAACTCTCCAAATAACAAAAGATACACAACTAATATAAGTTGGATTAAGGGGTTGTTTTAGGTGTCTTAAATAAGTGTATTTTTTGTCTTTTTGGATTAAGGAATTGTTTGAGGTATCCTAAATAAGTGTACTTTTTGTCTTTTTGGATTAAGGGGTGATTTGAGATGATCTAAATAAGTGCACTTTTTGACTTTTTTATGAAATATGGGTTGAGTATGGGTTAGGTTTGAAGTGATGTGTTAGAGAGGTGATGTGTTTAAATAAGATGATGTAACTTAAATAGGATACTGACTTTTTGACTTTTTTAGATCATGCCAAACAATGCCTTAGGCCAAGTTTGGCATGTGCCTAAAAAGTCAAAAAGTCAAAAAATTATTCAAAAAGTTAAAAAATTATCACTATTTACCAAAAGTCAAAAAGTACGGCTGCACAACTTCCAATCTTAATTTTTCCCTACACACTAATTTATACAATTTTTAATACACATTTTTCTATAAAAAGTTAAAAAGTTAACCCAAACAACCATATTTTTTTCCTCAACTTTTTAGTCAAAAAAGTCAAAAAGTGCACTTATTTAGGACATCCCAAACAACCCCTTAAGTTGAAGAAAAAAATATGGATATTTGGGTTAACTTTTTGACTTTTTATGAAAAAATGTGTATTAAAAAATTATATAAAGAAGTGTGTAAGAGAAAATTGGAGATGAGTGAATGACAGCGGTACAATCTTGCAATCGAATTCTTGGTAAGAAATTATTGGGTACTTTTCGAGCATTGTAGTGGACTGTTTTGTTCGGCTTGTGAGGGCCATCACAGGTCCCATTTTGATAATCTGAACCGTTAAATGTGTCAAACTCGTCGAGCACTATATGCTTATGGAAAAATCATGTTAATCGGATATCGATAGTTATCTGATTAGATTTATTTTTTTTCAATCGTTAATTATAACACCATCTATTTTTTCATGCAAAATTGATCTGATCATGTAGTTATCGATATCCGATCGATGTGATTTTTTACAGGCATATAGTACTCGACGATTTATACACATTGAACGGTTCAGATTATCAAACGGGACCCGTGATAGGCTCACACGGGCCAAACAGCAGTGTGTGAAAAATTGCCCCAAACTCTCTAATACTTGGGACAAACGCTGCACAGCCCCCTTTGACTTTTCATGATGGCTGAGTTGTATGATGTGTGAGAAATTATTTTTTTAATATTTTTTTTGGTAAATGGTGATAATTTTTTAACTTTTTGAGTAATTTTTTAATTTTTTAGCTTTTTTCAGAGTTGCCAAACTTGGCCTAAATTGTCCAATTGTGACAAAATATTTCATCTCACCATACTCCTTAGTCAATGAACATTTAACAAGTGTTTAGATTTTTTGTTTTTGTTTTTTGAACTAAACAAGCGTCTAAGTTGAATATTTAGCCTCGTTTGGCAGGTGATTTTTTTAGTGAAAAAGTCAAAAAGTCAAAAAAGTCAAAAAATCAACAACTTATACCAAAAAGTCAAAGATTTCATTTTCTCTCTACTTTTTGCACATCTTTTCGTAAAAAGTTAAAAAATCATTCAAAACATACTATTTTTTTATATCATATTTTAGCCAAAAAATCAAAAAATTATTAAAAAAAACATATTTCCAAACACGACCTAAGCTTTGCACTTTTGTAATTGTCGACCATTTCGGAGTTGTACAACTGATGTTGATTAAGAAATTATATAAATGCAATGTCATTCATTAACACTACCACATGTCTGATTCCATCTATCTATAGTATTATATATATACAAAAATTATTTTCTAAACTCTGCGTGAGAGTTTGGTGCACTGAATACGTTATTTATTTATTTATTATTATATAATGTGAACACAGCAAATCACAAAAATACTAACCGATATCTCATTTATTTATTTAATTATTATTGTTATTTTTTTGAGTTAGTGATGTTTGGTTCACTTTAATGATGAAACACACAAAGTCGAGTTAGACCATTCTTGTAAATCAACTTCCACCTAACATCATGAGTGAGAAGGCGATGAAGCAAAATAGTAGTTGTTAATTTGTTAGCATGTGAAACTATTCCTGGTTAGAGTGGGAAATGACTAATTGTGAAACACTAGCACTGTTATTTTCAAATTGTGGAGCAGTAAAAATTGTTACAGTTGCACCCATTTTGAGTAAGTTGCCAACATATTTCAAGTGGGAATAAGTCCAAATCAAAATTAAGTGAATGGTAGTTCAAGAAAAACTTGGGTTTAGATTTTGATAATTTAATTTGTTTATTTTGCTGTTTATAAGGATGGAAAGACTAATTTTCATAAGTGTTAATCTAATAATTAATAATTGATTTTTATCAATAAAATAAAAAATAATAATTATATAGGGCAGCCAAGAGGTTCCCCAAGTGAGAATTTGAAAAAGTAATATCGGTAGTCAAAACTTTTTTTGCATGGTCTTTTTTAAGTTTGAAGCATTTGAATGGACTAAAAAATGGTGTTAATTAATTTACTAACTCAAACTGGTTTTGATTTTGAAGCTTTAAATTAAGCTTTGAACCAATAAGCATTAGTACTAGTTTGATTTATCAGAATTCATGCACCTTACTAAAACAAAAATGGGACACTTATCAATAAGTCTCATACACAAAGTTCAAAATCTATTTAATCTCAAAATAAAATATTTGCACCAATTAGTCCTACACATTTTTAATTGTTACCAAAAACTCTTTCTTTTTTTTTTTCTTTTTTTTTTTAATAACTTTAAAAATGCTGCTACATCTAACGACTTCCATCAGACTCATCGAAGACTCGCCGGAATTTTCAACATCACCGGAAAGTCACCGAAGCATCACCGGAAGTGAGCCGGAGTGTTTTGAGCATTGCCGAAATGTTCTGAACGTCATTGAAAAATGTCAAGAACATCATCGGAGACTCACTGGAATATTCAGAATATTGTCGGGAAAAAAAAAATAAATGGAGAAATTATAGTTAAAAAACATAACAACAAACAACAATGGAAAAAAGTATATACTATTATTTTTCAATTTTTGTGAGGTTTAAGCAAATAATCTGTAATATTGATCAAAATGAAGAGTAAGTTTTGAAACTGTAAAATGTTACAGTTTCAAAGCATTATTCTATTAAGCTGAAAAACATGCTATGAAACTACAAAATTTTACAATTCTAAATAATGTTATGAAATTGCAAAATTTTACAGTTTTAAAACATAATTCATTTCAGCACCAAAAAAGCTGAAACTGTAAAATTTTTATAGTTTTCACCGCCTGTTACTAAAATTTAAAAACAACTTATTCAGAACTTGAAATTTTTCTTCATTAAAACAGAAAAATAGACGTGTGTAATAGAAAAAAGGTAGAAAATTTGTGAAATCGAAGGAAATAATAGATATAGAAAGAATATTGTACTCCGACTATTATTTTTGGTTTAGATCTAGTCAGATCTCATGTAGATCTACTCAGATCTGATGTAGATCTGAGTAGATCTACTCATCTTCTTCGCCGTCGGTGAGGATGAAGTCACGAGTTGATGTCGGTGATTGGTGGTTGTCGGTGAATCTCAATTAATGGTGATCGTCGGTCACCGGTGACTATATATTAGAAAGAGAAAGAGAATAAAGAATGTATGATTATCGGTCGTCGGACATGACAAAGAGAAGGAGAGGAAAATGCAGAAAAAAAGAAAGAGAGGAAAACGTAAAGAATGAGACAAAAAGCAGAGAGAGAGAAAAATGTGTAGGACTTTTAGGTCTACTTAAAAAGTTATTGAGTTAAATAGTATACACATAATTCAAACAGGACTTATGGATAATTTTTCTTAAAAAAAAATTAATGGTTCATGTCTTCTGCCTATGTATATGTGCATATTGTGGGCCAATTGGGGTTTTGAGTTTGGGGCATTAGAAAGCCAAGCCGACCAATGGGATGGTCTAGAATTGGTATCATTTTGGGCCAGAAATGTAGACCTTAAAATTTTCAAAAAGGCCTTATGCACGAGCACATTAGTTGGAACGCGTGGGGACAAAAAGCAAAGAGTGCGTACTAGACGGCACGTGTAGTAGCGATCGACGTCGTCGTCATGGTTTATCCATCTAGTCTAGTACTGGACCTTTGCGCTTACAGACGGAGCAGAGTAGTTGGAGAAGAAAGGGACAGTTAAACAGTAGTGGTAAGTAAGAGCATCTCCAGCAATCCTCACCAAATTAACTATCCAAAATTTCACTTTATTAATTTAGCTAACCATTTTTTCAATACACATTCCAGCAATACTCTCTACTTTAACTATCCCCTTTAAAATATTATTTCTTTCAACTTTACTCATATATATATATTAATATATAAATTTGTAAAGTGATATGGTGAATAGTGATATGGTGAAAATAGTAATAAAAAAATAGATAGCACATGAATAGTTCCTAGCTTAAGGTAGCTAGCAACTGTAGCTTTGATCAAATTGGTGAAGCATCTGCTGAGGCTGCTGGAGGTCACTTTTGTTGGTTTTGCTTGCCATTTTGGCTGAAAATGTGATATGGTGAGGCTGCTGGTGATGCTCTAAGTTGTTCAAAAGATCGAGATCTTTACAAAGAACCCACTTCGACAAAAGCTGACTTAGATTTCGCTTTCGATTTCACTTCACATTTCGTTTTTCACTAGAGACTTTATTCGCTCTGTAAACATTTTTCAGAGTCTCTACTTATTTGCTCCCAATCGTTTGCTCTTCAATGTGGCGAGTTCTGGAATTGTCCCAGCCCCAAAGGTATGGGTTTTGTTCATATATTTTGTTTTTGTTTTGAGTGTTTGAAATCGTAGTGTTTTTTATGCTTTCGTTGTTGCTGAGGAATTACCTCTTTTTTTTTTGTTACCACTTTTGAAAAGAAAAACCCTTTTTCTTTTTGAAATTTTTTGCTCCATAAAGCTCACAGAGAGAGAGAGAGAGAGAGAGAGAGAGAGAGGATTTTGAAATGCCACCCAAACTGTAAATAAGATCCAGGTCCCCAAAGAGGAAATTGATAATAATAACATTAACTGCAAAATGAAATCTCAAAGTTGTAGTCTTGGCGATTACTCTTTTGGAGTACTCTCAAATTCCGTAAAAAATAATGAATCTGGACCCTACATTATTTTTTCGGAGTATTGTTTTGTGCACGAATTCTGTCTCGGTAGCATTGCTCTCTCAAATTCGTTACTTTTAGTCTAGTTCCGCCAATATTCTATGCATTTAGTTTCATTATTCTTTAAAAAGTACTTCAAATTGTGGTAATACTTTCTTTTCTTTTTCGTGTATATATATAATGTGCATAAGCATAAGCATATTAATAGCTTATATACAATGCTAGCAATCTCCATTTCAAACATTCTCGCAGTTCACTTTCAATTCTGATTAGAGAAAGAAGATGATCACGATACATGAAAACTACCCGGTTTGGCTATGTGCATGCTGGTGTGAATTTGCTAAAACTCAAGAAAGTTATTGAGTTTTGAGGAAGAAAGTCTTTGGGAATGAAGAAGTGGTCCGGTGGCTTGTTGATTTTAGGACTTGCTAGCATTTTGTTTCTGCGTTACTGCTTTATGGGTAAAAAACAGCCACAGAAGCAGTCATCATACGATTTCTTCAATAACCATCCGCCTGATGATTATGATATTATTTGGGACAATGATGAAGTTGATTCATCTCAAACGACAGCGAAAATTTTACAAATTAATGTGAAGAAAAAGCCCCTCCTTATTGATATTAAAGGGCTTTGTGATCTTTACAGTCCGAAAAATATTTCTAGCAAAGAGTCTAAGGCATTTCTTGTATGGGCTCAAATGTGTTCGTTACTCTCTAGGTCAGATGCTCTGCCTGAAACGGCTCAAGGGATCAAAGAGGCTGCCATTGCATGGAAAGAATTACTGTCTGTGATTGAGAAGGAAAAAGCCTCCAAGTTTTATGAGACTGACAATAAAGAACATAAAGATTGTCCTTACTCTATTAGTGCATTCAATAAAACAATATTGAGCAGTGGAAGTGTTCTTCAGATTCCTTGTGGTCTAGTTGAGGATTCGTCAATTGCGGTGATTGGCATACCTGATGGGCACCGTGGTACATTCCAAATCAAACTTGTAGGCTCACAGTTTACAGAGGAAGCAACGCCCCCAGTAATTTTGCATTACAATGTCAGCATGCCAGGGGATAACCTAACAGAAGAGCAAGTCATAGTTCAAAATACATGGACTAATGAACTAGGTTGGGGAAAGAAGAACGATGTCCTGATCATGGGTCCTTTAATGCCCTGAAAGGTATATTATTATACATTATTTTCTAAATTGCAATTTTTTTTTTTTTATTATTTGGGATTCTATCCATGCTGTGTGTTTTCCCCCTCAAATGCTAGCATGTTGTTAGCCTGACACATCCGTTGCTATAAGATCACATATTTTCTCATTTTGATGTGTGAATTTGGAGGTCTACACGACAGTGGCCAATGTACATGCCTCCCAATGGTATACATATTGAAAGTGCTTTACAGTATTTACTACTAACTCTAATAAAGGATCCTAAATCATGTGCATAGAAATCAGTTGGTGAACCATCTCTGTTTCATCTTTGAATTCATTGTTGGATGGAGAGCCATCTTATTTGTTTACGAACTCTACTAATTTTCGAATGAGTTCATATTCCTTATAAAATTCAGTTGACTCAGGAAGGGGGAAAACAAAAAAACAAAAAACAAAAGCACTTCATTTTTAACCATGCTATTCCTCACAATCAGCCACCTAACATGCTTTTTGGCAGGAATTACAGTTGATGGACTCATGAAATGCAATGAACAAGTTGTCAGAAGCACTGTGGAACAGAATTTAAATGCAAGCCATCCCGATGGTGACAAGTTGACCAATGTTTCCAATGGAAGTGCTCATGTGAGTGCTAATTTCCCATTTGTTGAAGGTAATCCATTTACTGCAACATTGTGGGTTGGATTAGAGGGATTTCACATGACTCTGAATGGAAGGCATGAAACGTCCTTTGCATATAGGAAGGCAAGGTATGAGTTTACCTACAATTCACCAGACAAAACACTGGATAATTTATTGGAATATGTAATCTTATAGGAGTGATTGTTTCCACCCTGGAAAATGCAGAAACTTGAACCGTGGTTGGTTAGTGGAGTCAAAGTGGCAGGTGGTTTGGATCTCATATCCGCATTAGCTAAAGGGTTACCGGTTTCTGAAGATTTGGATTTGATTGTTGATGTTGAGCACCTCAAAGCTCCGCCAATTTCCAAGAAAAGACTTGAAATGCTAATTGGGGTTTTCTCCACCGGAAATAATTTTGAGCGCCGTATGGCATTGAGGAGGTCTTGGATGCAATATGAAGCTATACGCTCTGGCAATGTGGCTGTTCGATTTTTCATTGGTCTAGTAAGTAAGCATTGTCGTTGGGAGGAATGTGTTCAGTTGTACCAAGATAGTCTTCATTTTCTTTGATTTGCTTCAGACTTTGCTCAAACAAGAATCTAGTAAGTCTGTCTTTATGTTTCATACATATATATATACATGGATATGTATATGTATATATATTATTAGTTTGAGAGATTACATGTAATTACTACTGTAGTTTGCATCATGGACTGTGATTCCCTGCACTCAGGAGTAGAGTTGAGTTGCTAATTTGAGATTAATTTTTGTTTTTTTGCAACCTGCAGCACAAGAACAAGCAGGTCAATTTCCAGCTGTGGAAAGAAGCTCAAGCATATGGAGATATCCAACTGATGCCATTTGTTGATTACTACAGTCTGCTCACTTTAAAGACAGTCGCAATTTGCATTCTAGGGGTAGGTAGATGATTGTTTGGTGAACAGAAAGAGCTTGCTGCTGTAGTTTAATTATTTGATTATTGATACAAGCATAATTGTGGTCAGTCTCACCAAAGTATTACTACATTGATATCCTTATTAATCTTCACAGTTCTCAATCTTTAGCATTGCATATAAACATAGTTTTGGATTTGGTAGCACCATAAAACAGGGGACTTTTTAGAGGAGGGGACAGAAAACTTAACTCGTTTTCCTTTTTTTACTCTCCCTTTCTTTCCATTTTTTCCTCTTTATCTATTCTTTTCAAAAATGTGTAGCTAGTCAAAACATGGTTTATTCATGGAACCAAAACGTGGTCTATTCTTTGGCCTTTATATATATATATATATATTTCCAATGAATCTTCAGTTTTTCTGACAACTCTTTTATTTGAGGCTCACCTATTAATAATTTATCCTTTAAATTTGCAGACCCAAATTCTCCCTGCCAAATGTATAATGAAAACAGATGATGATGCTTTTGTTAGGGTAGATGAAGTTCTTTCTAGTCTGAAAGGGAAAAAGGTTTCTAAGGGCCTCTTGTACGGTCTCTATGAAGCACGGACACCTCTCTGCGGGCTTCGTACCAGTGTCAGACACGGACACGTGTCGGACACGCGGTGGACATGTGTCTGACATGCAACAAAGAGTGTCCTAATTTTTTTATTTTTTATTTTTGCAACTGGATACGTTCCGGACACTTTCGGGACACGTTCAGGGTCAATTTCATCATTTATGAAACTTCTGTGGGTCGATTTGTAAAAAAATAAAAATAGAATATGCCCTAAATCGAACAGAAGAGAATAGAAGAGAAAGAGAGAACAGGAGAGAATAGAGCAGAAGAGAAAGAGAGAAGACTTGGTCGCCCGTCGCTCGTCGTCGCTTGTCGCTCGTCGACATACACCATCGTTGCTCTTCTTTCATGACCTTCGCTGCTCCTTTCATTCTTCTTCTTCTTTGTTCTTTGATCTTCTTCTTCTTCTTCTTCTCCGATCGTCTCTCTATCTCAGTCGCTCTCTCTCTCTCTCTCTCTCTCTCTATCGCACACTCTCTCTCTCTCTTCTCCTTTGATTTCAACTTTTATTTTATTTTTTCTTTTATATGGTCACTGGTCAATCACTTTCTCTCTCTCTTCTAATTTTTTTTTTTCTAATTTCATTTTATATTTTCCTTTTTTCTTATGCACCTGTATTATTTAAGTATATAATTTTTTTTGTTAACTAGTTTTGGTAATTTTAATAATGTGTTTATTATTTGTATTTTTTATTACCTTTTAATATATTTTTTTAAATAATTTTATGACATATAATAAATAAAATTAATTATATATATTGAACGTGTCCCCAGTATGTCGTGTCCCTCATTTTTTGAAAATTTGCGTGTCTCCGTGTCGTGTCGCGTGTCTGTGTCCGTGTCCGTGCCCGTGCTTCATTGTACGGTCTTATATCCTTTGAATCATCACCCCATAGGGACAGACAACAAATGGTACATCAGTGCTGAGGTATCAATCTAACTAGATTTCAGTTTTATGTAGGATGATATTAGCCTCATTATATTTTTTATTTAATTTGATAAGTGATCTCTTGGCAGGAATGGCCACATGAATAATACCCGCCATGGGCCCATGGTCCAGGTTATATAATTTCCAAAGATATTGCAAAATTCATTGTCCAAGGCCACCAACAAAGAGACCTGCAAGAAGACAACTAAGCCCACTTTGACCCGCGGGTCACATATAGGCAATGAAGCTCTATCAACTCTGTCCCCCATGAAATAAAAACAATCGCCACTTAAGGTACATACAGTAACCTTCTGACGGTAAGAATCTATGACAGTCCGATACAATGACAACCAGTCCATACTCAATATAGCATCAAAACTCGACATGTCAATCAACACAAATGCAAAAGGAAGTCGGCGACCGGCAACCTCTATCTCACAACCCGACACCCTTGTTCCAAAACAATCTCACCACCCATAGGTGATTCTACATTGAGTGGAGACACTAATCGAGCCAATTCTGATCCCAATGCTGATGCAAATGCAGACGAGATGAATGAATGTGATGCACCCATATCAATTAACACATTGACAATAGAATTACACAACAAGAAGTTATCTCGTACTACCGAAGGTGCTAGCGCTAAGTCTGGCATGGTAACAGTATACACACACCTTGTAGGTCTCTGCTCCACCTGCTCACCCCTCGGAGCATAAGTCTGATACATTGACAGGGCCGAAGAGGCCCCTCGATTGGCCCTCGAGGCCTGTGCTGACTGTGTAGGCTGGTGGCTCTGTGTTTGCCTCGAACCAGACGCATTAGATATGCTACCTGACTGAGGGCAAAACCTCCTCACATGCCCTGACTACCCACATTGATAACAGGTAGGCGGTTGCCCTTTCCCTTGACTCTGGCTCTGGGAACGAGTCGCAGGCGGTGCAGACTGTTGCCATCTTCCTCTCTGCGGGCAAACTGGAGACTTGTGACCCAACTGGCCACACTTAAAATAAGAGAAGCCTCCCTAATTACCTCTTCCTGAACCTGAACTCGGCACAGGAAAGGTAAATCTAGACTATGCAGCCTGAGACTACTGTGGAATGGGACCTCTCTGCCTTTTACTATCCTAGTTCTCCTCATGAACCTCCTGACTCCTCTTGGAGCCCCTCATTCGCTCCTCTTCCGCCTAAACCACGGTATCCAGATGAGTCGCAGCCTCTACAAGGCATCCGTGGTCCCTAATCATTGACCCAGCTACTTTGAAAAGAAGTCTGGTCCTCAATCTCTTCTCGAACTCAAAACAACGGTGTTCCTCTATCGCCACAAGTTCCGGTGCAAATCTAGAGAGGCTTGTGAAAGTTGCCTCAAACTCGGCTATTGGCAAGCTAAGCTGCTTGAGCTTCAAAACTGATCTCTCAACTTCTCCCTAGCAGTGAGACGCAAGAACTTGTCCTGGAAGGCGTTGACAAAGGCCTCCCAAGTCACTCCAATGAGCCCACGCGTATACTTCCACCATTGACCCGCATCTCCCTTTAGTTGAAAGGATGCCAAGGTCACCATCAACCCATCACCCTCGATGGCAAGCATCTCGAATGTCTTCACGATTTGCTCTAGTCACTCATCCGCCTTCAATGGCTCCTTAGGATCACTCAAAAACTCGTCCAGATTAGACTGGAAGAACTCTTTCTTCAAGAATGATGGCCTCGCTTCAACAACTTGGGCCTGGACTTGATTCTCAGCCCTGAGAATGTCTATGGATTCAGGCAAAGCTCTAGCCATTTCATGGGCCAAAGCACCCATGGCCTGCTGATCTACTGGTTTGGCCACATTGGCTTAACCAACCCCTTTTTCCTGCACCGGAATTTCATTCGATAACGACACTTCATGCCGTCTAGGCCTACTACGCCTACCACCACCACGTCCACGTCCTGACATCTTAATAAAGGTAACACTGAAGATTAGCACATTTATAAATGTGCCGAAGCTAACATACGCGCGTCCTAATACTATGGACAACAGTAATTCACTCCACATAATCACATAATCACATAAATGCATATGAAGTTTTTTTCCTAGATAATGATCGTCCCGCGACATTGTAGAGTTCCAATTAGAAATAACAGTGATCAAGTACTCTTCTAATAGGACTTCTAGAAACTCGTAGACCCAATCAATATCTTAGAAATTAAATCTCATACCCATATAATCACATAAGCATGTTATCACATACAAATATCTCTATCAAGCAAGACAAATCCATTGTGGTCAGAATCATTTCCCATGTACCCGAAGTATTCAAACCTGGTATGCTCTGACACTAAGTTGTAATGCTCCGAAATAATTATTATAACCCACACATAATATCAATGAGTAACAACGATAATGAAGTAATTATCTTTCATTCATTTCCCATTAAGCTTTACAAAAGAGTGACATATGCTGATATACATTCACAAGTCTAACCCTGAATCTATAGCATATGTTACAACAAGAGATGAGATATGAAAGTAAAATATATAATAAATTCCTTAAAGGCTTATAACTTTCCAAGACGATGCTTGGTTTCAAACAAAAGTGGATTTAAAGTGAAATACAGTTAAAGGCCCTTGGCCTATACAAAACATATACAAAATCAACAAAATGGAGCCCTTGCTCCAAGTCCTCTCGAGCTATTGCCTTGGCGGAGGTATATTATCAACACCTGAAATGTTTTTCCCACGTAGGGTGAGCCAAAGCCCAATAGGAATAATCTAACACAGTATATGAATCTTAACAAAGCTATAAGGTGAATGCATACGCAATGTTCGTGCCAAAACATTTTATATTTCTTTTCAAAACTATACAATGCCATGTTAATATCATAATTCATAAATCATGTCCTTCATAATAGAAAATAGGGCAGTGAATCACACTCTGGGAATGACAAGAGAATGAAGGATTATTTCCCAGAGTGTGATTCACTGCCTTATTTTCTCAAAATCAAAAAAGTAGGGCAGTGAATCACACTTTGGGAAATAATCAATACAAGTAATACTTTTTTGATTTTGAGAAAATAGGGCAGTGAACTACATTCTGGGAAATAATCCTTTATTCTCTTGCTTCCATTGTAGTTCGAATCTTATGCATGATAAATACCCTCATGGGAACTCCGATCAATTAACCATTGTAAAGTTTATCATTCGGTTTTGTTGGCTTAAATTTTTCAAATTAGGATTGTTCCTCGTCAGGGGATTTATTTAGGGGCCAACCTAAACTTTGTGTAGGAGTAAGTCGGAGCTTTTTCATTATTTGATAGACTGCTTTCACCGAAAACTGATAGAATTGCAAATTTCTTAGTTTTGCAGGCAAATGTACCTTGGTCAAACATGTTCTCCAATCTATTCTTATTTATGCTCTCTTTCTTTAAATTGTCGGGCTTTTTTTCTTAAACAACTTACAACTATTACTTGTAAATTCCTTTGGCAAGTGAATCGAGATAAGGGTATTAATTGGCGTAAATGGATTAAGGTGTGTCTTCCTAAGTCTTGGAGGGTTTTGGATTTCAGGAATTCAAGACGCTTTAATCAGGCCTGGCTTGCCAAATAAGCCTGGCGTATAATCAATAATTTAGACTCTCATTTCTCCAAAGTTTTGACGAGCAAGTTCTGCCATTCCAATTCTTTTCTCTCAGTTAGGGCAGGTTGTAATGCATCTTGGGGCTGAAAAGTATTCTATGTGGTAGTGATCTTTTGAAATCTAGATTAAAATGGGTGGTACGAAATGGAAAATCAATTAATCTCTACGAGACCAGTGGATCCCATCAATTCATAACCCTTTACAAGAGGGAGATTTCTCTAGTTATTTTTCATCACTTTTGCTATCACAGTTCATTGATGAAGAAAGTCGTTCTTGGCAATTAGATCTTCTTCAAGTTTCCAAAAACATGCATTTCTCATATATTGGGGATTCATACCCCGACTCTTACACTTGTTTGGATTGAGAGATGAGAAAAGAAAATAAATAATTGTATTTCTTACCTTTTTGTTTGGATGGACTATGATTAAAAGAGTAATTTTGATTTCTCACCAAATCTCACCACTTTTGGTGAGAAACAAAACTCAAGTTTGGTGTGATTTGGTTTTCTCACAATTTCTCTTCATTTTTCACTATTACTCACCTCATTAACCATCAAAACAACTAATGAGAAATCTCATTCTCTCCATTTCTTTTATTTTCTCACTAAATCCCTCAATCGAAACAAAGGTGTTACTGAGGAGGACAAATTAATTTGGAGTCCAAATAATAATGGAGTATAATTGGTTAAAACGGGGTATATGACGGCGGTAGTATGGAACATTCAGTTCTCTACTTCAGCCACTGATTTGCAATCTCTTTGGAATAAAAGCTAGAAGCTATAAGTTCCACCCAAACGGTCTCTTTTAATCTGGAAATGTTTGCATAACATCTTGGTAGTGAAATAGGTTCTTCTGCATTAGGAAATCGAGGTTGATCTGAAGTGCTCAAGATGCCAGGGCAATATAGAAACACTTGAACATACTTTTTTTGAATGTCCAACATCGCAACAGATTTGGCGTGGTTTCTCTCTTGAGTTGGATTTCACTTGTGGAGAGCCAACTACTTTCCTTCATTGGTGGCAGAATTGGTTGTTTTGTGTGAAAAATGTTGGTATCATCCTACCAACAATCTAAATTATGTAGGCAATCTGAAAACAGAGAAATAGCTCTGAGTTTGGGACTTCCCTTTTAACCATCCCACACTCACTTACCCTAGCAGAGGAGTTGCGGTGTCAAATGGCTCCATGACATCGTCCTAGTCTGCTAAATAGTATATCTGTTGGTAACAATGATGTTGATTCCAATAAAACTAGTTGCATACTTGTGAATTCTCTTTGTACTGATTCAGATTATCGGGTCTGGACCTTCATAATAGACGAATCTTGGAAGGCAACACATTGCTACGCTGGAAAAGCATGGGTTAGTTACAACCATTTGGAGGATAAAATTGATCAACAGTCGCATCGACTTCACCTGCCATCTAGAGGAAGCACAAGCATGTTTAAGTGCAATTAGATGGGCAGTGGACAATAGGATCTCATGCATCTATATCATCACTAACACTGGCGGAAAATATTTTTTTTTATATCTTTTGGTATTTAGTACAATAAAAAACAAAAGTCAATAGAAAATATTTTTCATGATTAATGAAAAACAAACTTATTTAGACAGGAAATGTTTTCTAGTTTTAGAAGGGAAATAATATTTCCTGGACAAAAATTTTACCAATATCACCACTCTCGCCTCCACCACTACACTATCATCATCATGGCCACCGCTACCATCACTGTCGCCATCACCCCACTACTTTGCTACCACCTCCATCTCCACCTTTATTCCACCACCACCATTATATACATAAATTTTGTATGAATTTTATGTATGTGTATCATTGCTTAATTTTTTTGGCTAATTACACTTTTACCTTTATAGTTTGACCCAAATTTCACTTAGTCCCTTTATTTTAATTTTAATAATTTGATCCTTACATTTTAAGTCTAGTTTTTAAAATTTTCAAACCAAACAGAGTGATTAAATTAGCAAACCTGAAATTCATAAAAGCAAATTAAGAAACTCAAGCATACCTAAAGATGCTTACTTTTAAAATTTAGTGATAAAAGCAATAGGCAAATAAATAAACTAAAATAAAAGTAATGTTCTTAGGTTAAAATTTGAGTTATGTTAGGAATGCTAAATAGTTTATTAAATTTTTAACCAAATCTCTCAATTGGGTGTGAGATTCACACATATGTAGGTTTGTGTGGATTCTATATCTATGTGAGAGTTTTGATAGAAAGTTTAATAAATTATTTAGAGTCAAGCATTTTTCTTAAAATTTATTAGTTATCCAAAATAAATTAAGCTAATTGAAACGATTGGCTGCGAGCATCTCCAACCCACTAGGTGTATAATATTTGTTAGTCAAAATGCCAAGTATAATTTATTTTTTTCAACTCCAATCCACTTAACATATGATTAGTCATTTTAGCCCAACTCACATTCACTAGCTACATGTAGTTGTTGGATATTAGCCCATTGTAAGGGTGGCAGCCACATGGTAAGGGTGTCATTAACCCACTATCCACATGGTGGGGTAGCTGCCAACCAACAAAAGAGAAAAAACAAGCTGGCCATGTGCAAGGCCAGCCATACTCTCCATCTTCTCTTAAGTGTATAAATAGAGATGGTGAAGAGAGAGCAATAGAAATACACAGACAGACAAGAGAGCAATATACAAGAGTTGTGTATACTCTGTTTGTGCTATCAGAGTGAGAGAGAATAAGCTATATAGAGAGACAAAGAGTGTGAGTTGAGTGTGTAATCCTCCTCTTGTTGATATATAGTGTTATCGCTCCCGTGGACGTAGGCTGGATTGCTTAACCACGTTAAAACTCTTGTGTTATTGCTTATTTGTGTTTCCTGGTGTGCCCCCGATTCCCAACAAGTGGTATCAGAGCCTGGGTGGTGAAAAATCGAGTTTTTCCGAAAGTGCCCAGATTTCGAAGCGACTGAAATCCACTTTTGAGCATACTAGGAGGAAGCTCTAGAGGAGAGGAGTCCGGAACTGCAAACCACAGTCCCAAATGACCATACATGCACCAATAGAAGAACGTGCGTGAATCTCACGCGCACCACACGTCGGTGAGAGGAAGAAGACGAGTGGAGCGCACGTGTTTCTGACGTCAGCCTGACGTCATCCTGAGCCGAGCCGAGGGAGAAGTTAGCCGAGTTGAGCGGAGCCTCTGAACCGAGCCGTCAAGCCGATCTGGTGCCGTTAACCAGTCGCTAACTAAGCCGAGCCACCAAGCCGCGTGCTGGAGCCGTTGACTAGTGTTGAGCTTCGTTGACCACGCTGCCGGCTGCGCCGTCGAGCCGCTGACGTTAGCCTGTTGCCAGTCAAACCGGAGGAATTATGCGGTGCATCTCAGCCGTACCAGATTCTGCAGATCTGAACCGTCCAAACTATTTTGGCTTGATCTGAGTCATTCGGAGTCCGTTTCTGATGATCCAATAGTGTTTTCAAACTATTTGGAGTATTCCGGACACATCCGTATGATCAGAATTTTGAATCAGAGTTTTTGTAAAAAGGAAGAAGTTTAAACTGGCAGGAAGAGGTGCAAGATTCATGACAGAGCCTTTTAATGGCAATAATGAGTTTATCTTGTGGCAGCAAAGGGTGAAAAATATTCTAACACGAGAGGGTCTGGTAAAAGCTCTTCCCAAAAAGTCCAACAAACCGGCAGACATGAAGGATGACAAGTGAGAGGAGTTGAGAGAATTGGCAAACAGTACAATCCAGTCATATCTTGGGAACAACACACTCCGAGAAGGTATCAATGAAGTAGATCCGGCAGAGCTATGGGCAAAGTTAGAAATGAGGTAAAAGTCAAAGTCTTTGACAAATCGGTTATCTTTGAAGAAGCAGTTGCATACACTTCAAATGCCAGAAGGAGCGAACCTTACAGAACATCTGGACGAGTTCAATAGGATCACAATGGAATTGGACACTATTGGGGTGAAGACCGAGGAGGAAGATAAGGCTATTATCTTGCTGGTCTCCTTACCTTCATCATATGAGCATCTCAGAACTACTCTATTATATGGGAAGGATACTCTTGGACTGGATGAAGTGGTTGCTACACTTATTTCTCATGAAACGATGAAGAAAAAGGAAAGTAGCAAGCACCTAGAAGGAAATGCCTTGGTTGCATCAAAAAATGAGCGAGGCAGAGGCAGGTCCAATGATAGACGGAGTAGATACAAATCAAGAGGACGTTCGCAATCAAGGCCAGGCTACAAGAGAAAGTGCTATTACTGTGATCAGGATGATCACCTCATCAAAGACTGTGCAAAGCTCAAGAAAGACAAGGCAAACAAGGAACATGCGAGCTCATCAAATGTCGCCGCTGTAGTGAGTGATGAGGATGAGTATGCACTCACAGTTTCGTCGAGTATGATGAAATCTGATTGGATTTTAGATTCCGGAAGTACATACCATATATGCATGGATAGGAAACTTTTTTCCACCTACCAAGTGAAAGACGGAGGTATTGTTCGTGCGGCTAACAACACTGTGAGTAAGATTGTTGGCATGGGAACAGTACGGCTCCGAATAGAAGATGGAAAAATTTTCACGTTGGATGGAGTCCGACACGTGCCGAGACTGAAGAAGAATCTAATTTCCTTAAGTATGCTAGACTTGAAGGGTAATAGCTTCTCATCTAGCAAAGGAAATCTCAATGTTATCTATGGAGATACGGTGATGCTACATGGTTGACTAGAAGGGAATCTGTACAGGCTTGTTGAAAAGGTTGTGACAGAAGGAGCTACTGTCACTTACCAGGCAAAAAGTACAAGATACGCACCGAAAAGACATAGGGCTCAGCAGACATGGCAACCAAAGTGTACAAGAACCCATGGAGGCAGTTCGAAGGTGCACAAAACGGAGCCATTGCAGCCAATTTTAAAGAAAGCTTAGAGCAAAGAAACCAAGACGGCAAAGCATGTCCCAGGGAAGAAAAGAGTTTCTTTTGCTCCTGAATTAGAGACATATTGCGATCTCTCTAAGACTGCATGGAAGGGAGAGATGCAATCACAAAGAATTACAAAGTAAGTTTTGTATGGCACCCCAGTAACGAAGTGCAGGGCACTCCAAGCAGGGGGTGCTATTGTGGATCACCTCACATAGGTTGAGGGGGTGATTTGTTGGATATCAACCCATTGTAAGGGTGGTAGCCACATGGTAAGGGTGGCATCAACCCACTATCCACATGGTGGGGTAGCTGCCAACCAACAAAAGAGAAGAAACAGGCTGGCCATATGCAAGGCCAACCATACTCTCCACCTTCTCTTAAGTGTATAATAGAGATGGTAAAGAGAGAGCAATAGAAATACACAGACAGACAAGAGAGCAATATACAAGAGTTGTGTATACTCTGTTTGTGTTATCAGAGTGAGAGAGAATAAGCTATATAGAGAGACAGAGAGTGTGAGTTGAGTGTGTAATCATCCTCTTGTTGATATATAGTGTTATCGCTTCCGTGGACGTAGGCCGAATTGCCGAACCACGTTAAAACTCTTGTGTTATTACTTGTTTGTGTTTCCTGGTGTGCCCCCGATCCTCAACAGTAGTCAGCCTTCAAAGATTAGGCAAAATGCATTTAATTATTAAGATCATTTTCTTTTATTTTTGTTATTGATGTGACATTCTATAAAGTTAATAATATTTGGATAAATAGTTAAAATAAAGAATATAATTGAAGTAAAAATATGAAACAATTGACAGATAAAATAAAATGTATATTTTATAGTAATATTTAAATAAGTAAATGCTGTAATACAATTTGGTGGTTTGGTGGGTTCGAGAATGAAACCACCGAAAGCAAAATCTTCAAAGAATTGTGGTAGATTTCTGTGATTTGTAAGAAAGATATTGTTTAGGCATAACATGATTTTTTTTATTTATTATGAAAAAATGTATAAAAAAAATAAAAAATAATATAATTTAAATAAGTAAATAAATCAATAATTAATTTATTTATGATGTTGGTGTTGCCAAAAGAGTCATTATATATGTTTCCAATTTTGTATACATGCAATAATGGTATAGCAATCATTTTGGTTGGAACCATCGTACAGTTTTGAATATAGAATTTACATATTTCAATTAGTAGTATTTTTATTTTTTTTTGGGTAGCGTTCACATACTAAACAAAAATATAAGAACAAATTTATTTATGGAGATTTTTTTTAAGATCCTTAGGATTAAGATTTTATAGCATAAAAGACATTTAATATTTTAATAATATCTAAGGGCTCTTAAGTTGATCTAGAGAAAATTCACATCACAGAGAAAATTGATACATAGAAATTTTTCTCTGACCTTTTCTAAACTTCCCACTGTAAATTTCTCTGCCATTCCCTTCTCCAAATTTCTCTGCCTTCCACATACTTCCCACTTCCCACTCTCCTGTAGAAATTTCTCTACCTTTCCACAAAATTACTCTAGAGAAATTTTAAATTTCTTTGCTCTCCCTGCCTCTCCTGGACTCAAAACTCCAGAGAAGTTTGAAAATTTCTCTGACTTCACCGGCCTTCCTACAAAATTACCTCTCCAGAGAAATTTTAAATTTCTCTGGCCTCCTTGGCCTTTCATGGACTCTCCAGGGAAATTCTCTGTCTTTCATATACTTCCCACTCTCCAGAGAAATTTCTCTGCCTTTCCACAACATTACCTCTCCAGAGAAATTTTGAAATTTCTCTGGCATCTCTGCCTTTCCTGGACTCTAAACTATTTTTTATTTGCCAGCAAAAATACCATTCAAGAACTCTGTTGAGGTACAGATACACAAAAGAGAGTAAATTTTTCCCAGAAACAGAGTAAACCCACAACTGTAAGATCAAGATAAAAGCCATTTTCTATTTCATTAAGCTATTCAGTCAAATCAAATCCATTTGTTCAAAACAAAGAATGCCAATAAATCTGAAAGAAAAATTCAAGCTTCTTTCTACCAAATCCACAGAATCTTTCACATCAATCCTAAGCTAGAAAAGTGTATAAAAACCAATTTCTAATACAAATTTTACAAGACTAATATATCAACCTTGAAGACTAGCCATGTCTCCAATCTCAGGAGGTATAGTCCTAGAGAGAATATTCACATCGAGATAGAGATCAGTGAGTTTAGTGAGATTCGCTATCTCTTTGGGTATCTATCCAGTCAAAGAATTATAATGCAAATACAGACCGATTCGGATCCGATGAGTTTTCCGACAGCATGGAGGTGGTGACAATGATCGATATACTGTGGCGCGGCGGCGTTGACATTATTGTGGCCTCCGTCAAGAAATAGCTTCGCATCGATGCTTCACATGGAATGAAGATTGTTGTTGAAGCCCTAATTTCGGACTGTTTTGACACCGTCTTTGATCTCATCTCTCTTCCTGTACTCTCTCTCTTTCTCTCTCTAAGTGCTTTAAAATTGTTTTTGTTTGTTCTGTTACTTGTATATAATTTTAGCTGCGGGAGAGGGATAGAGAGAGAGATAGAGAGTGTGAGATATATCAAATTTCTCTGTAATAGATGGGTATGAGATTTAGGGATCTTAGACATCAAAAAATAATATTGTGGATCTCTTCTATTATTAAAAATATGAGAGAGACCTTAGACTAATTTTCCCTTTATTTATTATATATTTACTGCGTTCCTACTTTATTTGTACTTTTTATAAGAGTATTTCTAACCCAACACTCTGAATTAGAGGATGAAAATACTTTTTTTTTTTTAATTAAAAAAGTGAATATAGAGTATCTCACTATTCACTCAAACTCCAACCATAAATCATCATTTTCTTCTCTAAAGATTTCTCTCGAAAATATTTTCATCAAAACGTAAATAATTTTTGTTCATTAACAAATATTTAATTTTGAAATTTTGGTAAAATATATTTAATATTATACTCATTTTAAAGGTATGATTTCACCATTTTTAATGATGCCAATTTTATAAAAATTAATTTTACATATTAAAAGTTATTTGTAATGTAATAAAAAATATAGAATAAATAGTATTTTAGAGAGGATCTTCTATTTTTCATCCTCTCTCCAAATATGGAGAATCAACCCATCCTCCTTCCAAATGGAGATGGATTTAGAGGATGGGTTGAAGGAATAAATCCTTCAAATATGAAGCTATAGAGGTGTGGGGATATATTTTCTGAATACCAACACGTGGCAAGGTGACGCCGACGTGTCAGCCGAGGTGCCACGTGTCTAGGCCGTTGTGCCGAGGTCATCTCGGTTAGGCCGAGGTTATCTCCGAAGATATCGGAATCCGAGATAAGTTTATGAGGGACAAGAGTCCTAGAATGAAGAGGGAACTCAACTTGGATATGGACAAGAGCCCTAGATTGGGAGAAAACTTCAGTTTGGGTAAAGATAAGAGTCTTAGAGAGTTTATCCTAATCCCACTGGGAGTTCCAGATTAGCAGTAGTCCTAAGTCCATTAGGGCCAGGCTCCTATTGGGACTAGGATTGTATTGGCTATAAAAGAGAGGCACCCCCATAGGTCTAAGGTATGCTTTTTATGCTCAAGCTTGTGAGTTGAATAATTGATTTATCTTTGAGAGATATACTGACTTGATCGTCGGAGTGCCCCCGGGTGGACGAACCACCGCGGGATTCTTATATTTCTGTTGCAGGTCAGCAAGGTGCCATCTATTCTGCCGGTGCTCTCCAGTTGATTACTAAGTGGGTAGTGTGGTCAGAAAATCACTCACACAATTTGGCGCCGTCTGTGGGAAAGAAAGAAGAATAGATGGCCAGTGACGGACAGAAGGATCAGATTGAAGACAAACACTCCTGCTGGGAGTGGGAGACCTATCGACCTCGACACTGAAGGGGACGACCGCAACACAGAAACTCGTGACCAGAGTCACGGAGTGAAAGACGCCGGCCAGGAAGGTGACGCATCAAAGACAACAGATCGAAGCAGATACTACAACAAAGATGATCTCCAGGTATGGAAGGATAGATACCTGCGGAGGAACGAAGACCCTTCCAGAAGGGATGCAAAGACAGGGGGCATGAGCGCTCCCAAGGAGATAACGTTCAAGTATAGAAGAGCTCAGCCTAAGTGAGCAGATCCCGGATTCCAGATCCCGGATCCTAGAAACCATGGTCTCGGCCTAGATGAGTAGGTCTAAGAAGAGAAGAGCTCAACCTGAGTGAGCAAATCCAAGATTCCAGCAGACAAGATCTCGACGCTTAAGTCCGAGAAGAGAAGAGCACAGCGAGCAGATCTAAGATCCCAGAGGATAAAAAGAAAACACACAAGATCAGACTGAAGTTGGCCGGGTTGAAAACCCCGGCTTGAATCCGAGAAGATGTTTAACCGAAGTTAAACCGAGATGATGTTTAACCGAAGTTAAGCCGAGGTTATACAAAGTCTACCACTTGTTGAAATTTGTAGCAATTTACAAGTTGGTCAGACCGAATACAAAGTCTACCACTTGTTGAAATTTGTAGCAATTTACAAGTTGGTCAGACCGAATACAAAGTTTACCACTTGTTGAAATTTGTAGCAATTTACAAGTTGGTCAAACCGATACAAAGCTTGGCTTCGCTTGTTGAAATTTGTAGCAATTTACAAGTTGAAGTTAAGCCGAGATGGTTCCTTAGCTTCGCTTGTTGAAATTTGTAGCAATTTACAAGTGGAAGTTAAGCCGAGATTACTATTTTCCTCGCTTGTTGAAATTTGTAGCAATTTACAAGTCGAGGTGAAGCCGATGCTATTGCTTACAGACTTATAGAAATCCACGAGGTGGTTGAGCCAAAGATCATTGCTTAACACTTGTTGAAATTTGTAGCAATTTACAAGTTGAAGTTAAGCCAACATATGACCATTTGTTGAAATTTGCAGCAATTTACAAGTTGAGGTAAAGCTAAGTATATTGTTTAAACCCTTATTGAAATTTGTAGCAATTTACAAGTAGATCATTGTTTAACACTTGTTATAACTTGAGTAAAGTTTACTGTTTATGTTAATCCTTGTTGAAATTTGTAGCAATTTACAAGTAGGTCAGACTGAGATTATTGTTTGAACACTCGTTGAAACTTGAGAAAAGTTTGCAAAGTTAACATTGAATAGTATATGTTTTATACTTGTTGAAATTGATGAGAAGATTCCAGGTTAGTATCTTGCCGAAGTAAAGTTTACAGTTATTTTACCCGAGGTATATAATCTCGAGAAGATTGCATAAAGAAGAAAGAAATATGAAGAGTATATGCAAAATATTCTAAGTATAGAATCATATAGAGAAGACAAAGGTACAAGCATTCAAAGAAAGATAAAGCATTCAACAGAAACAAGAGGCACATCGGCCATGAAAAGAAACTTGTACTGTCCAAAGAAGCAACAAGGTACAAGAGTACAAACTGCAATGATGCTTAACCGAAGTTAAGCCGAGATGATGTTTAACCGAAGTTAAACAGAGATGATGCTTAACCGAAGTTAAGCCGAGATGATGTTTAACCGAAGTTAAACGGAGATGATGTTTAACCGAAGTTAAACGGAGATGATGCTTAACCGAAGTCAAGCCGAGATGATGTTTAACACTTATTGAAATTCTGAGAGAATTTACAAGTGAAAGAGTGCACAAGTTAAATGTCGGCGAAAGATTCGCCGGAGTCAAACGTCGTTTTGATTAGAACAGAACCACTAAGTACACGCCAGAAGTGGTGACCAGAATTGTAAAAGGAATAAATGCTTCAAAAAACAGCGATGATAGTTTGCAAAGACCAAGAGAAAGAGGCTCTAAAGGAGGCGAATTAAATACCAGAAGTTTTAAATACATCGGCGAAAGAAGAACACATCGGGTCTGTGACTACGGCGCAAAGCCAACTTCCCTAATGTGATCCTAAGTGTAATTTATGTTCACATTAGGGGGGCAGGGAGAAGGTGCAGGGGGAATGAATGATAATCAAGGAGCAAGGAATATTAATACTTGTTGAAATTTTTGAGCAATTTACAAGATCGACTTCGATTAAACAACTAGCTTGTTAAGAGCTGAGAAAGTTGGGAAATATGAAACATGTATAAAAGAAGGCAAGTACAAAAATGAAGACCTTAAAGAATTGAGATGATGAAAGTAAGAACGTCAGACTGATCTGTTTTGACGAACGACGATGGTTCAGCCTCGGCAGTCAATTGGAGGAGCTTTTTTACCGTTATCTCGGCATCAATTTCAAGAAGGAAGCAAACTACTCGGCATCAGCGGTAGATTCTGTCTCACCCCCAGAAGACAGTTGGAAAGAACTTCTCAGTAGCCTTCTCGGCCTCGAGCTCAGCATCGATCTCCCGAAGAGTTTGATCAAAGCTCTTCTCGGCGATTGGCACCTCAGAGTTTGAAGGCAAGGATTGAAAGCAAGAATTTGGAAAAAGACATAGAAAACAGAAAAACAGAATGTAATTCGTAAATCAAAAATGGTGATGAAGCTATCAGGAAATCAAGACAAAAAGATTGCACAAGTGTGTCAAACCAAAAACAGTGGCAGAAATTAGCAGATATATGAACAGTGTGTATTCAAGAAAGATGATTTGGAAACAACGGGTAAAACAACAATGGTGGTTAACAATGATGCAGAGCTTCTTGGAAAGCAACAAGAAATAAAACCAGGAGGAACAGTGGTTTACCAGAAAGAGGGAAGTCGGAATGAGAATTGCCGAAGTCTGACAACGGATGCGAAAATAACAGAATGACATAAGCTTCGCCGGAGGGGAGGAACGAAGACGGTTGCAGAGCTTGAAAGCTTGGAACAATGGCGGATTTGAGAAAAAAAGCTAGAAAGAGAAAATTCAGAATCAAGAAAATAACAAAGTTCATGAATAAAGCCAAGTGCACAGGCACTAAGTAAGTATGTGAAGAACAAGAAAAGTAATGACCCAGACATGATGCTAGCAACAGAAAGCGGATAAGACAAGAACAATGCCAAGCATTCAAACAAATCAAAACTTGAAGACAGACGAAAATAGAAGGCAACAGATGGCAAGTAAACAGATTCAAAAGAGTTATGAAAGATTGAGCTTAATAGTAAGTAAAGAGTTTATGAACCTACCAAGATAAGTGAACGCCGATATGAAGATTGCCGAAGTCAAATAGATGGCTGGAAATCAGGAACCCACCAGAAAATGTGAATAGAGCGGATGCAAAGCTCTTGGAGTTTATGAATTAATGAAACCAGAAACCTCGGCCAGGAGGTATGATCTCGAATAGCTTGAAAAACATGAAGCTTGATACTTGACAGAAGTGGATAGTAAAGTCCAGGGAACTTTGAGGTCGGCGAGTTTGATCTCGGACAGAGGGGCACAGATGAACGAACAGTATAGGTTCCATCACCTCAGAATGCCGAGGTAATAGAACCTAGGGGGCAGTTGTGGGGATATATTTTCTAAGTACCAACACGTGGCAAGGTGACGCCGACGTGTCAGCCGAGGTGCCACGTGTCTTGGCCGTTGTGCCGAGGTCATCTCGGTTAGGCCGAGGTTATCTCCGAAGATATCGGAATCCGAGATAAGTTTATGAGGGACAAGAGTCCTAGAATGAAGAAGGAACTCAACCTGGATATGGACAAGAGTCCTAGATTGGGAGAAAACTTCAGTTTGGGTAAAGATAAGAGTCTTAGAGAGTTTATCCTAATCCCACTGGGAGTCCCAGATTAGCAGTAATCCTAAGTCCATTAGGGCCAGACTCCTATTGGGACTAGGATTGTATTGGCTATAAAAGAGAGGCACCCCCATGGGTCTAAGGTATGCTTTTTATGCTCAAGCTTGTGAGTTGAATAATTGATTTATCTTTGAGAGATATACTGACTTGATCATCGGAGTGCCCCCGGGTGGATGAACCACCGCGGGATTCTTATATTTCTGTTGCAGGTCAGCAAGGTGCCATCTATTCTGCCGGTGCTCTCCAGTTGATTACTAAGCGGGCAGTGTGGTCAGAAAATCACTCACACAAGAGGGTGGGTTGGAGGTGCTCTGAGAACGCCTAAGAGAAAGCGTAAAAGACCATATGAATTTCATATTAATCTTCTTTCTCCTTATTTTTCGGTTAATGAATTTCACATTTTTTTTTGTAATGACTGTTTATTAACAGTTTTATTATTTCATATTTAATATTGATGATATTTTTTATTAGTCATTATTAGATTTTGCTAAACATGATCAATTCTTATTTGCTCCAAATTTAACGGAATGATCAATTATGAAAACCACGAGTCGGTCCTGAGATTTTGGAGATTCAAAGCGTACCTCCAAGATGACGCCTTCTGTACATTTTTCACAATTATATATTTGCTCACTGCTCAATATTGAAAAATAAAAATTAAAAAAAAAAAATCTAAATTCAGGTTGCTTGGTTTTCAATTTTCAAAAGTAATCTTTTAGTTTTTAATTTATTTTATTTTATTTTATTGTATTGTCTTTACTGAACTTTTTCATATTTCAATTAATTTTTAATTTTTATTTTTTAGATGCACTTTCTTTAAATGCATATGCAGTTAAAAAATAAAATATTTTGTTTTCTTTTTTATTTAAAAAAAATAAAAAAGTAACGCTCAGACCAAAAGTTTAAGATTGGATTTTTTTTAGAAAAATATTATAGGTCTCAAATTTTTTACTAAATATATGACTAAATATCTCATATGGGTGTGAGGTCTACAAAATTATAGACACCACACCATGTGAGACATTTGATCATTTGTTTAGTAGAAAATTTAGGGTATGTTTGGTTTGAGTTTGGGAGATGAGTTTTAGAGATAAAAAGTACGAAAAGTTATTTGGTTTGGTTTTTTTCAAAAGATGTTTTGGAAAATTATTTTGAGAGAGAGTTTTGGAAAAAGTGATTGATTTGATGTGTATATGAGAGAGATTTGTTTGGAAAACTTGTAAACCAAACAAGTTTTGAGAAATTTTTTTGGGAAAATTTGTTTGGTTTGATTACTTTTGAAAACTTATTTGTAGAGAATTTTTCTCAAAAACTTTTGGAAAACACAAACCAAACAAGGCCTTAGTATTTCTAACATTACTTTTTTTTTATCCAAAAGTCCAGGCGTCATTTTCTCTGTTCATAAGGACACACTTAGGCAAAATGATCAAAATACCCATCCTTTTATAGGTTCGTTTGGGAAGTGGGTTAGCTTTTTTACTTTTTGGCTATATTAACCTGGGGTTAAAAAGTCTCGTTTGAAAAGGGCTTTTTGGCTTTTTTGTTTTTTTTTGTGAGAGAAAGAATGTAATGATTATAGGTTAAATGTAATGTTTTGTCTTATTGGGTTAAAAAACATATTTTATTTTTTTGTGACTAAAATAGCCCCAAACCCAATCCAACCCAACCCATCTTCCCAAATAGAGGCATATATATCATATACACGGTCTAAGGCCCCGTTTGGTGTAGCTATTAAAACAGATTATAGATTATAACTTAACATATTATAGATTATGACTTTAATCAGAAGTTGTTAATCTATTTGGTGTAACTGTTGGATTATAGATTTAAGTTGTTGAGTAGTGTTTGTTAAATAAGCTGTTAAGCAACTTTTCAATTAACTTTTATTTTTTGTTATTCACTACTTGTCCACGTTTCTTATAAAAATAATAATAATCTATAGTCCATTTTGGATCTTTTTCTATTTTTGAAAAAATAAAAAATAAAAAAAATCTAAGAGTATAACCGTAAATTAATATGTCCACAGCAGAAGCTGATAATCAGAAGCAAGGGTGAGCAGCTTTTCAGAATCACCTTTTTTGAGTTAAAATAAGTTGTTAGAATCAGAACCTGTTTGAAATAAGTTTAAACAAACGGTCTAAAATAACTTTTCAAAAGCTAAAAGTTATAAGTTGGCTAAAAAAAACTCAAACAAACACCTCCTAAACCTAACCAGACTTACACACACACACACACATACACACACACACACACACACACACACTCTCTCTCTCTCTCTCTCTCTACCTCACACGACAATTTCGATTCCCCTACCAGACCCCACTGCTGGTCAAAGAGTCTCAACTGGTTCTCTAGATCGTAGATCCACATCCTTATCTCCCTTTTCAACACAACGGCGATGACCTCCACTACTGGTCAATGGTAGCTTACTGCTGAACTCACAGTACTGAGTTCTTTTGTGCCATTCATCGCGGAACTCTTTTCATCTCATCGATCTCTTTTTGATCCCCAACACCGCCGACGTAAAGTATCAAAACCCTAGCTACTAATGACGTAGATAACAACAACGCTTCTAGGCTCGTCGTCTGGGTTTCTCTGCCAAGCTTCTCTAGATCTGTTGTCGTCTCTACCGCTAAGGCTCGTCGGGTCTGTCGCATCCCTCAGATCTGTCGCTACTTCGCCTGTTCCGCCTACTGGATGAAAGGGTTGAAGGTTGAGATTTGAGTAGAGAGGGCACCAAAATTCGCTAGAGATGATGCCTCTCTCACTTTCTCTCTTTTCCAGATCTCTATATTATTATTATTGTTGTTGCTGTTGTTGTTCTTCTTGTGGTAGATATGGTGTACAGATACATTTTTTTTTACTTGTTTATTATTATTATTATTATTATTATTATTGTTGTTGTTGTTGATGATGATGATGATGAAACAAATTACAATAGATAGGGGGATTCCAATAGTTAAGTTTAAACAGATAAAGGACCTCTGTGGCTTTGATCTGTTCAAAATGGCTCTGATATTTCAACAGATAGTTTTTTAACAAATATGTTAAAGTAAGAGAACAAATAATAATTTTTTTTGAATAGATTAGAATTTCAACAGATAAAAAATTTCAACACATAAAAATAATTTGAACGGATAATTAAAAAATTAAACAGATTAAAAAATTTTGAATACATAGTTAAAAAATTTAAATAGATGGAAACTTTTTTTTGAACGGATAGATATAAATTCGAACATATAGTCAACAAAAAGTCAAACAGATAAAAAAAGAGTCAAGGGGTAAAATTAAAAATAAAAAGACTTCTTACTAAACTATTTCACAAAAAGTAGACCTTTCACTAATAAAAAAATATCCACTGGACCTCTTAGATAATTGTTAGAGTGGATTTTTTTACTAATTTTGTCTAAAAAAATTTATATGTTGTAAGTATATTAAGATTAAGCAGATCTAAAAAATTTAAATATATATATATTAAATTATTAAAAAAAATTCACAGAAAATTTAAAAATGTGTATTGAAAATTTGAAAATTATTTTTAAAAATTCCAAAATCAAATAAAGTGACCTCAAACATCACAACAATCACTAATCTTTATATCTATACTATTATATATGTGCGTATTGGATTTGGGGTTCTTAAATATTTGGTGGCTTATCTTTTTATCACGTGAGAAATTTTTATATCCTAAAATAAAAACTATTATATATGTGAGCACTGAATTTAGTGTGGCTTCTCCTTTTGACATGTGACAAATTTTTATGGGTGAAGTATCAATAAATCTCAAAATGTGATCTTGTGAACTGTTTAGCCCTTCATTTTTTCTTATGAAAGCAAAGGTCTCATAAAAGTAGAAATTACATAAAAGGTAGTCACTTTCATGTTTGAATTTAATTTTTTATGGTAAAAGTGGGTTTCTCAAAATGTAAAATTACATATTTAGGCAATTTGCACTATAAAAGTTTTGAATATTTTCTCATTCTAGAACAAATCCCACATTATGAACAAAAAATTTAACACTCTAATGTAACATTCCAATAATATAATACTTTGTAACACACTAAAAAACTCATTGGTATACTTTTCCTAAACGTAACAACGTAACACTAAAAAAACTCTTTGGTGTATTTTTTTTCAAATGTAACGCTCCAATGTAAAAAAAAAAAAAAAAAAAAAAAAAAAAAAAATTCCTTAGTATACTTTTTCCAAACGTAACACTCCAATGTAACACACAAAAATACTAAAAAAAACTCTTTGGTGTACTTTTTTCCAAACGTAATGCTAACAGTTTGAAATTATACATTTGCTCAAAACTTACTAAGGAATATTTGTACTCCTTTTGGAATGGTTTGAAAAATCTCACATTTTTTTTAGTGTTACATGGAGTGTTACATTTAGAAAAAGTACACTAAAGAGTTTTTGTTACATTAGAATGTTATACTGACGAATTGTTGTGTGTTACATTAAAGCGTTACACTAAAGAGTATTTTTTTATGTATTATATTAGAATGTTACATTTGGGAAAAGTATACTAAGAAGTTTTTTTGTGTGTTACGTCAGAGTGTTACACCGAGGAGTTTTTTTGTGTGTTACATTAGAGTGTTATACTAAGGAGTTTTTTTGGATTGTTAAATTAGAGTGTTACGTTTGGAAAAAATAAATGAACGAGTTTTTTTTTTTGTGTATTACATTAAGGTGTTACAATATAAGGAATTTTTTTGTGTATTACATTAGAAGTTACACTAAGGAGTTTTTTCCGAGTGCTATATTGGAGTGTTAGATTTGAAAAAAGTACAGTAAGAAATTTTTTTTATGTATTGCATTAGGGTATTACAGTAAGATTTTTTTTTTAGTGTTACATTGGAGTATTACGTTTAAGTGTTACATTGGAGTATTGCAGTTTGAAATTATATATTTGGTCAAAACTTACCAAGTAGTTTTTGTAATTTTTTTGAAATATTTGAAAAATCCCACACTCTTTTGGAATGTTTGAATAATTCCATATTTCAAGTCATTTTTGTATTTCTTTTGAAATGTTTTCCAAATAATTTTTTTTTTTATATAAAAATTCATCCCAAATTTGATTCCCATAAGTATCTACCTTTCTAACACAAAAGAAAAAAAGAGAATGAGCATAATAGAAATAAGGGTATAACTGTAAATATAATTTTTAAATAATATATTAAATTTACCTTTCCAAAATCAATGGGATTGATTGGTCTATAAAAAAAAAAATTTAAGACTAAATGGATCACCATTCCTTAAGATGAGATTTATAGGTAAATTTTTCAATTTTTATATCTTAAAATTTGAACAAAAAAACCTTTGGTTTTATTAAAAACAGTCTTACTACTTAAATAACATACATATTATAATACTAATTTTTTATTATTTATTTTTATCCTTACATATCTGAATTGGTCACCAGCTAGTATGTATATATATATGAAAAGCAGAAAAATTCCTAACATCACAACAATCACGAAAAAAAATAAATAAATAAATAAAAAATCCTAAAAATTCTTAACATCACAACAACCACATACCTAATGTTGTGTTTGGTTGGGGGATTTGGAGAGGGATTTGGAAAGGGAAAGGGAAAGGGAAAAGGAAAAGGTGTGTGCAACTAGGTGAAATTTAGACATGTTCTATTCACATTTCACCTACCTTTTCCATTTCCCTTTCCAAATCTCTCCTTAAATGCCCCAACCAAACACAGTATAAATAAAACAAAAATGCCTAAGATCCCCAGTGGGGGTCACTGGAGGTCATGGATGTAGGGGTGGGATTGGCCAAAAAAAAAAAACTGCTTTTTTTTTTTTTCCAGCGAATGGGATGGTGCCACCTCACTGGGGGTCGACCCCCAGTGGGGGTCTGAAGCACGGTTGTAAATAAAAATAAGTTATGTATCAATTTTTTTATAATTATATATATATATATACATATGAGACTCTACATATAAAGAATCCATTTTACATTTTTTTATTTTCTATTTTGTTTGCTTTCTGTAGAAACCCAAATCTACAATTGTTTCACGCCTATATCATTTTTTTAAATGATGAATACTTCATGTTTTAATTTTAAATGATAAAAAATTTAAGTTGACACTTAGTCGTGATTTATAATTTGAATTAATTTTTAGTACGACATCAGATTATGAATAAAGCTAATGAGATTTTTATGAATAAACTATAAGGGTCCCTATCTATAAAATAAATAAAAAAACTATAAGGGCAAAATTGTAAATTAAAAAATTTCTAACAGAATACATTAAATGTTATTTATTTTAATTTGAAAAAATAATTATCATTAATTTACACCACATTAAATACAAAAATATTATATTAATCTCTGCTATCAAACTTATTTCATTCTTTTAGGACAAAATCTAAATGCTTAAGTAAGCGTTTTTACACTGTGCAAGTAAGATTATCACAATTCCATCATCTAATATTAGGGATGCAAACAAGTTGAGTTTTGTAAGGTTCGAACTCGACTCGTTTGTTTATTGAATTCGAAAATATAGCTCGAGGGCTTGAAACTATATTCTATTATTATAAATAACATATTTATTCTATTATTTCAATAAATAATAAATGTGGCTCAACTTCATTATATTTTGTAATATTTGTTCGGTAGTTAAGAAACTCACTTCCTTTTGAAGAAAATTAATTTGGTTTTGTTTTGAAGAAACTAAATCAATAATTTGATCTAATTCTTTAGTGTATGGGGAAGTTATAAATTCAAAAACAATGTTTTGATTATCAAGAGTCGTATGAATTCCAATTGTGTCAATTTTAGTAATCGGCATTAAAAGGTTCAGAAAAGGAGTACCAAGAATTATGTTTTGTGCCATATTTTTGATCAAAACAAAAGAGGTTTTTAAACATAATCCTTGATTACAAATCAAAACTTCAGGAAGTTTGTAATCGATATACAAACTATTACCACTGGCGCTAGTCAAAGATTGACTTGTTTTCTGAAAATATTTGGTTGGAACCAAACCTTCCTGGATACAATTCATGTCAGCACCACTATCAACCAAAGCAATAGCATCACGGATAATGTAATCTGGTTGAATCATGAATGTGATACGAATATACCATTTCTGAAAAGTAATTCTATTTACAGACATTAAGTATTCTGGATCTGTTTGTTCAACAGTTTTATCTTTCTCTTGATCCTTTAATTTCTTATTAATCTTTTGTATTTCTGAATTAATAACAATATTTGAAGTTTGTAATTGTTTGATGTCTATCTTAAGGGCATTAATTTCCATTCTTAAATCTTGAACTGAAACGGGCTTTTCTGAACTAACAGGAGTTTGCATGCGAGAAAAAACTTCTTTCATGTGATAAACTTTTGGAACAATAACTTCTTCTTTTTTCTGTTTATAACACATTTCAAGAAATTTCAATTTAATTTCTGGATCTTTAATACTATCTGCAATTTCTAACAAATTTTGTTCAGAATCAGTAAGAACATTAATACTGGGACCTCCAATATTAAGACCATTCATTTCAACTATTGACTTCCAATAATTGACTTCATCTGAAACTTGATTTACTGAAGTTTTACAAGGGCAAAATTCATTTTCTGGACAGTCATCATCTTCATCAGAAGAGGATGAATAAATGGCTGCTAATTCATTATCAGAAGGTGGTTCGGAAGATGAATCAGAGTCAGAAATCAACTGTAAAATCTTCTGTTGGACTTCTGCATCTAGTGCTAATTCATTAAGCTTAGATTGAATCTTAGCTCTACATTTATTAGCATAGTGACCTGATTGTCCACACTTATAACATTTAATACTGGATTTGTTTTTCTGAAAAGACTTTCCTTTAGATTTATATTGGGGTCTGGAAGTTTGGGGTTGAGGTTGTGTTCTAGAATGTTTAGGATATCTTCTGGATTTTCTAAATGGCTTAGAATAATGTTTATGTTTCCTTTGCTTATGATATTTTTGAGGATACTGGATCTGTGGATCATAAGCAAATTGTTCACAAAAGTCTCCGGCTTCTTTTTTACCTATAAGATACTGGTTTCGGAGTTGGTGCTGGAGTTTAAGATCATTACACAATGCAAGACCTTCATCAGTTATTAAACTAACTAACTGACCATAAGTGTACTGGTAATAGGGAATTTCAATGGAGCGATGTCGGTCACGTAGTCGTTTGCGAATTCTTTCAGCAAAAAGACTGGGAAGGCCGTCAACGAACTTGGCTTTCCAATGTTCATTACTGCCATCAGTTCTCTGCATAACCTTCATCAGGAAAACATCTTTATACCAACGAAAATGAGATAAAGTTGGGCATCTCAATTTCATTAGTAATTCTCTATTTCTATCAGCAACACCTACAGTACTACCAACAAAATTAGAAACAATGGTATTAACTAAGGTGTAAACAGCATCTTCTTCTTCTGTAATAACAGGATCAGGAGTAGGATTAGTAGGGGTACGTTCAGGAACTGTTGTGACAGTTTTGGTAGCAGAAAGGATTTCTAAACACTGGTTTGTAGTGAGATAGTTATCCCACCATCCTTTCAGCGAACCAGTGAAACCACTGACAAGCATGCGGGCAACTTGGTGATCAGAATTACTGTTTTGTTTGCAAACAGTAGCAAACATAAGCATGTGCTGGAGGAGTTCGTAGATTTGGTATTCAGAAAGACCATCAATATTCCACTCGTAAATAGCAGTACTATTATAACTCTTTTGGGTCTGAAGGAAATCTTCTTCATAAAGAAGATCCATGGGAGTGGGTCGTGGATAATAAAAACGACTACTACCAGTGGGAGAGAACTTCTGGACTTTTGGGTTATAATGGACCCGATTAACCGATGAGGGTTCGGACGACTGAAAATTGTGTTGGATTTCAAAAATCTGGGGAAGAGTGAGATCTGGAGAGGACTCAACAGGGGAGTCCATACTTGGACTTGGCAAACTGTTAGTAGATAGCATTAAAATCTGGGATTTAGAAGAGGAGGAAGTAGGTGGTTCACTGATTTTCAAAGTTCGAATTTTTGAAAGTAAAGTGTCCATGAAATCAGTATCTTCGCGGGATTTAAGTTTAAAATCTTTTAAGACAGGAGTAGGTTTAATTAAAACAGGCTCAGTAGGAGTAGGTGGTTTAGGTTCGAGTTTGCAGCTTTTCTTAACATGTGCTACCATTTCTTCAATTCTAGTAAGCTGCTTACCTGCCGTTTGACAAAATAAATTAGTGTAATTATTTTGTTTTAAAACGGGATTCAAGTCTTGTATTAAGACAGGATCTTTATTCTGTGCTTTGTGAGGGATTTCTGAAAAGGCGGCAATTACCATAGGTTTACCATTGGCACCTGTTGTTCCTGTGGGCTGAAGTTCCAAAGGCTGTGTTGGAGGATGAATAGAAGAAAGGGTTCTTCCATCAGTAGTTAACCACTTTTGCTGAATAGAATCTAGGACATTTATCTGAGACTCAGGTGGTCGAACATTCATTATATACCATAAAGGAAAAGGATATAAAACCTGAATCTCTTCAAGATATAAATAATACTGTAATTTATATTCCTGTAATTGTTGTTTACTATGAACTTGAAAATACCAAATTCGAAAATCTAAATATTTTTCCTGAAAAAAATCCTGATTTAGGATTTTTCGATTTTCACTTCCTGGTGTAAAATCCATTTATATTCTAAAATCCATATCACTGGCTGTAGGGCTATACTGGCCACATTTGGAATCTTGCCTTGCAGTATTAACAGGAGGTGGAATAGGCGGATCATAAACTCCATGAGGGATTTGTTGATCAGAGTATCGAACACCTCTAACAATTGGGTCTGGATCAGACTCATTAGGCTCATCGGATGCTGGCCTAGAATAAGATCGAGAAGGATTTCCCTGAAATAGCATATCTGGAGGCTCAGCAAAGGATTGACGAGAAGAGTCTGGGTAGTCCACCCGGTAAGGATGATGGCTAGGAGCATTCCTAAAACTAGCATTGGACATACTTCTGTGTAACTGGATAGGAGGCTTTTGAAACTGAAGATATACACCTCCTTCATGAGTCTGTATAATGTCATCTATATTGTATCTAACAAGAGGACGAGGAGGGACAGCATTATTAATTTTCCATCGATCTGGGAAAGTTATTTTATCCCATTCTAAGAGTCTTGGGACATCAACCTGACTACTGTAAAGATTAGTATCAATTAGCACAGTCTGGCCATCAACACCTTTTTTTCTAACATAAGGATTCAAGGTCGATAAAACTTTCAAATAAATTCGGGAAATGACTGAAAAAGGTGGGGATCCTGGCATATACTCATACCCATGAGTAAGAATTCTGAATTCTAAGACTTTAGATAAGTTTTGGTCAGAAAGAGCAATACTGAGATTAGGATAAATATCAAAATGGACTGGACCATGAGACAAACTGGTTTCCATTGCTCCCATGAGCGATGCTCTCCAATTTTGACACCTACCATCTCGTAGTGTACATTGCATACTGGTATTTTGACCAAGGAGGGTCAATGGTTTCAAAGCAATTTGTACAAGACCTATATGCACATATTTATAATCCTTAAAGAAAGGTTTTAGATCCTGGACATCTAATAGATACATGAGTGTATCTTCATTTTCTACTGGAGCAGCATGTTCAAAAGTTTTAATTATATTTTGACTGAAAAAGTGAAGGATACCTTTTTTATAAATTGTTTTTTGGATCAACTCGCGGGATTGTCCATTTATCTAAAGCTTCTTTTACATCCTGGTATGCAACTAGCTCTCTAGCTTCTGAAGTAGAGGCTCCCATGCTGGCTACTGTAGAGGCTACTGTATTTTGTTCGGAATTCATGGTACTCATTGGTTTATCTACGACCATATATGGATAATTAAACATTAATAAACCAAACTATTTAATACATTAAACATGGCTCTGATACCAATAAGAGTGCTCGCACAGGGTATAGGCTAAGCACGTCTGTCAACGACTTACACCACAACAGTCCTACATGCTAACCGCAACGACGGACAAAAAGGGTTACGCAACTTGGGTGACGTCCCACTCAACCTATTTCTATACTAACCCTTACATGGCACAAACCCAGGAATAATATACAAAATAGTTTTGGTTTATTTAATTTTAATTATATCATATATGGTCTCATGAATTTACTGTTCTGGAGGGGGAGGCCTGACGGCCGACGCAAGCTTAACTATTTGCTCTTGAATCTGTAATTCCGTTTGGGTAATCAATCTTTCAGTTTCTTCTAAAATCTGGAGACCCCAAGGGTCATTAGGCCAAAGGGCTAAAAAAGTCTGAAGAAAATTATTTTTTCTTTCAATATGTAAGGCTAATATATCATGTAGAATAACAAGATCAGTTATGGTCATACATAAAAGAAATACTTACAGAGAATACTTACTCAAACCGGTCGAATTATTATTAAACTTCAAACTTGAAACAGAAACACACTGAAAATAGAAAAGAGAGAGAGTACAGAGTTTTAAACTTAGAAAATAAAAATTTAGTGCTGTCCCCTACAGACCAAGGGCTACCAATTTATATTACAACAAAAGAAGATAACGTGGACAGGTGGCGTGTGCTGAATGGGTGTGCAGTCGTGCATCCTTATCCTCTTATCTTCTTGTGTCGGCAAGGTGGACAGCTAGAAAGGAGTAGATTTAAATGAATCTACTTTTGCCAAAGTGGGGTGTGATGGCTCATCATGCACCTAAAGTTGTTTGGCTTTTAATGGAGCTGGAAAGTAAGTTCAATAGGCGTGGCAGACAAGAGAAGACGGGCAGGACAAAAGCCTTAATCATCCTTTCCTTTACCTTTACTTTTGCTTTTGTCCTGAATTAACTTGTCTGCAATCAATTCGGTCACCGAATCCCAAATATCACCATAATCGGGTCCGGTCGGGTCGTCCTCATCAGGATCCTGTGATTCACCCGCTAAGACAGTAAATTGAGTATCTTCTTCAAACGGGTCGGTACGGTCATCATCTCCTTGAGTACTGGATACAGATCTCATACTGGAATCTGGCTTGTTCATGGACTGAAGGAATTGCTGCTTCATAAAGTCCATGCTTTTGATGACCAGCTCGGTTTCTGTAATTTTTGGATATTGCTGTCGAAGCTCCTGCTGAATCTGGATAAATGGATTTACTGGAGTGGCTGGAGCAACTTTGGGAAGAGTTTCCCAACAAGCTTTGGTATGATCTGTAATCTTCTGAAGCAATTCCTTCTTTGGGGTCGGATCATCCATCTTGTTCCACCATTTATAGAAAAATATTCTTTTTAATCGGGGAACTTTGTTCTGGAAATCACATTTAAAATCCCATTTCCAGATCCAAGGGATTCCAAATCTGATTACAAAATGGACAAGACATTTAGTCATGGAAATGTCTTTGTTTGCTGGAATGCGACTGAAGGCAACTTGCCATTCATTGAAGGCAAGACGAACATCATCTGGAAAAGCATCTAACTGTAATGCAGAAGTCCAACAGAAGATTTTACAGTTGATTTCTGACTCTGATTCATCTTCCGAACCACCTTCTGATAATGAATTAGCAGCCATTTATTCATCCTCTTCTGATGAAGATGATGACTGTCCAGAAAATGAATTTTGCCCTTGTAAAACTTCAGTAAATCAAGTTTCAGATGAAGTCAATTATTGGAAGTCAATAGTTGAAATGGATGGTCTTAATATTGGAGGTCCCAGTACTAATGTTCTTACTGATTCTGAACAAAATTTGTTAGAAATTGCAGATAGTATTAAAGATCCAGAAATTAAATTGAAATTTCTTGAAATGTGTTATAAACAGAAAAAAGAAGAAGTTATTGTTCCAAAAGTTTATCACATGAAAGAAGTTTTTTCTCGCATGCAAACTCCTGTTAGTTCAGAAAAACCCGTTTCAGTTCAAGATTTAAGAATGGAAATTAATGCCCTTAAGATAGACATCAAACAATTACAAACTTCAAATATTGTTATTAATTCAGAAATACAAAAGATTAATAAGAAATTAAAGGATCAAGAGAAAGATAAAACTGTTGAACAAACAGATCCAGAATACTTAATGTCTGTAAATAGAATTACTTTTCAGAAATGGTATATTCGTATCACATTCATGATTCAACCAGATTACATTATCCGTGATGCTATTGCTTTGGTTGACAGTGGTGCTGATATGAATTGTATCCAGGAAGATTTGGTTCCAACCAAATATTTTCAGAAAACAAGTCAATCTTTGACTAGCGCCAGTGGTAATAGTTTGTATATCGATTACAAACTTCCTGAAGTTTTGATTTGTAATCAAGGATTATGTTTAAAAACCTCTTTTGTTTTGATCAAAAATATGGCACAAAACATAATTCTTGGTACTCCTTTTCTGAACCTTTTAATGCCGATTACTAAAATTGACATAATTGGAATTCATACGACTCTTGATAATCAAAACATTGTTTTTGAATTTATGACTTCCCCATACACTAAAGAATTAGATCAAATTATTGATTTAGTTTCTTCAAAACAAAACCAAATTAATTTTCTTCAAAAGGAAGTGAGTTTCTTAACTACCGAACAAAGATTACAGCACACCTCTTTTCAACAAAAAATTAAATTGCTTGAAAAAGAGTTCCAGGAAGAAATTTGCAGTGATGTACCTAATGCATTTTGGGATCGAAAGAAACATATTGTTTCGTTGCCTTATTGGTATCAGAGCCATGTTTAATGTATTAAATAGTTTGGTTTATTAATGTTTAATTATCCATATATGGTCGTAGATAAACCAATGAGTACCATGAATTCCGAACAAAATACAGTAGCCCCTACAGTAGCCAGCATGGGAGCCTCTACTTCAAAAGCTAGAGAGCTAGTTGCATACCAGGATGTAAAAGAAGCTTTAGATAAATGGACAATCCCGCGAGTTGATCCAAAAACAATTTATAAAAAAGGTATCCTTCACTTTTTCAGTCAAAATATAATTAAAACTTTTGAACATGCTGCTCCAGTAGAAAATGAAGATACACTCATGTATCTATTAGATGTCCAGGATCTAAAACCTTTCTTTAAGGATTATAAATATGTGCATATAGGTCTTGTACAAATTGCTTTGAAACCATTGACCCTCCTTGGTCAAAATACCAGTATGCAATGTACACTACGAGATGGTAGGTGTCAAAATTGGAGAGCATCGCTCATGGGAGCAATGGAAACCAGTTTGTCTCATGGTCCAGTCCATTTTGATATTTATCCTAATCTCAGTATTGCTCTTTCTGACCAAAACTTATCGAAAGTCTTAGAATTCAGAATTCTTACTCATGGGTATGAGTATATGCCAGGATCCCCACCTTTTTCAGTCATTTCCCGAATTTATTTGAAAGTTTTATCGACCTTGAATCCTTATGTTAGAAAAAAAGGTGTTGATGGCCAGACTGTGCTAATTGATACTAATCTTTACAGTAGTCAGGTTGATGTCCCAAGACTCTTAGAATGGGATAAAATAACTTTCCCAGATCGATGGAAAATTAATAATGCTGTCCCTCCTCGTCCTCTTGTTAGATACAATATAGATGACATTATACAGACTCATGAAGGAGGTGTATATCTTCAGTTTCAAAAGCCTCCTATCCAGTTACACAGAAGTATGTCCAATGCTAGTTTTAGGAATGCTCCTAGCCATCATCCTTACCGGGTGGACTACCCAGACTCTTCTCGTCAATCCTTTGCTGAGCCTCCAGATATGCTATTTCAGGGAAATCCTTCTCGATCTTATTCTAGGCCAGCATCCGATGAGCCTAATGAGTCTGATCCAGACCCAATTGTTAGAGGTGTTCGATACTCTGATCAACAAATCCCTCATGGAGTTTATGATCCGCCTATTCCACCTCCTGTTAATACTGCAAGGCAAGATTCCAAACGTGGCCAGTATAGTCCTACAGCCAGTGATATGGATTTTAGAATATAAATGGATTTTACACCAGGAAGTGAAAATCGAAAAATCCTAAATCAGGATTTTTTTCAGGAAAAATATTTAGATTTTCGAATTTGGTATTTTCAAGTTCATAGTAAACAACAATTACAGGAATATAAATTACAGTATTATTTATATCTTGAAGAGATTCAGGTTTTATATCCTTTTCCTTTATGGTATATAATGAATGTTCGACCACCTGAGTCTCAGATAAATGTCCTAGATTCTATTCAGCAAAAGTGGTTAACTACTGATGGAAGAACCCTTTCTTCTATTCATCCTCCAACATAGCCTTTGGAACTTCAGCCCACAGGAACAACAGGTGCCAATGGTAAACCTATGGTAATTGCCGCCTTTTCAGAAATCCCTCACAAAGCACAGAATAAAGATCCTGTCTTAATACAAGACTTGAATCCCGTTTTAAAACAAAATAATTACACTAATTTATTTTGTCAAACGGCAGGTAAGCAGCTTACTAGAATTGAAGAAATGGTAGCACATGTTAAGAAAAGCTGCAAACTCGAACCTAAACCACCTACTCCTACTGAGCCTGTTTTAATTAAACCTACTCCTGTCTTAAAAGATTTTAAACTTAAATCCCGCGAAGATACTGATTTCATGGACACTTTACTTTCAAAAATTCGAACTTTGAAAATCAGTGAACCACCTACTTCCTCCTCTTCTAAATCCCAGATTTTAATGCTATCTACTAACAGTTTGCCAAGTCCAAGTATGGACTCCCCTGTTGAGTCCTCTCCAGATCTCACTCTTCCCCAGATTTTTGAAATCCAACACAATTTTCAGTCGTCCGAACCCTCATCGGTTAATCGGGTCCATTATAACCCAAAAGTCCAGAAGTTCTCTCCCACTGGTAGTAGTCGTTTTTATTATCCACGACCCACTCCCATGGATCTTCTTTATGAAGAAGATTTCCTTCAGACCCAAAAGAGTTATAATAGTACTGCTATTTACGAGTGGAATATTGATGGTCTTTCTGAATACCAAATCTACGAACTCCTCCAGCACATGCTTATGTTTGCTACTGTTTGCAAACAAAACAGTAATTCTGATCACCAAGTTGCCCGCATGCTTGTCAGTGGTTTCACTGGTTCGCTGAAAGGATGGTGGGATAACTATCTCACTACAAACCAGTGTTTAGAAATCCTTTCTGCTACCAAAACTGTCACAACAGTTCCTGAACGTACCCCTACTAATCCTACTCCTGATCCTGTTATTACAGAAGAAGAAGATGCTGTTTACACCTTAGTTAATACCATTGTTTCTAATTTTGTTGGTAGTACTGTAGGTGTTGCTGATAGAAATAGAGAATTACTAATGAAATTGAGATGCCTAACTTTATCTCATTTTCGTTGGTATAAAGATGTTTTCTTGATGAAGGTTATGCAGAGAACTGATGGCAGTAATGAACATTGGAAAGCCAAGTTCGTTGACGGCCTTCCCAGTCTTTTTGCTGAAAGAATTCGCAAACGACTACGTGACCGACATCGCTCCATTGAAATTCCCTATTACCAGTACACTTATGGTCAGTTAGTTAAAAAAGAAGCCGGAGACTTTTGTGAACAATTTGCTTATGATCCACAGATCTAGTATCCTCAAAAATATCATAAGCAAAGGAAACATAAACATTATTCTAAGCCATTTAGAAGATCCAGAAGATATCCTAAACATTCTAGAACACAACCTGAACCCCAAACTTCCAGACCCCAATATAAATCTAAAGGAAAGTCTTTTCAGAAAAACAAATCCAGTATTAAATGTTATAAGTGTGGACAATCAGGTCACTATGCTAATAAATGTAGAGCCAAGATTCAATCTAAGCTTAATGAATTAGCACTAGATGCAGAAGTCCAACAGAAGATTTTACAGTTGATTTCTCACTCTGATTCATCTTCCGAACCACCTTCTGATAATGAATTAGCAGCCATTTATTCATCCTCTTCTGATGAAGATGATGACTGTCCAGAAAATGAATTTTGCCCTTGTAAAACTTCAGTAAATCAAGTTTCAGATGAAGTCAATTATTGGAAGTCAATAGTTGAAATGAATGGTCTTAATATTGGAGGTCCCAGTATTAATGTTCTTACTGATTCTGAACAAAATTTGTTAGAAATTGCAGATAGTATTAAAGATCCAGAAATTAAATTGAAATTTCTTGAAATGTGTTATAAACAGAAAAAAGAAGAAGTTATTGTTCCAAAAGTTTATCACATGAAAGAAGTTTTTTCTCGCATGCAAACTCCTGTTAGTTCAGAAAAGCCCGTTTCAGTTCAAGATTTAAGAATGGAAATTAATGCCCTTAAGATAGACATCAAACAATTACAAACTTCAAATATTGTTATTAATTCAGAAATACAAAAGATTAATAAGAAATTAAAGGATCAAGAGAAAGATAAAACTGTTGAATACTTTTCTATAAATGGTGGAACAAGATGGATGATCCGACCCCAAAGAAGGAATTGCTTCAGAAGATTACAGATCATACCAAAGCTTGTTGGGAAACTCTTCCCAAAGTTGCTCCAGTCACTCCAGTAAATCCATTTATCCAGATTCAGCAGGAGCTTCGACAGCAATATCCAAAAATTACAAAAACCGAGCTGGTCATCAAAAGCATGGACTTTATGAAGCAGCAATTCCTTCAGTCCATGAACAAGCCAGATTCCAGTATGAGATCTGTATCCAGTACTCAAGGAGATGATGACCGTACCGACCCGTTTGAAGAAGATACTCAATTTACTGTCTTAGCAGGTGAATCACAGGATCCTGATGAGGACGACCCGACCGGACCCGATTATGGTGATATTTGGGATTTGGTGACCGAATTGATTGCAGACAAGTTAATTCAGGACAAAAGCAAAAGTAAAGGTAAAGGAAAGGATGATTAAGGCTTTTGTCCTGCCCGTCTTCTCTTGTCTGCCACGCCTACTGAACTTACTTTCCAGCTCCATTAAAAGCCAAACAACTTTAGGTGCATGATGAGCCATCACACCCCACTTTGGCAAAAGTAGATTCATTTAAATCTACTCCTTTCCAGCTGTCCACCTTGCCGACACAAGAAGATAAGAGGATAAGGATGCACGACTGCACACCCATTCAGCACACGCCACCTGTCCACGTTATCTTCCTTTGTTGTAATATAAATTGGTAGCCCTTGGTCTGTAGGGGACACCACTAAATTTTTATTTTCTAAGTTTAAAACTCTGTACTCTCTCTCTTTTCTATTTTCAGTGTGTTTCTGTTTCAAGTTTGAAGTTTAATAATAATTCGGCTGGTTTGAGTAAGTATTCTCTGTAAGTATTTCTTTTATGTATGACCATAACTGATCTTGTTATTCTACATGATATATTAGCCTTACATATTGAAAGAAAAAATAATTTTCTTCAGACTTTTTTAGCCCTTTGGCCTAATGACCCTTGGGGTCTCCAGATTTTAGAAGAAACTGAAAGATTGATTACCCAAACGGAATTACAGATTCAAGAGCAAATAGTTAAGCTTGCGGCGGCCGTCAGGCCTCCCCCTCCAGAACAGTAAATTCATGAGACCATATATGATATAATTAAAATTAAATAAACCAAAACTATTTTGTATATTATTCCTGGGTTTGTGCCATGTAAGGGTTAGTATAGAAATAGGTTGAGTGGGACGTCACCCAAGTCGCGTAACCCTTTTTGTCCGTCGTTGCGGTTAGCATGTAGGACTGTTGTGGTGTAAGTCGTTGACAGACGTGCTTAGCCTATACCCTGTGCGAGCACTCTTATTGCACTCTTATTGGTATCAGAGCCATGTTTAATGTATTAAATAGTTTGGTTTATTAATGTTTAATTATCCATATATGGTCGTAGATAAACCAATGAGTACCATGAATTCCGAACAAAATACAGTAGCCCCTACAGTAGCCAGCATGGGAGCCTCTACTTCAAAAGCTAGAGAGCTAGTTGCATACCAGGATGTAAAAGAAGCTTTAGATAAATGGACAATCCCGCGAGTTGATCCAAAAACAATTTATAAAAAAGGTATCCTTCACTTTTTCAGTCAAAATATAATTAAAACTTTTGAACATGCTGCTCCAGTAGAAAATGAAGATACACTCATGTATCTATTAGATGTCCAGGATCTAAAACCTTTCTTTAAGGATTATAAATATGTGCATATAGGTCTTGTACAAATTGCTTTGAAACCATTGACCCTCCTTGGTCAAAATACCAGTATGCAATGTACACTACGAGATGGTAGGTGTCAAAATTGGAGAGCATCGCTCATGGGTGCAATGGAAACCAGTTTGTCTCATGGTCCAGTCCATTTTGATATTTATCCTAATCTCAGTATTGCTCTTTCTGACCAAAACTTATCTAAAATCTTAGAATTCAGAATTCTTACTCATGGGTATGAGTATATGCCAGGATCCCCACCTTTTTCAGTCATTTCCCGAATTTATTTGAAAGTTTTATCGACCTTGAATCCTTATGTTAGAAAAAAAGGTGTTGATGGCCAGACTGTGCTAATTGATACTAATCTTTACAGTAGTCAGGTTGCTGTCCCAAGACTCTTAGAATGGGATAAAATAACTTTCCCAGATCGATGGAAAATTAATAATGCTGTCCCTCCTCGTCCTTTTGTTAGATACAATGTAGATGACATTATACAGACTCATGAAGGAGGTGTATATCTTCAGTTTCAAAAGAGTGCTCGCACAGGGTATAGGCTAAGCACGTCTGTCAACGACTTACACCACAACAGTCCTACATGCTAACCGCAACGACGGACAAAAAGGGTTACGCGACTTGGGTGACGTCCCACTCAACCTATTTCTATACTAACCCTTACATGGCACAAACCCAGGAATAATATACAAAATAGTTTTGGTTTATTTAATTTTAATTATATCATATATGGTCTCATGAATTTACTGTTCTGGAGGGGGAGGCCTGACGGCCGATGCACGCTTAACTATTTGCTCTTGAATCTGTAATTCCGTTTGGGTAATCAATCTTTCTGTTTCTTCTAAAATCTGGAGACCCCAAGGGTCATTAGGCCAAAGGGCTAAAAAAGTCTGAAGAAAATTATTTTTTCTTTCAATATGTAAGGCTAATATATCATGTAGAATAACAAGATCAGTTATGGTCATACATAAAAGAAATACTTACAGAGAATACTTACTCAAACCAGCCGAATTATTATTAAACTTCAAACTTGAAACAGAAACACACTGAAAATAGAAAAGAGAGAGAGTATAGAGTTTTAAACTTAGAAAATAAAAATTTAGTGCTGTCCCCTACAGACCAAGGGCTACCAATTTATATTACAACAAAGGAAGATAACGTGGACAGGTGGCGTGTGCTGAATGGGTGTGCAGTCGTGCATCCTTATCCTCTTATCTTCTTGTGTCGGCAAGGTGGACAGCTGGAAAGGAGTAGATTTAAATGAATCTACTTTTGCCAAAGTGGGGTGTGATGGCTCATCATGCACCTAAAGTTGTTTGGCTTTTAATGGAGCTGGAAAGTAAGTTCAGTAGGCGTGGCAGACAAGAGAAGACGGGCAGGACAAAAGCCTTAATCATCCTTTCCTTTACCTTTACTTTTGCTTTTGTCCTGAATTAACTTGTCTGCAATCAATTCGGTCACCAAATCCCAAATATCACCATAATCGGGTCCGGTCGGGTTGTCCTCATCAGGATCCTGTGATTCACCCGCTAAGACAGTAAATTGAGTATCTTCTTCAAACGGGTCGGTACGGTCATCATCTCCTTGAGTACTGGATACAGATCTCATACTGGAATCTGGCTTGTTCATGGACTGAAGGAATTGCTGCTTCATAAAGTCCATGCTTTTGATGACCAGCTCGGTTTCTGTAATTTCTGGATATTGCTGTCGAAGCTCCTGCTGAATCTGGATAAATGGATTTACTGGAGTGGCTGGAGCAACTTTGGGAAGAGTTTTCCAACAAGCTTTGGTATGATCTGTAATCTTCTGAAGCAATTCCTTCTTTGGGGTCGGATCATCAATCTTGTTCCACCATTTATAGAAAAATATTCTTTTTAATCGGGGAACTTTGTTCTGGAAATCACATTTAAAATCCCATTTCCCGATCCAAGGGATTCCAAATCTGATTACAAAATGGACAAGACATTTAGTCATGGAAATGTCTTTGTTTGCTGGAATGCGACTGAGGGCAACTTGCCATTCATTGAAGGCAAGACGAACATCATCTGGAAAAGCATCTAACTGTAACCCAAATGTATCCCACCATATGAGATACCAGGAGGGGAGATCATATTTGAGAACTTCGGGAATAACACGAAAAAACCAGGAATGAGTCCGGACAGGATTCATATAATAAAAAGCTTGACGGAAAGCGGTAATATAATCCCAGTAACTAAAACGAACTTCCTTAGAGCGGATGTCCAAGGAACGAGTTACATGAGGATGAATACCCCAAGCCTGGATAGGCATAATGTACTGAATTGTTGCTTTACTGTAATTAATCGGACTAGCAGTGCGATCCGGTTGGGCCAAAGTATGCTGGAATTGTACGGACGCAAGTTCGGTAAGAATTTGCTCATACATGTATCTGTAATGATCAAAATGCGGAGGGGCATTTTGAGTGGCGAGATAACGTTTCTTAATCTCCCACGGGTCAGCCATCCATTGAATATTAGCAGAATCAATATAAAGAACGGTTTCTTCTGTAATAGTATTTTGGGAGTATGAAGTTTCTGGAGCAAGAAGGACATCCTTAGCAGATTTGCTAGAGGATTCCCCTTTAGTACTGTATTGTCCAAACAAGGACGGAAAGTCTGAATGATAGGGGTTTGAACCCCGTCCTCGGCCCCTTCTGGCGGAGCCCCGCCCTCTAGACTGCATGGGATTTCTGCAAATACTCTCGAGTTAGAAAATCAGGAAGGGAATTATGTTCACCTTTTATATGTTCAATTTCATAATCAAAGGCAGAAAGAGCAGATTGCCATGAAGCAAAAATTTGTTTCTGGGCGAGATTTTCTACATCTTTTTTAAAAACTTGTTTTGCAGCAGAACAATCAACACGAATTAAAAATTCCTGATTTAACAAATCATCCTGAAATTTTAAGACACATTTAACAATTGCTAAACATTCTTTTTTAATTGTGGAGTATCGTTTGGCTGCATCATTCCAAACACCAGAATGAAAACGTAATAGTTCTTCTTTACTGGTTTTTGGATTGAATTGTTTTAGAATACCACCAAAACCTAAGTCTGAAGCATCAGTTTCAACAATCTTTTTACAATCTGGACAAGGTAAACACAAGCAGGGTAAAGTTTTGACACTAGACTTGATCTTCTTAACGGCATCTGTATGTTCTGGACCCCAAACAGGTGGATTTTTACGAAGACGAGTATAAAGAACGGCTGCATCAGTAGCAAGATTAGGATAATAATCATGTATATAATTTAAACTTCCTAAAAATCTTTGCAACTGAGTTTTGTCTTTTATTTCATCAGGAAATTTGGAAGCAAATTCCATGCTACGATTAATAGGTATAATTGTTCCATTATGAATATTATGACCTAAAAATCTAACAGTTGTCTGAAAAAGTTTCATTTTAGGAGCAGAAATAACAAGACCATTTCTGGAAATAACATGTTTAAAAATATTAAGATGTTTCATATGTTGATGAAAGAAAAATTCCGACAAAAGCTCGTCCCAGTCAAATGAAAAAAGAGTATATGGAACTTTGTAAAACTGAAATTAATACTCTTAAGGGCAAAATTGTAAATTAAAAAATTTCTAACAGAATACATTAAATGTTATTTATTTTAATTTGAAAAAATAATTATCATTAATTTACACCACATTAAATACAAAAATATTATATTAATCTCTGCTATCAAACTTATTTCATTCTTTTAGGACAAAATCTAAATGCTTAAGTAAGCGTTTTTACACTGTGCAAGTAAGATTATCACAATTCCATCATCTAATATTAGGGATGCAAACAAGTTGAGTTTTGTAAGGTTCGAACTCGACTCGTTTGTTTATTGAATTCGAAAATATAGCTCGAGGGCTTGAAACTATATTCTATTATTATAAATAACATATTTATTCTATTATTTCAATAAATAATAAATGTGGCTCAACTTCATTATATTTTGTAAAAATCAACTATCATTAATTACAGCCCAACCAATTCAAATATCATTAAATACAAAAATATTACATTAATCTTTGCTATCGAACTTATTTCATCCTTTTATAACAAAACATAAAAAGAAGGAAGGGGGGGGGGGACAAAGGCAAGAGAAATAAATATTTTTTTCAATTGTGCTACGTGCACATAAAATTCCTAACATAGAATGCATATATATGTGCAACATCTGTGCATTTGTAATTGCGGACATATGTGCTACATTTGTGCATTTTGTATTTGAAGTCTTATGTGCACCTAGACTTTTTCTATTTTTTTTCATTGAACATAGTTAACTACAAGTAATTTTTATGCACAAAAATTCTTGCTTTACTACACTAATACAATTCAGTGCAGATAATGTGAAGTCACGAGTAGCTGGATTATCAACTTTTGAGTGCTAATTTATTTGTTTCTTGATTTTTTGTTTTGTTTTTGGTTTTTCCTTGTTAATGTTTGATAATAAACAAAACAAAAAGAACTGAAACCTAGGAAGCACGGGTGCGGGTACGAGTACGGTACGGGTACGAGTGCGGGTACGCCGATACGGCAAAATCCCAAAAAAGTATGATACGGGTACGGCTGCGGTACGCCGATATTTTTTTTTTTTTTTTTTTATAATTATGGTGAAAGGATCCAACTTACAAATTAAAATTAAATATCAAAACTAAAAAGAAAACTACAAAACTAAAAGACAAATATGTAATTTATTTTAAAAATCGTTCTTTTTGCTCATCAAATATGTAAATAACAATTTGGACAGATCTAATATATTGCATATATTGAATAAAATATATATTTCAGTGACAAGTATGACAATAACAAGGACACTAGATCACCTTTCAATCTGATTCCCATATTGACCTACAAAGTATCTCTTAATTTTAGTTCATGAAAGACAATGAAACAATAACCAATCATATCCACCCACAACATCAAGCATTGCAAGGAAATTAACCAATGTGGAAACAGACAGATAACTTAACTTAACTCAAAACCAATGGTTATACATCACAAATTAATGCTCTGTTTTTCAGTTACAAAACCCCCATCCCTCCCCCTCAAAATAAACTGCTACGAAAGAGAATTTAAGGTGTCAACAGATTTTAATTTGCCATCAAGCTTTACAACCAATACCATATTGCATATATATATGACATATATCAGAACAAAAATAAAAAAAATTTAAGGACAGATATTAGTTAAACAAATCTGGACATATATCAGGAAAAAAAAAAATAAGGACAGATCTTAGTTCAACAAATCTGGACAGATTTTAGTTCAAAAATCTGGACATATATCAGAAAAAATAAAATAAAATAAGGATAGATCTTAGTTCAACAAATCTGGACAGATTTTAGTTCAAAAATCTGGACATATATCAGGGGGAAAAAAAAAAGAGAGTTCAAGAAAAATGAAGAAGAAGATGAAGGATCAAAGAAAGAGAAGACCAAAGAGGAGAGAAGAATCGATCGTTTGCAGTGAATAAACAGCACAAAAATCTGGGGAAAAAAAATGAAAGAAAGAGGATAAAGAATTGAAGAAGAAAAGGGGAAAGAATCGAAGATGGACTTACCTCTTCAATCGCACCTTTGAATGAGAATCAATCAGCAGCACCTTCGATTAAACCTTTCAATCGCACCTTCGAAGTGTTCTTCAGACTCTCTTGGGAGTATTACTGGAAGGAGATGATCGAATAGACCTGGAACCCTAGCACCTTCGAAGTTCTTCAGTCTTCTTGAAGTATTTCGGAATGACTCGAATGAGATATGGAAGGAGCTGAGATGATCGAATGATAGAGAGAATACAAAACCCTAATTTTATTTGTTTTCATGTTTTATTTATTACGAAAGAACCCCAAATTTTTATAATTCTTTAAAATAGACATAAAATATTGCTCCGGTACCCTTTAATTTATAAAAAATCTCATTTTACCCTGGAGTACCCAAAAACGTACCCATGGCGTACCCAGCCGTACCCATGGCGTACCCATCCGTATACTGACCGTATAAAACGTACCCGGTGCGTTTTTGGCGTACCCGGTACGCGTGCAGCCGTACCGGTACCCGTACCCGCACCCGGGAAGTACCCGGTACTTGTACGGCAACATTTTTGGAGTACCCGTGCTTCATAGACTGAAACTCAAGTAAACTAGTCCAGGTATGCAAAGCTGGTTTGTTTGTTTGTTTCTCTAGTTTTTACCCTTCATTTCGTCTCTGGCTGATTTAATTTTTAACCAACCATTTACAAATTAAGTTCAAGTTTGTTTTACAAATTTGAGTTCAATTTGATAGGAAAACAAAACCCATTACATTAATTCATAAACAACCTCATTTACACGAGTTCATCATTACCAACAAGCACACGAAGAATAATGAAACCACAAAAGCACAAAACAACAAAAACAAAAACAAAATCTTAGCAGAGATTCTTCTTCACCGATACTTCAAACCACACCACCACCACCATCAGGGACGACCCACAATTCTAACACAAGGGGCAATATATTACAAACAAAAATTTTAAAATAAAAATATAAACTACAATATTAATTTCTACTAATATAAAATGTGAAAAATATCATGAAAATATATATATATCAATAAAATATTTTCTGATATTCATGCTGAGTTATAAATAATAAAAATTGTAAGACAATCATAAACATTAGTTTTGAGAAATCAAAATTTTTTTTTTTGGGAGGGGGGGGGGGGTGGGTTATATTTTGTCCAAATTGTTAAATTTTATAGTTCAAATCCCATGTTTTCATAGATATAGATGTTTGGATTGTGTAACCACTTAATTCTTTTTACAACTTAGAGGGGGTGAATATGTATAATTTAAAAAATAATATTAGGGAGTATGAAAAAAATATCATGAAATACATCATGACTTTTTTTCTTTTTTTTAATCATTTGATTAGAGTGTGGTATTTTATTATATGTGTAATCTAGAGGTAAAGAATCTTTCATGATTATTTTCATAATTTCTAACAATTTAAAAATAATCAATAGGTAATTTTTGGAATTGTAGGGTGGTGATTGCCCCCCTCTTGTTCCCCTTTGGGTCCATCTTTGACCACCATGAATCCATTTTTGGGGCAAATCAGATCCCATCGGCCGATGACGCTTCACCAGCATCCATGTACCTGCGGCGGTTGTTTCTCATCCAAAACTTGAAGACTTGAACAAAATTGAACAAGCTCCTCCTCATTGTGTCCCTGGAGGCTCCATCCTAATGTCTCTACTGCATTTTCGCTGTGAGCCTAGCCCTCGCCCTCATTCTCCTCATCGGCTCCCTCTTCTCTTTTGCTTCTCCATCGCCCAGATACTCATCATCATTTGGGGTTTACATCACTACCAGTCACCAGAGCAGCCGGGAGTGGGTCAGAGTGAGGATGGATAGTTAGGGAAGAGGAATGGCGGCTGCCATCTCCCCGAAGATGTGGTCCATCTCGGGGGTGATGCAGATCGGCACCTCCTCTCTCATGTGGAAGTTCTAGTGGCACCCATAGGAGGCGCAAAGTGTAATGTCGCCGCCTGGTTTCTGCCATTGTTCTCCTAGAAAATATTCATGAACTCAAGGCACCTGTCAAAAAGGCAGCGATGGTGGCCTCCTGGTTGTGTGATGGCGTGGTTTTTGTGGCATTCACAGTAGCCCAATGACCCAAATTGCCATTGTTGTTTTCCATGAGTGACAGAGAAGAAAAAGGTAATGAGACTATGAAAGAGAGGAGTTTTGTAAATCGCTTACAGTGAATTTGGTGTGCTAATGGTGTGCATTTATAGTAAAAAAAGAGAGAGATGGGATTGGAGAGAGAGAGAGAGGTGCTTTTTGGCATGAGTTTCTGGTGCCAATGAAGCGAAAGAAGACAACGAGGCTGTGAAAGAGAGAGTAGTTTTGTAAATTGCTTATTATGAAATTGGGTGTGCTAATGGTGTACAGTTATAGTGGAAAAAGAGATGGGATTGGAGAGAGAGAGAGGGGTGCTTTTTGGCATGCATAGTGGCGGAGCCAAAGAAAGGCTAGGGTCCCCCCCTTAAGTAAGGATCCCTGACCGCCGTTTCCTATGACCCTCATTGCTGCCCTCGCCAAAACGACGTCGTTTTACGACGTCATTTTGGTTAGTGTTTCCCCCCTCCCCAAAAATTTGAGTTTCCCTTTTTTTTCACTTTCATCTTGCTCTGTCATCCCATATATTCTGTTTAGCCCTAACAAGTAGATAGAGACGAGAGAGAGACGCTAGACGAAGAGAGAGAGAGAGAGAGAGAGAGAGAGAGGCATAGAGAAATGAACTGAGAGAGATGGTAGATGGACGCGACAGTGACAGCGAAGGACGGAAGATGGCGGAGGGAGGAGACGGCGACGGCTTCAAGAAATTGGACCCAAAATATTACTTGAGATCGAAGAGACAAAAAGATTTGGAATATGGAGAAGCGGGTAATGTGTTGCAGTACTTTAGTAAAAAAATTGTGGAAAATCTATCATTTTATTATACAGTCCAAGATAAGTAATATATTTTGGGCCGATGCTCAAATAATAATGGACTATGCTCAATTTGGAGATGTAGTGACCTTTGACACTACTTACAAATTAAACAACGAGCATAAACCTTTTGGAACCTTTGTTGGATTTAATCATCATCGAGAAACAGTTATATTCGCTGCAGTGTTGATGTATGATGAGACTGCCGAATCATTCACATGGTTGTTTTAGATTTTTTTGGAGGCAATGTCAAACAAAGCTCTGAAAACTATTTTCACAGATCAAGATGCTGTGATAACTAAGGCCATTCCAATTGTCATGCCTAATACAAATCACTGACTTTGCACATGGCATTTGATGTAGAATTTTGTGAAGTAAGTTCTCTTTTTGAAGATGTAGGGGTGAAAGGTGTGTTTTCAAAATTTATGCAAGAAATTGATGACGAAGAAGAATTCAAAATACAATAGGACCAAATGCTTGATAGGTATGATGCATGTAACAATCATTGGTTGGAGCAAACTTTTGGTGTGAAGGAGAAATGGGGATGGCCATATATTATGAATTCTTGGGCAGTTGGAATAAGTACTACTCAACTAAGTGAATCCTTAAATGCATTTTTGAAGGATTATCTCAATTGTGATCATAACTTGATGGAATTTTTCATGCATTTTGAGAGGGTGCTCTATGAGAAGAGGTATAAGGAATTGGAAGCCGCATATAAGGGTTTCAATCCCAACTTTGATGTTAAAGCAAATGGTAGAGATTTATACCAAAACAATTTTTAAGAAATTCCATAATGAGTACGTGCAGTTCATTAAAGCTTCCATTGTATCCACAATTAATGATAGTGAGAGTTCCATATTCATAATTAAAACAGTGGCAGATGGAAAAAAAAGATAAGAATGTGATAATGGATAGAGATGGTTCTTTGAGTTGTAGTTGCAAGAAGTTTGAAGTAAAGGGCATATTGTGTTGATATTGTCTGAAGGTGCTTGGAGATATATTCAATGCAATGGACTTTCCTGCACAATACATACTGAAACGATGGACTAAAAAATCAAGGGCTGAAAGTATGAAAGATAGCCATGGGTATGACGTCAAGGCTGATGTGAAACTACATCAAAGTGACTGATATAGGTCATTGATGAATATGGTTAGAGCAATAGCAAGTAGAGCCGCTGAAAGTGAAAAAAATTATCATTTGTCAGTTGCAAAAGGTGAAGAATTGAGTGTAATGGTTGAAGATAAATTAAGTGTGCACTTTTGTGGTCAAGTGGAGGTCACTGAATTGAGAAATTCCTCAACAAACACATGCCCACAGAGTGATGAAGTAGATTATCCAATCCAAGCTAAGGGACTCAAGAAAATACAAGCAACTAGTAAGGGAAGAAGGAGGATCAAGGGCGGGATGAAAAAATCTATTGCAAATAAGAAAAGAATGCAATCCAAGCAAGAAATTACATAAAAAGTTGCATATGATTAAATGATATCTTGTTATGTGTTATGTGTGATTGTCATGTGTTATGTGATATGTGTTACCAATTTTGTGTTATGTGTGTTGGAAAAATGATGAATTAAATAAATTGGTGATTTGTAAGGTGATGCTTTTTGTACTCCCGAAGGTCGATCTGAGCCTTCTGTCGCCATGGGTAATAATTCTATTCAGGTAATATTTACTATTGTATGCAACCTTGTATTAATCTTGTTGGATTGGTTATTCTTGCAATCTAGTAGGGTGATATTTATTATTTTGTATCTTTTTTTATGCATGTAGGGTGGTTCTTTTTGTGCTTCCCAAGGTCAATCTCAACCTTCTTCCGCTACGGGTAATCATTCAATACAAGTAATATTATCGTATGCAACCGTTGACATGCATAGACCTTAGGGAAATTGAACCTCATACGGGACCATTGTTTTACTTTATTAATGTTGTTGGATAACTAAGATTCCCACATATCTTCAATTGGTTCTTCTTGCAATCTAGTCATGTGAATTTTTTTTTTCCTGCATTGGTTGTATAGGGTGTTATTGTTTATACTCCCCAAAGTCAATCTCAACATCCTTTCTCCATATGGGTAGTAATTATGTTGAGGTAATATTTTATATTGTGTGTTTTTTTAACTTGTTCATGCATTATTAATTTTGTTTTCATTTCATATATTATTTTCTTTATGTTGGTTTACTTTAGGGTCATGGTCATGGTGTCTATATTTCTCAATCTCGACCTGAATCTTAATCTCAACCTCCCTTTGTAATGGGTCGTACAAGTGTTCATCATGTCATGTATCCTACATATGATGTGAGTTATAATTGCTTACATACTTTACATTGAAATGGTAGTATACATTGTATCAATATTTTAATAAATTTAGCACTATTGCAGGGAAATAACATGCCTCAGTTAATGCCTTTAGTCTATCCCACTCAGATATCGTTTCAGGAGTTGCCTTGAGGTACTAGTGTTCAACACTTTGCAGTCCAAATGTCGCAAGCCTCACATAGTCCTGCTGACAGTCATGTAGATGGAAATCCCTGAACGAACGATGATGTTATTATATTTTCAGATTTGGGTGTATTTTTTTATGTTGTTTGGATTTGGTTCATTTTTCATGTTATTTTTTGCAATGGGAACAATGTTTGGAAAGGATATGTTTGGGAACAATGTTCTTCTCATTCATTGCAATGGGAACAATGTTTGGAAAGGATTTGGGTCTTTTTTTTATGCATGTTATTTTTTTATGATGTTATTTTTTGATTCTTATGCTATGAATGAGAAGAATATTTAAATTTTATTCTGTTAGGTGTTTGCTGTATGACTGAGATAGGTATTTATAGGTTTAAATATTGGGAGCAGATGTCACGACCCAAACCCGCCCCTATGAGTTTAGCATCGTAACTGGCCAGTAATCCGTAATTACCATAGGCCTGTTTCACATTAATGACAATAATATAGTAAAAGGGGCTAACAGAAGCCAATCAAAATATACATACATCGTCCAATGAGCTGTGAGGACCTGAATGTAAACAAACTTTAATATACTTAGTTATATACACAAACATTTATGTCCAAGAACACACATACGTACAAGCTAAAACACAAGTTAGGGATTTAAATCCCATTATCAAAAACAGTGGTAACCAAAAGTCATAAAACATTCATTGACTCCAAATAACATTAAAAAAGGGTGGGTTGAGATCACCCCAAAACAAAGCCTTGATAATAACTATTTGGAACCTCACGGTGAGACATTGTAGCTCGGCTTTTTTGCGCCCCCTTTCGGAAACTCGAAAGAAGCTCGACAGTTCGAACTCTCGCGGTTTTGAATCTAATCTTACAAGTGCAATGTGAAATTGATAAACACCAAAGAGTCCAAATCTGGAAAATCATTTGGAAAATTGATTTTGAATAAAAAATGCGAAAATTGGATTGTTTTTCCAGATATAGAGTTGCAACCTAAATATTTTTGGGAAATCTAGGAAACCCATGACTCGTGCCAAAGGCCACATGTCCGCCATCACCAAAGTTGCCTCGGCTCGAGAACTTAGGTACGAGAGGTGAAGGTTATGAATTGAGCACCTCCACTTGCCCAATCAAAGATTAGCCTCTACTAATCATGATATGATTTTTTATCAACATTATATGTTCTTGTTCTGGTTATTTAGGCTAGCAATTATTACGTGATGCACACACACACAAGTATAAACTAGTTTGTTCGAATTGGAACAACTCAATTTCATGTTTGTTTTGCGAAAAAGGGTTTGATTTTGCCACCTCAAGTGGGCTTAAAGTTTACAAATTTGCCACTAAACATAGTGGGCTTAAAACGTACATTTATTGAATCGTTCCAATTCAAGCAACAAGCCTTCATCCATAGGCATTTAAATAGTTTAACACTTAAGCACATAGCCTCATGGCAAGCATGCTAGTCATGACAATCACTCACACTCATGCAAGTATGCTAAAGCGTTAAAAACTCACCTAGTACTCCAAGCCAAAATAAAACAAAGTTAGAAAAAAATGCATGGTTCCTAACTATACCAAATATCTAATGCAACACATGCGATATGCAATTACTAGGCTCGGCTACTAATATGGCATATGAATTAATTCAAGACATGCGGTCTAAGCATGTTTGCAACGAAGTATTGAAATAACAATGCAGTTAGAATGATGCGCCGAGCCTCGGTGCATGCAATACAAATGAATGGATGCAAGCATAAGGTATGCTAAGTAAAACGCGATGCTCCTAATCTAATCATCATAAGCGGATAAATAAAAAGGAGAAAGACGTGAGGTTAGAAGACATACACATTATTACATCATTTGTTCTCACGAAGGAGAGTCTGAATGAATAATTGAGCGAAGCTAATTATGCTAATTAAGCTAAGCTAATTAAGCTAATTATTACAAACCAAAATGAATAACTAATTAAACTAATTAACTAATTATTACAACAAAAAATGAACTAATTAGCTAACTAACTAATTAAATAATTACAAAACAATTGCAACTAATAATTAAACTAAGTAACTAAACTAAACTAATTAGCTACTCTGCCTCGGGAAACGAAGGATGCACATGCGCATGCTCGATCTCCTCCCAAAATGACCACTGTTTGGCTCCCGAAAGCCTCTGTTTGCACAATTGAACACTTCCAGAACAATTTTGCTCCACTTTACCAAAACTCTGCAGAGATTTGCATTAGTAGCCAGCCAACTAGCCACTGGTGAAGATTGCCGGCCATCTGCCGACCATGAAAGTGGCCTGCCAGCCATGGATGGTGGTCTGCTGGCTATGGAAAGTGGCCTGCCAACCACTGATACACTGGTTCATCCTGCTGCAACAGAGGACAAACAGAGCAAAAAGAGGGTATTCTCACAGATTGTTTGCACAACTCACCCTTCCTTTTCATGAGCAAATCCAAGGAAAGGTGAACTTCAGCCACAAACCACCAACTCAAGCAATTTCATTGCATGATGGCTTGTGACTCAAGATGTGCAAGTTCAATAAATGCAAAATGAGACGCAAACCTCATCCCTTTCATGAAAGATCAAGGGAAGAAGTTGACCTTGGAGACTTGGATCATTTCATCACTAGTAAGTATGAAATGGTCCAAGTTCCATGTGTTCAATTAACGTCTGATTAAACACAACCAATCATTATCTTGCTTTTTTTTAGTCTCAAGTTTTAGTTACTCATTTCAACTAACCAACCATCCTTTAATCCAATTAAGTCCATTGGGTGATTTAAAGTATTCTAATGGAAAGAGGGTTCAAAACACAAATTGCTTTAGGTATGAAAGAAGTATCATACCAACAAACAAATGACTTGAAACAATTTTCAAAGCAAAATTAAAAGCCAAGAAAGGAGGGAGGTTGCAGAGATGATTAGAGCTGAAATTTAGTGTGGAAAGCACTAAAAACATGCAATCAACTCAAACAAGTGGTGGCTAAAGGCCTAAAACACCAAGCTTGTGAGGACTATTACACTACAACTATGCAATACAAGACTCAAATGCAATAACCAACCCAAAATAAAGTTAAAATAGTCCAAAATAGAGCCTAAAGTATGATGGAATAAAGCTACAATAAGCTAGAAAAATAAGCTAAGGCATGGCACCAATTAGGCTAATAAATAAGACAAAAGAAGGGGAGGCTAACCCCTCCAAATTTAGACTTCAAAACTTGATTTTTATCACTGAAAATACTCTGAAAATCAGTGTTTAAAGGCCCAAAAAAAATCGTTTGAAAATGGGAAACAAAGGTGAAATGGCCTTTCAAACAAGGAATGAAGAAGGGTGAACCACCCCCTTACCTTAAATGGCCAAAAACACCAATTTCAGCCCACAAAAAATAGAGTTTTTCACAATTCAAAAATAGTCCAAAAACAATGGGAAAAGATAGAAAAACAAATATGCAAAGCAAGCTAAAAAAGTAAATATTATACCTCTTGAAGCAAAGAGTAACTCTAGGCCACAATTCAAGCTAAAACCAACTTCAAGAAGGCCTCAAGGAAGCTCAGCTCAAAGGTGAGAGGATTTGGTTAAGGAAGTATAGGCAGGAGTGTAGTGTAAGTAGGCAAAAAAGTAGAGAATTTGTAGAGAGAGAAAGAGACTTTTTTAGTTTAAAATTTTCTAACCCCAAAACATGAAAGAAGGGGGTCCTATATATAGAAAACATGAAATTTCTACAAGGGGATCCAGCCCTTCATGTATGGACAGATGCAAGCAACTGTGCAAGCATCTGGCACAACTGGCATAATATATCTACAAAAAACACTAGTGGTCGGCTGGCCATCAGTGGTGGCCGGCCGACCATCACTGGTGGCCGGCAAGCCAAAAGTGATGGCCGGCAACCTCTAGAGATGGCCGGCAGGCTACCAAAGGTTGCAGGCTGGAAAGACCAAGGCATGGTCCAAAAATGAGACAAAAAAGATAGAGGATGAGAAAGGCACAAAGTTGTGGCGTTCTGCCGAGGACTTCGAGTGCTTGGTGAGAAAACAGACTCATCATCAGGTGTACCTGCAAAGACGTCCAAGTCACAAGGGCCGTCAAAAATGGGGTGTCTACAGGCGTAATAGGTTGGCTTAACAAAACGGGATCAGGTTGACGCCGCTAACTTTGCTCTAGTGCCTGGCGACCTACATATGTATAATAAACTGTGAGCTAGAGTCTAGTGAATAGCAAAACGTGTAAAGGGGTTCAGGAATGATGTCCTTATAATAATTCAAAACAGTCAGATTCAATAGTGAATAAATTCATAAAGCAGTATTTCAGGCATTTCATAGTCATATGAATTCAAAGCAGTCATACATGGTACATCCATTAGCAGAACAATACAGTAAGTCTTAAAAGACCGAACAGTCAGTTGATGGCCATCAAACAGTAAACAATAGTTTTAAAACTTGGAACTGACAAAGATCTCTATAACAGTAGCAGTAACAGTAACGATAACAGTAGCAGTAACAATTAGTTGCTATGGATGCCACGAGTATAGTTCTCAAAACATGACAATCATTCATTCAGTAAACAATATCATTTCAGTAAATAGTACAGTAGTATCGATTGGAAAATAATTATATATGAACATAGCTTTATAACATTGTTACTCACAGTGGGCTTCTTGAAACATGTGCTAAAATGCACTAAGGATGCGGCGTCCGACCTATACAAACAAATTCAAGCACAACAACCCAATTACATTCATATCGCTAGCCAATTCTATCTGATTCAGTTGTTACCTATTCAATTTCCATTTGTTTTTACTCGTTCGGTTCTAATTTTTCATTTGTACATTCTAATGCACTCATGAGATGTAAATGCATATGAAAATACTTTCAAACTATGCAAACAGAGGCCTGGAAGGTGGAAAAGAGGAGTGAAAAACAAACTGGGCTTGCCCAAAAGGGCTGCATGTGTGGGGGTCCAGGCTGTATGTGCAGGGTTCCCAGCCGCACGTGCGATGACCACTGTCGCACTTGCTCCCGCAGGTGCAATTTAAGCAGAATACACCACACCACTACCCTGTTTTCCGCACCTGTGGGGCTCTGAGCTGCACGTGTGGTGTTGGGTGAAAAACTGTCTGAAATGCTCTTCTTTTTGGCAATGCCTTCCTTTGCAAAATCAGCCCCATTTTCATGCATTTCACGTCCAAAAACTTTACATAACACTTTGAATTAAACATATTTAGCTTGGAACAAAATTCATAACTTCAATTGAAGCTTCAAAACCATGCAAGGAGTTTAAATTCTTGAAGTGGAAACACAAGTTCATAACTAATACAAAGTTAGCTCCAATTCTTTAAAATGTATGGAGTTTTCCTCCCAAATGTTGAAACTCAAACAAGAAGCAAGGAAACAATTAAATGATCATGAGTTCCATGGAAAATATGCTATGCATGGTGAATTTAGGGGCTAAATTAGCCAATACATCCATTAACAAGTGATGCATGTCCTAAGCTTTCATTTCATGAACAAGACCTCTAATTTCTTGTAAATTCATTCTCCATTAAACTTGTATCTTGGAAGATGATGAGTAGAGGAGCTTGAAGTTGAAGAAATTGGAAAGAAATGTTTACCTTGTGTTGATATTCAAGCTAGTTTCTATCTTGCACCAAGTTCTTCCTTTCTTCATCTTCTTGACGAATTCTACTCTAGCACACTCTCTCTCTCTCTCTCTCTCTCTCTCTCTCTCTCTCTCTACGTGTGCTGTTTCTACCTCAACACCAAGCACCCACTCTCTTTCTTTGTTGATTATACAATAGGCCTAAGGATATGTAATGAGCTTCTAATTTTCAAGACTTACATTTAAGTGGAAAATTAAATTAAATTCAACTTCACTCAAATTAAATTGATCTCATCATATTATGATCTCAATTATACTAAATCTGAATAAATTAATGTGAATTAGGCTCTAATTGCATATCTCAATAATTATGGAATATTTACCAATAAATCCTATCTCACAAACAGTTTTACCGATTGGTCCTAAGTTATTTCTATTGTTCTGATTAGTCCTATTAGTGGAGAAATATCTTACCAGTTGATCCTATTTTCTTTTTTTTGGTAACATTGAGTGGTCAATTATGCCCTTCCGTGTGTGTGTCACGTGACATACATCATTCTAAGGAAAAAAAGCATAAAGAACCTTAGTTCACTTTGTTGATGTGTGGCACCCACCGATCACCCTCATAAAGAGGGGAAAGTTACCAATAAATCCTAAATGTTGAAATTGTATTATACCCTTCCGTGTGTGTGTCACGTGACATACATTATTCCAAGGCAAAAAGCATAAAGAACCTTAGTGCACTTTGTTGATGTATAGCACAATTTGCAGTGGTTGTGATACAATTGTGTGTGTCACGTGACATATATTATTCCAAGGCAAAAAGCATAAAGAGCCTTAGTGCACTTTGTTGATGTATGGCACCCACCGATCACCCTCAATATGACACGTGTCGAACACAAATTTCGGAAACACACAAACATGAGGGTGTGCCACACCAAAACATCACCTACTCACCCGGTCAGACTAATAAGTAGTGGTATTTATGTCATTCAGCATTATAAAGGACCAAATAGATCAAAAGAAAAAAAGTTGGGACTAAATGGAGCACAATTTCAACATTTAGGATTTATTGGTAACTTTCCCAATTATTAATTCTACCTTACTTAAATTAGCGAATCAGACAGGTTTATTTTTTACTCTAAACTATTCAACCAATGAAAATGCTTAAGACATGAAAATAACTTGAGGACTGCATATATTTTTTGGAGGCAAATCGCTTTGTTTAGTTTCGCTTTTAAAATCTGTATTTTAAAAAATATTAAAAGTTAGTTTGATAAAAAATAATAAAAAATTAATGAACATTCATCAATTTCAAACCATTCCTTATTTTTGTACAAAAATATTTTTTGAAAATTTCATATTGTTTATTATTTTTTGTACAAAAACATTTTTTGAAAAATTCAATAATATTTTTTGCTGTTTATTTTCACCAAACAAAATTTTAGTATTTTTAAAAGAATAGATTCTGAAAACAAAATCAAACATATTAATGTAAAAAATTGGGTCTAGTGTTTACGTGAATTTGAACCACATAGTATTAATTTTAGGGGAAGTTACGAGACTGTATTGTGGACCGTATGTATTTGTCAAAAAGTCTAATTCAATTTATTTACACTTTTCACATTATATTTCAGTACAAACTAAAACAAATAAAATTAAAAATAAATCAAAACTTACAAACAAAAGCCAAAATATCCCAATCATTTATTACTTTAATAAATTTATTAGTACCAAATGATCATTTCATAAACAGCAAACACATCTAAATTTTTTTAATAAAAATTCATTATCAAAAACCATATAAGTCCTATTAATACTAGGGAAAATTATTTATAAGTCCTATTAGGGAGACTTATGTTATATATGGTTCTACTAAAAAATTTATGTTCCCATAAGTCCTGTAGGAAGTTTGTTGACACATTTACCCTCAATATTAGTTGTTAATATCATAAATAATAGTAAAACAATATATAGGAAATTGAATGTTACCACAGATCATATATATATATATATATATAAACGTAACGTAACGTGACACCTACAAAAACGTAACATGACACTTATGATCTATGGCAACATTCAATTTTCTATATATGTTGCTATAGATCATATCTACATAAACGTAACGTAACGTGACACCTACATAAACGTAACGTGACACCTATGATCTATGGCAACATTCAATTTCCTATAGGAAATTGAATATTGCCATAGATCATATTTATATGAAACGTAACGTGACACCAACATAAACCAGCAACATTTTCTCATTCAACTTAAAAAAATAAAAACTCATTAAGTTTGCGAAACGTAATGTGACACGTTACGTTACGTTTATGTAGGTGTCACGTTACGTTTATGTAGGTGTCACGTTACGTATAGGTGTCACGTTACGTTTATATAGGTGTCACGTTACGTTACGTTTATGTAAATGTCACGTCACGTTACGTTTATGTAGGATTTTGTGGAATACATTCTTATCTAAATAGGACTTGAGACTCTATAAAAAATTACACAGGACTTAACCTAACATAAATGTCTAAAAAAGAACTTATAAATAAGTCTCTCTTCATACTAAGGAGTTAAAAAGTAAGTTCGTTCGGGCTAATTATTCTATAATATTTTTCTAAAGGAAAAAAAGTCCAATGTAGTAAGTAATTTTGGGCCCAACTAATACTCAAATTTGAAATTATTTCTAGGCCGTACACGGTTGAGGACTTTTTGAGCGTGTTTATTACTTTCACAAGTCGGGGCCAAATTTGACCTGTAGGTCAAGACCTAATTGGCGAAGTTTTCGAAAATTTTGGCCGGCAACTTGTTCAAAGATGATAAATGCGTGAAATGGTGAGAGGAATTCCAAGGCTACAATACCTGGAAGCGTGGTCAAGGACTTAAAAATTCTTTCAAAAACTATGGAGAAGTAAGAGTTTGGGGATGAAGAGAATTGGTAGGAAAGTGAGAGTTAGCTTTGAGATCAATTTCTATCCTTCTCAAATGCCAACTTGAGCCCCTAGGAAGAGAACCCAACATTTTATTTGTAGACTTGACTGATGATTTTCTTCCTCTATCCTTGAGAAAATGGTGAAACATCATTTGGGCTCTAAGATTTTCACCCTCTTCTTTCTCTATTTACTCTACCTTTTCATTTTTGTTCATTGTCAATCCCATTCAAGCGATGCTTCAATAATGCAGGACTTGAAATTGAGCATCTTTTTCTCCCAACTGGGTTCAGTCGATTGGACTGACTCGGACCCGTGCAATTGGCAAAACGTGGGTTGCTCCAAGGATAGACGAGGGGGGTCTCTCCCTTCAAGCCTGGCCAACCTCACCGCCTTGCAAACACTCGATGTCGCATCCAACGATCTCAGTGGTCCACTCCCAAGTCTCCATGGCATAAGCTCACTCCAAAACCTCTTGCTCAACAACAATAGCTTTTCTATCATTCCCTCAAATTCTTCCTCAGTATGACGTCCCTGGAAAATGTTTATCTTCTTGACAACAACTCCTTCTCAGCTTGGCCCATACCAGACAGTCTCCGAAAGCACATCGACCCTCAAGGTCTTCTCGGCCAATGACTCCAACATCAACAGAAAAATACCAGATTTTTTTGGTGCTAACACATTCCCAAATCTGACAACTCTTCACTTGGAGTTCGACAAGCTTGAGGGTGGGCTACCTGCGAGCTTTTCGGATTCTACAATTCAATCTCTGAGGTTGCATAAGCAACGGAGTATTTATAAGCTCAATGGTTCAATTGCTATGATACAAAACATGACCCATTTGACCAAACTGTGGTTGCATTATAATTCCTTTTCAGGTCCATTACCAAACATTTCAGGTCTTACGAGGTTACAGAGCTTCACTATAAATAGAATTACATTACGGGTCAAGTATCGACATCTTTGATGTATCTTCCATCGCTTGAGATTGTGAATTTGACCAACAATCTTCTACAAGGGCCAACCCCAAAGTTTGACCCTTCTGTGGTGGTTGATATAGATGAGTTTGATCAGACTAACAATTTTTGCTTACCTTATCTTGAAGTCAAATGTGATCGCCAGTGAATATACTACTTTCAATCGTGTAATCAGTTAATTATCCGATAGAGTTCGTGAAGAATTAGAAAGGTAATGATCCTTGCATCCCATGGTTGGGGCTCACTTGTACTAGTGGAGACATTATTGTTGTAAATTTTCAAAATATGGGTCTTGCGGGTACAATTTCTCCAAATTCTCATCCATTACTTCGTTGCAAAAACTAATTCTCGCTAATAATAATCTTACTAGTACTATTCCGAATGAGCTTACAACTTTGCCTAATCTTAGAGAATTAGATGTCTCTAACAATCGGCTTTCTGGAGAAATCCCGTTTTTTAAGAATAATGTGTTTATAAAAACTGATGGCAATCTTCATATTTGGAAGAATAGTGTTGCTCCATCACCAGGGACACCTGAAACAACTTCGAATAATTTTGAAAGCAATGGTGGTAAGAATTCGATTGGAGTGATTATGAGCATCGTAATTGGTGGTGTTTGTGTAGCTTTGGTAGCTGGAATTGTTATATTCTATCTATACAGAGGTAGAATAAAGTATTCTAGTAAACGTCATGTCATTGTAGTTGAAAGCATGGTAATCCCTATTCATGTTTTGAAGAATGCAACCAACAATTTTAGCCAAAAGAATATATTGGGAGAGGTGGATTTGGAACTGTCTACAAAGGAGAGTTGCATGATGGCACTAAGATTGCAGTTATGAGAATGGAGTCCGGAATGGTGAGTGAGAGTGGTTGGGATCAATTCAAGTCTGGGATTGTTGTTTTTAATGAGATTCAACATAGCCATTTGGTTTCAATTCTAGGTATTGCTTGGATGGAAACGAAAGACTACTTGTTTATGAATACATGCCTCAAGGGACTCTTAGTAGGCATTTGTTTCAATGGAAAGAGGAAGGGTTGAATCCATTTGAATGGTTAAAAAGGTTGACCATTGCTTTGGGTGTGGCCAGAGGAGTTGAGTATCTACATAGTTTAGCCCATCAAAGTTTTATTCATAGGGATCTCAAACCATCCAACATTCTTCTGAGAGATGATATGTGTGCTAAAGTTGTCGATTTTGGACTTGTTCGCCTAGCTCCAGATGGGAAGTCTTCAGTTCTAACTAAACTAGCAGGAACTTTTGGGTATTGTGCACTAGAATATACATGTATTCTTTTATAAACTGAAAATTGTACATATTGAATTTTTATGCAGAAACCCGTCCATAATGATATGACATCTGTATTTTTAAAATTTTATGCACAGTTGATGAATCTTTCCTTTAAAAGTGAGAGAACCACAATGTTGAACGTTATTTATTATAGAAATTTTATATGGAACTTTAGTTTGTATAGTATTATTATCACAACTACTTTTACTTTTTCTCAATAAACTTTTGGAAACAAAAGGTTTGTTGTTCTTGAAACTGTTGGGTATACCTCCCTATTAGAGTTTGAGACCCAATTGGTTTGTTAAAAGAATTTTAATTTGGTTTGGTTTGGGTATAATATATTTTATATTTTATATCTAACTTGTGGAAGCCCAATTCAATTTAGTAACAACTAGGGTTTTGATAAAACAAGCCAAAGATTTAACAATATATATGCATATTGTTTTGTTTTCCCGTAGCACATAGCAGTGGCTTAATATTGTTTTCTTCCGAAGTGGGATAGAGCAGCAACAACTTTGTGAACAATTGTTGGTGTGAGTGCTCTTCAAAAGTCAATTCGGTGGACCTTAATTTGAAAGGTGTTTTTTCAAGCTGTGCTTTGCAGTTTTAAGCCAAGTTTGGCATTCTCAAAAAAATCTAAAAAGTCAAAAAGTTACTATCCTATTTAAGTGACATCATCTTATTTAAGTCACATCACCTCTCTAATACATCATTTCAAACCTAACCCAAATCCAACCCATATTTCATAAAAAATCAAAAAGTGCACTTATTTAGTCTTCCCAAACTTGGCCTTAGTGGAAGTTGTTTTGATTCAGATTTGTGGTCTTCTTCAACTCTGGTTTCGAAGACTTTAGTTCATCTATTTGGTGAGGTATTTCCTCTTGTTTATTTGTGATTATTTGGAATTCACCTAAGGGTGGTTTTGTAAGATCATTTGTGTCTCGTTTGTAACCTTTTGAAAACTTTTTGGTTGATAGTGGAATCGGATTTCGATCCCGTAGACATACCTCACATTGAGGGAACCACATAAAAATTATTGTGTTGTTTTGGATTTAATTTTTCCGCATTAGTTTTTATTCTCATTGATTGATTTACTGGTGGAGAATCATATATTTTCCCTAACAACTGGTATCAGAGCTTACGGTTTATTTGGGTTTATTTATTTGTGTAAATCAATGGAGGGGAATGTGGGTCGTATGTCTACCTTCAAAGGAAGCAATTGGGTAAATTGGAAAACTAAAATGGAGGACCTATTATTTTGTAAAGATTTGTATGGGCCTATTGAGGGTGACAGTGGCAAACCCGAGGGTATGCAAGATGATGAATGGAAGAGGCTTAATCGAAAAGCCGTTGGTGTTATCCGTCAATGGATTGATGACAGTGTGTTTTATCATGTTACTATTGAAACTTTGGAACATGATTTATGGAAAAAATTAGAAGGCCTTTATGATAGGAAATCAGCCACAAATAAAACTTTTCTGTTTCGTAAGTTGGTTAATTTAAAATATAAAGAAGGCAACCCTATTCCGGAACATCTGAATGAAATAAAAGAGTATTGTTAACCAACTTGCTTCTATGAAAATTGTTTTTGATAATGAGTTGCAGACTTTGATGCTACTTAGTTCTTTACCCGAAAGTTGGGAGACTTTGGTTGTAACAGTTAGTAATTCAGTGCTCGATGGAGTTGTCACAATGGGCCAAGTCACTAGTAGCTTGTTGAATGAAGATACTAGAAGAAAATCAGTGGGTTCCTCTCATTCGGAAGCATTTGTTATGAGAGGCCGAAGTAAAAGAAGGGGGAGGAGTAAGACTCCTCATGGTCGTAATCAAAGCCGTGACAAATCAAAAGATGATTCTTTTTCAAAGAAAGACATTGAGTGCTATTATTGCCATGAGAAAGGGCACATGAAGCGAGAATGCCGAAAGCTCAAGAACAAGGAGAAAATCCGTGACAAAAGTGTGGATAAGAAGCAAGAAGACACAACAGCAGTTACTACCAATGGTGATCTCATGGTCATTTGTGAAGATGATTGTATCACTTTTGTGGTCCAAGAGAGTAATTGGGTGATTGATTTTGGTGCTTCTTTTTATGTGACTTCTCGAGTTTATTTCTTCACTACCTACACCAAAGGAGATAAAGGTTCTGTTCGCATGGATAATGAAGGTTTGTCCAAGATTATTGGCTTGGGTGATGTTTGCTTGGAAACAAATTTGGGCTGCAAGTTGTTGCTTAAAGATGTGAGGCATGTTCCTGACATTCGCCTCAATTTGATCTCTACCGGGAAGCTAGATGATGAAGGCTTCAATAACAAATTTGGTGATAGAATATGGAAGCTCACAAAGGGTTCTTTGGTGGTGGCTAAGTGCAAGAAGACTCATACACTTTATTCAATGCAAGGAAAAATTTGTAAAGGTGTTGTCAATGCACTTGAAGATGATACTTCTACCGAATTGTGGCACAAGCGGCATGGCCATATGAGTGAAAAGGGGCTACAAGTTTTGTTCAAGAAAGAGCTTCTACTTGGTTTGAAAGGTACACATCTTAAAACTTGTTTTCATTGTTTGGTGGGTAAACAACATATAGTTTCTTTTCATAAAAATGTTGCTTCTAGAAAAAGAAAATGTTTTGGAGTTGATTTATTCGGATGTTTGTGGTCGTTTGAAAGTTAGAACACATAGTGTTGCACTTTATGTTGTTACTTTTATTGATGATTATTCAAGGAAAGTTTGGGCTTTTATATTAAAAACTAAAGATCAAGTTCTAGAAGTATTTAAGCATATTCAGGCCATGGTTGAAAGAGAAACATGGCAGAAATTGAAGTGCATTTGATCAAACAATGGTGGTGAATACATTGGGCCATTTGATGAGTATTGTCGCAGCCAAGGTATTCGGCACCAAAAGACAGTTAAGAAGACTCCTCAACAAAATGGTGTTGCCGAGAGGATGAACCACACCATTGTGGAAAGAACAAGGTGTTTTTTTTCACAAGCTAAATTGCCAAGATCCTTTTGGGGTGAGGCAATGAGGATAGCGTTTAACGTGATCAATTTGTCTCCTTCCTATCCTTTGAGTGGTGATGTTCCAGAAAGAGTTTGGACCAGTAAAGATGTGTCTTATGGGCACTTGAGAGTGTTTGGTTGCCGAGCTTTTGTTCACATTCCAAAGGATGTGAGGTTCAAGCTTGATAGTAAGCCAAGACAATGTATTTTTCTTGGCTATGGGCGTGATGAATTCGGGTATAGATTGTGGGATCCGGTCGATAAGAAAGTCATTCGAAGCCGTGATGTTGTGTTTCTTGAAGACCAAACAATTGAAGACTTTGGCAAAGGTGATCAACTGGAGCCAAAAACTAGTGATCTCATTGATTTGGGTCCATCTCCTTCATCTTCAGTTGATGATGAAAAGGGGGGAGATGTGCAGCCACCCATTGAAGATGTAGAGGATGATGCTAATCCTAATGAAGTTGAGCCAGAACTTGAGGAAGAGCATCCAACTCAAAAACCGCCACCACAACTTGAGTTGAGGAAATCTACAAGGGACCGGCAACCTTCAAGAAAGTATCCTCCCAATGAATTTGTATTGATATCTGATCAAGGGGAGCCCGAGAGCTACCAAGAAGCAATTGAGCATGCAAAGAAAGATGGTTGGAAAAAGGCCATGGAAGAGGAATTGAATTCCTTGCTTGAAAATCACACTTATAATTTAGTGAAGTTGCTTAAGGGGAGGAAAATTTTGAAAAATAAGTGGGTTTTCAAATTGAAGAATGATGGCAAGAATCTGAGGTATAAGGCATGTCTTGTTGTAAAAGGCTTTGGGCAAAAGAAAGGTATTGACTTTGATGAGACTTTCTCGTAGGTCGTGAAGATGTCTTCTATTTGGGTTGTACTTGGCATGGTTGCAAGTATGAATCTTGAAGTTGAACAACTTGATGTGAAGATCGCATTTTTTCATGGTAATCTTGAAGAAGAAATTTATATGGAGCAACCAGAAGGTTTTGTGGAAAAAGGGAAAGAGAAATTTGTTTACAAATTGAAGAAAAGTTTGTATGGCCTCAAGCAAGCTCCGCGGCAATGGTACAAAAAATTTGACTCTTTCATGATGAATAATGGTTTTTCTAAAACCACTTTGGACCATTGTGTGTTTTTGAAAAAAATTTCGGATGGCAAATTTATTATTCTTTTGCTTTATGTTGATGACATGTTAATTGTGTGTCAAGATTTTACCATAATTAACAGTTTGAAATTGGAGTTGAGCAAGTCTTTTGCTATGAAAGATTTGGGACCGGTAAAGCAAATACTTGGTATGAAAATTGTTCATGATCGCAAAGAGGGGCTGATTTGGTTGTCTCAAGAAAGCTACATTGAGAAAGTTCTTGAGAGGTTCAACATGGATAAAGCAAAGCCGCTCCGATCTTGATTATTCCGGAGAGAGGGTTGGGTTATGCAGTCTATTGTGATGCCTCACGAGAGGGTTTGGGTTGTGTGTTGATGCAAGAGGGGAAAGTGGTAGCTTATGGCTCACGTCAGTTGAAAATTCACGAGAAGAATTACCCTACACATGACCTAGAGTTAGCAGCCGTGATCTTTGCCTTGAAAATCTGGAGGCACTACCTTTATGGTGAGAGATTCGAGGTGTTCTCGGATCATAAGAGTCTGAAATATCTGTTTTCACAGAAAGACTTGAACTTGAGGCAGAGGAGGTGGATGGAGTTTATTGAGGATTATGACTTCGAGTTGCATTATCACCCGGGGAAGGCCAATGTTGTGGCCGATGCCCTTAGCAGAAAATCCGTTAGTGATGTAGCTAGTATAGCCATCCGAGAGTGGGAGATGTTGGGGGCACTTGGCGAGTTTGATTTGCTTCTGGGCGAATCCGTTGAGGCTGCGGCCTTGTTTTCTGTTGTTGCGCAGCCTACACTTGTGACTCGAGTGTTGGAGGCACAGAGAGGTGACCTTGAGGTAGAATCCCTTCGAGGGAAGCTCTCCAGTGGGAAGGTTGAGAAGGGTCTGGCTGAGTATCCCGACCAGAGTGTGAGATACCGAGACCGTTTGTTTGTGCCGGAGTCTTGCTGAGAGGAGGTACTCCGAGAGTTTCATCATTCGCGCCTTGCGGTGCATCCGGGAGGTACTAAGATGTATCAGGATTTAGGTCGCTAGTTTTGGTGGCGGGGTATGAAGAGAGATGTGGCAGTTTTCGTGTCTAAGTGCCTTACTTGTCAGCAAGTGAAGGCCGAGCATCAGAGGCCAGCGGGTTTGTTGCAACCCTTGCCTATTGCCGAGTGGAAGTGGGAGCATGTCACTATGGACTTCGTTGTAGGTCTTCCGAAGATTCAGCAGGGTAGTGATGCTATTTGGGTGGTTGTAGACCGGTTGACTAAGTCGGCGCACTTCATTCCTATGCGTGTGAGAGATTCAGTAGATCATCTCGCCGACTTGTATATTCGGGACATAGTGAGATTGCACGGGGTCCCAGTGACGATTGTCTCAGATAGAGACCCTCGTTTTACTGCCAGGTTGTGGCAGAGTTTGCAGAGTGCCTTGGGTACTAAGTTGACCTTTAGTACAGCTTATCATCCTCAGACTGACGGGCAGTCCGAGCGTACTATTCAGATCCTTGAGGATATGCTTCGGGGTTGTGTCCTTGACTTTAGTGGGATGTGGGAGAGGCACTTGCCCTTGGTAGAGTTTGCCTACAACAACAGTTTTCAGTCTAGCATCGGTATGGCACCGTTTGAGGCCTTGTATGGCCGACCGTGTAGGTCTCCGGTTTGTTGGGCCGAAGTGGGTGATGCACCCTTGTTGGGTCCGGAGTTGGTTAGGGAGACGACGGAGAAAGTTGAGCTTATCCGTAGGAGGCTTGTTACAGCCCAGAGTCGTCAGAAATCTTATGCTGACCGTAGGAGGAGGCCGTTGGCATTTGAGATGGGTGATCATGTCTTTCTGAAGATATCACCTAGGCGAGGTTTGATGAGGTTTGGGAAGCGTGGGAAGTTATCCCCTCGGTTTATTGGTCCTTTCGAGATCCTTGAGAGGATTGGCGAGGTTGCTTATCGTTTAGCTTTGCCGCCACAGTTGTCCGGAGTGCATGACGTGTTTCATGTGAGTATGCTTCGGAAGTATGAGCCGGATCCATCACATGTATTGGATTGGACCGACTTAGAGGTAGATGAGGATGCCTCGTATGAGGAGAGACCGGTTCGGGTCTTGGATAGGCGGGATCAAGTCCTGCGTGGCAAGACCATTCCTTTGGTAAAGGTTTTGTGGAAACATCACGGAGTGGAGGAGGCCACTTGGGAACGTGAGTTGGAGGTCCGAGAGAAATATCCGGACCTATTTGTGGACATTTGAACATATGTTATATATTGTTGTATTGTTGAATTTTAAGACCGTTAAATATGTCTTAAGTTGTAAAACATGGCGCATGTTTTGGTTAATGATAGTAGTTGAGAAGTTGCCTCAAATGGAAGTTTGTATAACATAGTATATGTTGAATATATAGTAGAACTGGAAATGTATCATGATTATTGCTTATGATATGAATTGTGAACCATGTGTGTTGGAAATGGTTGAAATGGAAGAGGAATACATGTTAAAGATGCACTTGTGTTGTATTTTGTGAAATGCCTCTTGATAAGAGATGGGATGACCGGTAATGGGTCGGGTTGTTAAATGTTGAAATGTAACATTGTTTAAAATGGAGAAAAACCTGCTTTCGAAAACTTGTTCTCAATTTCGGGGACGAAATTCTCTAAGGGGGGGAGGTTATAGCGATCCCGGGTTTACCCTTGTTGTACAGTGATCCGGACTTGTGTCCGTGGATGTTAGTAGTTGGTTATTATCTTGTTTACATCCTTTCCTACTTTGTATTTGAGTTTAGGATGTGTTGGGCAGGTCTGTTACAGGTTGGTTGTGTCTGGGAGCCAAGTGTTGCTGTCCAGAATTTTGGGCCTTCGCTCGAGCGAGGGTTTGGTCGCTCGAGCGAGGGGTGTGTTTTGTGTCTGGTGGGTTGAGCCAGAGTGACTTCGCTCGAGCGAGCGATTGCGTCTGGTCCAGATGCTGAGAGTTGCATTTTTTGGCTCGAGCGAGCTTTCTTCGCTCGAGCGATCAGGTTCGTCTTCGCTCGAGCGAGCGTTCCGTCGCTCGAGCGTGCGTCTGGTTGCAGACCTGATGGTTTGCGTTCTTGGCTTGAGCGAGATTTTATTCGCTCGAGCGAGCTTCTAAGTTTTTGGCTCGAGCGAGACCTTTTTGGCTCGAGCGAGAGTTTCTGTGTCTGGTCGCTCGAGCGACCAAGTCTTCGCTCGAGCGAGCCTGTTTATATCAGTTAGCAGCAGCCGAGATGAACATCACTTTTTCAAAACTTTTTCATCTTCAAACCCTAGATCTGAGACCCTCTCTCTCTAGACTTGTCTTCTCTCTAGGAAATCATCTCCTTCTAGTGTGAATCTACCCTAAGTGATTTGTTAAAAAGGTAGAGGGTGACTTGGCTTCGATTTAATCTGAAAATCTTTGGATTTGGAGCACGTTGGTTGTTGGGTCTTCATCTCCTTTTGAGCTCAAACTTTGAGGTAGGGATATCCTACTCCTCTTTATGGATTTTGTCTTTGAATTTTAGCATTTTGATAAGATGGGTGTTATTGGGTAATTTCGAGAGACTTTGGGCCTTTTGTGTAATTTTACAAAAGTTGGGGTTTTATTTATAATGAACCTAGAGGCATGTTTGGTATAGAGACATGGAATAAATGTTGAAACATTGATGAAAATGGAACCTTAGGGTTGTTTTGTTAATTATGGGAATTTGCCCTAATTGTTTTAATTAATTAATGCATATAATTAATTAAAAAAAATGAGGAATTGAATTGAAAATGTTGAGATTGGAAGTGTATGGGATTAAAGGGTGTAGTTGAATTATTTATCGCTCACCAAAGTGAAATGTTGATATATTATCCATTTGTGCATTTATTTCCTGTTTAGAAATAACTGCTTTGGGCTATCGGTGGAGGATAGTCTTGATTGTTGTAGACAATGCATGATGATTAGGCAAACGAAAACTAATCAATGGAATGTGTCATGGGACTTGACGGTTGATAGAATACATTAACTTATGTATTGATTGAATATATGTAGAACCTGTGTGTTTATATACATTGTGTGTAGAGGAGGAGATGGGGGATGTACTCCGCGGTTTAGGGGAAGATAGGGGATGTACCTCTAAACCGGACAGTGTAGGAGGAGATAGGGGATGAACTCCGTAGATATAGCTCATATGCTTATCTTTGAGAAGTGTAGACACAGCTCATATGCGTGTCCAGAGAAGTGCAGATATAGCTCATATGCTTATCTTTGGTTGTAAGATATAGTTCTTATACTTATCTGTTGATGTATTGATTTAGCTAATATGCTTATCTATCAAAAATGGAAAATGAAAAGTAACATGGACTTGTATGTCATGTAATTGAAATGTGATATAAGTGAGTGTATCAGTGTTGACCATCTATCAACTGCTAATCTTTTAGTCATTGTTCATGGCTGGTTTAGTGTATTTCTACTGGGCTGTGGCTCACCCTATGTGGGAACATCATTTTCAAGTACAGGTAGCATGCCACCTCCAAGGACATAGCTTGGGAGGCTAGAGGCGGGCAGATCTTTTGTTGTCTTTCTTTTGATGTATTACATGTAAATTCAAGCCAAGGGCTTAATGTGTAAATGAGTTAGCACTCTCTTTTTGTAACCAAGTGTTAACTTGGAAAGCTGTAAGCCCTTAGGGCATTTGCTTTTGTTGTTAACATGTAATACCTTTTGTATTGAAACTATGATGAATGTTAGTCTTTTGTATATCAATGCATGCTTATATTGATGGGTTTAAGGTTGTTATTTTGAAGGCGTTACACTTCTCGAGTTAAATTGTTTATTTTTCAGGTGTGGAGCAAATTTCGTAGTGATTGGATTGAAGTAATGAAAAGATTATTTTAATTAGAATTTTAAATTAGAAGTGTAGAATTATTTCTTTTGGCAAGGGATGCACATGGAATTTCCTTTGGAGAGATTTTATTGTAATTTGAGGTTAATCAATTTATTAACAATTCAGGAATTTTAGAGTCGTTTCAGTGTTAATCTTGACAGGTGTCTCATTGTGATTGGTTTGGGATGCTTGTAGGGTGAGAGATAAAATATTCTGTTAATTAGCCTCAATAGCAGTATTAATACTTGTTGATAAGTGAGCTGGTATAGTAAAAGTTGTTCAATTTGGATTTGATCTCGTGGGTTATCGTAATATTAGTGTGATGTAGAATTGTGTTGTAACTTTGGAGTTAGTGTCATGGCTTGGGTTTTAAAGAATGAGAGTGACTTTGAGTTAACTTTTGTTGGGAGTACCTTAGTATTGTTAGAATATGTATCTAGTCTTGACGAATTCTATGTGGTCTCGAAGTGCATTGTGTGAGCATTTGGGTAACTTCTATGTTGGAGTGAAATTGTGTGGATGGATGTAGACAAGTTTGTGTAAACTGTTAGTCGGTTCGTCGAGTGAAAGAAATAGAGTGGATAGGTAAAAATAATACAGAAATTGCTTGGTTGGGCAATTAAAGTTGTGGCTGAGAATTTTCGAGTAGTGTGTTTGGCATGATTGCATTATGTTTCATAAGAGTTGGTGGTTAGGGCTTTTGAAGAGTTATTATTTCGTTTTGTTAAGGTCTCGGAGTAGTGATAGTTATTTTGGCCTTGGGATGCATTGTGCATTAGGCAATGGAGATAGTTCGCTGAAGTTGGGTTATCACCAATAATGTATGGTGTCTTGGTATTTTGGGGAGTCGTTTAGCCAAAATTTTGTTATGCTTAAGGGATTAGAACCTATTTTGTTACTATGGGTTATCGATGTGGATAGAAGAATCACTTAATGGTTTATACTAGTAAGGGTTTTATAATCAATTGTTGTGCAAATGTCATGATTTGGTTTGTTACTGGTGTGACTTGTTGAGACTTATGTAGTAGTCCAAGAAATTTTGTTGATGTATTAGTAAGTACCTGAGTGAGTTTGTGGGTGACTGTAGAATGTATTACATTACTTGAGTTTAATTTCGAGGATGAAATTTCTTTAAGGAGGGTAGGTTGTAATGACCCAAATTATTTTTTTTTTAAATAGCCAGCGCATAACTTAATTGAGTAAATTTTCGAATTTGATTGCCATGTAAATTCTGTGCGAAAACAGTTCGGTTTTGTATTTTTTAAAACTAGTTTCCGACCTCAAAAAATTATGCAATTTTTATATGTTGTTCCCATATGAGTCTAGCATGTTGGATAAAAAGTTCAGAATTTAATGATGAATATTTATTTTATGAAAAGTCACGGACTGATTGGTATTCAGTTTAATTTATAGCAAAATTTAAAATTGAGTTTTGGGTGTTTGGACTATGATATGAGATAAATTTGTTGGGTCTATTTTGGTATATAATTGGACCATATTTGACTTATGGGATGAGACCCATGACTTAGATTTAATTTAAATTGAGTTTGTTTAATAACTCATGTTTAACTGCTTGGTCCTTTTAAAATGTGATTGGTAATAACCACCTTGAGAGTTGTTATTATTTAATATATAAGATTATAATAAATATTTGATAGCTGATTTTATGGTGTGTACCATATGGTGAAAAAGTATATATTTTTGTAGTAAATAAAATGGACGTATATTTCGTGGTGAGAAAAATATTATATTTTGTGGTGTGCACCATCAAACGAAGTATATTTTGTGGTGATAAAATATTATATCATTGTTGTCATTTATATTACAAAGTATTATAATGATGTTGAAATGTATTTTTTTATTGATATATATATATATGTATAGATGTGTATGTATAGATAGAAATGTATTGATTTAAAAAAAAAATAGAAAAGGAAAGAAAAGAAAAGTGGCTAAAATTGGAGCAGCTACGTGGGGGGGGGGGGGGGGTGCTCTCCCTTCCCTTTTATTTGATTCTTTGTTGTTCTTGGCAGAGAGCATCTCTCTCTCTCTCTCTCTCTCTCTCTCTCTCTCTCTACTCCCTCATTTCTCTCATCTTTCTGTAAACACCATCACAAACCCTTAATTCTTTTCTTGATCTAGCAAGATCCATTGAGTTTTTGATTATCGTTCTTAAGGTTAAATTGATGAGCATCTCAAGAGGAGCATTTTAACCGGTGGAGATCAAAATCTAACAAAGTCTAAAATTGAAATTTTTTTGCTTGTTTCCTCTTCTAGCTTGAGGTAGGGATTTTTCCTACACTTCTTTATGCACTTTTACTTGATTATATGGAGTTTAGAGTCGTATATAATTTAATTAGAATTTTTAGAAAATTTGTGATTTATTTGCTTAAAGGAGAAATTTTGAGAAAAATAAAGAGTTGATGCCCAAATTGCGAAACTGTAAACTTGGAATATGTTTGTAAGGTTATGAAAGAGTTATGTTTTAAATTTGAACAAAAACGAACTTCGATTCGATCGGTTTTGAAATTTTTATCGGTTTGTGACCAAAAGAGCATTTTTAAAGAAGACAAAGGAATTACGTTTAACTTTTAGGGCTTTTGATCAAAATAGGATGCCATAGTTGAATAATGCTTGGAGAATGAGTTTGGAAAGAAAATGATATTTTCTTGGGTATTAACGGTATTATTTTGCTTAATGTATCTGTCAGAATAAAATTGACACGGTTAGAAATGGACGTTAAGAGGTTACCGGACGTGATTGTGATATGAAAACTAATGTAGTTGTTCATATTTGATGAGATGTGGAATAGATTGTATATATCAGAATTTTTGGAATTTAATTGTTTAAATATCTGTTTAGAAATATCTATTTTGGGCTTTCGGTGGAAGATAGCCATGATTGTTGTAGAAATGCATGAGACTTAGGTAAATTGAACCACATTCCTCATTTATTTCATTAGACATTGCATTGCATTCATTTCATTGGAAATGTATGTGTTTTTGAGAAATGTTTGGAAATGTATTTGTTTGCGAAAAGATGAATACTTGGTGAATCTGGGTAGGGAGTGTAGAACCTCACGGTTAGGTGTTGAGCCTTCCAATTTACTGGTAAAAATGACAGTGGTAGTGCATTAGGGCCTATTTGCCGACACTCACCTAGAGATTCACAGAGCCTGTATTCATGTAATATATATGGTTTAAAATGGAAATGATTTTATATCGGTTGTTGCATCTCAGCATTGCATGCTTTATAAAAAGAGAGATAAATTGTTTTATCATGAGCATGGCATGAGTATACTCCTCTTTAGTCTTGTCATGGTTCATATGCTGTGTAGTATATCTCTACTGGGCTGCGGCTCACCCTATAAGGGAAACCATTTCTGGTACAGGTTCTATGCCTCCGCCAAGGCATTGACTTGGGAGGACTTGGAGCTGATGCTTTATTTTTGTTTTATCGTTATTTGTTGAATGTAAGCCCAGAGCTGTATTTGCGTTGAGTTGAAACTCTATTTTTGTGTAACCAAGAATGTTCTTGGATAAATTTGTAAACTTGTAAGGCACTTATTATCTGTTTGGCTTCCATTTCATACTTGTTATAAAATGTATGCTTGGAATTGGAACTGGGGCATTGAGATGTGAATAGCATGTATTTGGCATTTGGGATTCAATGGAAATGGATGTATGGAATAGTTAGCTATATATATGTGTTTGTCTATCAGGTGGGTTTTGTTGCATAAATAGATATACCCTGCCCAATTTTCGGGGTGTTATAATTTCCCTACGCCAAATTGGATCAAAACCTTGATTTCTCAAGATCCATTAGAGTTCTGCCATAGATTCTTCATCAAAGTTGGTTAAGTTCTCGAGGGCTTCATTGTGTATAAAGAAGATCGAGTTTTGACACCGTTGATTTTGGGAGTTTCATCTCATTTCTTCTTCAAAACTTGAGGTAGGGATTTTCTTAGAGTTATATATATATTTTTCCAAGATCTAGATGATTTTCGGAATCATCCTTCGATAGCTTTGAAAATTGATTGTTAATTCAAGAAGTTGAGTGATTTTGAAAGTGGGCTTGTCTCTTGTTCTTTTAAAATGATCTTATGGGTTTTGATTTTCGTTGATTGAATAAAAGATGATTTTGAAAATTTTTGTTTCAAAAGATTTGAGTTGTATAGTTTTGGTGAGAAAACCTAGAATTTGGAGATTTTTTTTAAAGAGACTGAATATCCATGAATGATATTGTTATATTTATTTTGTGTGTCAAAATAAATAGATGTTTGGAAAATTTCTTATTTATATTTATGTAAATGATGAATTTCAAGGAATATGAGAATTGTTGTTCATTTTGGAAATTATTGTTCAAAATGTTGAAATCGTCTTGAAATGACTAATTGTTGAGGATACTTGAGAAAAGGGAATTGTGTTATTCCTTAGATGATGAATTGGAATAAATGTATTTATATTCATCTTGTGTTATTGACATGTCAATTCATTTGATTACATTAAACTTTGAAAGTTGATTTGAAAACTTGTATTGAGAAAAGAATGTTGAGAAACAAGTTTCCATAAATTGGTTTTGGGGTAAATACGATAATAAGTCTTGACAGGTGGTGTAGATGAAATTGAATAGGTGTCGAGCCTTCCAGTTAATACTGGTAAAAATGACAGATTATAGGTGTCGAGCCTTCCAGTCAATGCTGGTAAAAATGACAAATTGGTAGTACTTATATAGTCTACTTGCAGATACTAACCTAGGGATTACCAGAGTCGTATTTACTGCCCTTGAAATAAATTGTTAAGTTTTGAACAATTGAAATTGCATGACATCATTGAGCATGATGGTTTTCAAAAGATGAAAATGTGATTTATCTTCAAAAAGGGCATAGCATGGCATGTCCATTTCATCTCTTGAGACTTGTATAAAATGTATATAGTTTGTTAAGGATTTCCTACTGGGCTTTATGCTCACCCTACGGGATTTTTGTGCAGGAAAAGATGTGGTGATGCTGCCTAACTAAAGGCAAGGAAATGTGTATTGAGAGTACGAGACTCTCATTTTGCTATGACTTTGTGTGTAAGTCAAGGGTTGTATGTATGTGGGTTTGAATAACCGTTTTGTGTAACCAGGTTTAAGCCTTGGAAACTTTTAAACCCTTGGGGGTATTTATTTGTTTATTTACTTGTTGTTGGATTAATGTATTGTTGCATGAAGAACTATTGTACCATGTAATGTAAGTTTGGAGATTTATATTCGGTTTTCCTTGAAAGAGCCATGATTGTTGTCTTATCATTTGGGCTAGAAATTTGGGGCATTACAACTTGAGTAAAAATTCTACTTTTCATTCGAGATCGAAACACATTGATGTAAGGTGCCATTGGATTCGTGATGTGTTAGATTCAAAATTGTTACAACTTGAAAATGTTCACACATATGATAATATTTTGGATATGTTGACAAAGACTTTGTCGAGAGACAAACATTTAAAGTGTTGAACTTTGGCGGGCATGGTTGATATCTCCACCTAAGTCGGTAGGGGGAGAATTGTTGGGTATACCTCCTTATTGGAGTTTGAGACCCAATTGGTTTGTTAAAAGAATTTTAATTTGGTTTGGTTTGGGTATAATATATTTTATATATTATATCTAACTTGTGGAAGCCCAATTCAATTTGGTAACAACTAGGATTTTGATAAAACAAGCCCCAGATTTAACAATATATATACATATTGTTTTGTTTTCCCGTAGCACATAACAGTGGCTTAATATTGTTTTCTTCCGAAGTGGAATAGAGCAGCAACAACTTTGTGAACAATTGTTGGTGTGAGTGCTCTTCAAAAGTCAATTCGGTGGACCTTAATTTGAAAGGTTTTTTTTCAAGCTGTGCTTTGCAGTGTTAGTGGAAGTTATTTTGATTCAGATTTGTGGTCTTCTTCAACTCTGGTTTCGAAGACTTGGTTCATCTATTTGGTGAGGTATTTCCTCTTATTTATTTGTGATTATTTGGAATTCACCTAAGGGTGGTTTTGTGAGACCATTCGTGTCTCGCTTATAACCGTTTAGAAACTTTTTGGTTGATAGTGGAATCAGATTTCGATCCCGTGGACGTATTTCACATTGAGAGAACCACGTAAAAATTCTTGTATTGCTTTTGATTTAATTTTTCTGTATTAATTTTTATTCTCATTAATTGATTTACTGATGTGGAATCATGTATTTTCCCTAACAGAAACGCCCATTAAGCCAGGGGCTTTAACTTAAGCAGTGAAAAGAGAAAACAACAAAAACAGACATCCAAAAGAATTCATTGAAACATGATAATAATAAGAAAATAATAAATAAATAACTATTAGGCCTGTTTGTTTTCAGAGGTAGAATGGAAGACATTGATAGTGAGGGGATTAATAGTGAGGGGATTGTTAGTGAGGGAATTAATAGTGAGGAATTGTTAAATTATTTTTATATAAAATAATAAAACAAATAAAAAAATATAAAAAATTAAACATTAATATTTTAAAAAAAATTCCCAATATATAAAAAATAAAAAAAATAAATTTTTTTTAATCTCCTCACTGTTTTTCTAATACCATCTCTACCTCCTCCTTACCAATCCCCCTTCTAAGGCTTTTACTAATACCAAGGGATTACTAGTTCCCTCCCCATCTCTCAAAACAAACACCCCATATAGTAGTCCCACCTCACTTTCAATCCCAATCCCCTCCCTATAACCCCAAACAAACGGGGCCTTAGAGTAATGCAATACAAACAAAAAAATTATACTAATATTTGTACAAAGTCATGTGGCCAAACTAGGAGCCTTTCGCTTGAAAGAAAACAACCATCAAAGTGGTTCTTAATTTAAAATTTTCCATTGACTAATCACTCTAGATAGATTTCCTCTATATATATATATTTATGATAGAATAGCTTTTTCACAAAATGAGCTAGCAAAGTATGAGGTTATAGTCATGCAAATCGATTTGATACTTTTACTTTTTCATTCTCCAGAACTAATTATCCAACCAAAAATCCCTTATCAATTTTCAAAATAGTAGAATTGAATTTATATTATTGTGTATAATTAAATTGTCCTGTATTTGTCTAACTATTACATTTGATGTTAATGTTTAAAAGCAACTTTCCAAATTTGAGAGTGAATGATTAATGACAAAATAGATAATGGGTTAAACTCAAAAAGATGAATTCATGTCACAAAGTTGAGATCTAGAAGGATATTCCATCTAATTATATAGTTTTCTATATTTACATGTTATTTATAATTTTTACTTTTGAGAGTATTCATCATCTATTGGGGTGCTCACTATAAAATTTACCTGAAATAAATGCCATTCAATCTACAAATTACTAATATTGTGTGTCTTATATTAACTCTAATATTGGAATCCTGGATTTTTTTATTTTTTTTTAAAGGAAGTTGAGTTTTTTAAAAACATATTTGAAGTCGTTTACACATAATTATCGAACCCATGTTCCTTTTTAAAGTCGTATGTTGAAAGTTTGGCTTAAAAGTAAAAATTGTGTTTTCAACACAAAACTTGATTAGTCGTGCATTAAACACACAATTTTTGCGTTTGGCAATGTTTATGTTTTTGGTTTATATTTACAAAAATTTTATAAATTGGTTTTTGTTTATTTTTAAAAAAACATAAATTATAAATGTGTTTGGTTTGAACAAAATGTTTGAAAATTTTTAAAAACATAAACTAAAAAATATGTTTGTTCAGGCCTAAAATATTTATATTTATTTTTTTATTATTTATGACAATGGGATCATACACATTATAATTGAAAAAAAAAATTAATTGAAAATTTTTTTTTGTTAGTCAAAATTTTAAATTTCTATTTAAAAGTTTACGTTTTTTCCTCAAATTTACAAACCGAGACAACCATTTATAAACAAAAAAATAATAATTATCAAACAAGTTTTTATGACAGTTTTCAAAATTTTTGTAAATATAAACTGAAAACTGAAAACGAAATGGTTACCAAACAGACCTATTAATTTATTGTCAAGTTTATAAAATTTGTGTTTTCAAAACACAACTTAAAATCTAAAGTCTTGTTTTAACAACACAACTATGGGATTTGGAAAAATATAAGCTCAAAGGTATTTGCATTCGGTAATTTTTTTATACACAAAAATGTGTTTGATAACTTAAAATCTTCTGCATTGGACAGTGACGGGACGAGTAACAGTTAAAATTGATGTGTTCAACTTCGGAGTGATTCTACTACAATTGATTACTAGAAGAAAAGCGGTATTTCAACTTGAACCCCAACACAATGAGTGCATTGATATTGTCACATGGTTCTGTAGAATACGTATCTATAAAGACTCATTCGACAATTGATCTTGATGAAGAAACACTTGCTAGTATAAACACTGTTGATGAGTTGGCTAGTCACTGTTGTGCAAAGAAACCCTTACAGAGGCCCGACATGGCCCATGTAGTCAATGTACTTTCATCTCTTGTTGACCTTTGGAAACCATTAAACCCTCATTGTGAAAGGGATTTGGATCCTTTGGAGAGATCAAGGCAACACATCATAGTCACACATTTCAAAATGAGTGGCCTCAATTTTCAATGACACTAAAAATTCTAGTCGTAATTTCGGGGGATCACCACATGCTCAAGGCCTGAAAGTACCACCATCAGTGACATGGTGATCATGGGCATCAAAATTGTACAAACCAACATATGAAAGGTACCTGACGCTTCATTTGTTTCACCGAAAAAAATTTCTACTGAAAACTCTTTTCAAAAAATGTTTCCTCATGAATTATAATTTTATTTATTTATTTATTATTATTATTATTATTTTGTATGTCTAGTTGAAATCTTGAAACTTATGTGCTAACGATTGTATTATTAGCAATAATGGTTTGGTGGCGGTGGCGACGATGGTGATTATGGTAGTAAAGGTGTAGGCAGGTGGTGGTGGTGAGGTAGCAATGGTCATGGCGACGGTGGTAGTGGAGAGGTGTTGGTGGTGGTTGTTGGGATTTATTGCACATTCCTGAATGCAAATGGAATCACACCACACATACACTGAAGATAAAAATCAGCCACACAAAGATTTACGTGGTTCGGCCTACATTGCTTTCATCCATGTGTAGACTCCCCATTTTAACTGACCCTAAGACTTTAGGTGCTTGCAAACCTCCCGATGATGAAATGATAAATTGCCTTATCTTTAGAATGTTTAAAGGATGTTTAGAGTTGCTGTGTAAACTTGGTTTAGCCAAAAACTAATTGTTTGCAAAAATGATCGTTTTACCCCTGAACCCGTTTTTAGCCGAAAACCAACTTTTTAACCCCAAAAAAGAGAGAAAATCCCAGTTGTGCTTCGATCAATTGTGTTTTCCAAAATTAATGGCCAGTTTTATCAAAAACATTTATCAGAATGCAATTCAGGCTTACTTGTGTTGCAAGCAAGCTAAAGGCATGGGACTCCGCACTTGTGCATGTATGCATGATGTGCACCAAGACAAAGCGTGCATGTGGACGTTAGATGTGAGTGTGGACGTTAGATGTGAGTGTGCGCGTTATTTTTGTGTACGCACAATCGTTATGCATGCGCACGAAGTTGGTGCATGCGCACATCATAGTGTCGTAAAGCCAGGTATGGAAACTCAATCTTAGTGCATTTGTAGCAAGAAACGGTGGATAGGGTAAGCAATGAAACCCTAGAAGGGTTCCAGAACCTCCCTCTAGCTCTATAAATAGAGCCTTTCCCCCTCTCTTTAAAGGGGTTAATTATTTTGAGCCTTTTTGAAGCTTTTGAAAGAAAAAGCCACCTCTTCTCTTTCTCTCTCTAGCCTTATTTCTCACCCCTGCAACAACTAAAAACCTCTGGAAACATTCTAAGGACCTAGTACTTGGACCTAAACTCATAAACCTAAGCTTAAAGAAGGCTTGCAAGCAAGGAACTCGAATTCGAAGCTTTCTTGCGTTTTTCTTCTCGTGTTCTTCGGTTCTTGAAAACCAGAAGGTAAACTCCTCTTATTCTTTGTATTTCAGTAGTTCCTTACTTGTTTTCAATAATTAATCCATGCTAAGTTGTTAATCCATCATAGCATCATGTAGCTAGTTCATTTTGTCCAATTTTTCACTTTACCTCACATGTTTCATCTATTTCATTAGAACAACATGTTCTTAGGTTTATTTTAATCGTATAATTAGCATGCATGGCTTGGCTTAATTCATCATATAGTTTTGCTTTTATTTGTTAGATGTATTCATGTGCATATTCATCACATTCCTGCATGTTTAGTTGCATATTTTAGGTCATATTTATTTTTTGTCTTGCAAGTACGATGTGTAGTGGGCATCCGAGTAAGTCCTTTGTACCTCCATAGCATATGCTTGTGTCTTTGCATTGTCCTTTTCAATAATCCAAGTCTATGTGCTCTTTACATACAAAATTGTTCGTTTTGAATGTTTTGCTAAGTATCATTTATTTTAGATTGGGTTTATGGCCATAGATTGATAAAAATCCATTTTTTATTTTAAAAATCATTGTTCTTTTGAAAATATGGCTTTATTCTTTTAATCTAAAATGAATGGTATTCATTTTTCTTCAAATCACATAATTTAGATTTGTTAAGGATTTTTAGGTCTAAAATGAATTTATGTGAACAATTAACCATAAAAATCATAAAATAGAAAGTGAGTAGAGGGCAATCTTCGGATTGGGCAAAAAGGGGTGCTTCCATGCAAACGGCCTCCCCTTTTGTACCTAAGATCCCAAACCAAAAATTTTCTTGATTATGACGAACTAGGCCTTAATTTAATTTTCATCATTAAATGTTTCTTAATTCTCCTTTAAAAATTAAGTGGAGACTCTTTATTGGTCAAAGCAAGTCAGTGTGGGAAGCAATTCCTTAGACTCGAAAAAAGAGCGGCGCCCAAACTATGGAAGATAGATTCCACTATATAAATAAGATAGGGAATAAATGTGAGATGACCAAGATAATTAAAGCTCACACACCACTATTCGAACCCCATGCTCAAAGTTAGTTGAGCCCTTGCTCACCTCAATACCATATGGTATTTTTTTTCTCTCACCCTTACATCTCTATTTTTTCTCATTGTTGTCTCACCAAAACATATAACCCCCATAGCTACTTATAATAGTCTACCCAAAAAAAACCCTAGTTCTCATAAAATTAATTAAGTAACCAAATCTTACATATATTAGGTTTCTCAAAAGATTCTGAACTTTACTATCCTAACTTAAATACATGTATAAACTGACCTAATAACTATATAGGACCCACATATATCACATGAGCGAAGTAATTCTAAATAGTGGAGGTTGTGGTGGTAGTGGTAGTATTAAGAATTTAGTTTGGAAAATGCTTTCCATCTTTCAAAACTAATATATATATATGTGTGTATATGTCTCCCAAATAAACTTGTATTTTTTTGTGAACCAAAGATACTGACCTTTTTTTTTAGAAAAATTATTGACAAGTCCATTTCTAGGAAGTAGTATGGCATTTGGTCCAAGAATTGTTTTACATAAGGATATTTTTTTTTTCATTTTTACTCACTGTTGTTAGACCACTACCAAAAACATTGCTAGAAAAGTCACTGGAGGTGGCTAGCGGTGACTGATGGTGGTGGCGATATGGACAGATAGGTAGTGTCATGTAACACCCCCAAAATAATACAATAAAGATAACTCATATGCGGAATAAATATGAGAAATAACATACTTTCATATATCAGAGTTCACTGTTTAACAACCCAGTTAAATGCCATGTAGGCTTACATCTTTCCAAGTCATTGTTTGGTTACACAAATTGAGTCTCGCTCATTACATCTTAAGCCCTTGGCTTTACAAATAATAAACATGCACACATAAAGCATAAATAAGACGCTTTTGCTTCCCGAAAGTCCATCTATGCTATTGCCTTGGAGGAAACATCTTGCCTGCACTTGAAAATGATATTCCTGTATAGGGTGAGCCAACAGCCCAGTAGAGATAATCTAACACAATAAATGAGGTTTAGCAAAGGTATAAATACTACATGCATAAACAATTCCGATACTAGAACATTCACAAGGCCTGCGTATTTATATGCCACTAAGACCTGACCTCATTCTATTTTCCTTCAGTTCAATTCCAAGTCATACATACTACTCAATTCATGAGTTAAATTCATTATCTTCCAACAACCAAAATAAAACTACAACTCAATGGTTTTCCAACTATGCAAAACACACACAAACACTTTAAACTTGCCATTTTACGGATATTTCGTCCGAATGATTCAGCACCCATTTATATATGAAATTTCGGGTCTTTCACCCAGGACACTCTGGCCAACTTGCTTTAAATGGAGTCCATCCCCTTTCTCCTCCCAAACAAATATACATATGCAATGTATTTATAAACATAGTCACATATGGAGTACATCCCCTTTCTCATCCCAAACAAATATACATATGCAATGTATTTATAAACATGGTCATATTCAATGACACCAACAATGAATTAGCATTAAATCGCCTAATCCTCATGTAATTTCTACAACAATCATAGTTATCTTCCACCAATAGCCCAATGCAATTACTTCCAAAAGAAATATTCAATATCAAAATAGATAGTCTATTCAAAACTTTCATAGGTGAGATAATACATATCCAATATCACCATTTATAACCACAACCTTCCAATTTCACATTTTCAATGTTAATTCCAATTATTAATGCAAAATAATGATTTAATCAAATTAGGGCAAAATCCCCATTTTTCCAAATATCAACCCAAACACCAAAAACAACTATTTTGGCACAATACAACCTTGTATCCAAACTTCAAACCCACTTATGCCAATTTCATCAAAAACCCTTCTTTTCATTTCACACCCAAATCCTAGATTTGACCAAACCACAACCAAATCTCATCATCTATACACAATAGCAAATAACTAAGCTAAAAACCATATTAGAGTGTAGAAATTCCCTACCTTAAGTGTAGAAGACAGACAAGCAAGGTCGAACTCCAAAGATGACGAAACCAACTCTTACTTGGATCAACACGAAGCTCTTGAAGCCCTCTACCTTATTCTCCAAGACACTAGGGTCAAGAACACAATGGATTTAGATGGAAACCTTAGAGAGAAGGTGGCTTCTAGAAAGAGAGAAGCTGCAGATTTAGGGTTTGTGGGTGAAAAGAGATCAAAATGAAGCCAAAACAGCACTGCTGTGAATTGATGTATACCAGGCTTGCTTGAGCGAATGAGTTCTCGCTCGAGCGACTAGGCATAAAAAGGTCGCCTCGCTTGAGTGCAAGAAGCCTCGTTCGAGCGAAGAATGCAAAGCTTCAGGTCTGCCACCCAACGCAGGCGCACGCTCGAGCGCAAGAAGCCTCGCTCGAACGAAGAACAGATTACACAAGGCTCGCTCGAGCGCAAGAAACCTCGCTCGAGCGAAGAAACCAAAATCTGGGCAACAACCATTTGTACCAAAAGACAACCAATTTGTTCCAAACTCGTGCAACAAGTCCCAAAACTCAAATTCAAAGAATTAAAGAGAGGAAACAAGACATAGACAACAATATACACTCATGGAGCCCGAGTCCCGAACACAATAAAGGTCGGGGTAAAACCGGGATCGCTATATCCTCCCCACCTTAGGAAATTTCGTCCCCGAAATTTCGAATCAGGCTCTAAAACATAATTGAATTATTCACAACCATGTTATTCCCACAAGTTCAACACCATGACCCATTCTCCTGTCATCTATTCACATCGACTCGATTCACAAGTCCCAAATTTAAAATGAAAATTTCAATTTTCCCAAAACATTTACAATGTTTAACCAAAGTCCAAATTTTCAAAAATCGTACATAGCATACACAATGCTTCCAAAAATGATACAACATCATCAATATTCCAAATTCTCAAAACATAAGCAATGTTTATATTGAATCCATGTTCTTCTCAAACAACCATAACATATACAATGTTTTCATAAGTTAAAACATATACAATGCTTAGACTCTTCATTAATACAATAAATTCTCAATACATGCTCATGCATCAACAAACAAATCCGGATATTTCTCTCGGATTTCTAATTCTCGTTTCCAAGTCGTTTCCTCGACTCTGTGATGTTTCCACAATACTTTTACCAAGGGAATTGTCTTGCCTCGCAAAACTTGATCCTGTCTATCCAAGACTTCCATCGGTCTCTCCTCATATGAGGCATCCTCATCTACCTCTAAGTCGGTCCAATCCAACATGTGCGATGGATCCAGCTTATATTTCTGAAGCATACAAATATGAAACACGTCATGAACTCCAGAAAATTGTGGCGGTAACGCCAAATGGTAAGCAACCTCCCCAATCCGCTCAAGGATCTCAAAAGGGCCAATAAACCGAGGGGACAACTTCCCACTCTTCCCAAACCTCATCAAACCCCGTCTAGGTGATATCTTCAAAAAGACATGATCTCCCACCTTAAAAGACAAAGGTCTCCTCCTACGGTCGGCATAACTTTTTTGGCGACTCTGAGCCGTAACTAATCTCTTACGGATAAGTGCAACTTTCTCCGTAGTTTCCTAAACCAACTCTGGACCTAACAAAGGTGCGTCACCCATCTCAGCCCAACACACTGGAGATCTACACGGTCGACCATACAAGGCCTCAAACGGTGCCATGCCAATACTCGATTGGAAATTATTGTTATAGGCAAACTCCACTAAGGGAAAATGCCTATCCCATGAACCCTTAGAGTCAAGGACACAGCCTTGAAGCATATCCTCAAGGATCTGAATAGTGTGCTCAGACTGCCCGTCAGTCTGAGGATGATACGCAGTACTAAAAGTCAATCTAGTGCCCAAGGCACTCTGCAAACTTTGCCACAACCGAGCAGTGAAATGCGGATCTCTATCCGAAACAATTGTCACAGGGATCCCGTGCAACCTCACTATGTCCTTAATGTACAGGTCGGCAAGATAATCTACCGAGTTACTTACACGCATGGGAATAAAATGCACCGACTTAGTCAACCGGTCTATGACCACCCAGATGGCATCACTACCTCGTTGAGTCTTTGAAAGACCCACGACAAAATCCATCGTGATATGTTCCCATTTCCACTCAGCTATAGGCAAGGGTTGCAACAAACCCGCTGGCCTTTGATACTCGGCCTTCACTTGTTGACAAGTAAGGCACTTTGATACAAACACAGCCACATCCTTTTTCATACCTTTCCACCAAAATTGGTGACTAAGATCATGATACATCTTTGTGCCTCCCAGATGCACTGCAAGGTGCGAATGATGAAACTCTTAGAGTACTTCCTCTTGGCAAGACTCCGGTACAAACAAACGGTTACGGTATCTCACACTTTGGTCGGGATACACAGTCAAACCTCTTTCTACTTTCCCATTGGAAATCTTCTCTCGGAAGGATTCCACCTCAAGGTCACCCCTTTGCGTTTCCAACACTCGATTCACAAGTGTAGGTTGTGCAACTACTGAAAACAAAGCTGCGAATTCAACAGACTCGCCCAGTTGCAAGTCAAACTCATTAAGAGTACCCAACATTTTCCATTCTCGGATGGCAATAGAAGCTACATTGCTAACTGGCTTTCTACTCACAGCATCGGCCACAACATTGGCCTTCCCGGGATGATAATGCAACTCAAAATCATAATCCTCTATGAATTCCATCCACCTATTCTGCCTTAAATTCAAGTCTTTCTGTGTAAACAGATATTTCAGACTCTTGTGATCAGAGAACACTTTAAATTTCTCACCATACAAATAATGTCTCCAAATCTTCAAGGCAAAAATCACCGCCCCTAACTCTAAGTCATGAGTAGGGTAATTCTTCTCATGTATTTTCAACTGCCGTGAGCCATAGGCTACCACTTTACCCTCTTGCATCAATACACAACATAGACCTTCTCGTGAAGCATCACAATATATTGAATAACTCAAACCTCTCTCCGATATAATCAATACTGGAGCAGTGGTGAGTCTAATCTTGAGCTCTTGGAACGACCTTTCACAAGTCTCACTCTACACAAACTTGATTTCCTTTCTAGTCAACTTAGTCAAAGGTGAAGCTAGTCTAGAGAAATCCTTTACAAACCGACGGTAATACCCAGCTAACCCCAAGAAACTACGAATCTCGAAAGCATTCTTAGGTTGTGCCCAATCTTGCATCACCTCTATCTTGGATGAATCTACAGTCACCACTTCCCTTGACACTACATGCCCTAGGAATTTAACCTCTTCCAGCCAAAAGTCACATTTCCCAAACTTAGCATACAACTTATGGGCTCTAATTAACTCAAGTATTATTCGTAAATGTTCCTCGTGTTCCTCCTCAAAAGGTGAATAAATCAAAATGTTGTCCACAAAGACAACCACAAAACAATCTAAGAATTCAGGAAAGATTCAATTCATTAAATCCATAAACACAGCTGGAGCATTAGTTAGCCCAAATGGCCATACCGCGTACAGAATGCCGTCTTCGAGATATCCTCCTCCCTTACCCTCAACTGATGATAACCCGATCTCAAGTCTATCTTAGAGGAACAACAAGACCCCTTCAACTGATGAAACAGATCATCTAGTCGAGGCATTGGGTACTTATTCTTAATAGTAACCCGGTTCAACTTTCTGTAATCAATACAAAGCCGTAATGCTCCATCTTTCTTTTTAGCAAAGAGAGCCAGCGCTCCTCAAGGTGAAGTACTAGGGCGAATAAAACCCTTATCTAACAATTCCTGGAGTTGAATCTTCAACTCACTCAATTCAGCAGGTGCAAATCTATATGGAGCCATAGAAACCGGTGTCGTGCCAGGCACTAAATCAATAGAGAACTCGACCTCTCGGTGAGACGGTAAACTGACAAGATCCTCGGGAAAAACATCCGAGTATTCACAAACTACTCTCAGCAATTTAACTCAAATTTTATCACACTCACTACTCAAAAAGCTAGCAAGGAGACAACTAAGTTCACTTCGCCCACGCGGATCATATACCGGTGATAAGACTCAATCCACCTGGTCCCCCAAGAAATAAAAGCAATCACCACTCAAGGTACATACAGTAACCTTCTGATGGTAGCAATCTATAACAGCCCGGTATGACGATAACCAGTCCATACCCAATATGACATCAAAACTGAGCATGTCCATCAATACAAATGCAAAAGGTAATCGACGACTAGCAACATCAATGTCACAACCCCGACATCCCTGTCTCAAGACAGTCTGACCACCAATAGGTGACTCTACACAAATAGGAGATACTAATTGTGCCAACTCCAAACCTAAAATCGATGCAAACGCATACGAAAGAAAAGAGGGGATGCGCCCGTATCAATCAACACATTAGCAACTGAATTGCAAAACAAAAAGGTACCTCTCACTACAGAAGGATCAGGTACAAGATCTGGCCCTACAACTGTATACATACGTCCCGTAGGCCTTTGCTCAACCTGCTCACCCCTCGGAGCATAAGCCTGATGCACAGACTGAGCTAAAGAGACTCCCTGATTGGCCCTCGAGGCCTGTGCTGACTGTGTCGACTGGTAACTCTGTGTCTGTCTCGAACTAGATGCACCAGGTGTACTATCCAACTATGGGCAAAACCTCTTCAGATGCCCCGCCTGCCCGCACTGATAACAAGTGGGCGGTTGGCCTCTTCCCTAACTCTGGCTCTGAAAACGAGCCGAAGATGATGCTGCTTGCTGTCCTCCTCCTCTCTGAGGACAAGCTGGAGACTTGTGGCCCAACTGACCACACTTAAAGCAAGTAAAATCTCCCTACCCACCTCTCCCAGAACCTGAACTCGGTATTAGAAAAGTGGACCACAACTGAGTCACCTAGGACTGCTGAGGGTAGGAACCCCTCTACCTTTTAATGTCTCCTTGACGGTCCTGACTCCTCCTGGAGCCCTTCATCCTTTCTTTTTCTGCTTGCATAATAGTTTCAAGGTGGGCTACAGACTGCACAAGGCGCCCATATTCTCTAGTCATGGAACCGGCAACTTTATACATTAGCCCGGTCCTTAACCTTTTTTCAAACTCCAAACAGCGGCGCTCCTCAGTTGCCACCAACTCATGTGCAAACCTCGACAGACTAGTAACGGTTGCCTCAAACTCAGCCACTGGCGTGTTTAACTACAACAATTTAGAGAATTGATCTCTCAACTTCTCCCTAACCGTGGGAGGTAGAAATTTATCTTGGAAAGCCTCAACAAAAGCCTCCCAAGTTCCTCCAATGCGCCCACGCGCATACTTCCACCACTGACTTGCATCTCCCTTCAACTGGAAAGACGCTAAGGTCACTTTCAACTGATCATCCTCAATGCCAAGCATCTCAAATGTCTTCACTAACTGTTCAAGCCACTCATCTGCCTTTAATGGCTCCTTAGGATCACCCAAAAACTCATCCGGATTCGACCGGAAAAACTCCCAGCTACTTGGGCCTGAACTTGATTCTCAGCTCAGAGAATGTCCATAGATTCCGTAAATGCTCTGGCTATTTCGCAGGCTAAGACGCCTATGGACTGTTGATTAACCGGTTCGACCACATTGGCTTGACCAACTCCTTCTTCCTGTGCCGGAATATCATCCGGTAAAGGCACCTCATGCCTTCTAGGCCTACCACGCCTATTACCACCACGCCCACATCCTGACATTCTAATAAAGGTAACAATAGGATTAGCACATTTATAAACGTGCCAAATTTAACTCACTCACGGCCTAATACATTGGACAACAATAAATCACTCCATATAGGCATATAATCACATAAACACATACGAATTTCCTTCCTAGATAATGACCGTCCCATGGCGTTACTAGAGTTCCAATTAGAAATAGCAGTGATCAAGTGCTCTTCTAATAGGACTTCCACACCCGTAGACTCAATCAACATCCTAGGAACTAAATTCCATACCCATATAATCACATAAGCATGTTATCACATAAGCATACAATACATGCTAACATCTTAATCAAGCGAGACAAACCCATTGTGGTACTAACTACTTTCCACGTACCCAAAGTGTTCAAACCCGGTACGCTCTGATACCATGTTGTAACGCCCCCAAAATAATACGATAAAGATAACTCATATGCGGAATAAATATGAGAAATAATATACTTTCATATATCAGAGTTCATTGTTTAGCAACCCAGTTAAATGCCATGTAGGCTTACATCTTTCCAAGTCATTGTTTGGTTACACAAATTGAGTCTCGCTCATTACATCTTAAGCCCTTGGCTTTACAAATAATAAACATGCACACATAAAGCATAAATAAGACGCTTTTTCTTCCCGAAAGTCCATCTATGCTATTGCCTTGGAGGAAACATCTTGCCTGCACTTGAAAATGATATTCCTGTATAGGGTGAGCCAACAGCCCAGTAGAGATAATCTAACACAATAAATGAGGTTTAGCAAAGGTATAAATACTACATGCATAAACAATTCCGATACTAGAACATTCACAAGGCCTGCGTATTTATATGCCACTAAGACCTGACCTCATTCTATTTTCCTTCAGTTCAATTCCAAGTCATACATACTACTCAATTCATGAGTTAAATTCATTATCTTCCAACAACCAAAATAAAACTACAACTCAATGGTTTTCCAACTATGCAAAACACACACAAACACTTTAAACTTGCCATTTTACGGATATTTCGTCCGAATGATTCGGCACCCATTTATATATGAAATTTCGGGTCTTTCACCCGGGATACTCTGGCCAACTTGCTTTAAATGGAGTCCATCCCCTTTCTCCTCCCAAACAAATATACATATGCAATGTATTTATAAACATAGTCACATATGGAGTACATCCCCTTTCTCATCCCAAACAAATATACATATGCAATGTATTTATAAATATGGTCATATTCAATGACACCAACAATGAATTAGCATTAAATCGCCTAATCCTCATGTAATTTCTACAACAATCATAGTTATCTTCCACCAATAGCCCAATGCAATTACTTCCAAAAGAAATGTTCAATATCAAAATAGATAGTCTATTCAAAACTTTCATAGGTGAGATAATACATATCCAATATCACTATTTATAACCACAACCTTCCAATTTCACATTTTCAATGTTAATTCCAATTATTTGTGCAAAATAATGATTTAATCAAATTAGGGCAAAATCCCCCCATTTCCAAATATCAACCCAAACACCAAAAACAATTATTTTGGCACAATACAACCTTGCATCCAAACCTCAAACCCACTTATGCCAATTTCATCAAAAACCCTTCTTTTCATTTTACACCCAAATCCTAGATTTGTCCAAACCACAACCAAATCTCATTATCTATACACAATAGCAAATAACTAAGCTAAAAACTATATTAGAGTGTAGAAATTCCTTACCTTAAGTGTAGAAGACGAACAAGCAAGGTCGAACTCCAAAGATGATGAAACCAACTCTTACTTGGATCAACACGAAGCTCTTGAAGCCCTCTACCTTATTCTCCAAGACACTAGGGTCAAGAATACAATTGATTTAGTTGAAACCTTAGAGAGAAGGTGGCTTCCAGAGAGAGAGAGAAGCTGTAGATTTAGGATTTGTGGATGAAAAGAGATCAAAATGAAGCCAAAATGGTGTTGCTGTGAACTGATGTATGGTGGCTTGCTTGAGCGAAGGAGTTCTCACTTGAGCGATCAAACGCAAAAACGGTCGCCTCGCTCGAGCGAAGAATGCAAAGCTTTAGGTCTGCGACCCAATGCAGACACACGCTCGAGCACAAGAAGCCTCTCTCAAGCGAAAAAACATTTTCACAGGGCTCACTCGAGTGAAGAACAGATTACACAAGGCTCGCTCGAGCGCAAGAAGCCTCGCTCGAGCGAAGAAACCAAAATCTGGGCAACAATCATTTGTACCAAAAGACAACCAATCTGTTCCAAACTCGCGCAACAAGTCCGAAAACTCAAATTCAAAGAATTAAAGGGAGGAAACAAGACATAGACAACAATATACACTCACAGAGCCCGAGTCCTGAACACAATAAAGGTTGGGATAAAACCGGGATCGCTATATGTCATGCCTTGTATTTTATTACTCGGATAACATTACCAATATTCATTAATCAAGTCCATTTACAAATAACATTTCATCCTTGGATGAAATGATGAATAATTAAATATACTTATTCCCTCTCGTTATACAATAATGACATTTACATACAAATAAAAGAAATGCCCTGAGGCCTACAATAAATGAGAGGATAATACTCTTTATAAAAAAAATAGCACTCAGCCAAACAACAAATGAAGTAGTACAATTCATCACTACATTACACTTATGAAATGGTAAAACCCATTGTTTGATCCTAAAATCCAAAAAGCATTCCCTGTACACATGTATAGGCAGGGGGTGAGCAACCACTAGCTCACCAAACAATCCCATATTAAAACATTAGAAGATAATGCGGGTACCAAAATACTCATACATATACGTGAAATCATACCATGTTAAAACCATATGATTTTATTACATAATCTCTTAAATCCAATTTATTTAATTAACCATAACAAGTTAACTTAAATAAATAAACATGTCTCGATAGCAACAGGACATCATTTTCAATTCATTCAATTATGTCATTATCAATTGAATCAAATAATTAAACAATTCATCAAATCCATTTTATACAGTCTTATGAGATGAATGCATATGCCATGTCATGATCAAAATAATTTTTCTCATCTTTTGAAAATCTCATGCACAATGCCAATTTGAAAACACATTAATCCAACAATTTCAATAAAATTCCAAGATGGTAAATACGACTCAGGTAATCCCTAGGCTGGTGTCTGCAAGTAGACTATACAAGTACTACCAATTTGTCATTTTTACCAGTATTAACTAGAAGGCTCGACACTTGTAATCTGTCATTTTTATCAGTATTAACTAGAAGGCTCGGCACCTGTAATCTGTCATTTTTACCAGTATTAACTAGAAGGCTTGACACCTATCCGCGCGGTTTTTGGTTTTTCACCATGGACACTCAGGCCAACTTAACCAATATCAAACTACACCCCCTAGCCGGACTTACCAACGTATTTACCCAAAATAATTCAAAATGATCTTGTTTCACCAAAAACAATTCCTTTATCAAAACAATAGTTTTCAATTAAATTTGAAATCCATGATAACAATGAAATGGAATGGCAATGCAATATGTAACAATGCATTAGAATAGTTCCAATTTCAATTCCACCACACAATGCTCCATTGTGATCAAATTCCATATCTCTATCAATGTAATACCGTGATACAATCCTAAGAGATAATATAATAATGTCAATGTTCATGTATTTATCACATGTAAATCAACAAACTTCCAACTTAGTCATTTCAAGACAAATCTATAACATATTAGCATACACCAAATATTAAACTATTTATCAATTTTACAGTTGTTTTGACTCACACAAAACCTTCAATCAATTTTTGTTTCACCTCAACCAAGATAACCAATATGATTTTCACCAAATTCCATACTTATTAAATATTACCATTTCCATCCTACTATATCAAAAATTATAGTATAATCTCAATAACACACTTTTAACCATAACGGATATAACCTTTTAACCAAAACTAATTTAATCCACTAAATTAGTAAGTTTATTATATTAAAAAAATTTCACATTTATAATACTAAATTAACTTCACATGTCTCATCCCTCAAATATAACAATATTTCAACATAACCATTTTTTTGTACCAAGCTACTCAAAAAGGTAATATTTTTCCCAAATTCTCGACCAATAACAATTTTCACAACTTTTCTAAAATTAATTAATCACATGATTTATATATAAAAAATTATGAAATATGCTCAAGAGTAACATTTTCAAGGTAGTGAGTTCAAAAGTCCACATTTCACATTTTTTATTTTCACAAAAATAAACACAACTTTATCATCAACATATCACCTTTCATAAAATATAATGAATATAATACTTTTAGAGTTTTTAATCCTAAAACAACTCTATAATCCCAACTTAACAATTTACACAATATTCCTCAATATCAATTTATTTTTCTCAAAAATAAATTCCAAAATCAAAGATAAAAAAAATAATTCAACTTTATATTTCTCAAAATAAATCATCTAATCATAATATAATGTAAATACAATCATACAACCTTTAAATTTTATTTTCGGATTTTGTTTACAAAATTAACAATACAAATTGATTTTTCCAAAATCAATCTCAAAATGCCAACATTCTTAACATTTCAACATAATTTTTCTTCCAAAAATTACCAAACAAAAATCTGAAAATTATATAAATATGCAATACCTCTTAAAATGACGTATTTTCTCAAAATAACCCTAACATAGCTTTAATGTAAAAATATGAAGAAAGTCTCTACTTCAAATATGAAGAAAAGCTAATCCGAAAATGTAAACATCACCCGATCATGAATCCAAGAACACCATTGCGAAGATCACGACGAGCTCTCCAACTTTTATTTACAATACTTTTGCAAAATCTCACTCTAAGGACTTCCATTTGAAGCTCAAAGATTGAGCAACAATAGAGAAAAGAGAAATGGAGAGAGAGAAAGACACGTTGAGATAGAGAGAAAAAGAGGCAAGCTCTCTGCCAACCCAACAAGAAATGAAATGAGATGAAAAGGGAAAGGAAGAGGAATGATGGCCAACATAAAAGGGGGGCAACCCACATGCGTTTGTCTTCCCGAAACTTGGTATTTTTTAAAAATATATATATAAATTTTGTAATAATACTTTCAAATTTTATAATATAAATTATAAAATTATATAATTTTTCTCACCGCAAAATATAATATTTTGATCACTACGAAATATACACATTTTCATTCTTTATAAAATATATCATTCTTTGCCATATGGTACACACCATAAAATCAACTATCAAATATTTATTATAATACTATATAATAAATAATAACAACTCTCAAGATGGTTACTACCAATCACATAATTGAAAAGGACCAAACAGTTAAACATGAGTCACTAAACAAACTCAAATTAAATTAAATCTAAGTCATGGGTCCCACCCATAAGCTAAACATAGTCCAATTATATACCAAAATAGACCCAACAAATTTATCCAAATCATGATCTACACATTCAAAATTAAATAACAAAATTCTGCTATAAATTAAACTAAACACTAATCAGTCCGTGAATTTGCATAAAATAAATACTCATCAATAAATTCTGAAATTTTTACCCAACGTGCTAGACTTGTATGTGAACAACATATAAAAATTTCATAATTTTCTGAGATCGGGAACTATTTTAAAAAAATACAAAACCGAACTGTTTTCGCACAAAATTTACATAGCAGTCAAATCCGAAAATTTGCTCAATTAAATTATGCACTGTCTATTTTTTTTTAGTCTGTTTTTTTTAAAAAAAAAATTCTGGGTCATTACAACCTACCCTCTTTAAAGAAATTTCGTTTTCGAAATTTAAACAAGTAATGTAATGCATCCTATTATCACCCGCAAACTCCCTTAGGTACTTACCAATGCATTAACAAAAATTTTTTGACTACTACATGAGCCTCAACGAGTCACACCGGTAATGAACCAAACCATTACTTTTGCACAACAATTGATTATAAAAACCCTTACTAGTATAAACCATTAAGTGACTCTTCTATCCACATCGATAACCTAAAACAACCAAAATAGGATCTAATCCCTTAAGCATAACACAATTTTGGTAAAATGACTCCTTAAAATACCAAGATACCATACCTTATTGGTGATAACCCAACTTCAACTAACTATTTCCATCGCCTAATGCACAATGCACCCCAAGGCCAAAACAACCATTATTACTCTGAAACCTTAACAAAACGAAACAATACATCGTCAAAAGCACTAACCACCAACTCAAAAAGTGACCGCCAACCGTCATAAAACGAATAACACTTAACCAACACTAGGATGATGCCACAACCCATAACCCAAACAAAATAAAATCAATTCGGACAACGAGCTAGGATTTCCATCAACAAGACTACAAATCAACATTAACGGTTCCACTCCGATGTGGGGTTTACAAAATGGCCTCAACAACATACCTTAAGTCTAAGCAAGACTCAACACAACTAGGTAAACACCCAAACTATACATGGCCTTGAAGCTAAAAGTTAATTCAACTAAACCTTTAAGACATTTACTCCAAGTTGCAACGCAAACTCTACATTGGTATTATGGTGACTCACAAGGACTACCTTGAATGCAACCATGATTTGACTAACACAACTCACAGAACACTTAAAACAACAGTGCCATTCCCCTAGCCAACCAACAAGAGATCCTACTTCTCTTCTGGGACTTGTCACGCATTAAGCACAAGGAAACACCCTTCAAGGTTTTACAAACAAACTCATAATTCATTCCAACTTACCCAATTGCAAGGAAAAGAGAGCCTAGTTCTCGAAGCTACCCAAGTTACACATGGCCAAAACAATCTAAAATCTAGATTACACCACCAAACTATCACACTCGTAGAGTCATTCCAAGGCTCCATTTGGAAACCACTAGACTAACCAACCAGACACAAGATGTCCCCAAAGGAAAATACAACCATGGCTCAAAACACAACTCATTTCCTTTAGGATAATTCTCTTACCAACGAGTGTCAGACACTCCCCCCTGACACCCAGGGACAAAACAAATAAGTAAATAAGGATAACAACAATTATGAATATTGTCCGTTTTAAATCTCATCTTTAAACCTTACATAGTTTGCACTTTATAGATTTTACAACTAAATCTCAAAACAATCAATCTCTTTTGGGAAATACACCCCTTACCCCCATTCATAATCTTTACCATGTCGAGACCACGCCTCTTCCCAAATACATACAACGATATACAACCCAAGGTACAAGACTAACTCCATACATAATCAACAGAATAGAACAGTTTTCACAATCATGCAAGGCCACATATATTCCATTCATAACATTTAGCATCAACACCTCCCACTAAGGTACATTCTCATGTTTCAACACGAAACTCAACATATGCATATCAAATAGCATAGAGTCACATAAGCACATAACATATATCGGGCTATTCCTACGAAGATTGTTAATCATTCTCGAAATTCTTTTAGACCTCTTATTAGAAATCACGTTGATCAGGCGCATTTCTAATGAGATTTCTAAGAAACTTTCTAGACCCGACACAACATCCTCGAGACTCAATCCCGTGCCCACATAAACATATAACATCTTAGCACATAAGCATGTTATCACATAAAATGTAAACGTCGCTCACAATCCCGATGTAAACCCAACTGTGGTCAAAACCACTTCCCATGAGCCAAGGTATTCAAACCCGGTTCGCTCTGATACCATGTTGTCACGCCCCGTATTTTATTACTCGGATAACATTACCAATATTAATTAATCAAGTCCATTTACAAATAACATTTCATCCTTGGATGAAATGATGAATAATTAAATATACTTATTCCCTCTCGTTATACAACAATGACATTTACATACAAATAAAAGAAATGCCCTGAGGCTTACAATAAAACAGAGGACACTACTCTTTATAAAAAAAATAGCACTCAGCCAAACAACAAATGAAGTAGTACAATCCATCACTACATTACACTTATGAAATGGTAAAACCCATTGTTTGATCTTCAAATCTGAAAAGCATTCCCTGTACACATGTACAGGCAGGGGGTGAGCAACCACTAGCTCACCAAACAATCCCATATTAAAACATTAGAAGATAATGCGGGTACCAAAATACTCATACATATACGTGAAATCATATCATGTCAAAACCATATGATTTTATTACATAATCTTTTAAATCCAATTTATTTAATTAACGACAACAAGTTAAGTTAAATAAATAAACATGTCTCAATAGCAACATGACATCCTTTTCAATTCATTCAATTATCTCATGATCCGTTCGAGCATAGAAAGCCCCGCTCGAGCGTTGAATACACCTTCCCAGTACTTTTGCAAACAGATCAAACTTCTGGAACCAAACATTCTTCGCTCGAGCGCATAAACGGCCGCTCGAGCGGACAAGAAATTTCGAATGCATTTTGCATTTTTGCTTCGGGAGCGCTACCCCTCGACCCCGCCAGGGCGCTGCCCTCGGACCCGCCAAGGGGCACTGCCCCCTGGACCCCCGCGAGCTGACCGGGCAGCTCGATCCCTGACCTGCCCAGTCGAAATGGCAAAACATGAAAGAAGGGTCGAAACCGGGATCGCTACAACCTTCCTCCCTTAAAGAATTTCATCCCCGAAATTTCAAATCAAACTACCCAAACAAAGGGGTTTCTAACGATCAAAACCACGTTATTTCATTGTCAAATCACAATACTAACTCTCAACCAAATTCCACCATTTCTACCATAGTTATCTCATTAACAACAACCTCCTAAATACGTATAAACATGAAATTTCCTAAAAAGTAATGGCAACTCTCAACAACCTTATGCTTAAAACAACAACGCACATATCAACATGTGGTTAACAACTTTAAATACGTTTCCCTCAACACTAGGGAATATTACAGAGAAAAGGAACTTAAGCATTTTCAAACAAATTCGGATATTTGGAGCGGACTTCCGCCTCCCATTCCCACGTCACTTCTTCAACCCCATGGTGTCTCCACAGCACCTTTACTAATGGTATAGTTTTGCCCCGTAGCACTTGCTTTCGGTTATCTAATATTTGAACCGGTCGTTCTTCGTAAGAGGCATCCTCATCTACCTCCAAGTCAACCCAATCAAGAACATAAGAAGGGTCGGGTTCATACTTCCTAAGCATAGATTCATGAAATACGTTGTGAACTCCCGAAAGTTGTGGCGGTAAAGCTAACCGGTATGCTACTTCCCCAATTCACTCTAAGATCTCAAAAGGCCCAATGAACCTTGGAGATAATTTGCCACACTTACCAAATCTCATCAAACCCCGCCTTGGTGAGATATTTAGAAACACATGGTCACCAACTTCAAAAGATAAAGGTCGTTTCCTCTTATCGGCATAACTCTTTTGTCGGCTTTGGGCCGTAGCTAACCTCTTCCGAATGAGAACAACTTTTTCGGTTGTCTCTCTAACAATTTTCGGACCCAGTAACGGCACATCACCCAATTCAGCCCAACAAACCAGTGATCTACAAGGTCGGCCATACAAGGCCTCAAATGGTGCCATCCCAATACTAGCTTGGCAACTATTGTTGTAAGCAAACTCAATCAATGGTAATTGCCTTTCCCAAGTCCCCTTAAAATCAAGAACACAAGCTCTAAGCATGTCTTCCAAAATCTGAATGGTACGTTTCGGCTGTCCATCAGTAAAACGAGGATCCCTATCCGACACATTAGTCACAGGGACTCCATGAAGTCGAACTATCTCTCTAATGTACAACTCTGCCAAGCGTTCAACTAAGTTGCTGGTGCACATCGGAATGAGATGGGTAAACTTATTCAACCTATCAACAATCACCCAAACGGCATCATTGCCTCGTTGTGTTCTTGGAAGCCTAACTACAAAATCCATGGTAACACACTCCCATTTCCACTCGGCTATCGGTAAGGGTTGTAACAAACCCACTGGTCTTTGGTGTTCGACCTTCACTTGTTGACAAGTAAGGCACTTTGATACAAATAAAGCGACATCCCGTTTCATACCCCTCCACCAAAACTGACGACTAAGTTCATGATACATTTTAGTGCCTCCCGGGTGTACCGCAAGGCGTGAGTGATGGAACTCCTGAAGTACTTTCTCTCTACAAGATTCTGGTACAAACAAACGGTTTAGGTAACGTATACTCAGATCCGAGTGAACGTTCAAACCTTTCTCTTCCTTCCCATTGGAAATCTTAACACAGATTGATTCCACATCACGGTCTCCTCGTTGTGCCTCTATGACCTTACTAACCAAGGTAGGTTGAGCATTCAAAGTAAACAAGGTAGCACTCTCTCTAGACTCACCCAAGTGAAAATCAAACTTGCCAATAACATCTAGTATATCCCATTCCCGAATGGCCACACTTGCCAAACTACTCACAGATTTTCGACTCAAAGCATCGGCCACCACATTGGCCTTCCTTGGATGATAGTGTAACTCAAAGTCATAATCATCCATAAATTCCATCCACCTCCGTTGTCGTAAATTCAAGTCTTTTTGAGAAAACAAATACTTTAGACTCTCATGATCGGAGAAGACTTCAAACTTCTCATCGTACAAGTAATGCCTCCAAATTTTCAAAGCAAAAATCACCGCTGCTAATTCTAGATCATGGGTGGGGTAATTTTTCTCATGAGTTTTTAATTGTCGTGAATCGTAGGCCACAACTTTTCCCTCTTGCATCAAGACACAACCAAGTCTATCTCTGGACGCATCACAATAGACAGTGTAATTCAAACCCCTTTCCGGAAATATCAAAATTGGTGCGGTAGTCAATCTAGTCTTAAGCTCTTGGAATGACTTTTCACAAGCCTCACTCCACACAAATTTGATACCCTTTCTAGTCAACTTAGTCAAAGGTGCAGCTAGTCTAGAGAAGTCCCTTACAAAACGTCGATAATACCCCGCTAATCCCAAGAAACTCTGGATCTCAAAAACATTCTTTGGTTGTTCCCAATCCTGTATGGCATCTATCTTTGAGGAGTCCACAATCACTCCCTCTCTAGACACTACATGCCCCAAAAACTTCACCTCTGTTAACCAAAACTTGCATTTTTCCAAATTTGGCATACAATTGGTGCTCACTAAGTAAACCCAGCACTACCCGCAAGTGAGTCTCGTGTTCCTCTTTAGAGGTTGAATATATCAAGATGTCGTCCACAAAGACGACCACAAAATGGTCCACGTATTCTCGAAAAATTCTGTTCATCAAATCCATAAAGGAAGACGGTGCATTGGTCAACCCAAAAGGCATTACAAGGAATTCACAGTGGCTATAATGAGTACAAAAGGCCATCTTCAGAATGTCCTCCTCTCGGACTCTCAACTGATGATACCCCGATCTCAAATCTATTTTTGAGAAGCAACGAGACCCTCTAAGTTGGTCAAACAAATCATCTATTCTGGGTAGAGGATGCTTGTTCTTAACTGTAACTCTATTCAACTTGCGGAAATCAATACACAACCGCAATGACCCATCCTTCTTTTTCGCAAAGAGAGCCGGCGCTCTCCAACGCGATGTACTAGAGCGAATGAAGCCCTTGTCTAAAAGTTCTTGGAGTTGAATCTTTAACTCATGCAATTCGGTGGGTGCAAATCTATATGGTGACATGGAAATCGGTGTCGTGCCAGGCACTAATTCAATGGAGAACTCGATCTGCCGGTGAGGTGGTAAACTAGTAAGATCTTTTGGAAAGACATCCGGGTATTCACAAACTACCCTTGGTAACTCAACACGAGCCTCGTCACTCTCACTATCCAAGAGAGTTACAAGAAGGCCACTAAGCTTGCTCCTACTACGAGGGTCAACAACTGGCGACAAGGCTCTATCAACTCGGTTCCCTAGAAAATAGAAACGACCACCACCCAAAGTGCACACCTAACTCTTTGACGGTAACAATCAATCATAGCTTGATAAGAACACAACCAGTCCATGCCTAAAATGACATCAAAACTCGACATATCTAGCAACACAAAAGCAAACAGAAGTCGACGCCAGGCAACTTCTATTTCACAATCACGACAACCCTAGTCTAAATCAACTGTACTCCCAATAGGTGACTCCACTCTGAGTGGAGGCACTAACTGTGCTACCTCTAACCCCAATGCAGAAGCAAATGTAGTAGATAAAAATGAATGAGATTCACCCGTGTCTATCAATACATTAGCCAAAGAATTACACACAACAAAAATGCCTCTCACAACTGAGGATTCTGGCAACTGCTCTGGCATGGTAACAGCATACACACGCCCCTGTGGCCCTTGATTAACTTGCTCCCATCTCAGAGCATAGGCCTGTTGTACTGACTGAGCCGAAGTGGCTCCCTGATTAACTCGCGAAGGTTGGACTGATTGAGCCTGTTGGTGGCTCTGAGTCTGCCTTGACCTTGATGCACCAGATGCGCCTCCCAACTGTGGGCAAGTTCTCTTCATATGCCTTGGCTGACCACACTGATAACAATTAAACCCTTGACCTTTATTCTGAGACTGAGACTGACTTTGAGATCGGTTGGGTGGTGGTAACATTAATTGCACTTCTCCATTCTGTGGGCATGAGAAGGCTTTGTGACCTGGTTGGCCACACTTGAAACATGAGAAGCTATTAGATGCACTTTTTCTCGGACCCGCACTAGGCAAAGGAAAGGTAGATCTAGACTGCTGTGGTTGGGACTGGGATGGATAGGTGTTCCTGCTCTTCTTGTTCTGCCTATAGTCTCCTTTAGACTCTTGGCCCCTAGACCTCGAACTCTAAAGCCTCTCCTCCTTGGCTTGTATGGAAATTTCTACGTGTGTCACCGTCTCCACAAGACGGTCATATTCCCGAATCATATTTCCGACAAGCTTGAACATAGTTTTTGTTTTCAATTTCTTTTCAAATTCAATGTAACGGCGCTTTTCGGTTGCCACCAACTCTGGTGCAAATTTGGACAAACTAGAGAAGACCGCCTCAAACTCGGCCACGGGCATGTTGAGTTGTTTGAGGTCTTTAAACTCTTGCCTCAATCTCTCTCTAACAGTGGGAGGTATGTACTTATCTTGGAAAGCAACCGCAAAGGCTTCCCATGTCGGCTCCACTCTACCCTTGGCATATTTCCACCATTGACCTGCGTCTCCGTTAAGGTAGTAACTTGCTAGAGTCACTCTTAGTTCACTATTTTCGATGTGAAGCATCTCAAATGTCTTCACAGTTTGTTAAAGCCACTCATCCGCTTTCTTGGGCTCGGGGCAACCATGGAACTCATCCGGTTTGGCCCGCAAGAAATATCTAGTAAGGAAACTCGTTCTTGACTCCGCGGTGTTCTCTCGGGCATGATTCTCCACCCTCAACAAGTTCATAGACTCTCTTAAAGCCCCTGCCATTTCTCGAGCTAGGGCCCCGATTACGGTTTGACCCACTTGTCCTACCTGTTCGGCCACATTAGCTTGGCCTGCTTGCTCAGCCATATTAGCTTGGCCAAACCCTTCTTCTTGCACCGGAACCCTATGGACCGGTACCTCATGCACACCTCGGCGAGCCCTACCACGCCTCCTGCCTCTACCACCACGGACTTGACCCCTTCCTGACATCCTAATAAAGGACACAAGAGAAATAATTTAGCACATTAACTCATATGTACTCGTAACTTCACTCACACGTTCGACTACAACAATTCCATATATTTCTTTACCATATACACAATTCAATTTCACTCCACATAAGCACTTAGTCATGTAAACACATACGGACTATTCTTTTACAATGAAATCCGCCCCACGAAAAATCAAGAATTCTTAGTAGAATGAGTATTGATCAAGTACCCTTCTAATGAGACCTCAAGGAATTTAACAGGCGCAAACAACATCCCAAAAGTCCAGTCCGTACCCATTTAGTCACATAAGCATGTTATCACATAGTCACAAAATGCATAACACTTCCTAAGCATGCTAAATGAACCCATTGTGGTTAAACAACCTCTTCCCATGAGCTCCAAGTATTCAAACTGGTAGCTCTGATACCAAGTCGTAACGCCCCATATTTCTAGCCCAAATGATAATACAACAATCATGGCGCTTTCAAGGAAAACCGAATATAAATCTCCAAACTTACATTACATGATACAATAGTTCTTCATGCAACAACACATTAATCCAACAACAAGTAAATAAACAAATAAATCCCTCCAAGGGGTTTACAAGTTTCCAAGGCTTGAGCCTAGTTACACAAAACGGTTATTCAAACCCACACACATACAACCCTTGGCTTACACACAGAGTGACAGCAAAATGAGAGTCTCGTACTCTCAACACACATTTCCTTGCCTCTAGTTAGGCGACATCACCACATCTTTTCCTGCACAAAAATCCCGTAGGGTGAGCATAAAACCCAGTAGGAAATCCTTAACAAAGTATATACATTTTATACAAGTCTCAAGAGATGAAATGCACATGTCATGCTATGCCCTTTTGAAAGAAAATCACATCTTCATCTTTGAAAACCATCATGCTCAATGATGTCATGCAATTTCAATTCTTCAAAACTTAACAATTCATTTCAAGAGCGGTAAATACGACTCTGATAATCCCTAGGTTAGTGTCTGCAAGTAGATTATATAAGTACTACCAATTTGTCATTTTTACCAGTATTGACTGGAAGGCTCGACACCTATAATCTGTCATTTTTACCAGTATTAATTGGAAGACTCGACACCTATTCAATTTCATCTATACCACCTATCAAGACTTACCACCATATTTAGCCCAAAACCAATTCATGGAAACTTGTTTCTCAACATTCTTTTCTCAATGCAAGTTTTCAAATCAACTTTCAAAGTTTAATGTAATCAAATGAATTGATATGCCAATAACACAAGATGAATATGAATACTTTTATTCCAATTCATCATCCAAGGAATAACACAATTCCCTCTTCTCAAGTATTCTCAATAATTAGTCATTTTAAGACTATTTCAACGTTTTGAACAATAATTTTCAAAATGAATAACAATTCTCATATTCCCTGAAATTCATCATTTATATAAATATAAATAAGAAATTTTCCAAACATCCATTTATTTTGACACACAAAATAAATATAACAATATCATTCATGGATTTTCGGTCTCTTTAAAAAAAATCTCCAAATTCTAGGTTTTCTCACCAAAACTATACAACTCAAATCTTTTGAAAGAAAACTTTCCAAAATCATCTTTTCTTCAATCAATGAAGATCAAAACCCATAAGATCATTTTAAAACAACAAGAGACAAACCCACTTTGAAAATCGTTTAGCTTCTTGAATTAACAATCAATTTTCAAAGTTATCGAAGCATGATTTCGAAAATCATCTACATCTTGCAAATATATATATATAACTCTAAGAAAATCCCTACCTCAAGTTTTGAAGAAGAAATAAGATGAAACCCCCAAAATCAATGGTGTCGAAACTCGATCTTCACCGCATACAACGAAGCCCTCGAGCAGTTAACCAACTTTGATGAAGAGCCTATGGCAGAACTCTAATGGATCTTGAGAAATAAAGGTTTTGATCCAATTTGGCGTAGGGAAATGTTGAGAGAAGGGAGAGGAAATGTTTTTTAGAGAGAGATATACAAAAGTGATATGAAATATCAGATTCACGAACTGATATAACATGATCCGCTTGATCGTAGAAAGCCCCGCTTGAGCGTCGAATACATCTTCCCAGTACTTTTGCAAACAGGTCAAACTTCTGGCACCAAACATTCTTCGCTCGAGCACATAAACGGCCGCTCGAGCAGACAAGCAACTTCGAATGTATTTTGCATTTTTGCTTCGGGGCGCTGCCCCTCGACCCCACCAGGGCGCTGCCCTCGGACCCGCCAACGGACACTGCCCCCTCGACCTCCATGAGCTGATCGGGCAGCTCGATCCCCGACCTGCCCAGTCGAAGTGGCAAAACATGCAAGAAGGGTCAAAACCGGGATCGCTACAATTCCTTTCTCAAAACAATAGTTTTCAATTAAATTTGAAATCCATGATAACAATGAAATGGAATGGCATTGCAATATGTAACAATGCATTAGAATAGTTCCAATTTCAATTCCACCACACAATGCTCCATTGTGATCAAATTCCATATCTCTACCAATGTAATACCGTGATACAATCCTAAGAGATAATATAATAATGTCAATGTTCATGTATTTATCACATGTAAATCAACAAACTTCCAACTTAGTCATTTCAAGACAAATCTATAACATATTAGCATACACCAAATATTAAACTATTTATCAATTTTACAGTTGTTTTGACTCACACAAAACCTTCAATCAATTTTTGTTTCACCTCAACCAAGATAACCAATATGATTTTCACCAAATTCCATACTTATTAAATATTACCATTTCCATCCTACTATATCAAAAATTATAGTATAATCTCAATAACACACTTTTAACCATAACGGATATAACCTTTTAACCAAAACTAATTTAATCCACTAAATTAGTAAGTTTATTATATTAAAAAATTTTCACATTTATAATACCAAACATAACTTCACATGTCTCATCCCTCAAACATAACAATATTTCAACATAACCATTTTTTTGTACCAAGCTACTCAAAAAGGTAATATTTTTCCCAAATTCTCGACCAATAACAATTTTCACAACTTTCCTAAAATTAATTAATCACATGATTTATATATCAAAAATTATGAAATATGCTCAAGAATAACATTTTCAAGGTAGTGAGTTCAAAAGTCTACATTTCACATTTTTTATTTTCAAAAAAATAAACACAACTTTATCATCAACATATCACCTTTCATAAAATATAATGAATATAATACTTTTAGAGTTTTTAATCCTAAAACAACTCTATAATCTCGACTTAACAATTTACACAATATTCCTCAATATCAATTTATTTTTCTCAAAAATAAATTCCAAAATCAAAGATAAAAAAAATAATTCAACTTTATATTTCTCAAAATAAATCATCTAATCATAATATAATGTAAATACAATCATACAACCTTTAAATTTTATTTTCGGATTTTGTTTACAAAATTAACAATACAAATTGATTTTTCCAAAATCAATCTCAAAATGCCAACATTCTTAACATTTCAACATAATTTTTCTTCCAAAACTTACCAAACAAAAATCTGAAAATTATATATATATATGCAATACCTCTTAAAATGATATTTTCTCAAAATAACCCTAACATAACTTTAATGTAAAAATATGAAGAAAGTCCCTACCTCAAATATGAAGAAAAGCTAATCCGAAAATACAAACATCACCCGATCATGAATCCGAGAACACCATTGCAAAGATCACGAGGAGCTCTCCAACTTTCATTTACAACACTTTTGCAAAATCTCACTCTAACGACTCCCATTTGAAACTCAAAGATTGAGCAAGAATGGAGAAAAGAGAAAGGGAGAGAGAGAGAGAGAGAGAGAGAGAGAGAGAGAGAGAGAGAGAGAGCCAAGCTCTCTACCAACCCAACAAGAAATGAAATGAAATGAGATGAAAAGGGAAACGAAGAGGAATGATGGCCAACATAAAAAGGGGGGCAACCCATGTGGGTTTGTCTTCCCAAAACTTGGTATTTTAATATATATATATAACTTTTGTAATAATACTTTCAAATTTTATAATATAAATTATATAATTATATAATTTTTCTCACCACAAAATATAATATTTTTGTACACCACAAAATATAATATTTTAATCACTATGAAATACACACATTTTCATTCTTTATAAAATATATAATTTTTTGCCATATGGTACACACCATAAAATCAACAATCAAATATTTATTATAATCCTATATAATAAATAATAACAACTCCTAAGGTGGTTACTACCAATCACATAATTAAAAAGGACCAAACAGTTAAACATGAGTCACTAAACAAACTCAAATTAAATTAAATCTAAGTCATGGGTTCCACCCATAAGCCAAACATGGTCCAATTATATACCAAAATAGACCCAACAAATTTATCCAAATCATGATTTAATCATTCAAAATTAAATAACAAAATTCTGCTATAAATTAAACTGAACACCAATTAGTCCGTGAATTTTCATAAATTAAATACTCATCAATAAATTCTGAAATTTTTACCCAACGTGCTAGACTTGTATGTGAACAACATATAAAACTTGCATAATATTCTGAGATCGGGAACTATTTTAAAAAAATACAAAACCGAACTGTTTTCGCACAGAATTTGCACAGTAGTCAAATCTAAAAATTTGCTCAATTAAATTATGCACTGTCTATTTAAAAAAAAAATTTTGGGTCATTACAGGTAGATTGTGTGGAGAAATAGGTGATACTAGATAGATAGGTAGACATTAGAGGTGTGCATAATACCGCCAAAACTGCTCCGAACCGCACCGAGCCGCTCCGAACCGTGCATTTTTTGAACTATGGCGGGCAGGTTGGGCGGGTTGGGCTCCAACTCTGGCGGGTCGGCGTGGGTGATGGGTTAAAATTTGCCAACATGCGGTTATAACCGACCCGACCCGTCTATTATGCAAAAAAAAAAAAAAATTCCTGTGCTACACTATACACATAGCAACAAATTTCAGCCATAGATTACAAACATACACATCTAGCACAGATATACTCACACACACACACAATAATTCTTCAACTAAACTTAATTGACCCACACATTTCATCTCATTCATTTGTATCGATTTATCACCGCTGTCTTTTGGTCTCATTCCTCACCTTGTCGATTGGCTCACTGCCGCTGTAGTCTCTCCTCACCGCCGCCGCCGCTGTCTCCTTCCCTTGCCGATCGGCGCCTACTTGTCGTCGTCGACTCATCACATCGGTACGTGACTCTCTCGCTGCTCACTCTCTCTGTTCTTTTCTCTTTCGCTTCGCTGATCTCCCTTTCTCTTTTTGCTTTTTTTCTTTTTCTCTGGCTGATCTCTCTTCTTTGTTCTTTACTCTGCAATGTTGTTAGTTTGTTAGCCCTCATTGATATATATAAATAAAAAATCAAAAACCAGTTTAGATTCAAATATATATATATAATCTGAGTGTATAGATTCAAATATATATATAACATCATTGATATATATAGTTTACCTGCTGATAGTTTTTTAAAATATACTAGGAGAAAAGCATCACATAATCTTATAGATTCAAATATATATATATTATATATAACATCATTGAGTATTAATTTATAACCAATTTTCCATGTACACTGGTGTGCCTTTCTTTTTGTTTATACACATCCAGAATGCTTGGTACAATTTACTTAAGCTGTTTATAATTTTTTTATTTTAAAAATTTATGTTAGATTGCTTAGTATAACTTTTCTTTAGAATTTATTAAGTAAAAATAACTCAAATAAATTGAAAAAAATTAATTTCTAAAAATTACATGATGGATGCTTTTAATTTTTGTTTTTAACTTATAAACTTCTACATTGAAACTTGTGAGTTTGAAAGCACTTTAATTGTTTTCATGCTTGTTAGCCTGTTCCTGTCAAGGTGATCACAATGCCTCCTGGACTTTGGACAAACTGGGAAATTAAATAAAAATGAAAATGTGAAATAAAATAGTGATTATCAAATTTTGGTTGAGATTATGTTTAGATGACAGTAATTTTGAGAGTGATGGTAATCTCATTATTGGTAATAAAATTGATGTATTAATTTTATATGTAAATTTTTTATTTTGTAATAGAGAATGGATGAAGAGGGAAATACAAATGATGGCTGCGTTGTGGGAGGAAACCATCCTACACCAACTGCAGAATCAACTACTGTTGCTAGTTCTATAAGTATTAAGGTTCTCTCTTTAATAGCAAGAGATGTGTTGGCTGTTCCAGTTTCTACAGTGGCCTTTGAGTCAGCTTTTAGTACCAGTGGACGTGTGCTTGATCCATTTAGGAGTTCTTTGACGCCAAAGATGGTGGATGCTCTAATTTGTGCACAAAATTGGTTATGGTCTTCATCAATTCCAATCAATCTTAGAGAATGTATGGATGATGTTGAACAATATGAAGAAATTGAGTCAGGTAATTTTTTTGATATGCGTTTATTTTAAAAAGATTATTCAATATTGATTTTAGCTTTTATGTAATTTTGAATAACATTAAAAATACATTTTTATTTTTCAGAATTTTTTTCATCATCTACTACACAAGAAGCAACTATTGTTGAGGACTAATTTGTCTCCAAGTTAGTTTGGTTTTAAAGTTCTTGAGGTTAGACTTAATTCTTACTCTTGAATATTATTTTGTTATAATGTTTTTTTTTTTAAATTTTTTATAATGCTTTTGATAGTTTTTTGTTATTTATTTATGTTTTCTTTGCTTATATCCACAGATTAACGAAGTTTTTGGAGTTTGGTTGAAGCAACTATGAAGGATTGAAGTTATTGTGGAGTTTGATGAGTAGATTAATTTCTTTGAATTTTTGGATTGTTTGCGGGCTTTGATTAACTTTTCAGAAATTTTTTTTTAGAACTATGGTGGATGTTGGACTTAGATTAACTTTTGAACTTTTGGATTGTTTGTGCACTATCATTAACTTTTCAGAACCTTTTTTAGAACTATGTTGGATGTTGGATGTTGGATGAACTATGTTGGATTGTTGTGAACTATGTTGAACTTAGATTAACTTTAGAATTTTTTTTTGAACTTTTTCTAGTATTTATTGTCTTGCTAAATTGTTATTGTATAATTTATTTAAAGTGTTGGATTTTTAGTTTACTAGTTTGTTAATGTTTTTGATTCAAGTTTTATAATTTGAATTACATTTTTTATAAACCGCTAATCCGCCCGAACCGCCAAGGCAAATCCTCCATTATTTGCCAACCGAACCGCCGGTTTTTGATAATAAAAATGGCAAATTCTAATGATAATTTTATCGATCCGCCACCCGCCATACAGTTTCTATTTTTCCTTTAAACCGCACTGACCCGCACCACGCACACCCCTAGTAGACATATAGATGACGTGAACAAATGGGTGAAATAGTGAGCAGATAAATAGATAGGTATGAGCAATATGATATTTCAAATTATTATTGCCCTTATGGCCCTAAAAGATTAGACCTTAAGGCTTTGCCCCAAAAGTTTCAAAATTAGATTTACTAGCGAAAACCCGTGCTATGCATGGATGTGAAAAAAATTTTAAAAAATATTTTTATATAAAACACTATAAATAGTTAGATTTTTGTATGTAAATTATGAAAACAATATATATATTGAAACTTACAATTTATGTTTCACAATTTTATCACAATTTATGTGTCAATTTTTAATTTGTCACAACTTCAATCATGTAGCTTTCAACCCTCTTACTAGACTTGTAAACTTGGGCAAGTTTAACCCAAACAACTTGGGTCAAGACTGGAATTTTTTAAAGATTGAACAACATAATTTTTAATTTGGTGAGGACCTATGTAAAATTAAAAAATTCTAATAAATTTGAGTGGTTTTGGCAAAAATACCAAATAACCTGAGCAATTGAAACAAAATTGTATATATAAATATATAAAATTATTTGCTAACTTATTTTTTTAATAATAAATAAGATTAATAAAAAATTTAATATTAATGGACAAAAATGAAAGCAATATGCTTAAGTTTTTTCGATAGAATTTTTTTTTATTATGTTTATGGAATACACCTTTTAGAAAGGGATCATCGAATAAATTGATATTAAAAAAATTACATTTTATAATGGCATAAAACAATTTAAACAGGATTTTTCAGAAATTATTTTTAACTTAAAAATTTAAATATAATTAAATTAAATTTCTTACAAAATAAAAGTGTCTGGATTAAAAAAAAAAAAGGTAAGAAGAAAATTTAGAATGGTATTCTCATTTGATATGAAAATAATTCTAGATGGCCAATAAATTATCACCTATGACCTCATTTTTTTAATAAAAAAGATATATCACGAACCATCATTTGTAATAGAAAAATAACATTTATTTATATTTGTTTTAGAAAAAGTCACTTTTTAGCAATTTAAGCCAAATTTTTTTCATTTATTTATTTATTTTAGTTTGTTTAACTGACAATTGAGATTAAAAAAAAAAAAATTAACAAGATTCACCATATTTTGAAAGTGCTAAAAAAAATCTATATAAACAATAAATAAAATATTTGATATCCACAAAAAATACCCAAAATTATACCCACAATAATGTGGTATTATATGTGTCAACTCTTAATTTGCTATATACTCAATAATATGTGGCCCAGGTCCCTTGCCATATCATTGTGGGTGAAAGTGTAAGTCTGTAGCATTGCTGGAACAATAAATTATCACGTGTGACTCATTTTTTTTATACATTTTTTTATTATGTGAAAAAATAAATTTCACCAACCATCACTTTTAATAGAAAAATAATGTTTATTTTTGTTTGATTTTAGCAAAAGTCACTTCTTAACTATTTAAGTCAAAAAAAATTATTTTTTTATTTTAATTTGTTTAATTGACAATTGAGATTAAAAAAAAAAAAAAAAAGAATCCACCATATTTGGCAAGTTTTAAAAAAGTCATTCATTTTCTTAATATTTTTGTCGTTTGTTAAAAAATTTATTGTTCAAATCCTTGTAGTTTAGAATGATATAAAAAGAATTATAAAATTAAAACCAAAAATGACAAAAAATAAAAATATAAACTTTTAATAGTGATTAATAATTTGAACACGCATATTTAATAACATATTATGTTTAGACTAATAATATTATGACACGTTGTTATGACACATGTGAATATTGATCTTATTCTAATTGTAGCAACATAATTTAAAGAAGAGTCTAAATTTTAAAATTTATTTTATAATTTAATAAAGGGTGCATAAATTAAGAAATGAATATTGATCTTATTCTAATTATGGTAACATAATTTAAGGAAGAATCTAAATTTTAAAATTTTATTTTAAGAATACAAAATTAATTTATAGACCAATTATATTGTAACACATATTAACAAAAATTAAAAAAATGAGAAAAAAAAGCTGTAACTTTCAACCTTAATAAAATGACAACGTTTTACAATTACAATAGTATATAGATGACCTGAATATCCATATATCGTTAGATTTGTAATAATTTTTTTTTTTTTTTTGTCACTTATGTTAATATATTATGGGGTGTTTTGGGAACTTTGGTAAAAAAAACTAGTTTTTTGGCTTTTTAACTTTTTTACATAAAAAAGTCACAAAAAAATCATCTTTTTTAACATAAAAAAGTCAAAAAGTTAGAAAAACAACCAAAAAACTTACTTTTTATCAAATTTTCAAAACACCACTATCTATACAACTGTTGATATTCTTTATATATATTTTTATTACATAGATTTGGATCTTTTCCTTTCGTAGAATATAGGCTTCTTTCCTTAAGGTATTAATTGGTCTTTCCTCCTTTGGGGGTTTCTTGTACAATAATCACATCTGTGCTATATATACTCTTATTCTTTGTATTGTTAAGTCATATAATTGAATATACAATTCTCTCTCAAACTCACTGGCCTTGTTTGGTTTGTTTTTCAGAAAAAATTTTGGAAAAAATTCTCTACAAACAAATTTTCAAGAATAATTAAACCAAACAAATTTTTCCAAAAAAAAATCTCAAAATTTTGTTTGGTTACCTACTTTCCAAAATCACTCTCTCTCTCACATACACATCAAATCAATCATTTTTTTTAAAACTCTCTCCCCAAAACAATTTTCCAAAATCATTTTTAAAAAAAGACAAATCAAACAAATTTTTATACTTTTTATCTCAAAAACTACTCTACAAACACAAACCAAACACACCCACTGTCTTTCACTTATTTTGCTATCATGGTATCAAAGACATGTCCATCCGCTGCTTAACTTCAATCTATTGGAAGCAAAAGGCAAAGGTCCTCTCTGTCCAATCAGTCCTCATTGTTTAATTTTGTCCTCATTAAAAAAAAAAAAAAAAAATTTCAAAATATACTAGTAGCTTCGTCTTACAACCTGGAGTCCAACGAAGCCCACCGTGTTTTGAAATACCTCTTCACACGCTGACACGCACCATTCAAAACTCTGTGCATGTGTCCCTTCGCTTATCCACGTGCTGACACGTATCAAATGCGCGTTTCCCTATTTCACCCTCGCTGACATGTGTCGCCATTAGCTGCCTCAGTCGCGCCTCAATGATTTTCGCTGCTCCACTCCGAGTCCGGATCCTCTCCTTGAGGTCCCTCCTCCATTCCCTACTTGCAACGGCTCAGATGAGCCATTGAACATCCAATGGCTGAGATTAAAAAAAAAAAAAAAAAAAAATTGAAATTTTCGTGGATCTCCCGCCCAAAACAAAAACACACCTCTCAAAGGCTATACATTCACATACGATCTCAGTTTCATTCAGCCGATCGTCCACCGAACCCACCCTCATCGGCGAACCGCCGACCAGTCCCGACGATGACCCAGACGGCGAACCCACTCGTAACCCCGCGATGACCATAGCTCCACCACTTACGCTTCATGAACCAGCTCGACGACCATCATCGGTTGAGCACCATCGGCTGAGCAAAGAAATTGTTGACGAACCAGGTTGGTCTTCGAACGTCTAAAATTATTTTGTCAAGAATTGTGTGATTGAGATTGAGATTTGGGTTTGGAATTGAGATTGACAAGTTAGGGCTTTTACAATTTCAAAATTAGGGCTTTTAGAAAAATTAGGGATTTGGGTTTTGAAAAATTAGAAATTTTGGGTTTTGAAAAATTAGGGATTAGGGCTTTTAGAAAAATTAGGAATTTCAGAATTAGGGATTTGGGTTTTGAAAAATTAGGGCTTTTAGAATTTCAAAATTAGGGCTTTCAAATTCTATTCCAACAGCTAAAAATTTAGGGCTTTAAACGTCTGAAAAAATTTAGGAAGAGAATGATTTGGTAATGATTTTGTTTTAAGCATTTTGAGACTCTGTGCTTTGTTCATCTATGACTGATGATTGTTTAAGAGAATGCTAATAAATGGTCATCTTGTAATTTCATAGCTTTGAGACTATGCTTTGTTCATCTATGACTGCATCTTCAAGTTACATCTATGACTGATGATTACAATCATCAGACTATGCTTTGTTTCCAAAGCACAGAGTCTCAATATTTGGTAATGCTTTGTTCATCTATGCTTAATTCATCCATGCTTTGTTCATCTATGCTTAATTCATAGCTATACATTCACAGAATGCTTTGTTCATCTATGACTGATGAATTTTTTCTAAGCTATGAATTCTATACATTTAAGTCCAAAACAATGTCTTCAGTTTCAACAGTTTGAGCAATGGTTGCTTTGAACAAGACATTGTCTTCAGTTTTAGCAGACTTTGAACAAGACATTTAAGTAAAAGACATTGTTTTGGACAATGAAGACATTGTCTTCAGTTTCAGCAGACTTTGCTCTACTTGCTTTGAACAATGTCTTCAATATTAGACGTGGTTATTATTTCAACCTTCAATATTAAAATCAACCTTGAATATTAGACATGGTTATTATTAGACATGGTAAAAATCAGCCTTGAATATTAAAAATCAGTTTTAGCTTTAGTCAAAATCAGCCTTTTATCTAATTGGTCTAATTGGTTATTATTTCAACCTTGAATTTGTTTGTACAAAAATCAGCTTTAGTAAATTGAAACTGTGTAAAGATTTTTGTTGGTAGACATGTAGTAGCCATAGTCCATACAATTGCACCAAGTTAATCACTTGTTCCTATGGGACATATGGGTGATAATCTGAAACTAGTTTGAACTTTGGACTTCCATTAGCACCAAGTTAACCACACATCCCTGTATGCAGATTTAGAACCAACTTCCATTAGCACCATTAGCACCAACTTCCATTAGCCTTCACACTCTGTCCATTAGCACCAACTTCCATTAGAACAACTTCCATTAGCCTTCACACTCTATCCCTCTCCTCTATAGAACTGCCATTTAAAAAATTTCTCATGTATGCAGATTTAAAAAATGGCTTCTTCTTCTAACATTAGCAACATAAGATTACAACCGAGGATGTGCAATTATGGAAGAACTGCTGCCATACATATTGTAAAAACCAATGAGAATGGAAATGAAGGGCGTTTGTTTTTTGTTTGCCCATCAAAATAAATATGTAAGTTAGTAATTCTAGCTATTTTCTTCCTTTATTAGTCACATAAATATTTGTCTTATTTAACTAACTTATTCGCATGCATTGCAGAGTAACACTCCCACTCACCATTGCAATTACTTCAAGTTCGTGGATGAAGATGATGAAGACGTTACGTCCAAAATCTGTTCCAACAGTACAGCTTCTGCTGGTATAACAATAGAAGACTTGAACGATGTAAGGATGAGGCTTCATTACATGGAAAATGACTATGGTCGAAGGCTTCAAAGGATGGAAAATAATATCAAAAAGATGGTGTACTTCATTGTATTTGCTATCATTTTGTACTTTATGATGTAATTTTTTGACTTTATTGTATTTTTGGGAAACTGAATGGAAGTTTGTATCATTTTGGGTTTTATGTACTTGAACTTGTTATCTATTATCTATTATGGAATGAATTTTAGCTTGAATGCATGTAACTTTATGTAACTTTTCGACTTCATTATCTGTTATGGATGTAACTTTATGTACTTGGAATGTTGAAATCAGCTTAAATGCTTCAATTCTAATATATGTAACTATAATATATGAGGTCAGCATGAATGCTTCAATTATGAGCTACAAACTGATAAGTCAGTTTGAATGCTTCAGAATTGAATGTTGAAGTCAGCTGAATGTAGCATTTCCATTGAGCTTCAATGCCTCAATTCTGATAGGTGTAACTATAATAGTGAACATCATGTGTCTAGCTAAATCTCAAAACCATGTGTCCATCCACAAAACCATGTGTCCAGCAAAATCATGTGTCCAGCAAAACCAGAACCATTGTAAATGAACATCAACATCAGAACCGACATTGCAGTTAAATAAACAGAACATCAGAACCAGCAGAACATGAACATCAGAACCAGCATTGCAGAACCATTGTAAATGAACATGAACATTAGAACCAACATCAACCATACCAGATCACTATCTAGTTGGAGGTATTGGAGGTATTGGATTATATGATCAAAATAAGGATCACATAGATGAGAAACGTGTCATGTAGAACCAGAATTCATGTAACCAAAACAGAACCATGCAGAATCAGAAGCATACCACCAGTTTCCTGAATCTGTTATGTTTAATACAGTGTTCAACATCAGAACCAACATACCAGTTTGCATCAGAACCAGCATACCACTTTGCATCTGTTATGTTATGTTCGACATCAGAACCAGCATACCAGTTTGCACCTGTTATGTTTTGTTCAACATTAGAACCAACATGTCCAATACAGCATGTTCAATACCAGTTTCCTGAATCTGAACATGTTAAATACAGCATGTTTAATACCAGTTTCCTGTTAAATACAGCATGTTAAATACAGAACTTATCTGTTATGTTAAATACAGCATGTTCAATACCAGTTTCCTGAATTTGAACATGAACATCAAGCAACCAACATGGACACCAATTTAAATGAACATGAACATCAACCAACATCAGAACCAGAACCAACATATCAACCAACACAAGGGTCCTGAACATGAACATCAAGCAACCAACATGGACACCAATGCAAGTTAAATGAACATCAACCAACATCAACCGAGTTAAATGAACATGAACAACAACCAGCTCACTTGGGTTTAACATATAAATTAAAATCAACTGTAAATGAACATCAACCAATACAAGTTTAACATCTAAATTAAAACATTGGTCCATCAAAATTGACACATTGGTCCATGTAATTTAACACATTGGTCCATATAATTTAACATTTGAACACACATTCCTCCGTATCACTTTCCAGCAGCAGTTTGCTTTACAATTTCAGAGGCCATGACTTCACTTTCCAGCCCAATTTTAGCATCAGTTTGCTTCTGTTTCTAGTTGTCCATAGCCTAAAAAAAAAAGACAGAATTTTTAGCAAGTAAATGCATGATATCATGGAATTTTCAATAACTATAAACTAAAAATACATCAAGGACGAACCTGACTACACATTGGAGTAGTTGATTCTTGAGAATATCGAAATCCAATGTCATATCCACATGAACTTTGTAGTAGTGACTGGAATGTTGGTTGAGCAGAATGCCGTTGAAGCATTGAAGTTGGCAAATAATTTGGCACCACATACATCTCCTGCAAATTGTTCGCCTACAACAATGTCATATATTAGGCTTCGCAATTATGGTTTCAGTCATGGCTTGAGTCACATATTATATCGACACAAAAAATACAATGTTAAAGTAAGACTTACATGATATGTGGGATACATCAATGGCGGAGGAATATAATTACCACCCATGGGCAAAGATGGAGGAAGAGGATGAAGGGGAGGAAGAGGTTAAAGAGGAAGAACATGTTGACGAACATATATATCTCCTCCAACACATAATGGATAAGGTGCAACTGTTGAACTTGCAATAGATTGTGACGAAGCCAAGCTGTTAGCACGGGATTTTTTTTTGGAGTTCGCTACCAACGCCGCTTTGAATCCACCTTTGACCCTCCTTTTACCCTTACTAGTTGCCACCTTTTTCTTCAATCCTTTTGGTTGTACAACATGATTCACATCTTCGCAATCTAGTTCAAAGCTTTGGGTGTCATCATCATTACCTACTTCATTTCCAACACCAAAATGAGCACTTAACTTGCCTTCAACATTTGCACCTAATGTAGCAAGGTTTGCAATACAAAAATCATAAGTTTCTTTAGTTTTAGCAGCTCTACTTGATATTGCTCTAAATGCGGTCATCAATGTCTTATACCGCGAGGATTGTTGGAATTTCACATCTACTTCAATGTCATTCCCCTTAATGTCCTGCACAGTTTCAGATCTTGCTTGTTTGGTCCACCTCTTTAGAATGTATTGTGGAGGAACCTCTTTCATCTTCAATATGTCTCTAATAACCTTCAATGAGTGACAACACAAGATTCCTTCCCTTTCAAACTTTGTACAATTACAACCGAAAGAGCCATCCCTCTCAATCTTCACTTTCCTTGCATGTTTGTTACCAACATCAACAACTGTGTAAATGGTACTAGCCTCGCCATATTCAATTGCTTCTATGTCCGATTCAATGGATTGGAAGTACTCATTTTGAAATTCCTCAAAGATCTTTTTTGTGTAGACGTTACCTATTTGAATTAACATTCTTATCGTTGCTTTCACCTTTGGCAACCTTTGGCACAAAGCATATCCTGCTTCTAACTCCTTGTATCGCTTCTCGTAAAGTACCTTTCAAAATGCATGAAGAATTCATTTAAGTTGAAATCAGAACGAATGTAATCCTTCAAAAAAGCATTAAAAGATTCACTCAGTTGTGTGGTACTCATTCCCGCAGCCCATGTTGATCTAATGTAAGGCCAACCCCATTTTTCTTTCACCGCAAAAGTCAATTTCAACCAATGGTTTTCATGCGCATCATATTTATCAAGCATTTCCGCCCATTCTAACTTCCATTGATTTGCATCTTCAATGTGAAAGAAGAATTTATTTAGTACACCCTTCACCCCCTTATCTTGGAACAAAACAGTTAACATGTTTTAATGCATTTAGCATCAAATGCCAAGTACACAATCGGTGACTTGTGTCAGGCATAATGATGGGTATGGCTTTAGCCATTGTAGCATTTTGATCGGTGAACAAAGTTTTTGGTGCCTTTCTTGACATAGCCTCTAGAAAATTTTCAAACAACCATACAAACGATTCGGCGGTCTCATCATACAACAATGCTGCACCAAATATAACTGTTTCCCTATGATGGTTGAATCCCACAAAAGATGCAAAGGGTCTATGTTCTTTGTTTAACTTGTAAGTCGTATCAAATGTGACAACATCACAAAATTAGGCATAATCTATGATCATTTGTGCATCGGCCCAAAACATATTGGTTATTTGCTCCTCATTATCTAATTGAAAAGCATAAAAGAATGAAGGATTCTGCAAAGATTTTTCTTTAAAGTATTGCAACACATTACCTACTTCCCCATATGCTAAACTTTGTTGTCTTTTGATTCTCAAATAATTTTTAGAATCTAATTTCGTAAACCCAAGACATTGCCTTCCACCAGCTTCCCTACCCATGAGTTCAAAAGATTGGCCTAAACGACGACCAGATTGTGCCGCCAAATCTAACTGAATTGCTTGGGTAGTCGATGTCTTTCTTTGTGACGGCAACATGTGGGCACACTCGAGTGATACAAGATCATGATTGTGTTTTTCTTTAAAATCAGTCACAACAAATTTCCCAGTACCCTCATCTAATTTAATATAAAGTCAAGCCTCACAACCAGTCCTAGTTTCAGCTCTAGGGTTTTTTGACAATGGGTCTCGCTTGTCAACCTTTCGAAATCCCACCTTGTTACAAACCAAAAGTCTACAAATAAGTTGATTAGTGAACTTGTCCTTCCTACAATAATCCCTTCTTTGCTAAACCCCATTCTTCCGCCATATGTATTATAAAAATGATACGCACATTGTTCAGAATCAAATGTCATTCCCTGTTTTGGCTTCCAACCACAATCGTTCTCAGGTTCCATATCGATATCAAAATGCAACTGAAAACCCATATAAATAAAATCTTAGCTACATAAATTGCATCTTTATTTTACACACAAAAAAACATAATTTCAATTTGAAAAAAAAAAAAAAAAACTAGACATAAAAACATAGAGACTAAGTTCAGTACACTCTTTTCAGTCTCACCAAAGTTTAAGTCTAATGGATTGAATGGATTTCCAAGTTTGTCGTTTCTGTTTCAACAATTTGATTACTCTACTTAAGCAAGAAAATTTTATTATTATTATTATTATTATTATTATTATATCAACTTTCAAATAAAGAACAAATTTACCAAACAGGTTCCAATACATTCACAAGCCCTCAACAAACACTAACTATATATGGGTATTGACAAACAATATGCATCTAACTCTAACCCACCACATTTTGTTATTTCTACAAGCCACTATTTTTTTGGTTTTGTGGCATAGTGGACCTAAGCTCAGCCCACAAGATGGCTTCTAACCCAACCCACCAAACCCATGCCAACATTGGTTCTCTGGAAAAGAGTAGTTTGTTTTATACTGCAAAATGAGAACTGCGAAGTTCAAATGAATGGATCAAAACATGGTCTACATACCAGCACTCTTTGTCCTAGTTAATCAACCATTGCTAGTCCCTCATGTGCATGCATAGATGCTTATTTCAAAATTGTTACAAGATCTAATAATTGTAAGATCACATTTGATTACCTCCATAGGCAATAGAATTAAATTGATCACAAAAAAATCATGTTTAGCTATGAAAAATGACGTGAGAATTTCTCAAATAATGTTGAGGACAGAGACAAACTTATCAGACTAAGTTCAGTTGAAGCTCAAATAATAAATTACGGAGAGACAGAGGGAATGAAGAAGACTAACCTCTGGTTCTCAAGGAGGGTAGATAGAAAGAGGGCAAACCGATGGGTTCGATTTGAGAAGTGCTGTAGAGAGGGTCTGTCGCTATGAACTGTTCGGTGAGGTGGAGGAGAAAAACGTAGCAGCGAAGTAGACAGAATCTGTATCCACAGTAGGTCGCCGCCGGTGAGGATGAGTTCGACGGAGGAGAAGGGGTGAGTGCTGAGTGCTGTGTGCTGTGTGCTGTGTGAGTGCTGAGTGTTGTGTGAGAGACCGACCTCTGAGGTGTGTTTTTGTTTTGGGTGGGAGATCCACGAAAATTTCAATTATTTTTATTATTATTATTTTTTAATCTCAGCCGTTGGATGTCCAACGGCTCATCTGAGCCGTTGCAAGTAGGGAATGGAGGAGCGGCCTCAAGGAGAGGATCCGGACTCCTCCACTCCACCCAACTTGTCCTAAGCTGCGTGCTCCACTTCGGCTTCTACCTCAGCCGTTTCTTTTATTTTTTTATTTTTTCTTATTCTATTTTCTTTTGTTTGTTTGTTTTTTTTTTTGTCTTTTTGTTTTTGTTTCTTTTTCTTTTTCTATTTATTTACACTTTTTTTTTAATAAGAAAGGAAAAAAATGGAACATTCTGACTTGGTTCGCCCAATCACAATTGTCCTCGATGGTTCTAATTATACCATTTAGGCGCAAGCCATGTCCAGCCTCATCAAACGAAATAAATTATGGCTCACTGGTGATATTGTCAAACTTGTCCAAGACACTACCGAATTTGATGCCAAATATGAGGAACGTCTTGATGATTGGGACAACAAGAATCATCAAATCATCATTTGGTTCCGTAATACCTTTGTTGTCTCTATCAATCTTCAATTTGGCCATTTTGGCACAACTAAGGAAATTTGGAATTTCTTAAAAAACTTCTTAACCAATATCAGCTTCTTAACCAACTTCATCACATGCACCAAGAGTCAGGCCAGTCTATCAATGCTTTTCTCTCCCAAATGCATGCTATTTGGGATCAATTGTCCCTTCCGCTCCATCATTTTTCACTGATCCTACTGTTCATTTACTTCCTAATGAGTTTGATGCAGGCTCTATCTCTAAGCTCGTTTATATAGTCCATCCTACTGAGTCTAGGTCGCCAAATGGTGTTACCTCTTCAACTGAAGATCATGCCACTATTCCTGCTCCTCCTGAGCCTCTTGTCTCTCCTGAGCTTCCTGAGTTCATCCGTAAGCCTACTCCACGTCCTAGCAACGCATCCTCTGATGCATGTCTTCGGCATTCTACCTAGGTAAAAGAATCTTCTATTCTTTTTCGTGATTATCATTGCTATTCTGATATTATTTCTTATCATGAACCTCACTTTTATCATGAGGCCAGCTCTAAACCTCTTTGGTAGCAAGCAATGTTTAAAGAATTACAAGCCTTGGATCAAACTGGCACATGGGATTTAGTTGATCTTCCTTCTAATAAAACTTTAGTTGGTTGTAAGTGGGTTTACAGGATCAAGACTCATTCTGATAGGTTTATTGAACGATATAAAGCTCACCTAGTTGCCAAAGGCTTTACCTAAGAGTATAGTGTAGACACCTCATTTTTGATTGCCCTTAAGACTTGGACGCCACTGATTGATCACTCGATGATGAAAGTTGTGTTGTGCAAATGTTTGATTTCTTCAGCAAGAAGAGCTTCTAAATCCCAACCTTATATCCCATTTTGGACCAAAACAATTTTGAACAAAATCATTTTAGACCTCAAAACCCTCTTTTTCAAAAGAGTTTTCCCAAGTTTATATGATGTTCTAAGACTCACATTTCATTTAAAATATTGCACTTTTCGGTAAATCGAGTAAGGACAAAGTGGAGATAAATGGAAGAAAGGTGAACTCTTTCAAAAATCTTGTAAAACATCTTATTTAGAGGTTTGGAGTTGAAGAAAATAAAGGAGAGGGAAGAAAACTAGTTGGGGAAGAAGTTGGGCTTCAAACCGTTAAGAGAGAACTGGATAGCCTCACTAAATCATGCCTATCCTTTTGTACATTTTGGACTTTAGTTATGAGGACACCACCATTGGAAAGTGGACTTCCGGGGCTTCATTTTACACTTAAGAATCTCCTAAAGCCGAGTCCGGATGAGGGAGATATGACTGTTTGAAGTTAGGCATCATTCTATTTAAGATAGAACTGAGCAACCTTCATAAAATAGGCATATCTCTTTCCATACTTAGAATTTAGATGTTAGTCTTCCACCATTGGAAAGTAGACTTCCGGGCTTTAATTTGGAAAATGATCTGAAATCATGTCCGGATGAGGGAGATATGCCCATTTGAAGTCGGGCCTGGAAGCATGGCCGCAGGTGGCTGGCAGCCACCATTTGTGGACGGCAAGCCACCATTTCTGGCCTGCCAGCCACCAGTGATGGCCGGCCAGCCACCACTGCTAGTCGGCCGGCCACCAGTGTAAAACCCAGATATTTTCTCCAGTTGTTTCCACAAAGTTCCAACTATCCCTTTTTAGATATTTTCGACCAAAGCTCATATATTTCTATATATAGAAGACCTCTCTTCATGTTTTCAAGGTTAGAAAATATTTAAGGAGTAAGAAATATTTTGGAAAATATCCTCTCTCTCTACAATTCTCTCTCTCTATAATTTTTTCTCTCTCTATAATTTTTTCTCTCTCTCTCTCTCTCTCTCTCTCTCTCTTGCAAATTGCATAGCATATGCCCAAACACTCTAAACCTAGAGAACTTCTTGATGAGATGATTTGAGCTTGGATTTGAGCTCTTGAAGCACTTGAGAGTGTGAAATTGGCGGTTTATGACTTAAAGGTTCATTCCTTTCCAAGAGGTATACCTTCTCTTACTTTTGCACCATCTCTACACCACTTGTTTTCCATGTTTTCTTGCTATTTTTAAGCTCTTTATAACCTATTTTTATGGGCTGAAGCTTGTGGTTTAAGGCTATCAAAGGTACAGAGGTTAATCACCCTTCTTTGAACCTTGTTCTCTAAGCCTTTCCACTTGTGTTTCCCATTCTTTTCTCAACCTTTTTTGAGCCTTTTACTACAGATTTTTAGAGGCTTTCAGAGGCTAAAAATGTGGTTTTGAAGTCCCAAAAATGGAGGGGTTAGCCACCCCTCCTTTGGCTTGTTTACTTGCTTAAATTGCTTCGCTACTTTTGTCTTCATTCCAGCACATTTTTGTACTATTTTTGGGCTGTTTTTGGACTATCTAAACCCTTTATTTTTGGGCTGAAACTTGTGGTTTAAGGCCAATAAGGGTGGAGGGGTGGCTCACCATTCCTTCTACCTAGCTTCCAAGGCCTTTACCCTTGTGTTTCCCACTTTGTTGTCATGTTTTTTTTTTTTTTTTTTTGGAGCTTTTAAATACTAAATTTCTGAGTTATTTCAGTGGCTAAAAACACTTTTTGAAGTCTAAAATTAGAGGGGTTAGCCTCCCCTCCTTGTGTCTTGTCCACTAGCTTACATAGCTCTATGTTTTAGCTTATTAATCTAGGCTATTTGTAGCTCAATCCCAGAATGTTTTAGGGCATATTTTAGCCTTCTTTAGCACTATTTTGGGCTGTAGTTTGCATTTGAGCTTTGTCTTGCATGCTTCTAGTGTAATAGTCCTCATAAGCTTGATGTTTTAGGTCTTAGACATCACTTATTTGAGTTGATAGCACTTATTTTTGGCTTTTCATACTTCTTTTCAGCATTAATAATCTCTGCAACCTCCCTCTTTTCTTGGCTTTTAATTTTGCTTTGAAAGTGGTTTCAAGTCATTTGCTTGCCCAAGTATGAAATTGAGGTTTCATATTAATGGTTTAATCCCATAGGGGGTTCATTACCAATGGTATGATGCCTCTTTCATACCCAAAGCAACTTGTGTTTTGAACCCTCTTTCCATTAGAGGACTTTAATTCACCATTGGACTTAAGTGGATTAAAGAATGGTTGGTAAATTAAAATGAGTAACTAAAACTTGGGACTAAAAGTAAGCAAGATAATAATTTGGTTGTATTCAATCGGACGTTAATTGAACACGTGGAAGCTTAAACCATTTCATACTTGCTAGTTATGAAATGATTCAAGTCTCTAAGGTCAACTTCTTCCCTTGATCTTTTATGAAAGGGATCTTTTATGAAAGGGAGGAGGCTTGTGTCTTTTGTTGCATTTATTAAGCTTGCATACTTGGTTTCACAAGCCATCATGCAATGAAATTGCATCCATTGATGGCTTGTGAATCGAACTTGCCACTCCTTGGATTTGTTCATGAAAATGAGGGATGAGTTGCGCAAAGAAACCCTTGAAATACCTTATATATGCTTTGTTTGTTCTCTGTTGTAGCAATATGAACCTGTGCATTAGTGGCCGACAGACCACCATCCATGGCCGACAACCTTCAACCATGGCCGCTGGTGGCCGGCAACCTTTACTAGTGGTTGACTAGTCACTGATGCAAAACTTAGCAGAGTGGTGGAAAGGCAGAGCAGAGTGAGCAGCAATGTTGGTGTTCAACTGTGCAAACAGAGGCATTCAGAAGCAAAATAGTGGTCTTTTCAGGTGAAAACCGAGCATGTGCATGCATATCCCTTGTTTCCCGAATCAATTCATATCCCTTGTTAGTTCAATAACTTCTTTGAATACGTACTTATATCGCATGTTATCGAATCAATTCATATGCCATATTAATAGCCGAGCCTAGTAATTGCATATCGCATGTGTTGCATTAGTCATATTGCGTAAAGTTAGGATCTAACTCTCTTGTTTATTTTGGCTTGGATTACTAGGTAAGTCTTTACTTGCTTTAGTATATCGCATGAGTGTGAATGTTGCCATTTTCAGCATGCTTGCCATGAGACTAAGTGATTAAATGCTATAACTGCTTGAATGCCTGTGGATTAAGGCTTGTTGCTTGAATTGGAATAATTGAGTAATGTTTATATGCGATCACTTTTTCAAGTGGTACATATTTCGAAACAATTTTCAAAAACAAATATGAACTTGAGATGTTCCAATTCTTGTAATTTAGTCTATATTTGTTTGTGCGCATCACATAGTAATGCTAGCCTAAATAAACCAGAACAAGAGCATATAACGTAGATAAGAATCATATCATGATTAGTAGAGGCCGATCTTTCATCGGGCGAGCGGGGGTGCTCAAATGTTTTCATGACCTTCCTCCCTCGTACCTAAGTTCTCGAGTCGAGACAATCTTGGTGATGACAGACACGTGGCCTTTGGCACGAGTCATGGGTTTCCTAAATTTCCCCAAAATAAAATATTTAGGTGGTGACTCTGTATCTGACAAAGCAGTCCAATTTTGGCATTTTTTATTCAAAATCAATTTTCCAAATAATTTGCCGGATTTGGACTCTTTGGTATTTATCAATTTCACATTGCACTTGTGAGATTAGATTCAGAACCGCAGGAGTCCGAACTATAGGGCTTGTATTTCGATGCTTCCAAAAGGGGGTGCGAAAAAGTCGAGTTACAGTTTATGGCGACTCTGCTGGGGAAATTAAAGAACTTGACTTAAACTTCATGGTATGAAATTTTATCTGCACTTATATGTTGCTTTGCATTGCATTGCATTTGCATTGGTGCGTTTAAGTCACTGTGTTTGCCATATGCTATTCCTAGACGGTTTATCGGAGGCTTTCCTAAAAGCTTGCCAAAAGGCTGACCGGTCGCGGGCTCTGCCACTATAGGAACACAACCCTTAGATCTGGACTACCGTTGTACCATTTGATTCTCCTTTCACTTCTCGATGTTAGGTGTGAGAGGTATATTAGGTAGTCTTGCTGAGGTATCCTTTTGACCATTTGGCCTAGTTGTATATTGAAAGCTAGAGAGACTGTTCCAAACTAGGACATGATGTTTACCCTTGTGCAGGATTGCATGAAACCGCTTGCTTGAAATAGTGAACCCTAGTTCTTGATGAAACTAGGGCAGGGTAACCCTATCCCCCCATAGAGGTGCTTTGGCTCTCTTTAACTGGGATGTGCTTTTCAGTGAAACTGTATAGGAATGTTCATATCAGTGGTACAGTTGGTATCTGTTTTGAGGCAGAATTAAGCGGGGAGTATAGTCATTCAACTATGATCATATCCGTTCTAGTGAAATTGGGCTGAGGTGATGTCTATTTTCTCTTTTGCTAGAGAGTCCGGGAACCATAGTTTCAGAAGGCTCCAATATCCCCCGGGTACTCTAGACTTGTGTTGATAGACTTTGATAGGCTAGAAATTTAGTTCAAGGGCAACCAGTGTTTCCTTCGCCAGTGGCAAGACGAAGGAGGGCCATACAGGGTTCACCAGTTCCACTGTTCCGATATTCACCAGTTAGATTACCTTCGTTCAGCTCATCCCAGGCATCTACCCTTATCATGGCTTAGATTCCGACAAATTTGAAGGGATTATTACTCCATCTGCAGCAAACAGTTGACTCCCTCCAACATGACGTGACCTGTCAGGCCGAGGTTATAATTAGCCTACAGCAACAACAACCGCAGCCAGCAGTGGCCTCTGTATCACATGTACCCACTATAGCTATCCTTGTGCCCGGTACCACAGCCAATGCTGCCACTGCTCAAGATCCACAAACTGAGTATGTTCCGATTTTCCCAGTCCAAGCAGAACCCATCCTAGCACAAACTTCCAGAGCCCTGGTGTATCAAACCGAGGCACCGTTCGAATTTGAGGTTCATCCAACTGCGCTCAAAGTCAACAAGCTGGAAAAGCTATTCAAAAAGGCACAGGGGGTCAACTCTATTCTAGACATAGAGGATGGGCATACTGAATCGACGGTAACCTTACCGGAGCGGTTCAAGATGCCATATATTTACCGCTTCGATGGCTTTGGAGATCTGATGGTGCATTTGCACCTATTTTCTGATATCCTACGACCAATGGGTTTGATTTGAGTACAGAAGTTGTCACTATTCAGCCGAACTATGTCTGGAATAGTTGCCACCTAGTATGCTAAATTGGAGGACCCTGTGAAACAGAGCTAGCAGGAGTTGGCTGAATCCATCGTTGCCCAATATTCCTACAACACGCAGATCAAGGCCACAACTCGTGATCTTGAGGCAACGCGTCAGGAACTGAATGAGGGCTTTTCAGAGTTTATTATTCGATGGAGAGGCAAAGGCGGCTATGATAGTAAGAAGGCCTCCAGAGAAAGAGCAAGTTCGTATAATTGTTAGAAATATGCATGAAAGGCTATTATAGAAAATGATAGTTCTCACACTATTCAACTTTAAGGACCTCCATGAAATTGGGGTTCAAATTAAGGATGCTATCAGGCAAGGGATCATTATGGAGGGTAATGAACCTATGAGGAGAAATGTTGTTCGCAGCCCCAGTGGTAGCACAGCTGTGAAATGCTTAGAAGTAAACACTGTCACCACTCCCATCAATAGACAAAAACCAACCACTTCAACTCGGCCCCAAGCTCGAAATTTCCATCCCCTTTACATAAGTCTCTCTTAAGCCTTGAAAACGTTACTAGAAAAAGGGAACCTAGAGCTCCTAGAATCCTGACCCCTCTCAAATCCTCTTCCACCAAGATATGACCCCGCTAAATACTGTGTCTATCATCAATAGCAAGGTCATGATACAAACCGCTGCATCCGCCTCTATCATAAGATTCATGATCATATTGACGAAGAGATCATAGCTCCACCAAAAGGACCTCAGGCCACCACTAACCCATTACCTCTACACCTCAACCTAATCCACACATTGCCATCCACCTACAACCCCAGTATATACATCACCCCAGCCCATTTACCCAAGCCTGGGGTGTTCATTCCAGATAGCATGGACTTGTGTATAATGGATGCACTTGAACCCCAATCATCCCAAACCCATGAACCCACTACTTCTGAGCTAATAAGCATGATTGAAGATCTTCAGAGAATGGTGGAAGATTTAGCCTTTGGGATTTTGGCTCCATCATTGACCACATCACATGCCAGAAATTTCATGCCAAAAGGCTCCACAATCTTGGGGCGGGCTGCAATTGAAAATGGCCAACCTGAAGCTATCTCAAGTCTGGGTGATGGCATGTCAACAACTACTAGGCTCTGCTCCGATATAGCGATCCAATCCCTTGGCAAAGTGGAGGCAAAAGGGTAAGAACAAGGCCGGGGCAAGCATTGATCCCTATGAACATCTTCAGTGGGCTATTGTGGCTTTAAAGGGCAAAGGGTTGAACAAGCAGCAAGTGATTGCAGTTGTTGCAAAAACTATGGATAACACTTTTGTTGCTCAGGTTGGGAGCATTTTGAATCCAGGGATAAACCATGAAAAGGGCTGCCGTACCAGAAACATCCCTTTCAGCTCCAATCTTACACCCATAAGAGGTCATCAAACCCAGTCAACACCTGCCAACCCCTCTGTCAATCCTGTCAAGACTGGTAAGCCCTCCTTCAATCCCCTTTACATGACCTTGTCCAAAGCTCTCCAAATCCTCATAGGGCAAGGCCATCTCAAACCCCTTGACCCTCGGCCTCTCCCTGATCCCCTTCTATTCAGGTATAATGCTACCAAGTATTGTGCCTTCCATCAACAAACCGGCCACGACACTAACGGTTGTTTTCATCTTTGCCATGAAGTTCAAGATCTGATTGACAACGGGGTCATCACTCCATCGGGTCCTACAAAGTCTATCGGCACTGGATCAATGAACTTGGGGGATAATGTGACTATGTGATCGGGAAGGAACCACCTACTGATGGCGCTCATTTTACTCCAGATATGGCGAATGGCACTCACTGTTTTGACCAATTTGCAAATATTGTTTATTTTACTTTCAGCCTTAGGTATTGAGTTAGTCTTGTTATATTGAGTCAGTCTTGCTGTGTTGGAGGTTAGTGATTTCGGGCGTGTTAACCTGGGCATCACTTTCTTGTTTTGTATTGTCTTTTACACTATTTCTTTTGTGTCTGTTTCTGCCATTGAGCCAGTTGTGCCAGAAGATCTGAATGAAACGACAGTTATTTTCACCTACTTTTTCTGTACCTTTAAGTCATTGCATTGGCCTAAGTTTTTCAAAACTTTTCTAACACTATGATGAAAACAAAGAGGGAGGAATTCCTCGGGATTTACAAAAATTTGATCAACTGAGAAGAAGAGAGACATGCTAAGCCCTTAATGAATGAGATCATGTCTGTTAATGTAAGTACTGAGAAGGATCCTGGTTTGATCCAGATTGGTTCTACATTTTCTTCAGGAGAGCACGAGTGACTAGTCGCTTTGTTAAAATATTTCAAAAAATGTTTTGCGTGGTCTTACGAAGACATGCCTGGAATTGATCTTGAGATTGTACAGCATAGGATCACTCTCGGCCTCAAGACTCAACCCCTTTGCTTTCAAACTTTGATTCAGAATGTTCAACGATCAACCAAAATATGAGGCTTACATGGTCGGATTGGAAGCAACCCTTGAACTAGGGGCAATAAAGTCGTATGTCATCAAAGGAAGTTTGCATAGCTAGATGAGAAGCACCTCTTGAACTAGGGGCAAAAAATGTCAGATATGTTCGAAGATTCAAAATGGGTCATTTCTCAAGCCAATGAAGATCAGCAAGAAAGCCAAATCCCAGAATCTAAGAAAAGAAAATTTCTGCTGAAGGATAATCAAGTTTCTATCCACAACACTAGGGGCAAATTCAGCCCCAATTGAATGGGCCCTTATATCATCAAGACTATTTAGTCAGCAACAGCAGCCATTCTCATAGATTTAGATGGCTTAGAGATCCTACAACCGATCAACATAGACAAGTTAAACCTTTTCTATCCTTAAGAGGCTCGCTGGGCCAAAAACCTAGAAGGGCGACTGTAATGCCCCGAAAATTGGGCGGGGTATATCTATTTATGCAACAAAACCCACCTGATAGACAAACACATATATAGCTAACTATTCCATACATCCATTTCCATTAAATCCCAAATGCCAAATACATGCTATTCACATCTCAATTCCCCAGTTCCAATCCCAAGCATGCATTTTACAAGAAGTATGAAATGGAAACCAAACAGATAATAAGTTCCATACAGGCTTACAAATTTATCCAAGAACATTCTTGGTTACACAAAATGGAGTTTTAACTCAACGCAAATACAACCCTGGGCTTACATTCAACAAATAACCATAAAACAAAAATGAAGCCTCTGCTCCGAGTCCTCCCAAGTCAATGCCTTGGTGGAGGCATATCACCTACACCTGAAATGGTTTCCCTTATAGGGTGAGCCACAGCCCAGTAGAGATATAATACACAACATATGGACCATGACAAGACAAAAGAGAAGTATGCTCATGCCATGCTCATGATAAAACAGTTTATCTCTCTTTTTATAAAGCATGCAATGCTGAGATGCAATGACAGATATAAAGCCATTTCCATTTGAAACCATATCTGTTACATGAATACAGGCTCTGTGAATCTCTAGGTGAGTGTCTGCAAGTAGGCCCTAATGCACTACCACTATCATTTTTACCAGTAAACTGGAAGGCTCGACACCTAACCGTGCGGTTCCACACCCCCTACCCAAATTCACAAAGCATTCATCTTTTCACAAATGGATACATTTCCAAATATTTCTCAAAAACAGATACATTTCCAATGAAATGAATGTAATGCAATGTCCAATGTAACAAATGAGGAATGTGGTTCAATTTACCTAAGTCGCATGCATTTCTACAACAATCATGACTATCCTCCACCGATAGCCCAAAATAGATATTTCTAAACAGATATTTAAACAATTAAATTCCAAAAATTCCGATAAATACAATTTATTCTACATCTCATCAAATATGAACAACTACACTAGTTTCATATTACAATCACGTTCGGTAAACTCTCAAGGTCTATTTCTACCCGTGTCGATTTTATTCCAACAGATACATTAAGCAAAATAATACCGTTAATGCCCAAGAAAACATCATTTTCTTTCCAAACTCATTCTCCAAGAATTATTCAACAATGACATCCTATTTTGATCAAAAGCCCCAAAAGTTAAACATAATTCCTTTGTTTTCTTTAAAAATGTTCTTTTGGTCGCAAAACGGTAAAAATTTCAAAACCGATCGAATCCAAGTCATTTTTTGTTCAAATTTAAAACATAGCGCTTTCATAACCTTACAAACATATTCCAAGTTTACACTTTTGCAATTTGGGCATCAACTCTTTATTTTTCTTAAAATTTCCCTTTTAAGCAAATAAATCACAAATTTTCCAGAAAATCTAATTAAATTATATACAACTCTAAGCTCCATATAATCAAGTAAAAGTACATAAAGAAGTGTAGGAAAAATCCCTACCTTGAGCGAAGAAGCTTTCAAATTTTTCGGCAACAGAAATTAAATTTTTTTGGAGCCAAACGATGCATTTTCCGCCTTCTATGTTTTGATCCAAAGCACTAGGGGTAAAAAATCACTTATCCTAGATCAAACCCATGAAAAACCAACATTGGAACCCTTTTTCTCTTCTTCTCACGGCAAGAACTCTTAAAGTTTGACAAAAATTCCATTTGGTCACTTTTATAGATATTTCCTAAACAAATATCTAACTATATATATACACACCTATATATATATCAATTAAAAATACATTTCAACATGTTTAATGACAAAAGTAAATATAATATTTTCTCACCACAAAATATATTTCGTTTAATGGTACACACCATAAATATTCACAACTCTTTTATGGCAATTAAATAATAATAATAAAACCACAACACTATTACATGGTTACTAACGGGGTCACAATTCAATTAATTGGGTCCAAAATGAATGGTGTTTAATAATTTAAGATAAATCCTCAATTGAGATTAAAGTATAAATTCAATTTGATTCAACTCGTTACAGCGACCCAGGCAAAAGTTAGAGCAAGAAAAAAAAAAAGAAAAAGAACAAAAATGAAAAAAATGGAAACAAAGCAAAAAGAAATGAAGAAAAATGAAAAAAGAAAAAAAATAAAAAAGAAAAAGAAAAAATAGAGCTCGCAAGGTTGAAAACCTGAAAGGGCGGCCTTGGCAAATGTTAGAGCGCAAAAGGAGAGTGTTAATACCTGAATGCACCTTAACCCCGGAACTACGTACGGCCTGATTCCCATCTTTGGGATACGTAGGCAACTTCATCCTAAAGTTCGGCCCCAACCATTTTCAACCTACTGGTCTCATCCATGTTAATTGGCTTATCCTTATTCAAACTCGGCTATCCTCTCCATATGCAAAATTGACTCATCTTCATGCTCATCTTTGTTCAAATTTGGTTGTCCTATTTCTTTAGAAGATTCAGCTGCAAGACAAATCAAGTTTAGATCTGAGGTTGTGCATCTCAAGAGTTAAATCCACGTCGGTTGAGCAGTGGCCATTTGCAAAAACATTTTTGAGGATTTTTAATGAAGTTGACTAATTTTCTAAAAAATTATTCTATTTTTTCAAAACTAGACTATTTCTTGGATTAAAAAAAAAAAGGAAAAATTTTCAGTGCTCATAGCCTAACTTACATGATTTCAAAGTAGAAAGTCGAACAAGCATGTTAATCTAACTCTCATATTGATCCAAATTGTTTTAGTAGTAAGCCAAAAAAAAAAAAAAAAAAAAAAGGGTTAAAGTGATGAACTAAGGGCACAGTTGAGTTAGGTTTTCTGTCTTTTCCCCATTATCAACGTATTTGTCCGAAAGGGCACAACTGAGGCTAACAGCAGAGAGGCCTAAAACTTCTGGAAATCAAGCTGGATATTTGATTCCCTCATCTGGATGATCACACCCAAATTGGCGTCTAAACCGGAATGGGAAAGTAGAAAACACAATGTGTGAGACCAATCAATTGTATACCTGGCCGGTGGGACATGCTGTAACTCATCTCGGTCAAGTGAAGCCAAGGGCATCACCAACTGATGTCAATTGCAGATCTGCTATACGTCCAGTCGCACCACAACCCCTCCGTGGGAAAGCTCACTAGTTATGTGCAAAAGAAAGAGAATCTAGCAGAATGCTAAGGGCAAGAGCTCATTCTTCAGCTTATCCATCAACCACACTTGGGGAGGGATAAAAAATAAGAGAGATTAAAGAATAGAGAGATGTGTGCTGAGAGAAAAAGTGAGGGAAGGGCTTTGCAGAGAAAAAGAGATTGAGTGCCAAAGTGATGTGAGAATCATAAATAAGAAAGGGTGGGAAACAATACCTGGAGAAGCAGTGGGCTCCCCATGAACCGAGAGGTCTCCCACCAGCGGAAAACTTTCAAGTGTTGTGTTTGTTGTTTTGTTGGTCTCAATTCTTATTTTGAGTTGTTTTGAGTGTTAATAGGTATGTTTAGGTTGTTTTTACTTTGTTTCTTCTTTGTTGAGTCATTTTTCACTGTGGTCAGTCATAGGCTCAATACCCGGTCAAGGACTTATTCTCAATTTCAATTTCGAAAATAAATCGTTTTGTGCTCAGGGTACCGTGCCATTCTCAACACGATCTGCAAAACAAGATTCTTTCTTTTATAAACTGCAAGGTCCAACCCCGATCAAGAAAGAGCAATAAAACAAGGACCTATCTGAAGCTACATAGGTTCCAGACCGTGAAGCAAAAGAAAAGAGGGAAAATTTGGAGCATCTTAGTGTGTTTCAACTTCAGCAAATTCCAAGACTGCATTCCAAGTGCACCTTCTCAGGCCTCGCCATTTCTCTGGAGTATGAGTGTACTTCGACCCCGAGTTCAAGCCTGCTTCAAGTCAGAATGGCGATCAAAGTGGCTTGCAAATGTTACCCCTTGCCAATATGAACAAGATATATCCTTTTTGATCATGTTACAAAGTCTCCGAGGGGTAAATCAGAGGTTGTCGCCGAACAACATCTTTTGTTCGACTGTTGTTCTGTCAAAATTACATATTTTGTTCTCTTCTATTGCATAGAATGTGCATTTTCACATATACTCATGTTGCACGCATGCCTTGCATCGTTTATGAATCATGCTTAGAATATGCTTTCAATTTTGCATAGAATATGCTCTTGTCTCTTGCATAGAACATGCTTTCAATTAACCACATACATTGGTTGTCTATCTTCCATGGAGCATGCACTGTCAATGTATTGCTTTGTAAACCAATCATTTCGTGCATCTATCGCGCAAATCTCACTCAGTGTATCTATTGCCGAATCTCAAACATCTATCGCACTATCTTGTGCATTTCACCTTCGCACTATCTCGTGCATTTCAACTTACCTTGCACTATCTTGTGCACCTTATTCGCACTATCTTGTGCATTTTATCAGCATCGCACTATCTTGTACATTTCACCTTCGTGCTATCTTGCGCACCCATACATCGCACTATCTTGTGCATTTCACATATATCGCACTGTCTTGTGCAAACTTGCATCGCACTGTTTTGTGCATTTAACCCATATTGCACCTTCCACAACACTGTCTTATGCATTCACTTGTATCGCACTATCTTGTGCACCCCGTATCGCACTGTCTTGTGCATTCACATCTACTTTGTGCATTCCTCTCTATCGCACTATTTTGTGCACCTTGCATCGCACTGTCTTGTGCACCCATATCGCACTATCTTGTGCACTCACTGGTCTAGAAGAACTTAAATGCTCTAAAGGTGCAATTCCTTTGGTGTTTGTCATACCCGAGGGAATTCTAGTGGTTTGGGATAGCCACCGGGCTGTGTTTGTGATGAATTCCTAGGAGATCAACTGAGATGGTGGAAACTAGAGTTCGAGTGGCTGAGGGCTAGAATGCGAAGGTTCGAAATTTCCAAGACTAAAGTCTAGTTTAAATAGCCAGGAGTGTATCCATGGCTTGAAATCTGTATGGCAGCCCCATAGGTTGAGGTAGCTTGTATGCGCCTCAATTCTTGATACTGATCCAACCTAGCCTGTCACCCTGTTAGAGAATAGGGAAAGTTGCGAACATAACTAGAGAGAAAAGTAGTACTTGTGGTTTGGAAGCGTAAGATACAGAAGAGGAAGATCCCCAGTAGCATAAGGTAAGTCATCGCCGATTGCCCCTGTAAGGTACTTTCTAAAGCATCATTTCCTAGCTGCATCATGATATCTATTATTGTCTATTACGTCTATCGCATTGCATATCACATTTATCGCATGCATCTACTACATTATCTATCGCATCCAGTACATCATTATCCATTTTATTGCCTGCATCCTTTCAATGTTAAGCTTAGTTCGACATGTGTCCATACATTTTCCTCATTGAAACATAGTTCTGTCATGTGTAGGTACCCATGCTGCGTTGAGGCTAGTATTGAGCGTGTCAACACCTTTTCTGTGTTAGACGTGGTTTGTTTTGTGTGCAGGCCTTTTCTAGGTAAGATGTGGTTACGCCTTATTCACTACATCCATTGCATTGTACTTTGTATCGTACTTTGTCTTGTTGCATTCATCATTTAGGATTATTATCTTTCCACAGCAGATCATTCCTCACTTATGTCATCCCATCCAATTACTTGTACTATTTCTACAAAAAACATAGTTTTGCATGTGCTCACACCCTTTCACGTTGAAACATGGTTCTGTTATGTGTAAGCATCCATGCTATACTGTGGCCAGTATTGAGGATGTAGGCACTTAGCCTGTGTTAGGCGTCGTTTGGCTGTGCCCACTTTTTTTCTATATAAAACATAGTTCGATTTTGCATCTCCATCCCTTTATGGTATATGTATGGTTTAGCACTGCTTGTGATTTGATTATATTATTGCATTGCACTGCATATCATTTGTATTATTTCATTTTGTTGTGTATCATTTGCATCCTGCCCCTGAACTATGCTGGTTTGATTCCTTGCAACGGGATATGTAAGCAACCCTCGGGTTCAACCGACTACATCTGCATTTTGTTTGTTTGCCCAAGTCCTACGGCCTTGTCAAAATGGGTTATCTTCGGGCTTTGACATTCACTCACGTCATTTCATGACTTCGAGCTCTCTCAAAGAGGGGCAACTGTAGACACTCCATTTTTTACTACCATTAAGACTTCGGCGCCACTGATTGATCACTTGATGATGAAAGTTGTACTGTGCAAATGTTTGATTTCTTTAGCAAGAAGAGCTTCTAAATCCCAACCTTACACCCCATTTTAGACCAAAACTATTTTGACCAAAATCATTTTAGACCTTAAAACCCTCTTTTCCAAAAGAGTTTTCCCGAAAGTTTCTACGATGTTCTGAAACTCGCATTTCGTTTAAAATATTACACTTTTCGGTAAATTGAGTAAGGACAAAGTGGAGATAAATGAAAGAGAGGTGAACTCTTTCAAAAATCTTTTAAAACATCTTAGCGGTTTGGAGTTGAAGAAAATAGGAGGAGAGGAAAGAAAACTAGTTAGGGAAGAAGTTGGGCTTCAAACCGTTAAGAGAGAACTAGGCAACCTCACTAAATCACGCCTATCCTTTTTTACATTTTGGACTTTAGTTATGAGGCTACCACCATTGGAAAGTGGACTTCCGGGGCTTCATTTTACACTTAAGAATCTCCTAATGCCGAGTCTGGATGAGGGAGATATGATCGTTTGAAGTTAGGCCTCAATCCGTTTAAGATAGAACTGAGCAACCTTCACTAAAATAGGCGTATCTCTTTCCATACTTAGAATTTAGATGTGAGGCTGCTACCATTGGAAAGTGGACTTCCGGGGCTTCAATTTAGATCAAGGATGACCTGAAATCGAGTCCGGATGAGGGAGATATACCCATTTGAAGTAGGGCTTGGAAACATGGCTGACAAGTGGCCGACAGCCACCATTTGTGGACGGCAAGCCAACATTTATAGCCTGGCGGCTACCAGTGATGGCCGGCCAGCCACCACTACTAGCCGGCCGCCATCAGTGTAAAACCCAGATATTTGCTTCATCTATTTTCACAAAGTTCCAGCTGTCCCTTTTTAGATATTTCGACCAAAGCTCATATATTTCTATATATAGAAGACCTATCTTCTTTCTTTCAAGGTTAAATAACATTTTAGGAGTAAGAAATATTTTGGAAAATATCCTCTCTCTCTACAATTCTCTTTTTCTACAATTTTCTTATTCTCTTGCAAATTGCATAGCCTATGCCCAAACACTCTAAACCAGACCTAGAGAACTTCTTGCTGAGATGATTTGACCTTGAATTTGAGCTCTTGAAGCACTTGAGAGTGTGAAATTGGTGGTTTATGACTTAGGGACTCATTCCGCTCCAAGAGGTATGCCTTATCTTGCTTTTGCACCATCTCTACACCACTTGTTTTCTATGTTTTCTTGCTGTTTTTAAGCTCTTTAAAACCTGTTTTTATGGGCTGAAGCTTGTGGTTTAAGGCTATTAAAGGTAGAGGGGTTAATCACCCTTCTTTGAACCTTGTTCTCTAAGCCTTTCCACTTGTGTTTCCCATTCTTTTCTCAACTATTTTGAAACTTTTTACCATTGATTTTTAGAAGTTTTTAGAGGCTAAAAAAGTGGTTTTGAAGTCCCAAAAATAGAGGGATTATCCACCCCTTCTTTGACTTGTTTACTTGCTTAAATTGCTTAGCTACTTTTGTTTTCATTCCAGCACATTTTTGTACTATTTTTGGGCTGTTTATGGACTGTCTAAACTCTGTATTTTCGGGTTGAAACTTGTGGTTTAAGGCCAATAAGGGTGAAGGGGTGGCTCACCATTCCTCCTACCTAGCTTCCAATTCCTTTACCCTTGTGTTTCCCACTTTTTTTTTTTTTTTTTTTTTTTTTTTTTTTTTTTGAGCTTTTAAACGCTGAATATCATAGTTATTTTAGTGGCTAAAAACACTTTTTGAAGTCCAAAATTAGAGGGGTTAGCCTCTTCTCCTTGTGTCTTGTTCACTAGCTTACATAGCTCTGTGTTTTAGCTTATTAATCTAGGCTATTTTTAACTCAATTCCAGCATATTTTAATATATATTTTAGCCTTCTTTAGCACTATTTTGGGCTGTAGTTTGCATTTGAGCTTTGTTTGGCATGCTTCTAGTGTAATAGTCCTCATAAGCTTGATGTTTTAGGTCTTAGACATCACTTATTTGAGTTGATAGCACTTATTTTTGGCTTTTCATACTTCATTTCAGCATTTATAATCTCTGCAACCTCCTTCCTTTCTTGGCTTTTAATTTTGCTTTGAAAGTGGTTTCAAGTCACTTGCTTGCCTAAGTATGAAATTGAGGTTTCATACTTAATGGTTTAATCCCTTAGGGGGTTCATTACCAACAGTATGATGCTTCTTTCATACCCAAAGCAACTTGTGTTTTGAACCCTCTTTCCATTAGAGGACTTTAATTCACCATTGGACTTAATTGGATTAAAGAATGGTTGGTAAATTAAAATGAGTAACTAAAACTTGGGACTAAAAGTGAGCAAGATAACAATTTGGTTGTGTTCACTTATTTCACACTTGCTAGTGATGAAATGATTCAAGTCTCCAAGGTCAACTTCTTCCCTTGATCTTTCATGAAAGTGAGGAGTCTTGTGTCTTTTGTTGCATTTATTGAGCTTGTATGCTTGGTTTCACAAGCCATCATGTAATGAAATTGCATCCGTTGATTATTTGTGAACCGAACTTGTCACTCATTGGATTTGTTCATGAAAATGAGGGGTGAGTTGTGCAAACAAACCTTGAAATACCCTATATGTGCTTTGTTTGTCCTCTGTTGTAGGAAGATGAACCTGTGCATCAGTGGCCGGCAGACCACCATCCATGGCCGGCAACCTTCAACCATGGCTGGCTGGTGGCTGGCAACCTTTACCAATAGCCAGCCAGCCGCTGATGCAAAACTCAGCAGAGTGCTGGAAAGGCAGAGCAAAGTGAGCAGCAGTGTTGGTGTTCAACTGTGCAAACAGAGGCATTCAGAAGCAAAACAGTGGTCTTTTCAGGTGAAAACTGAGCATGCGCATGCACATCCCTTGTTTCCTGAGGCGTAGTAGTTAGTTTTTTAGTTTAATCATTAATTGCACCTGCGTTGTAATTATTTAATTAGTTAGTTCACTAGTTAATTAATTTAAGTGTTGTAATAGTTGGTTAAGTAGTTTAGCTATTTATTCGATTTGTAATAATTAGCTTGATTGGCTTAGCTTAGCTTAATTAGCTAGTAAGCTTAATTCATTTGGACCCTCCTGCGCAAGGGCATCAATGCTGTAATAATGTGTGTCTTCCAACCCCATGTCTTTCTCCCTTTTATTTATCCGCTTTTGATGGTTAGATTAGGGACATCACGTCTCAATTAGCATATCGCATGTTTGTATCCATTTGTATTGCATACACCGAGGCTCAGTTCATCATTCTATTTGCATTGTTAGTTCAATAACTTTGTTGAATACGTGCTTATATCTCATGTTATCAAATCAATTCATATGCCATATTAATAGCTGAGCCTAGAAACTGCATATCGTATGTGTTGCATTAGTCATATTGCATAAAGTTAGGATCATGCATTTTTCTAAATCTCTTATTTATTTTGGCTTGGAGTACTAGGTAAGTTTTTATCAATTTCACATTGCACTTGTGAGATTAGATTCGGAACCACGTGAGTCCAAACTGTAGGCTTGTATTTTGAAGCTTCCGAAAGGGGGCACAAAAAAGTTGAGCTAGATATAGCATTGACTACGAAGAGACCTTCGCTCCAGTAGCACATTTGACTTCTGTCTGTAGTTTACTAGTTGTTGCTATAATTAAAAAATGGCAATTATTTCAGATAGATGTCAACAATGCCTTCTTGAATGGTGATCTTCAAGGATAGGTTTATATCCAACCACTGTTGGTTATGCTCATTCTCCTAATCAAGTTTGTAAACTTCATCGAGCACTCTATGTCCTGAAACAAGCTCCTCGAGCATGGTTCTCTAAGTTCAGTACTACTATTAGGAAATTTGGTTTCTCTTCCAGCTCTTATGATTCTGCTATCTTCATTTGTAAATCTCAACATGGTCTTGTTCTTCTTCTTGTTTATGTGGATGACATGATTATCACTGGTGATGATATTTGAAAAATGTAAAAACCCTCCAGATGGTGATTCTAGGGGTGTAAATTTGGCCCGGCCCAGCTCGGCCCATGTTGAGCCTCACGGGCTCTAGCTAAAATTCGGACTGGGCCGGCCCACGGGCCAAAAAATAAGCCTAGGCCCAGGAAAATTCAGGCCTCTGGCGGGCCCAGTGGGCCTAGGCCGGGGCCTGGCCTTAGGCTTGAGGCGGGCTTAGCTGAGCCTACCCTTTTTTTTTTTTGTATTTTTAAATTTTTTCTACCAAAAGTTTATTATTTTCCACTAAAAAATAAACTAGGCCTCGAGCGGGGCGGGCTTCAGGCAGGGCCTTGAGTCGGCCTTAAGCAGGCCAATGGGTTGGGCCATGGACCAGGCTTCAAAATGATGGCCCAGGCCCAGGGGCTCGGGCCCAAGCAGGTCGGGCCCATCCTAGGCCGCAGGCGGGCTTTGGGCTGCCCACGGGCCGCGGGCCATTTTTACACTCCTACTTGATTTGTGATTATATTTCAATTTAAAATAATGAATATCAATCACAATTAAACAATCAATAACAAATCGACACAACGATTTAACGTGAAAAAAATCACAATTAGAGCGCCTCTAATTGTGATAAAAAATAGCGGGCCAAACCCACAAAACAATCCACTAAGAAAACAAAAACAATTACACACGAGTACCCTCAATTACCTAGTGAATCTATGCCCAAATTGAACCAACCCCGATGTGCCTCTTCCACTACCGTCTTCACCACAGAATTACTTTACCCAACGTTGAATCTATAATGCTGATGTTGAATCCACAATGATGAGCCACTCTGGAATCCATCAAAGCTTTAGGCTTAAGTTCTCCAAAATCCACCAATGAACATCTCTCTCTTTATGTGAATAAAAGACCGAAACTAACCCTTGATGTTGGACACTATGTAGTTCATTGATCTATTGATCACCTGCTATACATCAAGGAAACTCATATAAAAACACCCTCTAATATCAAATACTTTTTATTTACTCCTCTTTGAGAATCTGGACGGGTTTTTTCCTAAAAATCACGAACATTGCACTTTATACTAAATAGAGTCGCAAAGACTGCTTGAGTAGTGTGAGCAAAAGACGGTGCAAACATATAGGCCAACTGCTCGAGCACAACTTCCAATGCTCGAGCGATGAAACACATTTCCTAGAAATGCAATTTGCAAGCAGAGATATTGAATGATTTACTTCACCACTCAGTGAAGTGGCAAACAAGGAATACTTAAGATACAAAATGTCAGTACAAACTCCTCTACATAGGCACAATTCAGGTTGGATTCGCATCTAAACACTCAGAGCCACACTGCTCTTCTGACTGGCTAGAGTGTGTGAGTGAGCCCTAATTTCCACTTTTTTTTGGAATGGACCCAGCTATACCTCCCCTTCCTCATTATCCTAACTAGATTGAAGAATTGAAACTCACACTCTTTAAAGACTAGCATTTTGCCCCATACCAAACCCCAGCTCTGCCCACTGCCTACCAGCAGTATAAAGCCCAAACTCTACTTGCCGTCTTCTCCCACTCAGCCTTCGAAGTGCTTCGAATGACACTCCTCACAAGAACCTTCTCTAGGCTTGTGATATAGTCTTTCGAAGCCATATCCTTAATCCAGTGGCTCAGGCAGAACTCCACACCTTCTTGGACCGACTTCATCTCCTGCTCAACTAGCATAAAAATGCACTGGTCGCCAGCGAATCATTGGAAAAGATCTCTGCCACTCGTATTCAAACCTAGTATAAAGCAGAGAATCTCCTTGAAGACTACGAAGACTTCAAGAACAATGACTCAGTATATGGAGAAGATGTTGACATAGATGGGATGGACAAGGTAGAGAAAGCACTAAAACAGACGGAGTTTGAGATAAAGGCCCAACAACTTTTCTACCAAATAAGGGCACACCAGCTAGAACGGCTCCAATTAGATAGTATTAAGGAAGGGTTGGAGAGAGAACATACATTCATTGAATTTTCCTGAAATAAGTTCCATGACCTTGTAACCTTTTCCATTCCTTATTTTTATGAAATTGAGAATGTACCCAAGTAGGTCTTTCAATGTAATTATTTATTTATTTAATTAAATATTGGTTTCTTTCTTCCAATTACATGGTTTGTACTTGTTAATATGCATGTTTTTAATCAAACTTGTTAACATACTAGCAAATACTGGTTTCGAAGCAACCCATTCATTTCGAGGCCAAGTCAGGTATTTTGAAGCACACTTTCTCTCTTATAGAGATAATAAAATGCTCATTCGAAGGAAATTTATTTGGTAGAAAGTCCAAAAATGTTCTCCTAAGGCCCTCGAAATGTTAAATGGGTCCTAACTTCATATGGGTCAAATAAAACTCAAATAGTTTGAAACTACTTGACCCATCTGATTAAATGGGAAACTTACATAAGAAGCATAAAGCCCTAATCTTCACGCTCTTGCCCACTTACTTACTCATTTCTTACTCTCACTCCTACTCGCACTCACCCCTGCTCTTACACTAGCTCTTGCTCATCTTCGCCTTCACTTCTCACTTCTTTAATCTCTCATTCAACTCTCATAGATGGCTATTTTTTCCTCTGCAAATTTGCCCCTCAGTGGCTTTGAGGAGATGTATAGATAAAAAGATAGCCAAGTACAAAGAACCAAAGGGCCAGAGCGTGATAGATGGGAGGTACTTCGTCCTTCGCAATATAGTGAAAGGGAAGTATGTCCTTGGCCCTATTTTTACTGAGGCTCTTGTCGCACTTCCTCCCATGTATCCTCGCTTGGAAGATTACCACCTTCTCTATGAAGGAAAGTTCAACTGGGGAGGTTAGAGGACCTCTTGACCTCATCGTTGTTGGCCTACATTGCAGATAGAATGAGAGAAATGGTATGATAGGGTTGTTTATGCTAGGGAACAAGACCTAGAGGACCTCTGCATTCTTGATGCTCTCCGTCTTTCCAGGTTCATAATCCTTGAAGACCCTTTTCTTATTCCTGCTGCTCTTTATTTTTGGAACCCAGCTTTCAACTTTTTCCAATTTCGGTGTGGTATGATGGCCTCCACCGTTCTGCATATGTGCCATGTTCTAGGGCTCTCACCTATTGGTGATCCCTTCGGCCTAAATTAACATCACAACAACCACAAACCAAAATAAAAAAAAGTTATGTATCTCTTTTTTTATAATTATAAATAAATGTATACATGCATATGACACTATATAAAAAAAAAAAAAAAATCCATTTTACAGTTTTTTTTAGTTTCTATTTTGTTTGCTTTCCGTAGAAACCCAAATCTACACTTGTTTCGCGCCTATTTCACTTTTTTAAATGATGAATACTTCATGTTTAATTTCAAGTGATAAAAAAGTTAAGTTGACTGGCCTCGTTTGTGAACAGACTATTTTAATAATTTTTTTGGTTTTTTAGTTAAAATATGAGGTAAAATAAATTAGTATGTTTGGAATAACTTTTAATTTTTTACGAATAAATGTGTAAAAACTAGAGAGAAAAGAGAATTTTTTATTTTTTTTATTTTTTAAAATTTTGTTAGTGACTTTTTGACTTTTAAACTAAAATATTAAGTTGCCAAACGAAGTCCCGTGATTCATAATTTGAATTAATTTTTAGTACGATATCAAATTACGAATAAAGGTAATGAGATTTTTATGAATAAACTATAAGGGTCCATATCTATAAAATAAAATGAAAAAAAACTATAAGGATAAAATTGAAAACTAAAAAATTTCTAACAGAATACATTAAATGTTGTTTATTTTAATTTCAAAAAATAATTATCATTACTTCACACCATATTAAACACAAAAATATTATATTAAACTCTGCTATCAAACTTATTTCATCCTTTTAGGACAATACCTAAATGTTTAAGTAAGCGTTTGTTATTTTTATACTGTGCAAGTACGATTATCGGAATTCCACCCTCTAATATTAGGGATGCAAATAAGTTGAGTTTTGTAAGGCTCGAACTCGACTTGTTTGTTTATTGAACTCGAAAATATAGCTCAAGGGCTTAAAGCTATATTCTATTATTATAAATAGGATAAATTACAAGCACACCTCCTGAGGTTTACTTAAATTACAAATTACCTCCTATGGTTCTAGAATTTACATTATGCCCCCCTAAGTTTTCTAGTTTCATAACAAATAGGTCATTTTGTTAATAAATAATTAAGTTAATTAATAGTTTTTAATAATGTTAAAATTTTATTTCAATTAATAATTCAGATAATTTTATTATTGTATAGGTGAACAGTTAGAAATTTCACTTTTTCAATTAATTTTGTAAAGTCAAAAATTCTGGCAGGGAGGTATGTGTAATTTTTCAAACCACAGGGAGTAATTCATATTTTAAATAAATCTCAGGGGATATATTTGTAATTTACCCTTATAAGTAACATATTTATTCTATTATTTCAATAAATAATAAATGTGGCTCAACTTCATTTTATTTTGTAAAAATCAACTATCATTAATTACAACCAAACCAATTCAAATATCATTAAATACAAAAATATTGCATTAATCTTTGCTACCAAACTTATTTCATCCTTCTATGACAAAACATTAAATTTTTTTTTTTTGGGGGGGGGGGGGGGGGGGGGGGAGGGGAAGACAAAGACAAGAGAAATAAACATTTTTTCAGTAGTGCTACGTGCACAGAAAATTCCTAACATAGAATGCGTATATGTGCAACAACTGTGCATCTGTAATTGGGAACATATGTGCTACATTTGTGCATTTTGTATTTGAAGTTTTATGTGCACCTAAGCTTTTTCTATTTTTTTTTTCATTGAACATTAATTACAAGTAGTTTTTTTGCACAAAAATTCTTGCTTTCCTACACTAATACAGTTCAGTGCAGCTAATGTGAAGTCATGTGTAGCTGGATTATCAACTTTTGAGTGCTAATTTATTTGTTTCTTGATTTTTTGTTTTGTTTTTTTGTTTTTGGTTTTTCCTTGTTAATGGTTACTTTGATAATAAACAAAACAAAAAAAACTGAAACTCAAGTGAACTAGTCTAGGCATTCTATAGTCATAATTTAGCTGGATTATTAACACTTCCGTTTGGGAAGGCAGATTTGGGCTAAAATAGACACTACAGTCTAAAAAAGGCTAAATTAGCCATTAGCAGACAAAAGAGATTCGCATGCTATGCATTGTCCCAGGCCAGAGTGAATTTACCAAACTACCCTCATCCCACTCTACTTTACATGAGCACCGCCTCACCATACATGCAACACTGAAATTATTCTAGGTCACACTAACAACACGCTGAAGCGAAGAGGTGAATCAGGGACGCTGAACAGCGAAGACATCACGCGAACAATGCCAAAGTCGATTGGCACCGGGGTACACATCGCGCGAAGAACGCCAAAGAAGAACTTGCTGTCTAAAACACCACCGATCTTCAGGTACTGGTTGCTTTTCTGTTTTGTTTTTGCTTTGTTTGTGCATAAATTTGCCGCCTTCAACCCGATCTGGTGGGTGCATCTGTCAAAACCATTGTTGTAGGTGATTAAACATCTTCCGCCATTTTTTTTGGGCATCTGTGATTGTTTTTCTAATTTGTGTTTTCTTTGTTTATGCCAATTTTTTTTTCCGCGTGTGGGAAACCCATTGCTCTGTCATGGAAATGTAGCCAAATACCCCATTGTTTTTAATTTTTTTTTATTTTTTTTTGAACTAAAAATGCTAATCTTGATACCATTCTGTGATAAAAATTATTATTATTATTATTTTGTGAATTGAGGTTCATGTTTTGTTTTGTTTTTTTTTTTTTAACTACAGATCTGCTGTTTATATTTTTTTGGAATTTAGTTTGTTTTTCAAACTAAGGTTTTGAAAATTCGATTTTTTTTTTTTTTTTTTTTTGCGAAATTTTTGTTTTTGTTACACTTAGGTTCTGATAACCCACTCCGAAATTCTGATAATTCATGTATTGCCAATTTCATGTATTATCTTGCCAATCCGAAAAGAATTCATGTATTTTCTACTTTTTTTTTTTTTTTTTTTTTGAAATCTCGAATTCCTGTTTCTGTATTGCCAATTTGATAAAACGATGACAACACAGAAAAGCCGATGAATCGTTTTTGTATTACCAATTAGATTTTAATTGTAATTTTATTTTTTTTCTCTGAAATTTTTGAACCTCACTGGAATGAACATGAATTTATTTTTTTTTGCCAAAATTAATTTTTTGTTGGATTGTAAGGAAAAACCAGATTTATTTTTATTTTACCCAACATGAAATAAGGCTCTCTTTTTTTTTCTTTTTTTTTTTTCTGACTATGCTCCATGTCAATGTTGGGTTATCTTTCCGAAGTTTCATGTTGAGGGTTATCTCAATTGTTATGCAAGACGAACAGTCGACCTTTGATGTCGCATGTTGTTTGTAAAATAGAGAATTCCGTATGTTACTTTGGTTTTTTGTATCTTTCTTTACAAGGATAAAACAAATGAATTGTACATTAATTAATGTTAGGCAATGGACACAAATTACAGCTATGCTTGATTGTTAGTTTCGAATGTTGGTCAAATGAGTGGTTAAAGAAGTAGTTGTTGCTGTTCCAAAATTCTACAAAACAAAAAGGGTGGCCTCAAATTTTTGTGTGTCGAATGTGTTAATTTGGGACAGTTGTTCTATTGTTCTTTTGTGTTAAAGGTCCCAACTTTCTTGCAACTGTTTCTAAACAACTTTTTTTTTTGAATAAATTATTTTTTTTTCGTTTTCTATTTCGGTGAAGTCCAAATTATGAGAGATTGTATTTAGTTATTTGGGTGTCAAATTGCCGAATACACACGTCATCATTTATTTATTTCTATTTTACAGGAAACTGTTCAAATTTCACGAACGTAGATATTCATACTTGCAAAACTTACATTTTCCCAGTTGTAAAACCCTAATTTTAAAAACCAAATTGGGACATTCCTCAATTTTTAACAATCCAACAAATTCCTCAAGTGTTAACAAAGTGCCATCTAAATGTTATCATTAGTATTTGACCCGGTCAGCAAACATAGCATGGCTTCGTTTACCTCTACTGCAACTTCCAGGACATGGCCACGTCGGATGTGTGCCTCTGGCTATGGGCACTGTATTGTTAAGATATCCAAGTCGACCAAAAATCTAGGGCATCCCTACTTTGCATGTCCCTGCCCTGTGGTGAGTGCCCAATTCATTGACGGTCATAATTGCAGTTCATTACGAATAGATTGACTAATAGCTTCGTCATTTGCACTCGTCAACCCTGTGTCAGTTAGATTGGTTGGTGTGAAGAACCAAGGTGACACAGCACGGACTATGCGTCATCCAAAAACGACATTGTCATGCAATTACGAGATGATGTCATACACATTCAACAGTCATTGCGTCTCCTTAAAACCATTGTCTACGTGCTATGCATTGTTGTTGCCATTTTGTTGTTGCGTATGTAATGTTGACTGTTATAACTACAAGTTTGGTTTGCGTTCCTTCACTAGTTCGGGATAGAAATATATTAATGACTTTAAGAAATATTTCCATCGTGTCGGTGCTTGTTTATTTGTAATTATTTATTTTGTGTATTGCTATGTTATGTTATAGGCAATAGATATATACAGTATGTTGTATTGTTTATGGGCATACATTTTCCCACTTGTATTTATCTCATTTTTGCAGTTTATTATGTATGGGCATACATTGTGCATGTCGCAACAAATTTAAATTATTCTGCTATGGTTTTATATGTTTGTATATAACAAGCAAATTTGTGATTGTGATAATGTGGAACTGTAAATTAGTTTCCTTAGTTGCATGGTTATTGGTAATGGCTTCCATACGTACTTCTCCATGTACCCAAGCGAAAAACAAAGGCATTGCTCCAGATAAGTCAAGCAGTGTGGAAGAGATACAAAAGTAGTTAACCCACAAGGCCTCATGGGACAGTGAGTCAATCCGAATTTTCCTACAGCTGATTGCAGATGAGATTACAAAAGGAAATCGGCCATTTCTAGTCCTAAGCCAAGCAGGGTATAAGTCGTTAGCAAGAAAATTTGAGAAAAAAATAGGAAGAAAACATGGCCTTAAGCAGGTGAAGAATAAATACATGAGTCTGAAAAAAGATTGGAATGCGTGGAGGAAGTTGATGGATTCAAGCAAAGGAGTGTCATGGATTGGCTTTGACAGTGAAATTGGTATGTTTCAGGTGTCTGAGGAGTGGTGGGACAAGATGGAATCAGTAAGTACAATGTAATTTCTGTATTTTGTTTCGTATTGTCCTGTGAACAATCTAACTTTTCCCGTTTATGTTGTTAGTTAACATTGCTTTATATTTCATGCAACATTTTGCTTCTTTTTTTTTCAATCTCCAATTTTGCACACAAACAAGGCGTGTGCCAAGTTCCAGAAATAAAAACTTTGGAATATCGCGAGTTGATGGAGACGGTCTTTACAGGGGCATCAGCTACTGGTAAGCACCATTGGACCCCATGAGAGACAGTTACTGAACCTACCAATGTCTCATCTAATTTTGTGGACGGTCTAGGAGCCCAGCCATTTGTAGATCCAATACCTGCATGAACGGAGGACGTGGATTCAGATTCATCACTCGAACCAGTTCCGGCTGCTACCGAAAAACAGAAACGGACTCCGTCAACAAGTGTTTCAAAGTCGAAAAAGGCAACAAGTGGCATGTCAATTATTGCGAAAAGCATGAACAATCTAACAAATGTTGTTCGTACCCAAAATCAGCAAGTTACGGTCAGGTACCTCACGGGTAACGAATCACTATACACAATCTCGGAGTGCATGCAATGACTAAGGAACATTCCTCCATTTCTTGGTACCCCGCTATTTCATTTTGCCTCGACACTTATGGATAATGCAGATTACCGAGAGGTGATGATGTGCCAGCCTGATGACGACCACATTATCAGATGGCTGACATAGAAGCAACTCCAGTCTAGTGCGACGGCCCCGTTTGTGAACCTGTTCGGGGCTCGGCGGATTTGATATAGCGTAGTGCTGCTTCAGATGTGTTTATTTAGCTTGCTTTCAAAAACTTTTACTTATGTTAATCTTAGACGTGTACTAAACGGGGTGGTTGTGCGTGCTTTTTTCATACTTTTTTTTTTTTTCATATTTTTCGTGGTTTGGTTAAGAAATATTTGCATGTCTGTGTATGTTTATCGCCGATGACATGGGATGGTTGTGTGTTTTGTTCAGATCCATCAGGATGGTTCTGTTTGTTTTATTTATTTATTTATTGGAATTACATCCGCAACAGCGGGCTGCCGGTTGTTGGTTGTTTAGATATTTCTATTTTTTACTTTATTGTTATGTTCTTTTGCATAATGTATGGTTGTGTTGGTAATGCAGTAGATGTTTTATTGGTTTGTGTATTAACAATTACCACCAGGTGCCGACATTGGTTATTTCGTATAATTTTGTCTGAGGTTGTATGTTACCACAAGGCGTAATATATTCCATGGAGACGTATCGTAAACATTTCCAACGATGTGGGATTTCTATAATTGCAAACTGTTATTACCTTTAAGCCAATGCAATAACGTGTAAACTGATTCAAACCGTCCCACTGTTGTAGGTTTCTCTTGAATCGACGTGATGAATCCCGAGGATGGAAGTAACAATCAGGATTTAATGGAAATGCTTAACCAAATGGTCATACAAATGCAACAACAAAAAAATTGGACGTTTGTAGAAGCATGCCGGTATGTGCAAGAGTGGTACGAAAAACACATGTGTAAAACACCATGTCACACTTCAATTTTGACCGGGCATGCGTGAATAACCAAACTATATGCGGGACATGTGGATCAATTTGCAGAAAATGTGTGCAAGCCAAAGGAAGCTTTTGCAGCTTTGTTTCAGACATTAGTAAATGATTTCGGGCTACAAGTACCGCAACGTCCACATGGCTTAGCTGTTGAAGAGAGCGTTGCAATGTTTATCCATGTGTTGAGAGGGCGGCAAAATCAAGAAATCTAAGAACGGTTCCAACATTTAGGGGAGACTGTGTCCCGGCACGTGCATAATGTATTAACGGCAATGAAGGAGTTCACTGTTGTACACTGTTGGCCCACATATAGTCATCATCATATACATCCATATGTGCAGTCTAAACAGAAATATTGACCGTTCAAGGTACAATTTGAAAACCTCACTCAGTTAAAGTATGTTTGCATTCGGTTATTTTTATTTTATTGGACGTGACGTATGAAAAATAACCATTTCATGTACCCCATAGGAGTAACAATACAATTGGGTTGTTGACAGGACTGTATCGGAGCCATAGACAGAACACATGTTAGTGCACGAGTTACAAGCTCAGATGCCGCATCATATTTTGGTAGGAAATACTGTCACACACAAAATATCATGGCTGCGTGCGATTTTGACATGTGTTTCATCTTCGTTTTGCTTAGATGTGAAGGAAGTATGCACGATAGTTGCATCTTCGACAAGATACTAACAAATGATAATGTCCCCTTCCTACATCCAGAAGAAGGTAACACATTGAAGTGTTAAAAATTGATGAGGGTACATAATCTGTGGGCAAAAAATCGTTACTTCAGAATTCAACACAATTTCGTCGTTCATATCTTAAATTCTTGTACTGTATGCAGGCAAATATTATCTTATCGATGTTGGCTATCCAAACCAGGTAGGTTATCTGGCACCTTTCAAAGGCAGCAGTTACCACCAATAACAATTCTGCTTTAGTGAATAGAATAGAACAGCAGACACCCCAAGGGAATTATTTAATGAGTAAACTACCAATAGGTCCTATTTTGGAGACTTATTACCCACTAAGTCCTACTTTGGAGACTTAATACCCATTAAGTCCTATTTGATAAATTTATTAAGTGATAAAGATAAATTTATCAGTCTTTTTTTTTTATGAATAAATTTATAGTGATAAATTTATCAGTTTCTTTGTTTTTATGAATAAATTTTTAGTGATAAATTTATCACTCTCTTATTTTTATAGTGTTAAATTTATTAGTTAGGACCTGTAGGTAAATAAGTCTAGTGAATAGGACTAATTGGTAAGTACCCCTTATTTAATAAAGTTCACTCGTCGTTACACAGTGTGGTGGAACGCACTTTTGGCGCTTGGAAAAATCAATGGGGGGTTTATTAGAGACATGCCTCGGTATGATTTTGTAGATGTGCAAGTTCAGTTAGTAGGTGCGTCAATGGCGTTACATAATTATATACGTCGCAATACAGGCAAACCAATAACTATTAACCCCAATTTCAATGAGGAAGAGACTATAGCAATACTAAATGCCATATTAGAAGTTGAACATGACGAGGATGGTTTAATGGTTGGGGATGAGGACCCACACATGGCATTGGTGCTATTTCGCATACAGGACAAGTTAGTGTACCTGCATAATAACAGAATGTTAAGAAATATATAGCCTGGCCATCTAATATTCGTAGGCTTGTACCATTGCTAACCCACATGGAACAATTTGTTTGTAAGTATATTATCATGTAAAATATGTATGTGTTTACACGAAAAATAACTTCTTTCAATTGTATATGTGCCTTACTTCGTAAAAACCAAAAGAAAAAAAAAAATCCTTTTGCGAAAATCAAAAACCAAGTTCAAAAAAAAAAAAAAAAAAACACCTTTTCTAAAACCGAAATTATCATTTGCCACGATGTTTTGAAAAAAAAAAACATAACAACCCTTTTCCAAAGAAGAAAACAAATAAAAAATAACAAAAAGACAAAAAAGACATAAAAAAAAAAAAACCAAGTCAAATAGTTTCCACGTCATTTAAAATAAAATACATGAAAAAGTGTTTTCCCAAAAAAAAATTAATTTTAAAAAAAAAAAATGAACATAGCAGTTTTCAAAAAAAAAAAAAAAAACAATGCGCAATTTGCATTTTCCACGTAATTAATAAAAAAAACAAAACAAGACATGAAAAAGCCTTTTCCAAAATAGCAAAACAAATTAATATACAAAAATATAAATGACAAAAAAGAAGACAATTTTTTCATTTCCCAAGTCATTTAAAAAAAAAAAGAAAAAAAAAAGAACAACCATAGCACAGCCTTCTCCCCAAAAATAAATATTAAAAAAAAAAAAAAAAGAAATCAGCCAAACGAAGAAGGCTGACGTGTCGGTGTCAACGGCAGGGCAGTGCCCAACTTTCAAACCAAGGGCAATTGGATAATTTTACAGGTGGACATCTCACCAAAAAGTTAAAAAGTCAAAAAAGCTATTCCAAACTAAACTTTTTAGCCCAAAGTTAAAATAGTCAAAAAAATTAAAAAATCAAAAAGCCAACACACTTTCCAAACGAAGGTTAAGTGTTGCAAAGCTGGTTTATTTGTTTCTCTGTTTTTACCCTTCATTTCGTCTTTGGCTGATTTAATTTTTAACCAACCATTTACAAATTAAGTTCAAGTTTGTTTTACAAATTTTAGTTCAATTTGATAGGAAAACAAAACCCATTACATTAATTCATAAACTACCTCACTTCCACAAGTTCGTCATTACCAACAAGCACACGAAGACTAATAAAACCACAAAAGCACAAAACAACAAAAACAAAAACAAAACCCTAGATTCTTCTTCACTGATACTTCAGAATTCTAACACAAAAAGGCAATATATTACTAACAAAAAATTTTAAAATAAATACATAAAGTACAACATTAATTTCTACTAATATAAAATATGAAAAATATCATGAAAATATATATCAATAAAATATTTTTTTATATTCATGTTGAGTTATAAATAATAGAAATTGTAGACAATCATAAACCTTAGTTGTGAGAAATCAAATTTTTTTTTTGGGGGATTATATTTTGTCCAAATTGTTAAATTTTGTAGTTCAAATCCCACGTTTCCATAGACATAGATGTTTGGACTGTGCAACCACTTAAATTTTTTTACAACTTAGAGGGGTGAATGTGTGTAATTTAAAAATAATCAATAGATAATATTATTATACCAAGGTAATTTTTGGAATTGTAGGGTGGGATCACCCCCTCTTGTTCCTCTCTGGGTCCATCTTTGACCACCATGAATCCATTTTTGGGGCAAATCAGATCCCATTGGCCGATGATGCTTCACCAGCATCCATGTACCTGCAGCGGTTGTTCCTCATCCAAAACTTGAAGACTTGAACAGAATTGAACAAGCTCTTCCTCATTGTGTCCCTGGAGGCTCCACCCTAATGTCTTCGCTGTATACTCTCTCATTATCACTTTCTTCTCTGCCATGAGCCTAGACCTCGCCCTGCTTCTCCTCATCGGCTTCCTCTCCTCTTTCGTTTCTCCATCGCCCAAATACTCATCCTCATTAGGGTTTTCACCACCACCAACCGCCAGAGCAGCCGCGGCGGGGTGGGGCAGAGCAAGGGTGGGTAGTTAAGGAAGAGGAGCGGCGGCCGCCATCTCCGCGAAGATGTGGTCCATCTCGAGGGTAATGCGGGTTGGCACCTCCTCTCTCCTGTGGAAGTTCTAGTGGCACCCATAGGAGGCGCAAAGTGTAACGTCGCTGCCTGGTTTCCACCATTGTTCTCCTCGACGATATTCATGGACTCAAGGCACCAGTCAAAGAGGCGGCGACGGTGGCCTCCTGGTTGTGTGATGGTATGGTTTTTGTGGCATTCACAGTAGCCCAATGACCCAGATTGCTATTGTTGTTTTCCATGAGTGACAGAGAAGAAAAATGCAATGAGACTGTGAAAGAGAGGAGTTTTGTAAACCGCTTAATGTGATTTTGAGGTGCTAATGGCGTGCAGTTATCGTGGAAAAAGAGATGGGATTGGATGGAGAGAGAGAGAGAGAGAGAGGTGCTTTTTGGCATGAGCTTCTGGCGCCAATGAAGCGAAAGAAGACAACAAGGTTGTGAAAGAGAGAGGAGTTTTGTAAATTGCTTACTGTGAATTGGGTGTGCTAATGGTGTGCAGTTATCGTGGAAAAATAGATGGGATTGGAATGGAAAGGAGGAGAGAGAGAGAGAGAGAGAGAGAGAGGGTGCTTTTTGGCATGCGCAGTGGCAAAGCTAAAGAAGGGCTAGGGTGCCCCCCTCTTAGTATATATATATATATTTTTTTGGCATTGTTCACATAGTTTATTTAGTATTCTTGGAGCGTGGTATTATTTATATGGTTGTCTAAATCAATAATATAGTGTGAAATTTTATGAATAGAACATAATAACTCATTATTGTTAAGTAATTAGAAAATAATAGGTGAATCACTTAGTGTGAGTTGCGATTTCTTATATCGAAAATGCCACGTTATCAATACTACATAATATTCTGGGATTATCTAATAATTTCTATTCAAAACACACTTTTATAATCAATACTATCTCTCTAATATTTTTCTATCAAATAAAAATTATAGAAATTTTATAATAATTTGTACTATAAATGATTTGCTTCTATTTTTCTAAAATTAAGAATTTTAATTTGTAATTTTTTGTGCTAAAATTGCATACTTACATTACTATTGCGCCCAAGTTATTCCACATTATTATAGAATTTTGATTAGTTGCTATTAATAATGAATAATTAAATTTTTATACTTAAATTTAGCTCATAAAATTATAATTATTTTATTGTTGATCACAAAAAAAAAATTTAAAATTATAAAGTGCTCCATCTATCTTAATTTCTTGACTTTGTCACTGGGCATGCGCATCTGGTGCTAATGAAGCAAAACCGCTCCAATTATTAGATGGAACGGCCAATGGAGAAGGGTCAGTACAAGATTACTCTCTAAAGGGTTATTATTACTCTCTAACCATAACCAAAACGTATAGATTTGAAATTGGGGATTGTTTTGTTTTGGTCATGCTAAAAATTGAGATAAGAAGAGTTTGCAACCTAGGCAGCAGTAGATTGTAAAATAATTCAAATTATTCAAATTCAATTGGTGTTTGGTTTGTTAAAAATTTATTTTAAATTGACATGTTAGGTAAGTATGTCAATATATTTTAAAACTCGTTAAATTGTGACGCCAAATAATTCAATACTCAACTTTTGATTGATTTAATTAAATCTTATTTAAGATCGACTTAAAATATAAAACAAATTTATATACAATTTAACAATTTATTTTTGGTCTTGTGTTGGCTCATTTAATGCCCTACACAATAGTAGAAGACTCAAATCGAGGCATAAATATTCGAGTGCCACTGTTAACATCCCATAGATTATTTTGGACCCTCTAATTTTTAGTTTTTTTTTTTATTTATTTATTACGATAACAACCTCAAATAAAATTACTACAAAGGACATCATTAATTTTGGGACACCCCATCTTACAATTAAATCTACACACCCACTACATCATGAATTAGGGTTTATGAGAGCACCCACCTCCATCACCATCCATTTATCTTCCCCAAATCCCACCTTCAAAACCTGCTCACCCTCAAAACCTTGAAAACCCTTTGGCGGCAATATTCCGACGGTAACGGGGGCACCCATTTGATTACCTACACTTCTCCGGCAATCACAATAAGTGGAAGATTTTCTAGCAACTAACACTCCATAAGACGATAGGAGTATAACAATAAAAGCTTAGAAAAGATTCATAACTTTGATGTTATTTTTAACTCAGAGGAGATTGGCCTTATAAGGGTAAGTTTCTTGAAAAAAATAACAAAAATAATAAAATTTGTTCCTCATTTTTTTGGAAATGAACTCCCGCACATATGACAGAAATTTGGGAACACAAGCCTGACCTATAGCGATTCTGGTTTTTGACCCGACCTTTTTTGTATTCCGGACTCGGGTTTCATGGTTTAATATTGTTATTTATATCTCTTTCTTTTTCACTCTTTGAATTTGAGCATTGGAATGTCTTGGGCATGTTTGGGATAGGTTGGTTGGTAGTTGATCTAGGTTGTTGTTGCCCAGAATTTTGCTTCTTCGCTCGAGCAACTCTTTCCTCGCTCGAGTGAGCTTTGAGGGTTCCCAGCATTTTTGCAGACCTACAGAGATTCTAGGAGGGTAATGATCTTCGCTCGAGCGAAGCTTTTTGCACTCGAGCGATGGTGTGCATCTGTAAAACTTCTGAAGGTATGTATTCTGTGCTCGAGCGACGCTTCTTGCGCTCAAGCGGGGTCACTTATTGTGTCTGGTCGCTCGAGCGATGACTCCTTCGCTTGAGTGAGCCTTGCGTATATTAGTTTGTAGCAGCTCATTTTTACACAGAATTTTTGTATCTTTTCACTCAAAAACCCTAAATTGGCTCTTTCCCTCTCTAAAAGTCAACTTCTCTCTACATATACACCTAGATCTAAGGATCTCTCAACCATACTTCCTTTGATAAAGAGTTGGAGCACCTCAAGAGCTACCATTCCATCTGAATAAAGTTTGATTTCGTCATTCTTGAAGTTCCTCCTCTCCTCTTCTCCTTTGAGCTTCTACACTTGAGGTAGGGATATTCTACACTTTGTTATGATTTTTAACCTAGTTATTTGTTGTTATGTATAAATGGTGAGATTTGGGAGTATCTTGAGTAAACTTAGGGTTTGGATTAAATTTGAGAAGAGGGCTTTCCATATTGGGTTCCATAAATGACTATAGGGGCTTTGGATATGAGGGTATCTTGTGTTAAAATAGTTGATTTTGGCCTTTGGGTCAATATTTGAAAAAGGGAGAGACTTCCCCTAATATGTGTTAAATAATTATTTTGTATAAATAATGGAATTGATATGAGGAATGTGAAATTGGGAGGATGTATGAATGAATAGTGTAGTTGGATTTGTTTAATCACTCACCTATGGAAATTTAATGAATTATCTGTGATAAAGATTGTATATCTGTTTAGAAATATCTATATTGGGCTATCGGTAGAGGATAGCTATGATTGTTGTAGAAATTGCAAGAGGATTAGGTGAATTGAAACTAATCATTTAACTATGTCATTGAATATGACAGTATGTTGAGACATTGAATATGTGTAATTGAATGTCATTAAATATGACGGTGTCTTTAAATACATTGTATATGTATAATGTTTTGGGAGGAGAAAGGGGATGGACTCCATTAAAAATTAAGTTGGCCGGAGTGTCCAGGGTGAAAGTCCCGAAATTTTATGTATACATGGGTGCCAATCCCGCGGACGAAATTTCCGTAAAATGGCAAGATTGAAGTGTTTATATGATTGTTATGTTGATTGAAAACCACTGAGTTGTCGTCTCAGTTGGGTTATTCGGAGAATTATAAACTTGGCCTATCAGTTGAAATGAAATGAACTAATTCGAAATGAATAAATGGGAATGGATCTAGATGTGAATGTCGGTATCGTGTGGTTATGTGAAAAGATGTGTTTTGGTTATAAATATTCAATATATATATACCTGACACTTATATCTTAGTTAAACCTCATATATTGTGATAGATTGTTTCTACTGGCCTTTGGCTCACCCTACTTGGGAAACCATTTTCAGGTATTGGTGATATGCTTCTTTCAAGGACATAGCTTGGGAGGACTTAGGAGCTGGAGGCTCTATTTTGTTATTTTATGTTTAAATGTTCATTCAAGCCAAGGGCTTTATATGTACAGAGCTTATGACTCTTTTTTTGTTGTAACAAACTAATGTCTTGGAAAGATGTAAGTCTATAGGGCATTTATTTTGTTGTTATTAGCTGGTGTTACATACTATAGATTCAGGATGAACACTTATGAATGTATAATGCATGTAAGATCTTTTGTAATACAAAGTTTAATGAATGAAAATATACTAATTCTATTACGCCCACTTCTTTTATGAGTTGGATTATTTGTATTATTTTGGGGGTGTTACAACTTGGTATCAGAGCGTACCGGGTTTAAATACTTTGGGTACGTGGGAAGTAGTTAGTACCACAATGGGTTTGTCTCGCTTGTTAGAGGCTTAAGTATGGATGATATGTGCTTAAATGCTAACATGCTTATGTGATTATATAGGTATGATATTTAGTTCTTAAGATGTTGATTGGATCTACGGGTTTCTGGATGTCCTATTAGAAGAGCACTTGATCACTGTTGTTTCTAATTGGAACTCTAGTAATGCCGCGGGATGGTCATTATCTAGAAAGGAAATTCGTATGTGTTTATGTGATTATGTGCTTATGTGGAGTGAATTATTGTTGTCCATCGTATTAGAACGCGAGTAAGTTAGCTTCGGTACATTTGTAAATGTGCTAAACTCTTTCATTACCTTTATTAGGATGTCAGGATATGAACGTGGTGGTGGTAGGCGTGGTAGGCGTAAGTGGCAGGAGATGCCAATATCGGATCATATTCCGGCACAAGAGGAAGGAGTTGGTCAGGCCAATGTGGCCGAACCAGTTGGTCAACAGGCCATAGGGGCCTTAGCCCGCGAAATGCCCGGCACTTTAAGGGAATCCATGGACATTCTCAGGGCTGAGAATCAAGTCCAGGCCCAAGTAGCGAAAGCAAGGCCGTCTTTTCTGAAGAGAGAGTTCTTTCGATCAAATCTGAATGAGTTTTTGGGTAATCCCAAGGAGCCACTAAAGGCTGATAAGTGGCTAGAACAGATGGTGAAGACGTTTGAGATGCTCGGCATCGGAGACGGGGGTTTGAGGGTGACAATGCCGTCCTTCGAGCTGAAGGGAGATACGAGTCAATGGTGGAAGTATGAGCGGGGACGCATTGGAGGGACTTGGGAGGCCTTCGTTGATGCCTTCTAAGAGAAGTTGGGAGACCAATTTTCTAAGCTGGTGCAGTTGAACACAGTTGTGGTAGAGTTCGAGGCCACCTTTACTAGCTTGTCTAGGTTTGCACTAGAGTTAGTGGCGACCAAGGAACGTCGTTGCCTGAAGTTCGAGAAGCAGTTAAGGACCAGGCTTATGTTTAGAGTGACCGGATCCATGATTAGGGATTATAAGTGCCTTGTGGACACTGCAGCCCATCTTGAGACTGTCATGCATGTAGAGGAGAAGAGAATGAGGGGCTTTAGAAGAAGTTAGGATGATCAGGGGAACAGTAAGAGGCGGAGGGGTTCTAATCCCCAGCAACCCTAGGGAGCTTAGTCAATGTCCACCTTTCTAGTGCTGAGTTCGGGTTTTGGGAGGGGTGGACAGGGAGATGTTACTTGTTTCAAATATGGTCAATTGGGCCACAAGTCCCTAGCTTGCCCACAGAGGGAAGGAGGGCAGCGAGCAATGTCATCTGCGACTTGTTCACAGGGCCAGGGCCAAGGGAGAGGACAACCGCTCACTTGTTATCAGTGTGGGCAGGTGGGGCACTTGAAGAGGTTTTGCCCACAATTGGGTGGCATATCTAGTGCATCTGGTTCGAGGCAAACACAAAGTCACTAGCTAGTAAAGTTAACACAGGCCTCGAGGGCCAATCAGGGAACCTCTTCGGTTCAGTCAGTGCATCAGACTTATGCTCCGAGGGGCAAGCAGGTTGAGCAGAGACCTACAGGACATGTGTATGCTGTTACAGCACCGGATCTTGTACTTGCTCCATCAATAGTGAGAGATACCTTTCTGTTTTGCAATTCAGTTGCTAATGTGTTGATTGATCCGGGTGCATCCTATTCTTTTATTTTGTCTACATTTGTATCAGTTTTGGGGTTGGAGTTAGCATAGTTAGCATCTCTTATTTGTGTAGAGTCACATCTTGGTGGTGAGGTCATTTTGAAACAGGGGTGTCAGGGTTGTGACATCGAGGTTGCAGGTCGTTGATTACCTTTTGCATTTGTATTGCTTAACATGTCTAGTTTTGACGTTATTTTGGATATGGACTGGTTATTGTCATACTGGGCTGTTATAGATTGCTACCGTCAGAGGGTTAATGTATATACCTTAAGCGGTGATTATTTTTATTTCTTGTGGAACCGAGTGGATAGAGTTTTATCACCAGTATATGATCCGCGTGGACGGAGTGAGCTTAGTTGTCTTCTCGCTAGCTTTTTGAGTAGTGAGTGTGATAAGGCCCGGGTTGAGTTTCCAAGGGTGGTTTGTGAGTATCCAGACGTCTTTCTCGAGGATCTTACTAGTTTACCACCTTACCATGAGATAGAGTTCTCTATTGATTTAGTGCACGACACCGATTTCTATGGCACTGTATCGGTTTGCACCAGCTGAGTTGAGTGAGTTGAAGATTCAACTCCAGGAATTATTAGATAAGGGTTTCATTCGCCCTAGTACTTTGCCTTGGGGAGTACCGGCTCTCTTTGCTAAAAAGAAAGATGGAGCGTTGCGCCTTTGTATTGATTAGCGAAAGTTGAACTAGGTAACTGTTAAGAATAAGTACCCAATGCCTCATATCAATGATCTGTTTGATCAGTTTAAAGGGTCTTGTTGCTTCTCTAAGATAGACCTAAGGTCGGGTTATCACCAGTTAAGAGTGAGGGAGGAGGATATCACAAAGACGGCATTTCGTATGCAGTATGGCCATTATGAGTTTCTAGTGATGCCTTTTGGGCAAACCAATGCCCCAGCTGTGTTTATGGATTTGATGAACTGAATCTTCCGAGAGTTCTTAGATCGTTTTGTGATCATCTTCGTGGACGACATCTTGATTTACTCACCCTTTGAGGAGGAGCATGAGGAACATTTGCGAGTGGTGCTTAAGTTGCTTAGAGCCCATAAGCTATATGCTAAGTTTGGAAAGTGTGAATTCTGGCTGAAAGAGGTTAAGTTTTTAGGCCATGTGGTATCCGAAGAAGGGGTGACTGTAGATTCATCCAAGATAGAGGCAGTGCAAGATTAGGCACAGCCTAAGAATACTTTCGAGATCCATAGTTTCTTACGATTGGCCGGGTATTATCATCGGTTTGTGAAGGATTTCTCTAAATCTATAATGCCCTCAAAATAATATATATAAACCCACATCCTTGACATGCACAGACAAAAGAGAATAAAGCATATTTCCATTCATCAGAGTATTTAATACAGAAATGTTACACGTTGACATCAAAAGTAAATGCCCCACGGGCTTACACCTTTCCAAGTTAACACTTGGGTTCCACAAAAGAAGAGTTCTAACTCTTTATACAAATTAAGGCCTTGGCTTGATTTACATGTAACACGAAAGGTAAACCACAAAAAGATCTTCAGCCTCTAAGCCTCCCAAGCTACGTCATTGGAGGTGGCATATCACCTGAACCTGAAAATGAAGTCCTATATAGGGTGAGCTAATGCCCAGTAGAGATATACTAAACCAAGTATGAGAAATAACTAAAACAATAGCATTTGATAGTTGGTTAACACTTATATACCAACTTATAATAGTTTTCAGTTCAACATCAAGTACATTCATTTTTCATTTCAATTTTCTTCACTTATACAGTTTCGATTCATAATCATGGCTCAGAACCTGGTCAAACACTTCAATGAGACTATAACTCACATTAAGACATTTCCATACTTCACAATTCACATGAGACTACAACTCATATTAAAACACTTCCATACTTCACAATTGATACACATATTTGCTGTATCAATGGAGTCCATCCCCTATCTTCTCCCAAACAGGTTTGAGAGTCCATCCCCTATCTCTTCTCAAACCGCGGAGTTCATCCCCTATCTCCTCCCAAATAAAAGTGCATATACAATGTAATAAAGCATATAATCACATGTATGGAGTACATCCCCTATCTCCTCCCAAACAAAAATACATATACAATGTAATAAAGCATATAATCACACGTATGGAGTACATCCCCTATCTCCTCCCAAACAAAGATACATATACAATGTAATAAAGCATATAATCACACGTATGGAGTACATCCCCTATCTCCTCCCAAACAAAGATATATAAGCACATATGGAGTACATCCCTTATCTCCTCCCAAACAAAGCTACATATACAATGTATTAAAGCATATAAGCACATATGGAGTACATCCCCTATATCCTCCCAAACACTGCAGTACATCCCCTATCTCCTCCCAAACAACGTACATATGCAATGCATTTAAACACTTCATCATATACAATGATCAATCAATACACATATTCGATGTATTATTCCAACAGTCATATTCAATGATGTAGTCCAGGTGATTAGTTCCAATTTTCCCTAATCAACATACAATGTCTACAACAGTCAAGACTATCCTTTACCGATAGCCCAAAGCAATTATTTCTAAACAGATAATAACATTATCAAACAGATAAATTATCAACATTATCATAGATGGGTAATTAATTTATCCAACCACATCATTCAATTTCATAATTTCCCAATTTCATGGTTTCCAACTCAATTTCATATTTTCCCAAAATTAATTATACAAATTAATTTATCACAATAACTAGGGCATTTTCCCCCTATTTCAAGTATCAACCCTAAGGTTCAATCTCACCAATTTAATAACAATAATACCATTTTCCAAGGTTTCACATACACGTGGAACTTAACATTTTGAAAACCCTCTTTTCATAAACTTAAAACAAACCCTAACCTTCCCAAAATCCCTAAATACTACCATCTAATCAAAATACATAATATCTATGTCAAAAACCATAAAAAGAGTAGGTTATCCCTACCTCAAATGGAGAGACCAAATGGAGAAGTTGAAGAAAACTCGAAGTGCTCCAAACCAAGAGATTTTCGGATCAAAGTGAAGCCCACACCAAGCACAACCTTTTTTTACAAAGGGACTAGGATAGAAACACACTAGAACTAGATCAAACCTTAGAGAGAAGTTGAGATCTAGAGTGAGAAGCTCTCAAGTTTGTGTTTTGAAAAGTTAGAGAGAGAGAGTGTCGAAAAAGTGATCCAAAAAGTTAAATCTCAGACTGATATAAGAATAGGTCCGCTCGAGCGTGGAACTCCCCGTTCGAGCGTCAGACACAGACTCACGCTCGAGAGTGAAAAGCGCCACTCGAGCGTCGATTGCACACTTCCAGAAGTTTTGTAAACTAGGTCCTCGCTCGAGCGTCATAGTGGACGCTCGAGCGTCCGATGACCTGCAAAACAAGATACTGAGAGATGGAAAATCATGCTCGAGCGTCAAAACTCCCGCTCGAGTGGAGAAGCAACAACAAAAGGCCCGCTCGAGCGTCAAAAGCCCCGCTCGAGTATCAAGACCAAAATCTGGGCATCAACTCTAGGTTTCTAAACACAACCAACCTGTTTCAATCCTGCCCAACACAACCCAAGACTCAAATACAAGATTATAGGATGGAAACAAGAATAAGACACAGTATGCTTTCACAGAACCAAGTCCGGAATAGAATAAACAATAGAGGGGAAAACCGAGATCTCTATAAAATCAGCCTCACCTTTGATTAGGTTGACGAGGAAGGGAGTTAAGCATTGTGTGGAATGGGACCTGTGAGAAGTCATTCCAAGAGCTTAAGGTTAGACTTACCACTGCTCCGGTCTTGATTATTCCAGAGAGGGGTTTGGGCTATTCAGTATACTGTAATGCTTCACGGGAAGGTTTGGGCTATGTCTTGATACAAAAGGGGAAGGTAGTAGCCTATGGCTCGCGGCAGATGAAAACCTATGAGAGGAACTACCTTACTCACAACTTAGAGTTAGTAGCGGTGATTTTTGCCTTGAAGATTTGAAGACACTATCTGTATGGTGAGAGATTTAAGGTGTTTTCTGATTATAGGAGTCTGAAATATCTGTTCACACAGAAGGACTTGAACTTGAGGCAGAGAAGGTGGATGGAGTTCATAGAGGATTATGATTTTGAGTTGCATTATCATCTGGGGAAGGCCAATGTTGTGGCTGATGCCTTGAGTAGGAAGTCAATTAGCAGTGTAGCTTGTATCGCCATCCAGGAATGGGAAATGTTGGGTACCCTTGGGGAGTTTGACTTATATCTGGGCGAGTCTGTTAAGTCTGCAGCCTTATTTTCAATTGTTGCACAACCTACACTTGTGAATCGAGTGTTAGAAGTGCAGAAAGGTAACCTTGAGATAGAATCCCTCTGGGAGAAGATCTCCAGTGGGAAGGTAGAGAAGGGCTTGACCGTGTATCCCGACTAGAGTGTGAGATACCGAGATCGTTTATTCGTGCCGGAGTCCTACCGAGAGGAAGTACTCCGAGAGTTTCACCATTCACGCCTTGCAGTGCACCCGAGAGGAATAAAAATGTATCATTATTTGAGTCGCCAGCTTTGGTGGAGAGGTATGAAGAAGGATGTAGCCGTGTTTGTGTCGAAGTGCCTTACTTGTCAGCAAGTGCAGGTCAAGCATCAGAGGCCAGTGGGTTTGTTGTAACCCTTGCCTATAGCCAAGTGGAAGTGGGAACATGTCACGATGGATGTTGTTATGGGCCTTCCGAGGACTCAATGGGGTAGTGATGCCATTTGGGTGGTAGTTGACCGATTGACCAAGTCGGCGCATTTTATTCCTATGCGCGTGAGTGATTCAGTAGATTATCTTACCGACCTGTACATAAGTGGGCCTTTCGAGGACTCAATGGGGTAGTGATGCCATTTGTGTGGTAGTTGACCGGTTGACCAAGTCGGCGCATTTTATTCCTATGCGCGTGAGTGATTCAGTAGATTATCTTACCGACCTGTACATAAGGGACATAGTGAGCTTGCACAGGGTCCCTGTGACGATTGTTTCGGATAGAGATTTGCGTTTTACAGCTTGGTTGTGGCAGAGTTTACAGAATGCCTTGGGCACTAGATTGACCTTTAGCATAGCTTACCATCCCCAGACTAACGGGCAATCCGAGCATACCATCCAGATCTTTGAGGATATGCTTCGAGGCTGTGTCCTTGACTTCAAAGGATCATAGGAGAGGTACCTGCCCTTAGTGGAGTTGGCCTATAACCACAGTTTCCAGTCGAGTATCGGCATGACACCATTTGAGGCCTTATATGGCCAACCGTGTAGATCGCATGTGTGTTGGGCCGAAGTGGGTGATGCACCTTTGTTGGGCCCAGAGTTGGTTCGGGAAACGATGGAGAAGGTTGCACTTATCCGTAAGAGGTTAGTTACAGCCCAAAGTCACCAAAAAAGTTATGCCGACCATAGGAGGAGACCTTTGTCTTTTGAGGTGGGTGAGCACATCTTTTTGAAAATATCACCTAAGCGGGGTTTGATGAGATTTAGGAAGAGTAGGAAGTTGTCCCCTCAATTTATTGGGCCTTTTGAGATCCTTAAGTGGAATGGGGAGGTTGCCTACTATTTGGCGTTGCCGCCACAACTTTCCTTAGTGTATGGCGTGTTTCATATTAGTATGCTTTGGAAGTATGAGCTAGATCCATTGCACATGTTGGATTGGACTGACTTAGAGGTAGATGAGGATGCCTCATATGAGGAGAGACTAGTCAGAGTCTTGGATAGACGGGACCAAGTCTTGGGAGGCAGGACAATCCCCTTGGTCAAAGTATTGTGGAAACATCACGGGGTTGATGAAGCAACTTGGGAGCGTGAGTTGGAAGTCTGTGAGAAATATCCGAACTTATTTATTGATGTTTGAGCACATGTTGAGATTTTAGGTTTTGTTAATGAAATGTAAAAACATTGTATATGTTTTGAATTATGAAAACATTGTATATGTTGAATATGTTTTGGAAGCAAAGGACAATATGAACATTGTATATGTTATGGATGTCTTGGGAACTTGGATTCAATATAAGCATTGAATACGCCTTGAAAATATGGAATATTATGTGTTGTATCATTTTTGGAAACATTGTATATGTTGTATAAATCTTGGGAACTTGAGTTGATCATAAACATTGTAAATGTTTTGGAAATCTATGAATTGTAATTCACTGTTGAAACTTGTGCACTGAGTTAATGAGAATGGATGACCGGAGAATGAGTTATGATGATTGAGATTGATAGACTATCATAGTTAGAAATAGTTTGAATGGTTTGGCACTTGTATTGAAATTTCGGGGATGAAATTCCTTAAGGGGGGGAGATCGTAGCGATTCCGGTTTTTGGCCCAACCTTTGTTGTATTCTGGACTCAGGTCTCATGGTTTAATATTGTTATTTATATCTCTTTCCTTTTCACTCTTTGAGTTTGAGTATTGGAATGTCTTGGGCATGTTTGGGACAGGTTGGTTTCTAGTTGATCTAGGTTATTGTTGTCCAGAATTTTGCTTCTTCGCTCGAGCGAGCTTTGAGGGTTCCCAGCATTTTTGCAGACCTGCAGAGATTCTGGGAGGGTAATGATCTTCGCTTAAGCGAATCTTCTTGCGCTCGAGCGACGGTGTGCGTCTGTAAAACTTCTGAAGGTATGTATCTTTTCACTCAAAAACCATAAATCGGCTCATTCCCTCTCTAAAAGTCGACTTCTCTCTACAAATACACCTAGATCTAAGGATCTCTCTACCCTACTTCCTTTGATAAAGAGTTGGAGCACCTCAAGAGCTACCATTCCATACGAATAAAGTTTGATTTCGTCATTCTTGAAGTTCTTCCTCTTCTCCTTTGAGCTTCTACACTTGAGGTAGGGATATTCTACACTTTGTTATGATCTTTAACCTAGTTATTTGTTGTTATGTATAAATTGTGAGATTTGAGAGTATCTTGATTAAACTTAGGGTTTGGATTAAATTTGAAAAGAGGGCTTTCCATATTTGGTTACATAAATGACTATAAGGGCTTTGGATATGAGGGTATCTTGTGTTAAAATAGTTGATTTTGGCCTTTGGGTCAATATTTGAAAAATGGGGAGATTTTTCGTAATATGTTTTAAATCATTATTTTGTATAAATAATGAAATTGATATGAGGAATGAGAAATTGGGAGGATGTATGAATGAATAGTGTAGTTGGATTTGTTTAATCACTCACCTATGGAAATTTGATGAATTATCTGTCATAAAGATTGTATATTTGTTTAGAAATATCTGTATTGGGCTATCGGTGGATGATTTGTAGAAATTGCATAAGGATTAGGTAAATGGAAACTAATCATTTAACTATGTCATTGAATATGACAGTATGTTGAGACATTGAATATGTGTGATTGAATGTCATTAAATATGACGGTATCTTTAAATACATTGTATATGTGTAATGTTTTGGGAGGAGAAATGTGATGTACTTGTTTTGGGAGGAGAAAGGGGATGGACAGCATTAAAAATTAAGTTTGCCGGACTATCCAGGGTGAAAGTCCCGAAATCTTATGTATACATGGGTGCCGATCCCGCAAACGAAATTTCCATAAAATGGCAAGATTGAAGTGTTTATATGATTTTTATGTTGATTGAAAACCATTGAGTTGTAGTCTTAGTTGGGTTATTCCGAGAATTATAAACTTGGCCTATTAGTTTAAATGAAATGAACTAATTCGAAATGAATAAATGGGAATGGATCTAGATGTGAATGTCAGTATTGTGTGGTTATGTGAAGAAGACGTGTTTTGGTTATAAATATTGAATATATATATACCTGACACTTATATCTTAGTTAAACCTCATATATTGTGATAGATTGTTTCTATTGCGTTTTAGCTCACCTTACTTGGGAAACCATTTTCAGGTACCGGTGATATGCTTCCTCCAAGGACATAGCTTGGGAGGACTTAGAAGCTAGAGGCTCTTTTTTGTTATTTTATGTTTAAATGTTCATTCAAGCTAAAGGCTTTATATGTACAGAACTTATGACTCTCTTTTTGTTGTAACCGACTAATGACTTGGAAAGATGTAAGCTTATAGGGATTTATTTTGTTGTTATTAGTTGGTGTTACATGCTATAGATTCAGGATGAACACTTATGAATGTATAATGCATGTATGATCTTTTATAATACAAACTTTGATGAATGAAAATATACTAATTCTATTATGTTCACTTCTCTTATGAGTTCGATTATTTGTATTATTTTGGGGGCGTTATACGAACATTGTTTATTTGTTCGGAAACAGGTAACCGAACATTGTTTATTTGTTCAGAAATAGGTAACCGAACATTATTCATATGTTCGGATCTATTTTACTGATCACATTTTGAAATTTAATTTGTATTGTTATTTATTTCAGGATGATGGTGAGTCAATAGTTAAAATTCTTAACATTTGCAGAAATTTTATTTTTTCAAGTTTGGGAATACAGATCCAAACATTACTTATTTGTTCGGGAACACATTCCCGAACATAGCTTCTTTGTTTGGGAATGCAAGTATGAACATGAAGGAAACTCGCCATTTTTGGGTACACAAAAACTCTGTTTTGTTTATGGCTCTCCCTTAATTCTCACCACACACACATACCCATCAATACTGCCACAGTCCCAAGACAGAGATAGAAAGAAGAAAGAGATGATATGTTATGGTAGAAACGGGAGCACATTAAAAGGCTATACCATGTTAAACAAGAGCAATTGATCAACAAGTCAACATATCAGATGGCCCAAACAAGATTAAAAACAAAAAATAAAGATGTCTCTCTCTCTCTCTCTCTCTCTCTCTGTTTCTCTATAGTAGTTAGTTAAAAGGCAATACCATGTTGTAGCTTATATGAACATAGACAGTATTATTCTTCTTCTTCTTCTTCTTCTTCTTCTTCTTCTTCTTCATGGGTTTTGAAAAGGATGAGACTTTTTTTTTTTTTTAGTGGGTTTTGCTAGGGTTTTTTTGAAAGAGATGTTCATTTTTTTTTTGGCCCGAGGGAGGGGGGGGGGTGTGGAGGTGTGGGGGGTGTGCATTCAATGGGTGGAATGTTTAAGGTTAATTTTGGTATTATTTGGGGGGGGGGAGAAGAGAAATTTTAAGGGTTTTAAAATTTATAAATGAGGGTCCCAAAAAATGGGAGATCCAAAATAATTCATGGAGTGTTAATAGTACCCCTCTAAATATTCCCCTTAAAGGAGTATCTTATTTACTATATTAACCCTTCATCTCTTGAAACTGGGATTACGTTATCTAGAAAAAATAATAAGAAGAAAAAAACAAAAATGTTAGAGGTCCCAAAAATTTTACCAAAAGTTTTACCAAATATTTATGTGAAACATTTGGTTAAACTTTTGATAGAATATTTGGGGTCTCTAACATGTATTCAAAAAAAAAAAAAAGTAGTGGGAGCCATATATTGACACAACAAATGTAAAAGTTTACTACCACATAGTAATAATAATAACAATAATAATAATAATCAAAACTCTATATATATTGCCCTAAATATTGTATTATCCATTAAAAATTTAATATTTAAAAATGTCATAATTCAACATGTCAATTTATTTAAGTTCCCCAACGAGCTTACCATATTAATATAGCATTCCAATAATTACACACCTTAAATCATACATATTCTAAAAGTGTAGTTAAAAACCATTTTTGTGGCAAAAGCAGCTTTAAGAGTAATGGTAAATTTGACATAATTGTTGTTAAGAATACGATTAAGCATAACCATTTGAAGGTATGTGTTACCGTTATATGACAATATCGAGTACGGTTAGAACCGTTCGGCGCCAAAATGCACTAGAAATGTCACTAATTAAATATGTCCTTTTTTGTAATTGTGGTTTTCCAATTCATTAATTATGTTATCTTTTTGGGTCATTCTATTTACACACCACTTTATCTTTCAAGGCAAACCATTAGTTATTTTTTTTTTTATTACAATTTTAACCTTAGGTGAAATGACTATAGAGGACAAGTTATGATACACACCATTTATGTATTTACTATAAAGGACAAGTATGAATATAATATAAATCATCAATTTCAAACTTGTTCCTTACGTATCTTCTTTGTCAAGAATACAAAAACCCTAAAACTAAAATCAAAAACTCTTCAACAAATAATCAAAAATATAGTATTATTGAAGATTTTGAATGGATTCAATGAAGGATGCATCTGGCAACTTTGATTCGCAACAATGGAGCAAGGAAGAGGTTTTTTTTTTTTTTGTTTTTTTTTTTTTCGTTTTCGTTTTCGTTTTCGTTTTCGTTTTCGTTTTCGTTTTCGTTACTTGCCCAGTGGTAAATAGTTGGTACAGTTCGGGTAACCAGAGGTGGATGTTTTAACATTGTTCAACATACTACGATCGAACAAAATAACATTGTTCAACATACTACGGTCGAACAACATGTCTTTGTTCAACATACTACGGTCGAACAACCTGTCTTTGTTCAACATATTATAGTCGAACAAAAAGCTTTTGTTCAACATACTACCGTCGAACAAAATGCCTTTGTTCAACATACTACCGTCGAACTTTATTCGTATATTCGGGTAGCAAAAATCGAGCAATTTCATTTAATTCGACTATGTACTGTCGAACATTTACAAATTTTTTTTTTTTTTTTTTTTTTTTTTTTTTTTTCCAGAACGGAGCATCCGTGGAATGCAATAATGTTGGATCTGGAGGTCTTGTTGACTACACGAGTCAATTTATTACTGATGAGGTAGTCTCATGTCGAAAATTAGTATTTTTTTCTTTTTTCTTTTTGGATGTTTAATGACTTTGTTGAATTTGACTTGTAGGTTTTCAAGAGCAAAGAAGAATTGCTTGGTTGGGTACGGGACGTCGGAAGGAAAAATGGATTTGTGATTGTCATCAAGACATCAGACTATGGTGGTGGTCATAGGACACCAAGGATATTTCTTGCCTGTGAGAGAAGTGGTCAATACAGAGCTCATAAGAAAGTAGAAGGAGATGATTCGAGCAAAAAAATTGTGAAGATAACGGGTACAAAGAAATGCGGGTGTCCCTTTGAGTTAAGGGCTCGTAAGTTGATGGCTGATGATGATTGGATGGTAGATGTAGCATGTGGAATGCATAACCATGCTCCTGCTAAACATTTTGAAGGACATTCATTTGCAGGGAGATTATCTGAGGAGGAAAAATCATTATTAGTGGATATGTCCAAAAGCATGGTCAGACCGAAAGAGATTTTGGTTACATTGAAACAAAAGGATGCTTTGAATGTAACCACTATGAAAACCATTTACAATGTACGTCATAGGAGTAATGTTATTGAGAAAGCTGGGAGATCACAAATGCAACATTTGTTGGGTGAGTTAGAAAAACATAATTACATTGAGCGGCATAGGTGTGACAACAACACGATGACTGTCACAGACTTGTTTTGGGCACATCCTGTCAGTTTAGATTTGCTCCGTTCATTTCCAAAGGTGTTGATCATGGACTGCACATATAAGACAAATCGATATCGTCTTCCTCTTCTTGAGATAGTTGGAGTGACATCCACTGATATGTCATTCTCCGTAGCCTTTGCATATCTCCAATTTGAGCGGATTGATAACTACGTTTGGGTGTTAACTACATTGCGTAGTCTCTTGGATGACATTGCTATTCCTGAGGTGATTGTCACGGACATGGAGCTTGCTTTGATGAATGCTATTGACAGGGTATTTTCTACATCTCGACATTTATTATGCAGATGGCATATTAGTAGAAATGTTCTGGCAAAATGCAAGAAAATGTTTAAGAGTAAGGAGGAATGGGACAAGTTTATCTCTTTATGGAATTTCTTAGTACTCTCCTCAACTGAGCTTGAATACAATGAACATCTTGCTAGGCTACTTGCGGATTTTGACACATATCCTGAGGCAGTGCAATATGTGTCACAAAGTTGGTTAATTCCATATAAGGATAAGTTTGTTGCCGTATGGACAGATAGTTGTATGCACTTCGGGAATGTTACAACCAATAGGTAATATATATTTGTCTACCTTACACTATTACGCATTATGATTTTGATTATTTAAACTTGATTATGTTAATTGTTTCCATTGTACACAGGGCTGAAAGTGCACATGCAAAACTGAAACGGCAACTTGGTTCTAACCAAGTAAATTTTGAGTGTTCTTGGACCAAGATCCATAGTTTGCTTGAGTTGCAGCATGTCGATATTAAGGCATCGTTTGAGAAGAGTTTAACCATTGTACAACACCAGTTCAAACCATCCCATTTTAGAGAGCTCCGAGGCAATATCTCTATTACTGCATTAGATCATGTCTTAGCGGAGAGTAAGCGAGCGAATGATGTTGGCATTGATGCTTCAGTATGTGGATGTGTTGTTCGACGAACACACGGGTTACCGTGTGCCCATGAGATTGCGGATTACATCCGGCAGGGTCGTCCAATACCACTTGATAGCATTAACCCACACTGGAGGACTCTTGAGGTAGTACAGAAGTTGAAGAATGACAAAGTGGAATTGAGGTGTGAACCAAAGTTTGATCTCATACTTAAGCGATTCAATGCATCTAATTACACTACGCAGTTGGAAATTCTGCATAAGTTAGGAGAGATTGCAGATCTGCAAAGTAGTTTTCTCAATGAGCCAGATGTGAAGCCCAACCCTCGAGGTAAGGGACATAAGAAGATAGATGTATCTACGCGTCGAGACCCATGTGCATTTGAGCTAGTTCAGTCTGGACATGATAGCCACTCACCTATGGGCACCCAGATCCCTACACAAGATTCTGTCAAAGTACATAAAAAACGGCCTGCGAAAGAGCAAGTACATGTAATCATTTTTTACTTACATTTTTGTTTATGATAAATTACGTGTTTTGTTGTTCATGTGTTGATGTCTTCCCTGTTGAATAGGTATATCAGATGCGTACAAGTACGACTTATTCATATGTTGATGCCCTTCCAGTTGCATTGAAGCCTTACATACGTCTTATCAAGGATGTAGATACCGATGGCAATTGCGGGTTTAGGGCCATTGCTGGCTTGATGGGGCTTACAGAGGCTGAATGGGGTCAAGTCAAGCGTGATCTCCTACAGGAATTGCACACACACGTAGAGCATTACACTCATCTATATGGTTCACATGACAGGATTGAAGAGCTGACCCATATTCTATCATACTTTGAGCCCAATCCAGGGTATCACCATTGGATGACTATGCCTGACATGGGTCATCTTATTGCATCTTATTATAATGTGGTATTGTACCACTTATCTTTCCTCCCCCTACGATCGGTGCCAATATCACAACTTCAACGGCGTGAGATTGCTATTGGGTTTGTTAATGGGAATCATTTTGTCCAGGTATAGCATTATGATTTGTGTAATACATTTATCATTTTGTACTGCATTGCTGTCATACTTCTAGCTGTGTCAATGTAGGTGTTCATGTTACCGGGTCATCCAGTTCCACCGATAGCTACCAATTGGTGCAAGTTTCATCATTCTTGTGCGGCTGGATGGGATACTGCATATAGTCGCCGAATTGAGCATTTTAAAGAAGTTGTTCATTCAGGGGTAGCTACTAGAGAGACATTTGATTGTATTAACCTTGATGAGTAATGATGTATGTGAGTTGAGTTGTAGTGATGCAATTTAAATAGTTACCGATACATTTTTGTGGATTAGCATTTAAATAGTTGAGTTGGATTAAGCTTTGAGTTAATTTAATGCACATGGTAGTACTTGTTCATAGCGGTGTATCAAATGCATTGGCATAATACTTCCTGTTGATTACCAAAAATACAAACCATGAATACTTGTTCGTTACAAAATATTGGTAGAGTAATTTTTGTTCATTACAAAACAACAAAAACATCAAAAGAGTACTTCTGTTCCATTACAAAATAACAAAACAAGATTACCACATAACCAACTACCTATCATCTACTCATCTCCTACGATTGTATGTTCGAAGTGGAATAGAACTAGGTCCAGCCTCATCTATTTGTTGACCTTGAAGAACACGCGTCATCCTCTCAATGGCCTGATATAACCTATCTGGCTCACGAACACTAGCATCATGGCCTGCCTCGATGATAGGATGGGCAATCTATAGTGCGTGATCAATACGCTGCATTAATCATTGATACAATTGTAATTAACACATGCCATCTTCAAAAAAATTGTAAACAATGTGTGACCAATACTGTCATACCTCAGCATCCTGCATGTCAGATCGACTATCCTGTGCACGTGGGTCAAAACCAGACCGATGTGTGGGGTTCTGGATATGTAAGTGTGTGATGGTTGTATACCACTGCATGTAACCATCAACACAATCAGCTGGACGTCTGACTGGGGTACTCCTCCTCCGAGCAGATAAAACATGATTATCCCAACTCTCCCATATCTGATCAAGATACTGATACATCACTCTATATCGGCCTGCTGTCACACCTCTAACAGCACGAACAGGGTCGAGTGGCGCAGGTGGGATGGTCTGAACCCTACCAAACTGTCTAAGAACCCTTTCAGGATGATAGGGTTCAACTACATCCAAACACTTCAAACAACCAGTGTAGAATGTGATCTCATGACATGGGTGATGTTGGCGGCAATGTCGATATGGATCCCAAGTAACCTAAAAAAGAAACACAAATGAAATCGTGATGAGTGACATGTAATGAGAAAACTTAATTAAATTAATATTAATTGGTGTACCTCATCAAATGCCAATCTGTCAAGCTCCTCCCGTAATGCATGTAGGTGTGATATCGTTGAGCCAGCTTCCTGACGAGGAGTCCATCGATGCACGTGAGGCAATTGTACAGTATATTCCATGTTTTGGTGAGGTCTAAATGGCCGAAAATGCTCATAAATCCATGCCTCCAACAATGTCATGTAACCAGCCATCTGTCGAACAGCTGATCTCGTGGCAAATCCCAACTGTCTGTATAAATATGCCAATGCAGCTGCACCCCAAGCATATGTATGAATATCAGACAAATCCATCAACAACTTCAAGTACACAACAGGAACTCTCGTCCCACTCTTATCGCTGAACAATGTACATCCCAATAGAAATAGCAAATACGCTCTGGCGGCACAAGCTATGGATTCCTCGGTGTCTGAATCTTTGCAACCACTGAATTTGGTTCGTAACCACTCCAGCTTCACTGATTGTCCCCTAGCAGATGATAGCTCCTCAGTTGCTTCAGCATCATCAACTCCCAAGGCATCTACCACAAGTGCATGTGCTTGTTGATCTGTTAAAGTTGTAGCACTAACTGATCTACCTGTGATAGGGATCCCCAAGATGGTACCCACATCATCCAATGTCATCGTCACCTCACCAACTGTCAAATGGAAAGTATTTGTCTCTGGTTGCCATCGCTCAACAAATGCAGATATGACAATCCTATTCACGAACCGATATGTGCAATGGACCAAAGAAGATAGGCCTGACAGCTGCACAATGTCCCTAAACCTTCTATTGTCAGTTCTTGACCACCACTGCCACTCAAGAATCTTCGACGCATGATTATAACACCTTAAGGGATTCCTCTCCTGCAAGGTAAGTAATAACTTACATCAATAATTTTGTTCAATAAATAATTAAATGAAACAGACATGGATAAAAAGATATACTACCTTTTGGTCCCATATAACTGCTGCAATATGTGCCTTGAAGCTCTTCAGTACTGATGGATCTGATGGGCCCCCAGGAAACGGACCAGTGAGTACCTCCTCAGCCTGATCTACATCAGCAGCATCATCATCATCCCCTGAACCATTATCGATCACATCCTCTTCCAAGATTTGACGTGCTTCCTCCAACACAATATCATCACCCCGACCTCTACCCCGACCACGACCTCGACCTCGGCCATGACTAGTATTAGTTAATGCACGACGTCGTCTCTCTGAGGTAGTGGGTGGAATACGCGAAAGGTCATCCATTTCTGAAAATGAAACAGAAAACAATAAAGTTAACAAAAGTAACAGAAATGATTTATGTTAACTGAGGTCCGTTTCTCAAGTTTGCTGTTTTTTTTAATATGCTAGTTGTAAGGGGATCCAATGAATTTTAGTGAAGCTATTATTCCAAAACAAGAGAAGTTGACTTACAACTCTTGTGAGATTACTTTAGGTTTTTAGTCAATATGATAGAAGGTAGCACTTCATTAAGTTTTTGGACCACTCATTCAAGAATCAGAAGCTTGAGAATTTTTTGTTTATTCAATTGACCTTATCAATGTAATCATACTTTCAAATTGGTATTACAGTTATATAACAACTCGCCTTTTATTCAATTCAAGAATCACAATCAGTTTCATTTGCTTTGGGACCATCTATAGGTACCTATAACCAATATAGTCTTCTTCAAGAGAAAGGTGATGGAGGGGGTCTGTTCATTGAGACCAACCAGGTTGAAATTAGTTGGAGAATGTCCAGTTGTCAATTCATGACAGCTGCAATTTCACTAATGAGATTCCAAGAAGGCTAAAACATCTATCCTGTAGGATATGAATCATTGAAAAGTGCCAATCACAAAGCTGTTTATATGGGGCATAGATTTTCATGCACAAAATGCAAATAGAATAGTTTCCATTTGGTGTTGCAAAGTTTGGGAGGTAGAAATTATTAGATATAGTTGCTAGTGGGTCATGACAATACTACTACTTTACCAATTTGTATTTGTTTTGTTGTTAGAAATGATAAGTTTCTTTTCGCCGATGGTAGACCAGCTTATTTGATTGCAATGAATCTGTTGAATTTTTACCTTGTGATGATTCAAAAGAGTCCATATAAAGACAGACCAAACTATATTTTTTTGTGTAAGTTCTCTTTTTGTCTTGTGTGATTTTCAGGGTATGTATAATTGTATTTGACATGAACTACTTTTCCATATCACTTTTCTTTCAAATCATATGTATAATTGGTATCTACCTTTCCTAACCTTCATTATTAATTCTTTATTTATGCCACTAAAATATTAGGACACTATAGTTTTAACTTGGCAAAGCTATATTCAATTTAATGTGGACAGTTGTGTTTCCCAGAAATAATTACAATGAAGCCATTTTTGTTACCATGGTTGAATATTTATGTGGACAGTTCTTTATTTATGCCATTTTTGTTACCATGATTGACTATTATTCCCTCTTCTTAATCCTCTAACATCACAATAGGTCATGTTTCCTCTTATACACTCCAATGATATTCTAGAACATAATAGTCACCACACAGAAATTAACTTGTTTAAGTAGCGCCACCAGAAAATAGGAAATTCACAGAAAAAGAACATAAATCTAAAGACTACTAAGAAGGACACTCACAAGGCTTCCAAACCCAATATAGATGGGTTTTGGCCCAGCTTTAATTTGATGCAAGATCAAGGAAGCAAAATCCTACCACATCAACCTTGTGTCCCCAATCTGAAATACAAGAGATGACAATAAATCTGAAACTGATATTCTTCTAATAACAATCATGCCAGCTCATAAACATGGACCAAAAAAGGAAAAAGACAAAGAAAAAAGGAGAAAAAAAAAAAAGAGAAACATAACGACATAAAGAACATACAAGCAAAAATGATACAAAAAAAGATAAAAAATGGTTTTAATTTTTTCAACTAAACACAGAAGTATGTAAATTGAGATGACAGACAATTGCATGATGAATAGAACCTTAAATGCTTCCAATATTAATGTTTTCTATAGTATAGCAATGCCTTCTTATGCAGTCTTATAATTTACTCATATGCTATGTTTAAATACACATAGCCCCTTAACAGATTTTTTTTTCAAATAATTAAATATTTTCCTTTCTATTTGCGGTAAAAAAAGTTACAAACCGTTATGTATGGAACCAACCAGATGTTTCTCCTTGTATGGAATCAACCAACTCATACAACTTGACATAATGATAATCAAACCTCTCATTGCTTTTCCATCTCTAACAGAAACCATTTCACCAACTTGGTTTTGAAACTCTCACACCTACATGGCCCCTTCACTGAAGCCTAATGTTCTATTCACCTTCAAAGGATAGGCTGCTTGTGGTATTTGTCACGCTCCAACAGAATCAAGAAAATTCACGTTATGAGGTTGCGTACATACGAGGCCAACTTCAAACATAAAACAAACATTTTTTCCTTCATCATAGTCGTAATGTTAAACCCAACAAACAAGGAAGAATTTTTGTCAATTTACTACCTGCCTAAAAAAGAGATTTAACTAAAACTAGTTACCACTTTCGATGAGGAATTAATGCCTTCTCTTATCAAGGGGTCTGCCAAATATTCAATCATGGTAACAAAAATGGCTTCATTTTAATTATTTCTGGGAAACACAACTCAAGGCTGGAAGCCATAATGGGTTAGGCTTTAATTCATATGGATAAGATTTTAAAAAATTTATCAATGAAGTCTGTTTTTCAAACATCTTATCCATTTATTTATTTTCTTTGTTCAATTCTAACTTTAGTTTTTGTGTTCATCAACTTCTATAACATATTGGTATATCAATTTATTATAAACTTTCCAAATGTTGGGCCGGGGGGGGGGGGGAACTGTTCGACAGTACAGAATCGAACAAACCATTACAGTTCAACAATCTAGGTCCGAACAAGTGCGACAATAATAAGCCAGACAAATCGATTGTGTTCGAAAGCCAAGTACCGAACGAGCCTTCTAGGGTTCGAAATTACAGTATTGAACGGTTTGGAACTGATTCATTCATGGCAATGGTAAAAAATACATAAAACCCTAAAATGTAAGCAAAATGAGAACTCACCTAATGCTTTACTTGAGCTCTTCACCACTTGCTTTACTCTGTGTTGAGCATCAACACTGTTCACCGTCGAAACAGAGAACGGAGGGGGGGAGATAGAAGAAGGTGGGTGTGTGGGGGTGTGTGAGTGAGGGAGGGTAAATATGAGAGTTTGTGTTTATATTATTGTGGATGGGTGTGTGAGTAAGGGTGTATATGTAAATTTGGGGTGTGTGAGGAGTAAAATATATATTTATCAAATAATGAAAGGTGTGCCTTTAGATATGGTTTGCCTTAAGAGATAAAATGGTGTGTAAATAGAGGCACCCTATCTTTTTGTCTGTTCGTTGATTCTGTTATCCTTTCATTATTATTTGAATCACAAAGCAATTATTATCATCCTTCCGAACAATAAGTTTTTAATTTGTCTTTATCGTCACGACAAAATAAATATTACTTCGAGACTGTTATTTTTATTTTTATTTTTTTTAATAATAATTTGAACTATTAAGAAACTGCAGTCATCAATTATGTTGTTTGAACTGGTAATAATATTTAGGGTAAACTACCAATAGGTCCTACTTTGGAGATTATTACCCAATAGGTCCTACTTTGGAGACTTATTACCCATTAAGTCATATTTGATAAATTTATTAAGTGATAAAGATAAATTTATCAGTCTTTTTTTTTATGAAAAAATTTATAGTGATAAATTTATCAGTCTCTTTATTTTTATGAATAAATTTCTAGTGATAAATTTATCAATCTCTTATTTTTATAGTGTTAAATTTATTAGTTAGGACCTGTAGGTAAATAAGTCTAGTGAATAGGACCTACACGTAAGTACCCCTAATATTTAATACACTTTTGGTCCCAAAAAAGTTCTAATTTGTCATCAGTGTAACGACATATTTTTATTCCTTTAAGAATATCTATTAATTTTTTTTTCCCATTACTACTTGGACCATTAAGAAATATAATCATCATCTTTCAATTAATTTGTCTGTCTTGATAAACAATTCGTTATATTTCATTTCATATATTTTTATGCTTAATTGTTGATGGGTCGTTGGACACACCAAATTTAAACACTAAACTACACCAGATTCTTTTAGAATAATGGCAAATCCAAGTATCAATCCACAGGGATAATTGTGAAATTAAACTAATTTAATTATTAAATTCCTAAATTAATTTTGATAAAAAAGATTAATTGTTCATAACCTAATTTAATAACAAATAAATTAAACTAAGTAATTAAATTATCAACTATAAATAAAATTGAGTTTACTAATTTGGGGAAAAACCTAGGACAATGAATCCACCACTAGTTACGTAAATAGGGTTTCAAATTGAAAAACAATTATGCTATGCTTCGAACAGAATAATGCTTTGCAACTACAAGTTCAAAGCATTTAACAAGAAAATCATCATGTTTAATGTACGAGCACGAACCATCTCCAGTAATACGAATCGTTCACTCTAAACTAAGGTAGTGATACGACTCGTTCCTCGTAGTATGGTTCGTCTCATACCTTGAATGTGAAGGAATAGAAAACTTTTGTATGGATAACATTCAACAATCACAGAAAGTCGAATATTCGAAGAAATAATGAAAAATATATATATGAACTTCTAAAACACCATACAATTGTTTAAACCTTTACATAATTGAAAATCAACAAGAAAAACCTAATTACATGGCTAGGGTTTCATCAAAATCCTAGAAAAGGAGACTAGCCACTCATAGAGGAGTGGAAGGAGGTAGATGAAGAAGAAGCCACCATGGGAGACATGCTTGAAGCGTCAAGTTTTTTCCTTTTCCAAACCCTAGCCTCTCTCTTTTGTCAAAACAAGTTCAGAACCCTGTTCCAGCCTTTTTCTTGCCTTTTTATACTTCTGATATCTTCCAAACAGGTTTAAAAAGTCGGGCACATTTTCTCAGAAAAAGTCAATGCACGTGCGAAAAAGTCAATGCACGTGCGGAAAAAGTTAACGCACGTGCGGAAAAGTCAACTCTCTCCAAATTGTCTTTTTGCCCATTTTATGCTCCGACTATGTACAACCTGATTAATATTCAACACACATAAAGTATACAGTTTGACCAGGAAGTGAAGTTAAGAGATTCTAATTAACGACCTCAATGATGTACAATTCGGCCTTAATCAATTGTGATAAGAAGCTTTCTACCATAATTAACATAGTCAAGTACATTATGCTGATTAAAAAAAAAAAAGTTAACTACATGATCTTTGAAATTCTAGAAAGGGAAGTTCATATTCAGTCCAATTTTTTCATTTTAGTTTGGACTCCACAATTCCAAAAACTTGAAAGTTCTATAGAATTAGTCAATTATTATGTAATTGAAATTCACATCGAATATTACACCTTTTTTTTTTGCTTAATAGATTGTAAAATAGATAATGTTGAAAAAAAATAAAGGTCGAATGTAATATTTCACATAAATTTGAAAAAAAAAAAAAACAAAACAAAAAACTTGCAAGCTGGAATTAAACAGCAATTAAGTTATTCTGAACAATAAAATTATATACACATATTTTGTAGATGTGGCCTACTTAAAATCTTTCAATCTATAACAAAATATGCATTAGATAGCATTTAATTATAAAAATATTAATTTTTTTCTTTTTTGTTTTTTTTAGGAGTAATCATATTCATACTTTAAGCATCTCACACTCTAGTAAAAACTAAGTATTAAATAGAATAATTTGGTTCAAATGTTCTCTGTGTTGTGTTTATTCCATCTTTTCTTGGTTCCAAATTGATAACAATGGTCCCGAGTTCCGACATGCATGCATATTTTGCATGCATGTGTATGGGTGGCATGTGACTTTTAACAACATCTCCAGTACCATATTTAATGTCTCCATGCTTTGACAAAAATAAGGCTACGATTTATCCAGTTGTATCCGACGTGAGATATTTTATGTTTACAGTATATTAAAAATATTATATAGGGCTGTTCACAGAGGCGAATGGTTGAGGCCATGGCGTCCTGCCTATATTCTAGTGTGTTTTTATTTTTCTACTTTTTATTGCGTGATTATTGAAATCACGATTTTTCACAATAAGATCTAACTCGAGAGATGTTTGGAGTGTCACGCTCTGTATTTTATTACTCGTATAGCGATCCTGATTTTCCTTTCATAATTTATTGTATTTCAGACTCGGTTCCGTGGATGTGTGTTGTGTCTTTATCGCATCTCCGTCCTTTAACTTTTTGTACTTGAGTTTGGGATGTGTTGGGCAGGTTTAAAACAGGTTGGTTGTGTTTAGGAACCAAAAGTTGATGCCTAGATTTTGGCCTTCACGCTCGAGCAAGGCTTTTGACGCTCGAGCAGGCCCTTTTGAATTGTTCCTTCGCTCGAGCGGACAATTTGACGATCGAGCGTGATTATTCAACCCTCAGCATTTTTCTCTGCACGTCATCGGACGTTCGAGCATCTACTTTCACGCTCGAGCGGGGGCCTTCGTCTACAGAACTTTTGGAAGTGTGCATTCGACGCTCGATCGTCGCTTTTCACACTCGAGTGAGAGTTTGTGTCTGACGCTCGAGCGGGCTGTGTAGTATATCAGTCCGTGGGAAGTCATTTTTGGTCACTTTTTTGACTCTCTCCATCTCTAACTTTTCAAGACCCTCATTTGAGAGCTCCTCTTTCTAGAATACACCTTCTCTCTACGAAATCATCTAGCTTTAGTGATCTTCCACCCTAGTCCCTTTGTAAAAAGTGTGGAGCTTAGTGTGGGCTACATTTTGATCCAAAAATCTTTGGGTTTGGAGCACCTTTGAATTTCTTCATCATCTCCTTTGAGCTCCGAAATTTGAGGCAGCGATAACTACTCATATTTATGATCTTTGACATAAACATGTGGTCATTTCGATTTAATGTTGAAGTTGGGAAATTTTGGGTGTTAGGGTTTCAAAATGTATAAAGAGGGGTTTTGTTCTTTTGACCCATACATACGTATTTTGGGTCTTAAAATGAGGGTATTGATGCTTATTAATGATATTTGGACCTTTGGGTCAATGTTGAGAAAATGGAGAGAAGAGCCCTAATTTATTGTAATGAATTAATTTGTATAATTAATTCGGGAAAGTTATGAAAATATCAAATTGAGTTGGAAATAATAAAATTGGGTAATTATGAGATTTAATAGTGGAGTTTGATTGATTAATCAATCACCTTTGAAATTGTAGATAATTTATCTGTTTGATAATATATTATTTGTTTAGAAATAAATGTTTTGGGCTATCGGTGGAGGATAGTTTTGATTGTTGTAGGTATTGCATGATGATTAGCTGAATTAAAACTAATCATATGAGTATGTCATTGAATATGACGGATGGAATAACACATTGAATATGTGCTTTGCTTGATCATTGTATATGATAAGTGTTTAAATACATTGTATATGTATGTTGTTTGGGAGAAGATAGGGGATGTACTTCACGGTTTGAGAGGAGATAGGGGATGGACTCTAGTGATAACTAAGTTGGCCGGAGTATCCAGGGTGAAAGTCCCGAAATCCTAATTACGTTTGCATAACGTAGATGAATTGAAGTATTGAAATGATCATAATATGAGTTGTAGTTTCATTTGAAATGGAATTGTTGAAGGATTGTTGATATGAGTTGTAGGTTCATTATGAACTGTCTGGCTGAATAGGGAACCATATCTATGAATTAGTTTGAATGATGAAATGGAAAGAGACGTATGTTTGTTTATATGAGTTAAACATTTATCAAATGCCAATGTTTTAGTCACTATTCATATTATGTTTAGCATATCTCTACTGGGCGTTGGCTCACCCTATATGGGACATCATTTTCAGGTTCAGGTGTTATGCCGCCTCCAAGGCCTTAGCTTGGATGGTTTTAGGAGTTGAAGATTCTTTTGGTTGTTTTAATATTTTGGTGATACATGTAAATTCAAGCCAAGGGCTTATTTGTGTAGAGAGTTAGAACTCTTCTTTTGTTGTAACCAAGTGTTGACTTGGAAAGTTGTAAGCCTACAGGGCATTTACTTTTATTGTCAACATATATTACTTTTGTAAGAATACTCTGATGAATGGAAATATGCTTTATTCTCTTGTCTATGAATATCATGAATGTTGGGTCTATAGGTATTATTTTAAGGGCGTTACAACTCGGATAACATTACCAATATTCATTAATCAAGTCCATTTATAAATGTCAATTCATCATTTGATGAAATGATAAATAATTAAATATACATATTCCCTCTCGTGATACAACAATGACATTTTCATACAAATAAAAGAAATGTCCTGAGACTTACAATAAAAGAGATGACACTACTCTTTACAAAAAAAATAACACTCAGCCAAACAAACAAATGAAGTAGTACAATCCATCACTATATTACACTTATGAAATGGTAAAACTCATTGTTTGATCTTCAAATCTGAAAAGTATTCCCTGTACACATGTACAGGCAGGGGGTGAGCAACCACTAACTCACTAAACAATCTTATATTAAAACATTAGAAGATATGCGAGTACCAAAATAGTCATACATATACTTGAAATCATATCATGTCAAAACTATATGATTCTATTACATAATCTCTTGAACCTAATTTATTTTAATTAACCACAACTAGTTAATTTCAATAAATAAACATGCTTCAAAAGTAACATGACATCCTTTTCAATTCATTCAATTACCCATTTGTCAATGGAATCAAATAGTTAAACAATTCATAATGACATTTAACAAAGTATCAATACATTTTATACAGTCTTATGAGATGAATGCATATGCCTTGTCATGCACAAAATATTTTTCTCATCTTTTGAAAATCTTATGCACAATGCAAATTTGAAAACATATTAATCTAACAATTTCAATAAAATTCCAAGGTGGTAAATATGACTCAGGTAACCCCTAGGCTGGTGTCTGCAAGTAGACTATACAAGTACTAGCAATTTGTTATTTTTACCAGTATTAACTAGAAGGCTCAACATCTGTAATCTGTCATTTTTATCAGTATTAACTGGAAGGCTCGACACCTGTAATCTACACCACCTTTTAAGACTTACCTTTGTATTTACCCCGAAATCATTTTATGAAAACTTGTTTCCCAACATTCTTTTCTCAATGCAAAGTTTTCAAATCAAATTTCAAAGCTCATCATTATCAAATGAATTGATATGCCAATGCAATGGTTAATAATACAATGAAATATTTCTTCCGCTTTCAATACTTCCACACAATATTCCCATTGTGATCAAAATTCTCATTTCTCATTTCAATATAATTTCTCAAGATGAATATAAATACCTTTATTCCAATTCATTCATGGAACAACAAAATTCTCACATTTAGAGTAATCTCAACCATTTAGTCACTTCAAGACTATATCAACATTTTTAACAATAATTTCTAAAACTTCGACAATTCTAATATTCCATGAAAACTATTATTTATATGTAAACAAATAAACAATTTTTCAAACATCATTTATTTTGGCACACAAAATAAATATAACAACATCTTCAAAGTTTGTCAACATCTTTCTTAAAAACCCCTAATTTCTAGGTTTTCTCACCAAAACCACTCATCTTCATTTATTGAAAGAAAGTCACCAAAAATATCTCTCTTCAATCTTCATAGATCAAAAACCATCAATTTCTATTTTAAAGGGAATAAGAAAGTAAACCTACTTTCAAAAAAAAAAAAAAAAAAAATCTCTCATCTTCTTGAATCAACAATCAATTTTCAAAACAAGTTAAATGATGATTTCGAAAATCATCTAGATCTTGCAAAAACATATATATAACAATATTTCAACATGACCATTTTTCATGCCAAGCTATTTAAAGAGGTAATATTTTTACCAAATTCTCTACCAATAACAATTTCACAACTTTTTTCTAAAATTACTTAACCAACATAATATTTACATCAAAAACTATGAAATATGTACAATAGTAACATTTTCAAGGTTATGAGTTTGAAAGTCCATATTTCACATTTTTATTTTCGTAAAAATGAATACACCTTAATCATCAACATATCATTTTTTATAAAATATCATGAATATAACACTTTTAGAGTTTTTAATTCCAAAACAACTCTATAATCCCAACTTAAGCATTTACTCAATATTCATCAACATAAATTCATTTTTCTCAAAAATAATTCCAAATCAAAGATAAAAAAAAAAATTTCAACTTAATGTTTTTCAAAATAAATTATCTAATCGTAATATGATGTAGATACAATCCATACAACTATTAAATTAAATTTTGAGATTTTTAGCAACAAAATTTTAACAGAATGTGGTCTTCCCAAATCAACCTCAAACTACCACTTTTCTTAACATTCCAACATAATTATTCTTCCAAAAATTACCTAACAAAAATCTGAAAATTAAATATATATTCAATATCTCTTATAATGATATATTTTCTCAAAATAACCGTAACATAGCTTTAATGTAAAAATATGAAGAAAGTCCTTATCTCAAATATGAAGAAAAACTAATCCGAAAATGCAAACATCACCTAATCATGAATCTGAGAACACAATTACGAAGATCACAACGAGCTCTCCAACTTTCATTTACAACACTTTTACAAAATCTCACTCTAAGGACTCTCATTTGAAACTCAAAGATTGAGCAATAATGGAAGAAAAGAAAAGAAGTGAGAGAGAGAGAGAGAGAGAGAGAGAGAGAGAGAGAGAGAGAGAGAGAGAGAGAGAGAGAGAGAGCTCTATGCTTAAAATCAAAAGAGGAAAGTAAAAGTGGAAGAAAAGAATAGCAAACAAGGCCAATCTCACGTGGATTGTCACCCACCACACGATTGTATTATTTAAAATTTGTAATAATATCTCAAAATTTTATAATATAAAATATAAAATGATATAATTTTTCTCACCACAAAATATAATATTTTTGTACACCACAAAATATAACATTTTGCTCACTACGAAATATACACATTTTCATTCTTTATAAAATATATAATTTATCACCACATGGTACACACTATAAAATCAACTATCAAATATTTATTATGTACACACTATAAAATCAACTATCAAATATTTATTATAACCCCTATATAATAAATAATAACAACTCCTAAGGTAATTACTACCAATCACATAATTAAAAAAAATCAAACAGTTAAATATGAGTCACTAAACAAACTCAAATTAAATTAAATCTAAGTCATGGGTCCCATCCATAAGCCAAACATGGTCCAATTATATACCAAGATAGACCCAACAAATTTATCCAAATCATGATCTAAACATTCAAAATTAAATAACAAAATTATGCTATAAATTAAACTGAACACCAATCAGTCCGTAAATTTTCATAAAATAAATACTCATCATTTAATTTTGAAATTTTTATCCAACGTGCTAGACTCATATGTGAACAACATATAAAAATTTCATAATTTTCTAAGATCGGGAAGTATTTTTAAAAAATACAAAACTGAACTGTTGTCACACAAAATTTACACAACAATCAAATTCGAAAATTTGCTCAATTAAATTATCCACTGACTATTTAAAAAAAAAAATTTTGGGTCATTACATGGAGTTATATAGCGATCCAAGTTTTTCCTTTCTTTGTTTATTGTATTCCGGATTTGGTTCCGTGAGTGTGTGGTTGTCGTATTCGCATTTCCCTCCTTTTCTCTCTGTATTTGAGTCTTAGGTTGTGTTGGGCAGGATTGGAACAGGTTGGTTGTGTTGTGAAACCAAAAGTTGATGCCCAGATTTTGGCCTTAACGCTCGAGTGGCGCTTTTGACGCTCGAATGGGCCTTTTGTTTTTGCTTCTCCTCTTGAGCGAGAGTTTTGACGCTCAAGCGTGGTTATCCTTCTCCAGTATTTTTCTCTGCAGGTCATCGGACGCTCGAGCGGGCCCCTTTGATTTTGTTCCTCCGCTCGAGCGGGGATTCTGACGCTCGAGCGGGGACCATGGTCTGCAAAACTTCTGGAAGTGTGCAATCGACGCTCGAGCGGCGCTTTTGACGCTCGAGCGTGAGCCCGTGTCTGACTCTCAAGCGGGAAGTTCCATGCTCAAGTGGGGCGACTTTTATATCAGTCCAAAAAGTGACTTTTTGGATCACTTTTCTTTGACTCTTTCTCTCTCTAACTTTTCAAAACCTCCATTGGAGAGCTCCTCACTCTAAACTTCAACTTCTCTCTAGGGTTTCATCTAGTTTGAGTGATCTTCTACCATAGTTCCTTTGTAAAAAGTGTTGAGCTTGGTGTGGGCAACATTTCCATCCGAAAATCTTGGGATTTGGAGCACCTTCGAAATTCTTCATCTTCCCCATTTGGTCTCATCTTTTGAGGTACGGATAACTACTCATATTTATGGTCTTTGACATAAACTTTTGGTCATTTTGATTTAATGTTGAAGTTGGGTGATTTTGGGTGTTAGGGTTTCAAAATGTATAAAGAGGGTTTTGTTCTTTGGGCCAATACATGTGTATTTTGGGTCTCAAATGAGGTTATTGTTGTTTGTTGTTGATATTTGAGCCTCTTGGTCAATGTTGAGAAGGAGAGAGAAAAGCCCTAAATTTCGTTATGAATTAATTTATATAATTAATTTGAGAATGTTATGGGAATATGAAATTGAGTTGGAAATGATGAAATTAGCTTAATATGAGATGGGATGGTGGAGTCGGATTTATTAATCGCTCACTTTTGAAATTGTTGATAAATTATCTGTTGATGAATTTATTATCTGTTTAGAAATAATTGCTTTGGGCTATCGGTAGAGGATAGTCGTGGTTGTTGTAGATACTGCATGATGATTAGGTGAATTAAAACTAATCGGTTGAATATGTCATCGAATACGACGGTTGGAATAATACATCGAATTTATGTATTGATTGATCGTGTATATGATAATTGTTTATATACATTGATTTGTATGGGAGGAGATAGGGGATGTACTCCATGGTTTAGGAGGAGATAGGGGATGGACTCCTAAACCAGATATTATTTGGGAGAAGATAGGGGATGGACCCCATTAATATAGCGAATCTGTGTATCATTTGTGAAGTATGAAAGTATTTTATTATGAGTTGTTATCTCATGTGAATTGTAAAGTATGGAAGTGTTTGTTATGAATTTTAATTCATTTGAATTGTTGATATTGGAAAGGTTTTTAACATGAGCCGTAGTCTCATGGGAATTGTTTGGCTAGGTTCTGAGCCATGTTTATAAATCGAAATTGTTAAGTAAAGGAAAATGGAATGAAGCATGGACATACGTGTCATGGATCTGAAATGTGTTATGAGTTGATTTATATGAGTTAAACATTTATCAAATGCTAATGTTTTAGTTATTGCTCATATTATGTTTAGCATATCTCTACTGGGCGTTGGCTCACCCTATATGGGATATCATTTTCAGGTGCAGGTGATATGCCGCCTCTAAGGATGTAGCTTGGGAGGTTGTAGAAGCTGAAGGCTTCCTTTTTGTAATTATTTTGTGTATTACATGTATATCAAGCCAATGGCTTATTTTGTGTAAAGAGTTAGAAATCTATCTTGTTGAACCCAAGTGTTGACTTAGAAAGTTGTAAGCCTATAGGGCATTTACTTTTGTTGGCAACATGTAACATCTCTTGTAAGAATACTCTGATGTTGGGAATATAATATCTCTTTCTTGTATTATGGATGTATGATTATGGGTTTATTTTGAGGGCATTACAACTTGGTATCAGAGCGTACCGGGTTTGAATACTTTGGGTACGTGGGAAGTGATTAGTATCACAATGGGTTTGTCTCACTTGTTAGAGACTTAGATGTAATGTTTTGTGCTTATGTGATAACATGTTTATGTGACTACTTGGGTATGAGATTTAATTTCTAGGATGTTGATTGGATCCTTGGGTTTCTGTGAGTCTTGTTGGAAAAGCACTTGATCAATACTGTTTCTAACTGGAACTCTAGTAACGCCTCGGGACTGTCATTATCCAGAAATGAAATTCGTAAGTGCTTATGTGATTATGTGCTTACGTGGAGTGAATTACAGTTATCCATGCATTAGGACGCGAGTGAATTAGCTTCAGCACTGTAGACACCCCATTTTGACCGACCTTAAGACTCAGACGTCACCAATTGAGCGCTTGGTGATGTTGCATATCGTGCTCGTCCAGAGGTTTCAGAGTCTCGGCTGCGAGCCTTGCCTCCAGACTTCCGGACTCTTTCGTGCTTTGCCTCGGTTTGCGAACCAGGCTCTGTTTTCTCTGTTTTCTCTTCCCGAAGGAAGGGAGAGGTCTTGTAGATCATCTCTCAGTGGCCGTAGGCTATGTTTCGTGGTCGCAGGCCATTTTTCCCATTTCGGAACCCGGTTCCCGGTTTTCGGAGCCGTCAGGCCGTGTGCCTCGGTTCGGGACCGCCTAACCACCTCCGTTTGCTCCGGTTTTTGGCACACACCTTATTTCCTCCCTTTCGAGGGACACTGTGGTCCGAGAGACCAACTTCGTGGTCGGACACCACTTCCGGTGCCTAACAGCCCACTTTCGGGGCCCCGAATTGTGTGTTTCGGCTCCCGAACCTTCATTTTGCATTTTTGGACTCCGACCTGAACTTGAGATAGTCATATTTTGAGGTCCTTTTCATGTTTGATTAAGGACCTTTTATTGTTTGAGATCTTCATCTGTCACTTGCCTCTTTACCTCTTTTTAGGCCTATTTTGCACGGTATTTTAGGCGTACTTGTGGGCTGTGTTGGACTTGGTCGTAAACTACAAAGTGTCTTATTTTGAGCTCCTCTTCAACTTTGTTGAAGGGCTCTCGGCCATTTGGAACCAGAAGCTACCACTTGCCTTTATACCCCTCTTTAGGCCAATTTTTGGAGGGAAACTTGAAATATTTCCCCCCCCCTTTTCCCCCTCTTTTCCAGCCTCTTTTGCCTATAAATACAGCACCCCAGGTCTGTATTGAAGGGTTAGAGATTTTTGTATAAGCCTCTCACATTAAATTTCTCTCTCTCTCTACTCTAAACCTCAAAACCCCTTAAATTCTTAACCATTTTTATACACCATCACCTAGCACCACACCACCACTTCCATTTCCAGAAGCTTGGAGGTCTTCTCAGAGGCTAGGAGGCAGCAAATTTGGTACAAGAAGTTGCTAAAGATTGGTCTACAAGGGTGAGTTACCATTTCCCTCTTTTTGGTTCATTTTTGTATCATTTTTTAGCTTTATTTGCTTGCTGTTTTGAGCTCCGGCCATAACTGGAAATATCATTTTTTTGAGCTCCTTTTCATCTTCCATTAAGGGTCCTACCCTGTTTGGGACCCCTACCTTGCACCTTCTTCATTACCCTCTTGAATGCCACTTTCTTTGCATAGTATTTTTGGCTTGTGTGTGATCGGTTTTGGGGCCTGATGTAAACTATAAATAGGCCTATTTTGAGCCCCTCTTCAACATTGAAGAAGGGCTCAACACTATTTGGGACCTCCATATATCACTTGTCATTGTACCCCTCTTAGGTCCCCTTTTTTTGCATGATTTATTAGGCTATTATGTCTCTGTTTTTGGACTTTGGTCTGAACTGAAAATGGCCCTAAAATAACCCTCTCTTCATGTTTTATTAAGGGTCTAGGGCTGTTTGAGACATCCTTGGTATACTTCATGTTATAGCCCTTTTGTGGCCTTAATTTTGCATGGCATTTTGAGCATATTTCTACACTGTTTTGGGCTTGATCATCTACTGTAAAAAGCCATATTTTGGGCCCCTCTCCAACATTGTTGAAGGGACCTAACCTGTTTGAGGCCAGCATATATCAGTTACTTCTTTGCCCCTTGTTGACCCATTTCTTGCATGAGTTGTTTACCATACTTGTATCTGTTTTTGGGGTCTGTCATAAACTTCAAGTAGTCATATTTTTGGTCCCTCTTCAGTGTTGTAGAAGGGTCTTTTTCTTTTTGGGCTTTGCATCTACCACTTGCTTCATTGCCTCCCTTGCGGAGCCATTTTTGCATGCTAATTTAGTCCCACTTGTGCTTGCTGTTTGGCCATGTTTAAAACTGTAAAAATGCTTTTTTTGGGGCTGCCTTGCTTCTGTCTTTTCATTCCATGTACCAATTATGCATGCTTTGTATAGCTATAGGCCATTTCATGTGCTTAATTCCATGTTTCGGGACTCGTTCCTTGCATCGGGTTTCGTTTCGCCATGTTTCGGGGATGTTTTCCCCCTCATTTTGCTACTGATTTTTGCATGTTTGCATATCATATTCCATGTCTTTGCCATGTCTCGTTAGAGTGGCATTTCGGTGCCTGAGGGTCTGTCCTCGGTTTGCGTGCACGCGTGCACGCATTTTGAGTTGTCTTGTTTTCATCTGATGGCCTCTTATGTGAGTGTGGCTGAGGCTCTCTCATGTTGGTGTAAGCCCATATTGCATTGCGTATGCCATTTCATCCATAGCATTGTGTATGCTCGGTTATGCATCACCTCGTGTAACGTGTATGCCATTCCATAACATTGTGTATGTTAGGATTATATCTTAGTTGCATTTCACGCATATCATGCATATTGCATCGTGTTCAGAATAGGAGTTAGCCCGGGCACGGGAAACGAGGTACGTTCCGTACTTCGAGTGACGGAACGTGTCTCAATTCCCAAGTCACCGACACTCCGGATCACCCATGATGGAGTTAGGTCTTGTTGTGTTTTCATGTTGCATTCATTCCATATTGAGTTGTGCAATTCGACTCCTCGGCCATTATGCATCGATATGCGTGATTGGTGGCACGAGGATCGAGGCATGCATACATTTGTGAAAATACATTGCCATGCCCTTTCTTGCTCTCTGTTGCAGCAAATCAAGAATCAGCAGTCTTCCGAGGCTTGGCGCGCTTTCCAAAAACCATTGCAAAACAGAGGCTAATTGGGGCATCACAGTGGATTTCCGCGCAAAGGCAACCCGAACATGCATCATTCCATCATCCGGAGCGGAATCAAGGCAGTCCCTGGCTTGCATGCCAGTTTATTTATTTTCTTAGTTAATTTGTTAATTAATTAGGAATTTGTACATATTTGGACTGTAATATTTATTTGGACTGTACTATTCTTTTATTCGGGACTGTATATTTATTTGGACCCTCTGCGCGAGGGCATAATTGTAATAAGTGTGTGTGAGTGTGATGTATGTCTTCCAACCCCACGTCTTTCTTCCCTTTTATTTACCTGCTTATGATGGTTAGATTAGGGCATATTTCAATTAGCATACAGTATGATAGCATGTTTGCATCATTCATCTGTTTTGCACGCACCAGGCTCGGCGCATCATACAAACTGCATTTGTATTTCAATTCCAAATTGAATACGTGTTAGTTGTAGCATTCCATATGCTATGTTTAGAATAGCCGAGCCTGCTATAGTTTGCATCTTTGCATGTGTTGCATTAGGCAATTCTGTGTATCTAGGATCATACATGGATTTCTAATCGGTTTCTGTTTTGGCTTGGAGTACTCGGTGAGTTTTTATGCTTGAGCACCCTTGCATGCGTGTGAGTGTTGCCATGAATAGCATGCTTACCATGAGGCTAACTGCTTATGTGATATAACTGCCTTGAATGCCTGTGGGTGGAGGTTGGGTTATTTGGATTGGAACAATTCATCCAATGTTTGTTTTAAGCCCACTAGATAGTGGCAAAACCATGTTTTCTAAGCCCACCCGAGGGTGGCAAATCCACGTCTTAGCCTACCTGCGGGTAGCACCATCAAACCATTTTCAAACAAACAAACATGAAATGTTTTGTTCCAATTCAGGCGACTCAGTCTATACTTGTATGCTGTGCGCATCACATAGTAACCTAGGCTAATAACCGGAATAAGAACACATAATGTTTTCAAAACTAGATATCACGGTTAGTAGAGGCCGGTCTTTGACCGGGCGAGCGGGGGTGCTCACGAAGTGACCTTCCCCAATCGTACCCAAGTTCCCGAGCCGAGGCAACTTCGGTGATGACGGACACGTGGCCTTTGGCACCGAGTTAGGGTTTCCTAAATTTCCCATAAAAAATATTTAGGTGGCGACTCTGTATCTGGAAAAGCAGTCCATGTTTGGCACTTCTTTCAAAAAATCTGTTTTCTCAAAAACGATTTGCCGGATTTGGACTCTTTGGTTCAAGATTTAGAACCGTGACAATCGAGTCCTTGAACTGTAGTGAGCCCAAATGAACAGAACGGGACCTAACCCTCCCGGGGCGTTCGGGGACGTTTACAAGCACATTTATGAATATGCTAATGTTCTTCGTTACCTTTATTAGGATGTCAGGACGAGGACGTGGTGGTAGGCGAGGTAGGCCTAGGAGGCAGGAGATGCCTATACCGGATGAAATTTCGGCACAGCAGAAGGGTGTTAGTCAGGCCAATGTGGCCGAGCCAGTAGGTCAGTAGGCCATGGGTGCCTTAGCTCGCAAGATGGCAAGAGCTTTGAGAGAATCCATGGACATTCTCAGAGCTGAGAATTAGGTCCAAGCCCATGTTGTTGAGGCAGGGCCTTCTTTTCTGAAGAGGGAGTTCTTCCGGTCTAACCCGGACGAGTTTGTGGGTGATCCGAAATAGCCACTTAACGCTGATGAATGGCTTGAACAGATGACGAAGACGTTGGAGATGCTAGGCATCGAAGACGAGGTTTTGAAGGTGACCTTGGCATCTTTCCAGTTGAAAGGAGATACGGGTCAGTGGTGGAAGTTCATGAGGGGTCGTATTGGTAGTACATGGGAGGCCTTTGTAGATGTTTTCCAGGATAAGTTTTTGTCTCCAGCTGTTAGGGAGAAGTTGAGGGACCAGTTCAGTCAGCTCAAGCAGCTGAGTATGCCAGTAGCCGAGTTTGAGGCCGCATTCACCAATTTATCCAGGTTTGCACTTGAGCTTGTGGTGTCTGAGGAACGCCGTTGTTTGGAATTTGAGAGGAAATTGAGACATTGACTCAAGACTAGAGTTGCAGGGTCCATGGTTCGGGAGTATGGGCCTCTAGTGGATGCTGCGGCCCATATGGAGATTATTATGCAGGAGGAGGAGGAGAGGCAGCGGGGCTCCAAGAGGAGTCAAGATAGTCAGGGGGACGGTAAGAGGCAGAAGGGTTCTAACCCTCAGCAGTCCCAGGGTACATTTGCTAGATCGACCTTCCCAGTGCCGAGTGCAGGCTTTGGGAGAGGCAGTCAGGGAGACGTTACTTGTTACAAATGTGGTCAGCTAGGCCACAAGTCTCTAGTTTGCTCGCAGAGGGGAGGAGGGCAGAGAGCCGTTTCATCTTCGGCTTGACCTCAGAGCCAGAGTCAGGGCAGAGGCTAGCCGCTCTCTTGTTACCAGTGTGGTCAGGCGGGGCACCTGAAGAGATACTGCCCACAGTTGAGTGGCACATCGGGTGCGTCTGGTTCAAGGCAGACGCAGAGTTTTCAGCCCGCATAGTCAGTTCAGGCCTCGAGGGCCAATCAATGAGCTTCATCGTCCTAGTCTGTGTAGCAGTCTTTTGCTCCGAGAGGTGAGCAGCTAGACTAGAGACTGTCCGGGCGCGTGTATGCTGTTACTGCGCAGGATCTTGTACCAGCTCCATCTGTTGTGAGAGATACCTTTTTGTTTTGCAACTCAATTGCCAATGTGTTGATTGATACGGGTGCATCCCATTCCTTTATATCTGCTGCGTTTGCATCTGTTTTGGGTTTGAAGTTGGCGCAGTTAGCATCTCCTATTTGTGTTATATCACCTGTTGGGGGCGAGCTGATTTTGAAACAAGGGTGTCGGGGCTATGATATAGAGGTCGCCGATCGTCGGCTTTCATTTTCTTTTATAGTAATGGCTATGTCGGGTTTTGATGTTATTTTGGGCATGGATTGGCTATCGTCATACCGGGCTGTTATTGATTGTTACCGCCAGAGGGTCACTGTATGTACCTTGAGCGGGGATTGTTTCCATTTCTTGGGGGATCGGGTTGGTAGTGTGTTGCCACTGGTGTATGATCCGCAAGGGCGGAGTAAGCTTAGTTGTCTTCTCGATAGCTATATGAGTGGTGAGTGTGATGAGACCCAGACTGTATTGCCAAGAGTGGTTTGTGAGTACTAGGATGTCTTTCCCGAGGATATTGTTAGTTTGTCACCACATCGAGAGGTGGAGTTTTCTATTGATTTAGCGTCCGGCACGGCGCTGATTTCCATGGCACCTTATCGTTTTGCCCCAGCCGAGTTGGGTTCTTCTATCTTTTGCCATTTTACGGAACCGCGTCCGACGGAACAGGCACCCATAAATATATAAGATTTCTGGACTTTCACCCTAGATACTCCGGCCAACTTAATTATCAATGGAGTTCATCCCCTATCTCTTCCCACACAATGGAGTACATCCCCTATCTCCTCCCAAGCAATGATACATATACAATGTATTTAAACATGTTGTCATATACAATGACTAATCAAATCACATATTCAACAATTTAATCAACCCGTCATATTAATGACATAACTCATATCACTAGTTTCAATTTACCTAGTTCTCATGCAATTTCTATAACAATATAACTATCCTCCACCGATAGCCCAAAGCAGATATTTCTAAACAGGTAAATAAAGCTATCAACAGATAATTTATCAAATTCCATAGGTGTGTGATTTCTCAAACCAAACAACACCATTCTATAGCGATCCCGGTTTCCTTTTCTTTAATTGTTGTATCCGGACTTAGGTTCCGTAGAGTTGGTTGTTGTGTATATCTTGTTTACATCCTTTACTCTTTGTATTTGAGTCTTGGGCTGTGTTGGGCAGATTTGAAACAGGTTGGTTGAGCTTAGGAACCAAAACTAGTTGCCCAGATTTTGGCCTGAACGCTTGAGCGAAGTTTTTGACGCTCGAACGGGCCTTTGTTTTCCTTCTCCGCTCGAGCGGGGGTTTTGGCGCTCAAGCGGTAAAATCCATCTCCCAGTATTTTCCTCTGCAGCGCTGGACGCGCGAGCGGGAGTTTGTGTGTGACGCTCGAGCGGGCAGTTTGACGCTCGAGCGGGGACCTGGTCTGTCAAAGTTATGGGAGTGTGTATTCGCCGCTCGAGCGGCAGTTTTGACGCTCGAGCAGGAGTCTGTGAGTGACGCTCGAGCGGGGGTTTCCACGCTCGAGCGGGGCGACTGGTATAACACTCCGAGATTTCACTTTTTAAATCACTTTTCAACATCCTTTCTCTCTCTTACTTTTCCGAAAAAGCCATTTGAGAGCTCCTCTTTCTAAAACCTTACCTTCTCTCTAGGTATTGATCTAGTATGAGTGATTTCCTCACCTTGGGCCTTTGTAAAAGTTGTGCTGATCGTCGATGGCTATCTTTTGATCCGAAAATTTTGAGATTTGGAGCATCTTCAATTTCTTTATCTTCTTCCCTTGGGCTTCGAATTTGAGGTAGGGATTCCTACTCACTCTTATGGGTTTTGACCTAGATATTGAGTACTTTGTATAAATGGTTTTGGGTTTTGGAAACTAGGGTTTCAAATGTATAATTTTAAAAAGAGGGTTTTGTTTATTTTGGACCATAAATATGTCTTTGGGTTTCAAAATGAGTATATTGATGTTGTTGGCAATATATGGATTCTTGGAGTCAATATTGAGAATAAGGGGAATTATGCCATGTTTGGGTATATTTGGGTCACTAATGTAATTAATGACATTTGTTGAGAAAATATGGAATTGAGTTGAATATAATGAAATTGACTCTTTATGAGATGGATTAGTGAAGTTGGATTTATTAATCGCTCACTTTTGGAAATATGGATATTTTATCTGTTGATGCTTTTATTATCTGTTTAGAAATAATTGCCTTGGGCTACCGGTGGATGGTAGTTATGATTGTTGTAGACAATGCATGATGATTAGGCAAACTAAAACTAATCAATTGGATGTGTCATAGAGTATGACGGTTGACAGAATACATTGACTGTATGTATTGATTGATTATGTATATGACATATGTGTATATACGTTGTGTGTGTGGGAGGAGATAGGGGATGTACTCCACGGTTTAGGGGAAGATAGGGGATGAACCTCTAAACCGGATATTGTTTGGGAGGAGATAGGGGATGGACTCCGTTGATACAGCACATATGCTTATCAGTTAATGTGGATATAGCTCATATGCTTATCTAACGAAGTGTTGATATAGCTAGTATGCTTATCTATTGTGAAATGGGAAATGTTTAATATGAGTCACTATCTCATGTAAATTGTTGGCCAAGTTCTGAGCCGTTGTTGTGAGTTGTGAATTTGATAAGAAATGGAAAATGAAATGAAACATGGACACTGTGGTCGTGTAATAAAAGTAGTATATGAATTGGTTTATGTGAGTCAAACATTTATCAATTGCTAATGTCTTAGTTACTGCTCATATTGTGTTTAACATATCTCTACTGGGCGTTGGCTCACCCTATATGGGACATCATTTTCAGGTACAGGTAGCATGCCACCTCCAAGGACATAGCTTGGATGGTTATGGGAGCTGAAGACCCTTTTTGATTATTTTGTTTGTATTACATGTATATCAAGCCAAGGGCTTATTTTGTATAGAGTTAGTACTCTTCTTTTTTTGTAACCAAGTGTTGACTTGGAAAGCTGTAAGCCCGTAGGGCATTTGCTTTTGTTGTTAACATGTAATATTGTTGTAAGAACTACCCTGATGAATAGAAAGGTATTGATTCCTCTTATATCATTGCATGTCTAAAATAATGGGTTTTATGTATTATTTTGAGGGCGTTACAACTTGGTATCAGAGCGTACCGGGTTTGAATACTTTGGGTACGTGGGAAGTGATTAGTATCACAATGGGTTTGTCTCGCTTGTTAGAGACTTGTGTGTACTGTTATGTGCTTATGTGATAACATGGTTATGTGATTACTTGGGTATGGGATTTAGTTTCTAGGATGTTGATTGGATCCTTGGGTTCCTGTGAGTCTTGTTGGAAAAGCACTTGATCGATGCTGTTTCTAACAGGAACTCTAGTAACGCCTTGGGACTATCATTATCCGGGAACGAAATTCGTAAGTGCTTATGTGTTTATGTGCTTACGTGGAGTGAATTACAGTTGTCCATGTATTAGGACGCGAGTGTTTAGCTTCAGCACATTTGTGAATGTGCTAACGTTCTTCGTTACCTTTATTAGGATGTCAGGACGAGGACGAGGTGGTAGGCGTGGTAGGCCTAGGAGGCAAGAAGTGCCTATACCGGATGAGATTCCGGTGTAGCAGGAGGGGGTTGGCCAGGCCAATGTGGCCGAGCCAGCAGGTCAGCAGGCTATGGGCGCCTTAGCCCGTGGGATAGCCGACGCTTTGAGGGAATCTATGGGCATTCTCAGAGCTGAGAATCCAGTTCAAGCCCAGGTTATGGATGCAGGGCCTTCCTTTCTGAAGAGGGACTTCTTCCGGTCTAATCCGGACGAGTTTGTCGGTGATCCGAAGGAGCCACTTAAGGCGGATGAGTGGTTGGAACAGATGAGTAAGACGTTTGAAATGCTCAGCATCGAGGACGAAGCATTGAAAGTGACCTTGGCATCTTTCCAGCTTAAGGGAGATGCGGGTCAGTGGTGGAAGTTCATCAAGGGTCATTTAGATGGCACTTAGGAGGCGTTTGTGAATGCTTTCCAAGAAAAGTTCTTATCTCCAACTGTTAGGGAAAAGCTGAGAGACCAGTTCTGCCAGCTTTTGCAGCTGAGTTCTTCGGTGGCCGAGTTTGAGGCTACATTTACTAGTCTGTCCAAGTTTGCACCTGAGCTCGTGGCGTCTGAGGAACGCCGTTGTATCGAGTTTGAGAAGAAGTTGAGGCGCGGCCTCAAGATGAGAGTTGGGGGTTCTATGACCCAAGACTATGGGCGCTTGGTTGATGTTGCAGCCCATATGGAGATCATGATGCAGGAGGAGGAGGGGCAGAGAGGCTCCAAGAGGAGTCAGGATGGTCAGGGTGATGGCAGGAGACAGAGGGGTTCTAACCCTCAGCAGTCTCAGGGTGGTTTTGCTAGATCGACCTTTCCAGTGTCGAGTGCAGGCTCGGGGAGAGGCAATCAGGGAGATATCACCTGTTTCAAGTATGGCCAGCTGGGTCACAAGTCTTCGGTTTGCCCGCCGAAGGGAGGGGGTCAGCGAGCTGTTTCTTCTTCGGCTCGACCTCAGAGCCAGAGTCAGGGCAGGGGCCAGCCTTTGTCTTGCTATCAGTGTGGTCAGCCTGGGCACCTGAAGAGGTATTGCCCATAGTTGAGTACCACTTCGGGAGCATCTGGTTCTAGGCAGACGCAGAGTTATCAGCCAGCTCAGTCTGTGCAGGCCTCGAGGGCCAATCCGGGAGGTTCGTCATCCCAGTCTGTGCAGCAGTCTTTTGCTCCTAGAGGTGAGCAGGTGGATCAGGGGCCTACAGGGCGCGTGTATGCTGTTACCGCGCAGGACCTAGTACTGGCTCCATCAGTTGTGAGAGGTACCTTTCTATTTTGCAACTCGGTTGCTAGTGTGTTGATTGATACGGGTGCATCTCATTCCTTTGTGTTTGCTGCATTTGCATCTGTTTTGGGGTTGGAGTTGGCACAATTAGCATCTCTTATATGTGTTGTGTCACCTGTTGGGGGTGAACTGATTTTGAAACAAGCATGTAGAGGTTGTGATATAGAGGTCGTCGATCGTCGGCTTTCGTTTCCTTTTGTAGTTATGCCCATGTCGGGATTTGATGTTATTTTGGATATGGACTGGCTATCGTCATACCGGGCTGTTATTGATTGCTACCGCCAGAGGGTCACAGTATGTACCTTGAGCGAGGAGTGTTTCCATTTTCTGGGGGATCGGGTTGGTTGTGTGTTGCCACCAGTGTATGATCCGCAAGGGCGGAGTGAGCTTAGTGGTCTTCTCGCTAGCCTTATGAGTAATGAGTGTGATGAGACTGGGGTTGAGTTGCCAAGAGTGGTTTGCGAGTATTCGGATGTTTTTCCCGAGGATCTTGTTAGTTTGCCACCTCATCGGGAGATACAGTTCTCCATTGATTTAGTGCCTGGCACAGCGCCAATTTCCATGGCACCTTATCGTTTTGCTCCAGCCGAGTTAAGTGAGTTGAAGATTCAGCTCCAGAAGTTACTAGATAAGGGCTTCATTAGCCCTAGTGTTTCGCCGTGGGGAGCACCGGCCCTCTTTGCTAAAAAGAAAGATGGTGCTTTGAGACTTTGTATCGACTACCAGAAGTTGAATCAGGCTACGGTTAAGAATAAGTACCCAATGCACCGTATAGATGATTTGTTTGACAAGTTGAAGGGTTCCCGTTGTTTCTCTAAGATAGACTTGAGATCGGGTTACCACCAGTTGAGGGTCAGGGAGGAGGATATTCCGAAGACGGCATTTCGTACGCGGTATGGCCATTATGAGTTTCTGGTGATGCCATTTGGGCTCACCAACGCACCGGCAGTCTTTATGGACTTGATGAACCGGATCTTCCGGGAATTCTTAGATCGTTTTGTAGTCGTTTTCGTGGACGACATTTTGATTTATTCACCTTCTAAGGAGGAGCACGAGGAACACTTGAGAGTGGTGCTTGAGTTGCTTAGAGCCTATAGGCTGTATGCCAAGTTTGGGAAATGCGAGTTCTGGCTAGGAGAAGTCAAGTTCTTAGGCCATGTGGTTTCGCGAAAGGGGTGTCTGTTGATATATCCAAGATTGAGGCAATGCAGGATTGGGCACAGCCTAAGAGTGTTTTTGAGATCCGCAGTTTTCTGGGATTAGCTGGGTATTACCGTCGGTTTATGAAAGATTTCTGTAGGCTAGCTTCGCCGTTGACTAGATTGACGCGGAAATGGATCAAATTTGTGTGGAGTGAGACTTGTGAAAAGTCGTTCCAAGAGTTTAAGGTTAGATTGACCACCGCTCCCGTTTTGATTATTCCGGAGAGAGGTTTGGGTTATGCGGTTTATTGTGATGCCTCACGAGAGGGTTTAGGTTGTGTGTTGATGCAAGAGGGAAAAGTGGTAGCCTATGGCTCACGTCAGTTGAAAATTCACGAGATGAATTACCCTACACATGACCTAGAGTTAGCTGCCGTGATTTTCGCCTTAAAGATTTGGACGCACTACCTTTATGGTGAGAGGTTCGAGGTGTTCTCGGACCATAAGAGTTTGAAGTACCTGTTTACACAGAGAGACTTGAATTTGAGGCAGAAAATGTGGATGGAGTTCATTGAGGACTATGACTTTGAGTTGCACTATTACCCGGGGAAGGCCAATGTTGTGGCCGATGCCCTTAGTAGAAAATCCATTAGTGATGTAGCTTGTATAGCCATCCGAGAATGGGAGATGTTGGGTGCGCTTGGTGAGTTTGATTTGCTTCTGGGCGAATCTGTTGATGTTGCGGCCTTGTTTTCTGTTGTTGCGCAGCCTACACTTGTGACTCGAGTGTTAGAGGCACAGAGAGCTGACCTTGAGGTAGAATCCCTCCGAGAGAAGATCTCCAGTGGGAAGGTTGAGAAGGGTTTGACGGTGTATCCTGACCTGAGTGTGAGATACCGAGACCGCTTGTTTGTGCTGGAGTCTTACCGAGAGGAAGTACTCCGAGAGTTCCATCATTCACGCCTTGCGGTGCATCCAGGAGGCACTAAGATGTATCGGGATTTGGGTCGCCAGCTTTGGTGGCGGGGTATGAAGAGAGATGTGGCAGTTTTCGTGTCTAAGTACCTTACTTGTCAGCAAGTGAAGGCCGAGCATCAGGGACCAGCGGGTTTGTTGCAACCCTTGCCCATTGCCGAGTGGAAGTGGGAGCATGTCACTATGGACTTCGTTGTAGGTCTTCCGAGGACTCAGCGGGGTAGTGATGCTATTTGGGTAGTTGTAGACCGATTGACTAAGTCGGCGCACTTTATCCCTATGCGCGTGAGAGATTCGATAGATCATCTTGCCGACTTGTATATTCGGGACATAGTGAAATTGCACGGGGTCCCAGTGACGATCGTCTCAGATAGAGATCCTCGTTTTACTGCTAGATTGTGGCAGAGTTTGCAGAGTGCCCTGGGTACTAAGTTGACCTTTAACACGGCTTATCATCCTCAGACTGACGGGCAGTCCGAGCGTACTATTCAGATCCTTGAGGATATGCTTCGAGGTTGTGTCCTTGACTTTAGTGGGACGTGGGAGAGGCATTTGCCCTTGGTGGAGTTTGCCTACAACAACAGCTTTCATTCTAGTATCGGTATGGCACCGTTTGAGGCCTTGTATGGCCGACCTTGTAGGTCTCCAGTATGTTGGGCCGAGGTGGGTGATGCACCTTTGCTGGGCCCGGAATTGGTTGGGGAGACGACGGAGAAAGTTGAGCTTATCCGTAGGAGACTTGTTACAGCCCAGAGTCGCCAAAAGAGTTATGCCGACCGTAGGAGGAGGCCTTTGGCATTTGAGACGGGTGATCATGTTTTCTTGAAAATATCACCTAGGCGAGGTTTGATGAGATTTGGGAAGAGTGGGAAGTTGTCCCCTCGGTTTATTGGTCCCTTTGAGATCCTTGAGAGGATTGGGGAAATTGCTTATCATTTGGCTTTGCCACCGTAGTTGTCCGGGGTGCATGACGTATTTCATGTTAGTATGCTTCGAAAGTACGAGCCGGATCCGTCCCATGTGTTGGATTGGACCGATTTGGAGGTAGATGAGGACGCCTCGTATGAGGAGAGACCGGTTCGGGTCTTGGATAGGCGAGATCAAGTCTTGCGAGGCAAGACCATTCCCTTGGTAAAGGTTTTGTGGAAACATCACGGAGTGGAGGAAGCCACTTGAGAACGTGAGTTAGAGGTCCGTAAGAAATATCCGGACTTGTTTGTTGATATGTAATCATGTATTGAAATTTTGTAACGTTGTTGAACTTTAAGAGCATTATATATGTCTGAAGTTGTAAAACATTGTAAATGTTTTGGTTTATGGAAGTATGTTTTGGAACTTGCCTCAAAATGGAAGTTATGTTAACATTGTGTATGTTAAGTAAATTATGGAAATGCAAGCATGATATTAATGTTGCATGTGTTATGGAATTGTGGAAAATGTGATGAAATTGTCAAATTTCAAAGGAATGCATGTTGATAATGCAGGTTGTTATATGATGTGAATTGCCTCTTGAAAAGAGATGAGATTGACCGGTAATGGGTCAGATTGTTTAATATTATGTTGTGATATTGTTGGGAATGGAGAAAACTTGTTTTTTTGAAAACTTGTATTTAATTTCGGGGACGAAATTCTTTAAGGGGGGGAGGTTATAGCGATCCCGGTTTCCCTTTCTTTAATTGTTGTATCCGGACTTAGGTTCCGTGGAGTTGGTTGCTGTGTATATCTTGTTTACATCATTTACTCTTTGTATTTGAGTCTTAGGCTGTGTTGGGCAGATTTGAAACAGGTTGGTTGAGCTTAGGAACCAAAACTAGTTGCCCAGATTTTAGCCTGAACGCTCGAGCGAAGCTTTTGACGCTCGAGCGGGCCTTTGTTTTTCTTCTCCGCTCGAGCGGAGGTTTTGGCGCTCTAGCGGTAAAATCCATCTCCTAGTATTTTCCTCTGCAGTGTTGGACGCTTGAGCGGGAGTTTGTGTGTGATGCTCGAGCAGGTAGTTTGACGCTTGAACGGGGACCTGGTTTGTCAAAGTTCTGGGAGTGTGTATTCGCCGCTCGAGCGGGAGTTTTGACGCTGGAGCGGGAGTCTGTGAGTGACGCTCGAGCGGGGGTTTCCACGCTCGAGCGGGGCAACTGGTATAACACTCCGAGATTTCACTTTTTAGATCACTTTTCAACATCCTTTCTCTCTCTTACTTTTCCGAAAAAGCCATTTGAGATCTCCTCTCTCTAAAACCTTACCTTCTCTCTAGGTATTGATCTAGTATGAGTGATTTCCTCACCTTGGGCCTTTGTAAAAGTTGTGTTGATCGTTGATGGCTATCTTTTGATCCGAAAATTTTGAGATTTGGAGCATCTTCAATTTCTTCATCTTCTTCCCTTGGGCTTCGAATTTGAGGTAGGGATTCCTACTCACTCTTATGGGTTTTGACCTAGATATTGAGTACTTTATATAAATGGTTTTGCGTTTTGGAAACTAGGGTTTCAAATGTATAATTTTGAAAAGAGGGTTTTGTTTATTTTGGACCATAAATATGTCTTTGGGTTTCAAAATGAGTATATTGATGTTGTTTGCAATATATGGATTCTTAGAGTCAATATTGAGAATAAGGGGAATTATGCCATGTTTGGGTATATTTGGGTCACTAATGTAATTAATGACATTTGTTGAGAAAATATGGAATTGAGTTGAATATAATGAAATTGACTCATTATGAGATGGATTAGTGAAGTTGGATTTATTAATCGCTCACTTTTGGAAATATGGATATTTTATCTGTTGGTGCTTTTATTATCTGTTTAGAAATAATTGCCTTGGGCTACTGGTGGAGGGTAGTTATGATTGTTTTAGACAATGCATGATGATTAGGCAAACTAAACTAATCAATTGGATGTGTCATAGAGTATGACGGTTGACAGAATACATTGACTGTATGTATTGATTGATTATGTATATGACCTATGTGTATATACGTTGTGTGTGTGGAAGGAGATAGGGGATGTACTCCATGGTTTAGGGGAAGATAGGAGATGGACCTCTAAACCGGATATTGTTTGGGAGGAGATAGGGGATGGACTCCGTTGATATAGCTCATATGCTTATCAGTTAATGTAGATATAGCTCTTATGCTTATCTAGCGAAGTGTTGATATAGCTAGTATGCTTATCTATTGTGAAATGGGAAATGTTTAATATGAGTCACTATCTCATGTAAATTGTTGGCCAAGTTCTGAGCCGTTGTTGTTAATTGTGAATTTGATAAGAAATAGAAAATGAAATGAAACATGGACACTGTGGTCATGTAATAAAAGTAGTATATGAATTGGTTTATGTGAGTCAAACATTTATCAATTGCTAATGTCTTAGTTACTGCTCATATTGTGTTTAGCATATCTCTACTGGGCATTGGCTCATCTTATATGGGACATCATTTTCAGGTACAGGTAGTATGCCACCTCCAAGGACATAGCTTGGATGGTTATGGGAGTTGAAGACTCTTTTTGATTATTTTGTTTGTATTACATGTATATCAAGCCCATGGCTTATTTTGTATAGAATTAGTACTCTTCTTTTTTTGTAACCAAGTGTTGACTTGGAAAGCTGTATGCCCGTAGGGCATTTGCTTTTGTTGTTAACATATAATATTGTTGTAAGAACTACTCTGATGAATAAAAAGGTATTGATTCCTCTTATATCATTACTTGTCTAAAATGATGGGCTTTATGTATTATTTTGAGGGCGTTACAATTCAATCACATATTCCCCCAATTTCATGATTCCCAAACCAATTTCATAATTTACATAAATAGTTATTCCAACTCAACTTAGGGCAAAATTTCTCATTTTTCCAAAATATCAACCCATAGCTCTAAATCTCACCATTTCAACAAAAAAGAACCTCATACATAAACCCCCAAGGTTACTTTGTAAACCAACATGAAAACCCCCCTTTAGTTTAGAGCCCAAACCTTAACTTTTACCAAAGTCTTCCCAAATCCCACCATTTATGCAAAATGACAAATATCTAGGTTAAAACTCATATTAAAGAGTAAAACATCCTTACCTCAACCTTAGATGAGAGAGAAAGAAGAAGAACCCAAAAGTCGACGGAGGAGAAACGACGTTTTGCTCCGATTAAAATGAAGCCCTCGATAAGCTCTACAATGTATCTCAATGGAGCAAGGTGAGAAGATCACTCTAGGTGAGTAGATCTAGAGATTTAAGTGAAAAAGTTGAGTTTTAGAGAGAGAAGAGAGAGATCACGGTTTGAGAGGAAAAATGGAAAGAAAATCATGAGAGAAAAAGTGGTTTGGGCTTATTTATAGTAATGAGGAAAAGGCCTAAGGTCAAATAAAATAATAGGCCCAAAAATCCCCTTAGATAGGGCCCATTTGGATCTCAAAAATCTGAAAAAAAAACACGCAGGGGTCGACCCTTAGATAGGAGGGGGTCGACCCTATCTTCCAGCAACCAACACACAGACATAAGAGGGTCAACCCTCTCCCAGTCTGGTGTCTACCCTATCTTCTAGCAACTAACACACATATATAAGAGGGTCGACCCTCTCCTTGTCTGGTGTCTACCCTATCTTCCAGTAACACTTCCAGAACTTCACCAACAAGTAAGGGTCAACCCTAGGAAGGCTGGTGTCGACCCTAAAATGGAATTTTTAACTCTCCAAGAAACTTTTGACAAGAATAAGTACGAACAACCAAACCCAACAAGTTTAAATTGGATTGTACTCCTCCAAAACCAACCCATAACAACACCAAAGATTTCCAAAATAGAATATATAGGGTTCAAATACACTTACCAAAAGCTTTAAAGGGCACAAGTGCTACATGTACTTTTCTCAAACGTAACAACGTGGCGAGTATGATGTGACACTCTAACAAAAATATACTTCAATGTGGCAAGTATAAATGTGACACTCTAACGATGTGACACTTCAAAAAAATTAAAAACTCCTTAGTATACTTTTCCTAAATGTGATAGCGTGTCGAGTATGATGTGACACTCCAAAACCTTTACTCCAAAAAGAATAAAAACTCTTTAGTGTACTTTTCCTTAATGTGACATCGTGACAGATATGATGTGACTCTTAAAAAAAATAATTTAGTGTACTTTTTTTCTAATGTGACAACGTGGCGGGTATGATATGATACTTCAAAAAAAATAAAAACTACTTATTGTATTTTTCTCAAACGTACAATGTGGCGTGCATGATGTGACACTCTAAAAAAATTAAAAATTCCTTTGTGTACTTTTCTCAAACGTGACATGTGATACTTCAACGTGACGGATATGATATGCTACTTTAAAAAAAATTAAAAAAAAATTAGTATACTTTACCCAAATGTGACACTCTAACGTGACGGTTTGGGTAATGAGGGGAGAGAGTGGTCTGTGTGTCACGTGCAATGCATCAAACAACAAAGCAAAAACTATAAAAAGCTTTAGTGTACTTTTGTATTGTGTGTCACCCAACTATGCGCATAACGTGGCAAGTTTTAAGTATACACCGAATAAAAACCTTATATAAAGTAGCATATGATTAACCCAATGTCACTTGTGTGTTTTCAACAATAGAGAGGACCAAATGGATCACAAGAAAAAAACTGGGACCAAATAGAACACAAGATCAACATTTAGGATTTTTGGGTAACTTTCCCCAAAAAAAATGTGTATTTTCAACTTGAAATTAAATCATCCATTGTGTTAATCAAATTTACCAAAAATTATGAATTTCACTTGTTTCAAAATATTTTTTCTGGAAAAAATAAAAACAACGAAAAATTCTATAGTATATAAATTATGACTTGATTATAACTTATGGTGTATTATTTTAGTTCTTAATCGAAAAGATCTTTGTTTTTATTTTTTATTTTTTATGTTTTATGTTTTTGTCTAAAGTGGTGCATCGGGTCTATAATTATACTTCAAGTGGTGTTTAATAATGATTTATTATAATTTTTTTTATATGGCAATATTTAAGTATTTTATTATATGAAAAAATGTTTAAGGTGAGCTGACTCAAAAGTAAAATTTGTACTTATATTTGTAAGATCGTAAAAATTATTTAGATTAATACATAAAAAATTACAAATTTAAATCATAAACAATGTTCTTAAAGGGAATCAGGCATAAATTCTCTGTAACTTTAATAATTTCAGTTCTCAAAGTGGTTCTGATTATTTATGTAACACATCATAACAACCACAAATTTTTTATTCTAACAAATTATTTTTGCATATCTTTTTTGGTAGATCTCATGGAGGTGCATTATTAGTAATAATATAAAATTTAAATTTTTATTTAAAAATTATTCTAGAAATATCAATAGGTGCCTCAAATATACACAATTATTTTCGATCAATCATTATTCTTTAAAATAATACTCCATACTATTTATAATTTAACACTTGTCAATTTGTCTTCTAAAAATTTTTAAAAAAAAAAAAAAAAAAAAAAAACAAGTATTGAGTTCCATTATTTTAATCAATCAATATTAAATTGGACACTACATGTATATGTAAATCGCTTTTAGAAATATGATGTTTGGCATAAAATCACAATGTAATTAATTTTAATTAATGTAATGATATTTTATACTAAGGAAAATTAGTGAAACATCCCTCTCCAAATTTGGGTAGCAGGAGAGGTTAAAGATTTTTTTTTATTAGTTAAGGTCCCTCAACATTTTCATAGAGAAAATTCGACTTAAGAAATTTTGCTTGACTAAGAGAAATTTCGGTCCTAGCTAAAAGAAATTTCAATTTTCACAGAAAAATTTTGAATTTTCATAGAGAAATTTTGAAATTTCTCTGGTATGATCACATAGAAAATTCGAAATTTCTTTGTGAAAATTAAAATTTCTCTAAGTCAGGCAAAATTTCTTTTAGTCGAATTTTTTCTGTGAAAATATTGAGGGAAAGGAAAAAACTTTTGATAGAATCCAAAAGGGCAACAAAACCCTGATTCAACCACCTGGGGAGACATGTCAATGCTGATATCAGGCAGTGTGGGCAGAATTGAGTCCTATGAAGTGAGACTTCTAGGGGATGAGGGCACTATTGGCTATAAAAGTAAGGCATCTCCGTGGGTCTAAGGTATACTTTTACTTGTGCACTAAATACTTGATTTGATATATTTGAGATTGACTTGATCATCGAAGCGCTCCCCGATAGACGAGCTACCGTAGCATTCTTATCTTCTTGTTGGCAAGTGCTTGATTTAATCTATTCTGCCATGTGGTTTCCAATTAAGTTCTCTATTTGGTGTGAGGTCAAAAATCAACACCCACATTTAGTATGATTTATATTTTATATGATACTTTTTTGAATGAATATAACTAGCTGTTCATTATGTTTCTTCTCATTTATGATGTACTTTTATTATTGAAATACCTTGAATACACTTGCACAAAGACACATTTTTTTGTATTTATTGATAAAATTACAGGTTTGATTTGCATTAGGAATTTAAATAGTGTTCATATACATTCGGTTTTTGGCAAATTGCAATTTAAATTGTCTTCATATAAATTCTCTTTTGGTTGCAGCATTGTCCTTTCTTTTATATTTATTTTTATTATTTTTTTCACATGTCTTACTTTGAGATATAATAGGAAATGTTTTTTAATGGTACTTGTGTGGATGGTACTATGAGTGCTCCAATCAAAATGTAATATCTCATAGTTTATTTTGTTTCACAAAATTCCAAAATATAATATGTACATACTTGGTGTGAAAATCGAAAATTTTATGTTTTGAAATGAAAGCTCTACTATACTAGAAATGATTTCAACTTTGTTGTTTTTCTTTATAGTTTTTCAATTTAAGATTAAAATATAATTATTTTCAATACTTCTTTAATTTCTTAGATTGCAAGAATCTATTAAATTTAATACTATATATATTTTTTAAATGATTTTAATGGGTAAATAATTCAATAAAGAATAAAGTTTAAGATGGTTAAATGTATATTTTGATAGATATTTGTAGTGTCTCACCAATAAGGCAATGCAAGTTTGCCATTATATTAACAATATATGTTAATTATATTAACAATATATGTTAGTTATATTTTTATTTTATGTTATGAAAAATGAAAATCAATCATATTAAACATAATACAACTAAATTTATTTTGGGTGGAGTAAGAGAATATTAATTAATTTTATGTATATTATAAAATCATAATAGGTATTAAGTTATTTGTGCATTAAACTCATAGCTTTTTTTTTTTCTTTTTGATTTATAATTTTACACAACTTTTAAATTTATAAATAATACTTTGTTCGGTTTGGAGATTTCAAAAATAATTTTTTGAATTTTCAATTCGTATTTTTATATTTTTAGCGATTTTTTAAAAATATTTTAAATATTTTTATTTTTATTTTTTAGATCCACTAAATCTTGATATACTTAAAAGATATAAACTTTGTACAAAAATCTTTAAAAAAACAAATCATTGAATAGGACAAAATGTGAAAATGATATGAATTTTCTTAGTTTTTTTTTTTTAATTTGGTGAATTTTTTTAAATATTTTATTACAAATATTTTACTTTTTAAGTGTATCTAAAAAATTGTTTTTGCTTAAAATATTAAAAAATTCAGTAAAAAATTTAAAAAATTCAAAAAAAAAAAAAATCAATTTTCTAAAAAGTGAGTTAAATCAAAAGTTTTATTTATGAGAAACAAAAATGATAAAAAAAAAATGAGTATAAATATATATGAAAAATATATATTTTAACTCAAGAAAAATGGAATTTCTAACCCACAAGTTTGTGAGATCTCCAAGTTCCCAATCTAAATTTCCTACTTTTTTATTTTTGAAAATTTAAAAAATCTTCTATTGGCCAGCTCTTATTCAAGCAAAAATAAATAAATAAATAAAAATTAATATATCTTGATTTATGACTTTCAAATGAAAAGTATATCAAATCTAAAAAAAATGAAAAGTATACTAATCCATTTCAAATTCAAATTTGAGGGTCACTAAGTATGGAAAGCAATTTATTAATTTAAATTTAAAATTGACACAATATAAATGTAAAATTATAATGATCTATCCCATGATTTATAAGTTTTGAATACAAATTTAAAATTATCATAATTAGCTCTTAATTTTTGTATTTAGGAGCAATAAGAGTGGCGTTGAGATTATTTATATATTTTACAAAAGAATGTTTTTAAGAAGGGATATTATAAGAGTTTCAAAATCTCATACAAAATATATACTATTATAATTAAAAAATGTTGTCATTCTGCTAAAGCTTAAAATTGCAATTCTTATTTATTATTTATTTATTTATTTATTTATTTATTTTGTTTAATTTTTGTTAATATGTGTCACAATATGATTGGTTTATAAATTAATTTTATATTCTTAAAATAAAATTTTAAATTTAGATTTTTCCTTAAATTATGTTAGTAAGAGAATAAGATCAATATTCATTCATTAATTTATGCATTTTTTATTAAATTATAAAATAAAATTTTAAATTTAAATTCTTTTTTAAATTATGTTACTATAATTGAAATGAGATCAATATGCACATGTGTCATAATGATGTGTCATAATATTATTGGTCTAAACATAATATGTTATTAAATATACGTATTCAAATTATTAATCACTATTAAAAGTTTATATTTTTATTTTTTTGTCATTTTTGGTTTTAAATTTTATAAAAAAAAAAATTTATGTCCTAAACTACAAGGACTTAAACAATAAATTTTTTTAATACAAATATTTTTTTAACAAAATACTAAAATATTAAGAAAATGAATGACTTTTTTAACAATTACCAAACATAATGGATTCTATTTTTTTTTTATTTTATTTATCTCAATTGTCAATTAAACAAATTAAAATAAAAATAAATTTTTTTTAGCTTAAATAGTTAATAAGTGATTTTTGCTAAAATCAAATAGAAATAAACATTTTTTTTTCTATTAAAAGTGATAGTTGGTGAGTGTTATTATTGCCAATTCTCCCCCTACCGACTTAGGTGGAGACATCAACCATACCCGCCAAAGTTCGACACTTTAAATGTTTGTCCCTCGACAAAGTCTTTGTCAACATATCTGAAATATTATCATCTGTGTGAACCTTTTCGAGTTGCAACAATTTCGAATCTAACACATCACGAATCCAATGGTATCTCACATCAATGTGTTTCGATCTCGAATGAAAAGTAGAATTTTTACTCAAGTGAATAGCACTTTGACTATCACAATAAAGCACATACCTTTCTTGCTTCAAACCCAACTCTTGCAAAAATTTCTTCAACCATAACTCTTCTTTGCAAGCTTCTGTAATGGCAATAAATTCAGCTTCGGTAGTTGAGAGAGCAACACATTTTTGTAATTTAGATTGCCATGCCACAGCTCCCCCTGCAAAAGTCATCAAATACCCTGAAGTAGATTTCCTAGAATCAACATCACCAGCCATGTCAGAATCTGTGAACCCATCAAGCATCGGTTTACCATCCCCAAAACACAAACACACCTTCGAAGTCCCTCGAAGATATCTTAGAATCCATTTTACCGCTGCCCAATGTTCTTTACCCGGATTAGAGAGAAAACGACTCACCACACCAACGGCGTGAGCAATATCCGGCCTTGTACAAACCATGGCGTACATCAAAGAACCAACTGCTGAAGCATAAGGAACTTTCAACATCTCTTCTTTGTCTTTCTCACTTGTAGGACATTGATTCGAACTAAGTTTGAAGTGACCTGCAAGTGGACAACCAACCGGCTTTGCTTTATCCATGTTGAATCTCTCAAGAACTTTCTCAATGTAGCTCTCTTGAGACAACCAAATCAGTCCCTCTTTGCGATCACGAACAATTTTCATACCAAGTATTTGCTTTGCCGGTCCCAAATCTTTCATAGCAAAAGATTTACTCAACTCTAACTTTAACTTGTTAATCATGGTAGAATCTTGACCCACAATTAACATGTCATCAACATAAAGCAAAAGAATAATAAATTTGCCATCCGGGAAATTTTTCACAAACACACAATGGTCCGAAGTGGTTTTAGAAAAACCATTATTCATCATGAAAGAGTCAAATTTTTTGTACCATTGCCGCGGAGCTTGCTTGAGGCCATACAAACTTTTCTTCAATTTGCAAACGAATTTCTCTTTCCCTTTCTCCACAAAACCTTCCGGTTGCTCCATGTAAATTTCTTCTTCAAGATCACCGTGAAGAAATGCGGTCTTCACATCAAGTTGTTCAACTTCAAGGTTCATACTTGCAGTCATGCCAAGTACAACCCGAATAGAAGACATCTTCACAACCGGCGAGAAAATCTCGTCAAAGTCAATGCCTTTCTTTTGCCCAAAGCCTTTCACAACAAGACGTGCCTTGTACCTCAGATTCTTGCCATCATTCTTCAATTTGAAAACCCACTTATTTTTCAGAATTTTCCTCCCTTTAGGAAACTTCACTAAATCATAAGTGTGATTTTCAAGTAAGGAATTCATCTCCTCTTCCATGGCCTTTTTCCAATCACCTTTCTTTACATGCTCAATTGCTTCTTGGTAGCTCTCCGGCTCCCCTTGATCAGAAATCAACACAAATTCATTGGGAGGATACTTTCTTGAAGGTTGTCGGTCCCTTGTAGATTTCCTCAACTCAAGTTGTGGTGGCGGTTCTTGAGTTGGATGCTCTTCCTCAATTTCTGGCTCAACTTCATTAGGATTAGCATCATCCTCCACATCTTCAATAGGTGGCTGCACATCTCCCCCATTTTCATCATCAACTGAAGATGAAGGAGATGGATCCATGTCAATGAGATCACTATTTTTTGGCTCCGGTTGATCACCTTTGCCAAAGTCTTCAATTGTTTGGTCTTCAAGAAACACAACATCACGGCTTCGAATGACTTTCTTGTCGACCAGATCCCACAATCTATACCCAAATTCATCACGCCGATAGCCAAGAAAAATACATTGTCTTGACTTACTATCAAGCTTGGACCTCTCATCCTTTGGAATGTGAACAAAAGCTCGGCAACCAAACACTCTCAAGTGCTCATAAGACACATCTTTGCCAGTCCAAACTCTTTCAGGAACATCACCATTCAAAGGATAGCAAGGAGATAAATTGATCAAGTCAACCGCTGTACTCATTGCCTCACCCCAAAAGGATCTTGGCAATTTAGCTTGTGAAAGCAAACACCTTGTTCTTTCTACAATGGTGCGGTTCATCCTCTCGGCAACGCCATTTTGTTGAGGAGTCTTCTTAATTGTCTTTTGATGCCGAATACCTTGGCTGCGACAATACTCATCAAATGACCCAATGTATTCACCACCATTGTCTGTTCGGATGCACTTCAATTTCTGCCCTGTTTCTCTTTCAACCATGGCCTGAAAATGCTTAAATACTTCTAGAACTTGATCTTTAGTTTTTAGTAGATAAACCCAGACTTTCCTTGAATAATCATCAATGAAAGTAACAAAATAAAGTGCACCACCATGTGTTCTAACTTTTAAAGGACCACAAACATCCGAATGAATCAACTCCAAAACCTTTTCTTTTCTAGATGCAACATTTTTATGAAAAGAAACTCTATGTTGTTTACCCGCCAAACAATGAATACAAGTTTTAAGATGTGTACCTTTCAAACCGGGTAGAAGCTCTTTCTTGAACAAAACTTGCAGCCCCTTTTCACTCATATGGCCAAGCCGCTTGTGCCACAATTCGGTAGAAGTATCATCTTCAAGTGCATTGACAACACCTTTACAAATTTTTCCTTGCATCGAATAAAGTGTATGAGTCTTCTTGCACTTAGCCACCACCAAAGAACCTTTTGTGAGCTTCCATATTCCATCACCAAATTTGTTGTTGAAGCCTTCATCATCTAGCTTCCCAGTAGAGATCAAATTGAGGCGAATGTCAGGAACATGCCTCACATCTTTAAGCAACAATTTACAACCCAAATTTGTTTCCAAGCAAACATCACCAATACCAATAATCTTGGACAAACCTTCATTACCCATTCGAACAGAACCATAATCTCCTGCAGTGTAGGTAGTGAAGAAATCAACTCGAGAAGTCACATGAAAAGAAGCACCAGAATCAATCACCCAATGACTCTCTTGGCCCACAAAATTGATACAATCATCTTCACAAACGACCATGATATCATCGGTAGTAACTGCTGTTGTGTCTTCTTGCTTCTTATCCACACTTTTGTCACGCCTTTTCTCCTTGTTCTTGAGCTTTCGGCATTCCCGCTTCATGTGCCCTTTCTCATGGCAATAATGGCATTCAATGTCTTTCTTTGAAAAAGAACCATCTCTTGACTTGTCACGGCTTTGATCACGACCATGAGGAGTCTTACTCCTCCCCCTTGTTTTGCTTCGACCTCTCACAACAAATGCTTCCGAATGAGAGGAACCGGCTGATTTTCTTCTAGTTTCTTCATTCAATAAGCTACTAGTGACTTGGCCCATTGTGACAACTCCATCGGGCGCCGAATTACTAACTGTCACAACCAAAGTCTCCCAACTTTCGGGTAAGGAACTAAGTAGCATCAAAGCCTGCAACTCATCATCAAAAACAATTTTCATAGAAGCAAGTTGGTTAACAATACTCTTTATTTCATTCAGATGTTCCGGAATAGGGCTGCCCTCTTTATATTTTAAATTAACCAACTTACGAAACAGAAAGGCTTTATTTGTGGCTGATTTTCTATCATAAAGACTCTCTAATTTTTTCCATAAATCATGTGCCGAAGTTTCAGTAGCAACATGATGAAATACACTGTCATCAATCCATTGACGGATAACACCAACGGCTTTTCGATTAAGCCTCTTCCACTCATCATCTTTCATACCTTCGGGTTTGCCACTATCACCCTCAATAGGTCCATACAAGTCTTTACAAAATAATATGTCCTCCATTTTAGTTTTCCAAGTTACCCAATTGCTTCCATTGAAGCTAGACATACGACCCACATTCCCCTCCATTGATTTACACAAATAAATAAATCCAAATAAACCGTAAGCTCTGATACCAGTTGTTAGGGAAAATCGATGTGATTCCCACAAGTAAATCAATCAATGGGAATATAAACTAATGCGGAAAAATTAAATCAAAGGCAACACAAGAATTTTTACGTGGTTCCCTCAGTGTGAGGTACATCCACGGGATCGAAATCCGATTCCACTATCAACCAAATAAGTTCCAAACGATTACAAACGAGACACTAATAGTCTCACAAAACCACCCTTAGGTGAATTCCAAAATAATCACAAATAAACAAAGAGGAAAGACCTCACCAAATAGAAGAACTAAAATCTTCAAAACCAGAATTGTAGAAGACCCAAAATAATAACCCAAATCAAACAACACGAACAAAGCGCCGCTGAAATCAATCCACTTTGTTGAATTTAACCACTGCAACTAAGAACCAAAAACACCACCAAAGATTGGCACGAACCCCGAAATCATATTGTAGCAGCCGCCGTCCTTTTGTGATGTGTATATCGAACCAAAATAATATATATATATATTTTGTGGATCTAGGGTTTTGTAATCAAACCCTAATTGTTACTAAATTGGATTGGGTCTCCACAAATATAATATATAAAAATATTATACCTAAACCAAGCCAAATTAAAACTCTTTTTTCAAAACCAATTGGGTCCCACACTCCAATAAGGAGGTATCCCAACAATTTTTTATATAATAAAAAAATAAAATAGGAGTTACATGTGATAATTTATTATTCTAACAATGCTACAGACATATACTTTCATCCATAATGATATGACAAGGGAGTTGAGCTCATGTCATTGAATGTATAGCAAATCAAGAGTTCACACATATGATACCACATCATTGTAGATACAATTGTGGTTTTTTTTTTTGTGAGTTTGAAACATTTTTCTTATTATTCATCTAAACTTTTTTAACACTTGCAAAATATGGTAGATCCTATGTAATTTTTTTTAATCTAGTTGTCAATTAAACAAACTAAAATAAGAAATAAAAATTTTTTGGCTCAAATTGCTAAAAAGTGAGTTTTTCTAAAACAAATAGAAATAAATGTTATTTTTCTAATAAAGTGATGCTTTGTGAAATATCTTTTTTAATTTAAAAAAATTAGGATTATAGGTGATAATTTATTGGTCATCTATAATTATTTTCAGATCAAATGAAAAGACCATTCTAAATTTTCTTCTTACCTTTTTTTTATTTTTTTATGCAGATACTTTTATTTTGTAGAAATTTAATTTTATTATATTTAAATATTTTATTGTAATTTTTAAATCAAAAAGAATTTTTTAAAAATCATATTTAAATTATTTTATGCCATTAGAAAATATAATTTTTTTTCATATCAACTTATTTGATGATCCCTTTTTAAAAGCTATATTTGTTTTTGTTCATTAATATTAAATTTTTAATTAATCTTATTTATTATAAAAAAAAATAAAATGAATTTTTTTAAGGTTCCTGGTGTTAAGATTTTATAACATAAAGGACCCTCAATATTTTCATGATATTTGAGCTCTCTCAACATCGATTCAAACAAAATTCGATCTAGAGATTTTCTGGATCGAATTTTCTCTAGACTTCATAGAGAAATTCTGGTTCACAGAGAATTTCTCTAGACAAATTTTCTCTGGACTTCACAGAGAAATTCTGGTTCACAAGGCTTCATTATTATTAAGAAGTTCTTTGGACTATAAATTTGTAATTTATTGCAGGGTGCATTCACAAGGCTTCAAAATTTCTCTGCTTTGTTCTTACACTATCTAGAGAAAATTCAAAGCACTCTAGAGAAATTCAAAATTTATTTGCTTTGTTCTTACTTGATCCAGAGAAAATTCAAACTACTCCAAAGAAATTCAAAATTTCTTTACTTTGTTTTTACCTGATCTAGAAAAAATTTAAACCACTCCAGAGAAATTCTTTGATTGCCTTCATCATCATTATCATCTTCTTTCTACATCAAATAAGCGGTTGTAGCAGCACCATGAAAACTATAGAAACAACAACACTTTGATAGCATCAACACAAATGCACAACAAGACAAATGATTGATTGGAGGTAGCATGAGGCAATAACAATATCAACTTCACCGATCAATGGTTTGATTTGACCCTTCTAGAATAAGCTGGACAACAAGCAGATATAACAATTGCAAACTAGCCACCTATGATCTCACTTGAGTCAACAACAGCTCAAAGAAAAGTGAAAAAAAAAAAAAAAAAAAAAACAGCCACAACTCTAGAGAAATTCTAAAAATCCAAATTTCTCTGGACTGGACTTCTCAGAGAAATTCAACGACTTGATCATCTTCAAACAATATCTCCACGAGCACTTCTCTTCCAAGCTCTTCAACATAGCGTGCAATTCCTTCGTTGATATCAATCCATTCCCATCCTAACCCTAAGTCAGTATAGCGATCCCGGTTTCTTTTCTGTCCTTTAAATTCTTTGTATTTGAGTTTTGAGATGTATTGGACGGGTGTGTAACAGGTTGGGTATGTTTTGAAACAAATGGTTGTTGCCCAGATTTTGGTGTCTTTGCTCGAGCGAGGCTTTTGTCGCTCGAACGAGCTCTGTGTTTTAGTTCCTTCGCTCAAGCCAGGGTTCCTTCGCTCGAGCGAGAGTTGAGTGTTGTGTCTGGTGGCTCGAGCGAGAATTCTTGCGCTCGAGCTTGCGTCTGTGTCTGGTTCTGGACCTGAAGGTTGCATTTCTTGGCTCGAGCGAGCTTTCCTTCGCTCAAGCGAGCGAGCTGTATATTTTGGATTTCTTCGCTCGAGCGAGCATTCTTGCACTCGAGCGTGCTTCTGGGTTGCAGACCTGAAGCTTCGAATTATTGGCTCGAGCGAGGCTTTCTGCGCTCAAGCGAGGGTTCTTTGTGTCTGGTTGCTCGAGCGACCATTCCTTCGCTCGAGCGAGCCTTAAATATATCAGTTGGCAGCAGCGATTTACACTTCATTTCTTCACCATCTCTTTTACACAAACCCTAGATCCGTCTGCTCCCTCTCTCTCTACATACCTTCTCTCTAAGAATCCATCTAGTTCTAGTGATTTCCTACCCTAGCCTCTTTGTAAAAAAGGTGGAGCTTGGTGTGGGCTACATTTTGATCCGAAAATCTTTGGGTTTGGTGCATCTTGGGTTTTCTTCATCTTCTCCATTTGGTCTCTTCATTTGAGGTAGGGATAACCTACTTCTTTCTATGGGTTTTGACATAGATATTATGTATTTTGTATAAATGGTGTTGTTTGGTAATTTTGAAAAAGTTAGGGTTTGATTTGAGGTTAAAAAAGGGGGTTTTCAATTATTAAACTCCATGTGTACGTGAGACTATGAAAAATGGAATTATTGTTGTTGAATTGAGGAAAATGAGCCTTAGGGCTAATGTGGGGAAAAAGGGAGAGAAACCCTAATTTAAATGTGACTAATTAATTTGTATAATTAATTTGAGAAATTGTGGAAATGTGAAATTGAGTTGGAAATCATGAAAGTGGAAAATTATGGGATTGAATGGTGTAGTTGAATAAATTAATCCCTCACCTCTGAAAATGTTGACATTTTATCTGTTGATAAATTTATTATCTGTTTAGAAATAACTGCTTTGGGCTATCGGTGGAGGATAGTCTTGATTGTTGTAGGCACTGTATGTTGATTAGGGAAAACTGAAACTAATCACATTGAATATGTCATTGAATATGACGGTTGGAATAATACATCGAATCTGTGTATTGATTGATCATTGTATATGATAAATGTTTAAATACATTGTATATGTATGTTGTGTGGGAGGAGATAGGGGATGTACTCCATGGTTTGAGAGGAGATAGGGGATGGACTCTCAAACCCGTTTGGGAGGAGATAAGGGATGGACTCCATTGATAACTAAGTTGGTTGGAGTGTCCAGGGTAAAAGTCCCGAAATTCTAATTACGTTTGCATAACGTAGATAAATTGAAGTATTGGAAGTGTTTTGATATTAGTTGTAATCTCATTAGAATTGTGGAAGTATGGAAGTGTTTCAGTATGAGCTGTAGTCTCATTTAATTGTTTGGCTAAATATTGAGCCAGGTTTATGAATGTAAATTGGATAAGTAAAGGAAAATGAAAAGAAACATAGATGTAATTGTCATGGAACTGGAATGTGTTGTAAGTTGATTTATAAGTGTTAATCATTTATCAAATGCTAATGTTTTAGTTATTGCTCATAATTGGTTTAGTATATCTCTACTGGGCTTTGGCTCACCTTATATGGGACTTCATTTTCAGGTTCAGGTGATATGCCACCTCCAAGGACGTATCTTGGGAGGCTTTGAGGCTGTTAGATCTTTTTGTTGTTCTCTTTTGGTATTACATGTAAATTCAAGCCAAGGGCTTAAAGTGTATTTGAGTTAGTACTCTCTTTTTGTAACTAAGTGTTGGCTTGGAAAGTTGTAAGCCCGTAGGGCATTTATTTTTGTTGTCAACATGTAATACTTTTATAATGAATACTCTGATATATATAGAAATACGCTTTATTCTCTTATGTTTATGCATGTCAAGAATGTGGGTTTACATGTATTATTTTGAGGGCGTTACACTCAGGCCCAAAGCCATCAGTATACCTACAGGACAAGGAGAATGTGAAGAAGATGTTCAATCACTTCGACGCCAACAGCGACGATAAGATCTCAACGACGGAGCTCATATTAGTCATGAAAGCTCTCTAATCCAACACATCGGAGGACAAAGTGAAGTGGATGATGGAGAAGCTCGACACCAACCTCGACGGCTTCATCAGTCTCGAAGAGTTTGCCAGTTTCTGCAAGGGTGGCGGTGACATTGCCGAAGCCGTTGAAGACGACGACGGTATGGTAGGGTTGAAGAATGCCTTTGAGTTGCATGATCAGGACAAGAACTGAGTGATCTCGCCTTTGAGATTGACAAGAGAGAGAGAGAAGAGCAGCGGAAGAGAGAGAGATAGAGAGCGTGAGATATATTAAATTTCTCTGTGATAGATAGATGTGGGGTTTAGGGACTTTAGATATCAAAAAAGAATATTGTGGATCTCTTCCATTACTAAAAATAAGAGAGGGACCTTAGGCTAATTTTTTCAAAAATAAATTAGCAAATTATTTTACACATTTATATATACAATTTTGTTTCAATTGCTCAGGTTATTTGGTGTCTCTGTCCAAGTCCATTCAAATTTATTCAAATTTTTTAATTTTACATAGGATCTCATCGAATTAAAAATGATGTTGCACAATCTTTAAAAATTTACAGCTTAACTAGAGTTGCTTGGGTTCAACTCACCCAAATTTATAACTTTAGCAAGGGGTTGAAAGTTGCATTATTAAAATTGTGACCAATTAAAAATTAATACATAAATTGTGATAAAACTGTAAAACTTAAATTGTAAGTTTCAATATATATATTTTTTTTATTTTCATAATTTGCATACAAAAATCTAACTATTTATATTATTTCATATAAGCATATTTTATTAATTTTATACACGGGCTATCACTAGTACACTATCTTAAAAAAAGAGTATAAAATCCTACCTTATGCTATGGAAGCATAGCTTGGGAGTTTAAGGAAACAAAATTACCGTCTAAAAATATATTATAAAAAGGGAACCAAATTATAGGGATCACAGGTCAATAATCTTGTAAAAATCTTTTGGTGAGATAGGTTAATTTGCTGTGAAATTTTTTTGGAGGAAAACAACCAATAATTTTTTTAATATTTTTATTTAATTACTAAAATTTAAATTTTGGGATGAAACTTTGGAGATTTCACTACCTTTATTAATGAAATGTCTCTTTGTTATAATGTAAATATATAGATTGGAATGTCGATGTATACAAAACTATTAAACATCAAGAGAAGAAATTTATGAAACATGTGAATTGATTCCTATATTTTAGTGGTACCAAAAAATTAAATTTTAAAAATCATTAGTTAACATTCCTTTTCAAATTTCTAAATTTAAAATTTTACATAGATTAATTAACTTTTCTTTTAAAATGTGTAAATTAAGACATAATGAGATTTTTTTGAAATGATTCAATAAAAGTTAGTCAATAGAAGATTTTTTTAATTATTCAAAAATAAGAAATATAGAAAAATAGTATGAGGGTTTTTAGCAGTACAAAAAATTAAATTTTAAAGCTGATTAATTAACTTTTCTTTTCAAATTTCTAAATTCAAAATTTTAAATGAATTAATTAACTTTCCTTTTGAAATGTGTAAATCAAAGCATAATAAGTAGCTTTATTTATTTATTTATTTATTTTTTCAAAAAAATTATTCAATAAAAGTTAGTCAATAGAAATTTTTTTAATTATTTAAAAAATAAGAAATTTAGAAAAATAGCATGAGAGTTTTGAGCTCTCACATCCCTTTTCATTAGAAATATATAGTATTAATATGTATTAAAATGTTTGAAAAATGTATAAAAAATAAAAATGTATAAAAATACATAAAATATGTATTAAAATTTTATTTTTTTGACATTTTCCGATCTTTAACGAACTTCCAATGCATCGCCATTAGTAGGATCCATTTAATATAGTACAAGTTCGGAGAGAAATTTTCCTGAGGAAACAATTTCATAAAGTACTATTGATAACTTTAAAGAGAAGATAAAACATAATTATGTTTAGCTTTAATTAGAAAAAAAAAAAAAAAAAAAAGCTAACAAATTTCACTAATAGTCTCTTCATTTTATCTCTTATGTTATTTTGGTCTCTACACTTTCAATTAACGTAATTTTGACTCTTAATTAGATTTTATATTAGTTTGGTCTAATTGATAACGTCGTTAGTGATTTTAATAGAAAATTATTGATTGAAGTTAACTCACCGAGTTGAACAAGTTTCTTGAAAAAAAATAACACGTCACTTATGTGCATATTTTTTAGTAAAAAAATGCTAATAATTGTAAGCAATTGGATTAAATTGAGATAAATCCATAACTTTAGGGTCAAAATCAAGCCAATTAAAATTATAGAGATCAAAATAACACAAAGACGAAAATATAGAGACTATCAACGTAATTTTCCAAAAAAAAAAAAAGAAAAAATGTTTAGTATTTATTTTCAAAATAAGTGAGGAGTTGAAGGTGGTGACTGTTGGCTGAAAGTGGCTGTCGATTGTTGAAGTGATGGGCAAACGTAGCTGTTGATGACTGGATGTGGAAGCCAAAGGTAGTTATTGGCAAAAGAAGTTAGCTTAGGGTAGTTGCGAAAGGAGGTCGCTGGCAACCAGGTGCCGATGATGGTGGTGAGGTGGTTTCACACTCCAATTTTCAGAGATTGTGATGTCCAGGATTAGTTGTAGTGTTCTTCCAAGAGATTGTTTTGGGAGAAGGTATTTTATATGGGAATTTAGTGGTTTCAGTTGATCTCTTTGGTGGTCTACTTTCAATTTGGGTTGAGGGCACTTTTATCATCCAGTGGAATTTATTTCCTAGAAACTTCATCTTGCACGAAGGTGTTCCCTTTGTGTTTTGGTAAACTTCGACCGGCCAATTGGTGAAACTCAGTGCTTTCAATTGGTCTCAGCTAAGTGCTCTTAATCAAATGTTCTCTGCGCCTTGAATGGTCTTTTCGTTCTCCCTTAAGATTGGAAGAATATTCACAAGCAATCTGTAGAGCAATGAGTAGGCTCCACCGGTTCTTCATTTCAATTCATGGCTTGATTGTATTATGTTCTTCATTTGTGAGCCTTCTTAGATGTCTTTCTGATCAGTGCTTGGTTCTCCTTGTTGATGGTTTTACTTTAATTCGATTTCTTGATGGTGGGTTTTTAGGAGGGAAGAGGCATTTGTTTTGTCCAGTGTTTTGGCTTTATTAATCAGAAAGCAATAGAGTTAGACATGGAAGCCTCAAACTCGAGATATTTTTTTGGAAGGACTTGTACATATCAGAGGACTTTGCTGGGCAACTGCTCTGCTGCTATTGCCTCTTTTTTTTTTTCGGTGGGCTGCTCCATTGAGGCTTTTTGGTGTTGAGTTTAGTATGTCGGTGCTCTATTGCTTTGGTTAGTTGAAGAAGTCTTGAGTTTAGGTGTGTAGCTGTTTTTTTTGGGTGTATTCATTTTAATGTTTCGGTACTGTTGTCTAGCCAATTTTGTTTGGCTTGGTTTGGGATTTTCACTTGATTTGCTTGGGGCATATCCTAACTTAGTTAGAATGTGCGTCTCAAGTAATTATGTTTTTTCTCAAATTTCTTGATGTAATTTGTTGCATTGCTTGTGTTACTTAATTCATCAATAAATTTTATTTTACCGATCAAAAAAAAAAAAAAAAAAGTTCAGTGATTAATGAGGCAAAAACTAATTAGTCCAAACGTGAGATTTTTGAAAGAAATCTCATTCTTATTCATTAAATTATCAAAATTCCTTTTCCATTACCCCATTCTCTTTACTCTCCGAAATTCAATTTGTCACAAGAACATACCCCTGAAGTCTTTTTATTATTATTTTTATTATTATTATTATTATTATTTTATTTTATCAAAAGATAATATAATTGAAAGAGAAAACACCATAGATGAAAACCAGAAATCCGCTCTTTGTGTATTACATTCAATATAACATAATTCTTATAAATAAAACACCCCACGGGTTTACAATAATAATGAGGGTGTTTCTCTTTACAAAAGAAAGATGCTCAGCAACTGAAGACAAATAAAGGCCCTAAGCCAAATGTAACAAATAAGAGCACTAAGGCTCATCACTATACTATGACAATAATGTAACTAAATCAAAATGTTTGATCCTCAAGCTCGAAGACGTCCACCAACAACTGTTTGGTAGGGGTGAGCAAACAACACGCTCAACAAATAATCTCATAGTATTACTTTAAAAGGCATGCTAGTATATTGATACTATATATACATAATATCATGCCATGCTAAATTCTGAGGTTTAATTTCTTAATTCCTTAAGTTCGATTTGTTTAATTAAGCCCACCATTTAACTTAAATAAATAATTAAATCAAAATACGATAATACTCTCAACAGAACATTCATTTGAACCTATTTAATTAACTTATCTGTTGGCTGTGTAATTTGTAAAAGCCAATCGCAGAGTAACACGTCACGCCTAAAGGGCAATTTGGGAAGTTAATGCAACTCCCCAATCAAAGATAGATACGTGGCAGTTCATATTGGTAGTACCGGATCTTCGTGGCATCGGAATAGTCAAGAGGCGCGAGATGATGTAGCCTAACGGTTACTTACAATTCAAATTCATATTCAAAAGGGAAGCCTAACTGCAAAAGAGGCGTAGTGTGAGCTAGTTGCGCGAAGCCATGACTAGAGATCGTGGAAGTGTATTTTGACGGTTAGAAGGCCATTTCAACGGTTACCACTAAAGAGTATAAATAACAGAGAAGGCTAAACAAAAAGGATCTAGACTCAGATCTAGAAAACAGTCATTTACTTCATATTTTCTTTCCAGTTTCATATTTCCAGTTCTTTACATTTTTAGCATTTCAATTCCTGTAATGCATTTCATTTCCTAGGAGTAGTTCTCAAGTAGTCGTTGTTATAAATCTTTTCAAGACTGGGTCATTTCATTGTAAGTTCCTATTCACTCAATGAAATTCAGTTTCTAAATTGTTCTGTACTTGTTATTTCTTATAAATTTCTCCTAAAACATGCCACCAGTAAAAGTCCTCTTCATTGAGGCTGAAAGAACTTCAACACAATCGTCTAATAATTGGTTGTCAATTATAAATTCTGTAAGGACTTATTAATCCTTGCTGTCACGCTTAAAATTGCACAATTAACCTTCAAAAGCCAAAAAAGCCAACATATATCTTTGACACGCCCAGTGAAACATTTAAAAATGGCTAGACGTAGGGCAAGAGAAGAAAATGAATGCTTGGAAGAGGGTGTGGAAGGAGAGGTAGAAATACCTAACCTAGAAGACAATGTAATGGATGCACCTATCCTATCAGATCCTCCACAAATGGTCGAACATACTAGCATTTCAGAATATACAACACATGTCCAACACACTGGACAGGGCCATGAGACTGGACCTTCGAATGTCCTTTCTACCCAACCATTTAATTCGTGGGAAGGATTAGTAGATGCAATGTAACAACAACTGATGGATACAATGGAAGGATGAGCAACATCCTTTTTGGATAGAATGAATTCTCATCAACCAACTGTTGTAAGACAAACTGAAGAAAATACAAATAGTCCTCAACAATGATTGGCTCGAGATAAACAGCCTATGCAAAATAATGGACAAGTCAATGGTCAAACTAGTAGTCACAATCATTAGTGGCCAGGACCTGTGCCTCAGTTATGGTATGAAATTCTTTCGAGACCAATGGCCACTCAGAATGTACCATTCTCTACCAGTGAAGCCATATAATTTGGTGGATCTGGGCCATCATAGGGTAATGGCATAAGGGAATTTCCAAATCTTATGTTTGAAAACATGTCTGGCACAAGGGGTTTCACCAACCATGTGTTTGAGTTTGTACCTGGGGGGTTGGAAGGATTTCCTACAGTTGGAAGAGAAGCAGCACATGCTTCTCCTCCTGTGGTACCTTTCGTGGGACCTTTCACAGGGCAGGCCCCAAGAGGCCAGCCATACCTTCAACAGCAGCTAGTACAGCAGGGACAGCCAGCCCTGAATGTGCCTATATATGGACCAAGAGGCCCACAAGCACATGGAGTTCCTTCAAACCTTGTGTTTATTCCTCCAGTAGTGGCTCAGCCAGCACAAAATATGGCTCCTAAGGAGCAGATTGTTGATATAGTTAGAGAAATGTGTGGACCTAGGGCTCGAGGGGTCCAGACATCAGTGTATAGAAAACCTTAGCTAGAGTGGGTGGATAGGGTACATGAGTATCCTAGGGTGTTTAGAATACCAGACTTTGCCCTCTTTTATGATAATGGAAATCAGTCAACAGTGGAACACATTGCTAGGTTTATAAGCCAGTGTGGTGAGTTTGCTAATAATGATTACATCAAATTGAGACCTTTTCCAAGTTCTTTAACTAGAGCAGCCTTCGTATGGTACGTAAACCTTACACTTGGCTCTATCCAAACTTGGCAACAAATGGAGGATGTTTTTCCTGCCCAATTTTTTCAAACAGAACCTGAAGTTTCTATAGCAGACTTGGCAAGATTGAGCCAAAGGCCTGATGAGAAGGCTGCTCAGTTTATTGCCAGATTTAATAGAGCATGAAACAAATGCAGGGTCATGCTACCAGAGCCTGAATTTGTAAGATTGGCTCAGAATGGCTTGGAATTTAGGCTTCGAAAGAAGTTTGATTCAACTGAGTTTTGAGACTTAGTAAGTTAACCTATAAGGTGTCTAGATATGAAAATTTACTTGAAGAAGAACAAGATCGAAGTAATGCATCATATAAGACTTACTGTAGGGACCCTAATTATGAAATTGATGCAGCAGAGATAGTAGGAAAAGAACCTATGACTTGTGAGGCATTAATTCAGAAAGACAGTACAATAGACCTGTAGTTTAAAAAGAAAGACCTGCATAGGAAGTATTCTTTTGACTTATCAAAAGCAGATGACATTTTTAATCATTTGCTTGCAGCAAATTTCCTAAAGTTACCAAAAGGAGTAAAGATTCCTACCCTTGAAGAACTTAAAGGAAAATTGTACTGTAAATGGCACAATTCTTGGTCTCATTCAAGTAAAAACTATACTATATTCTGAGACAAGATCCAAGAACAGATTCAGAAGGGGAGGCTAAAGTTTCTAAGTCTGAGAAAGCAATGGGAATTGACACAAACCCATTTCCAAAGATTGTGGAGGCTGCAGCCAATGTTGGCATGCCAGATTTCCAAAATTTATCCCTGAAAGAATTGGAGGAAGTCACTGTACATATGCATATGGCTAGCTAGACTGCTTTCAAGAAGAACACAAGAATTTCACTAGCTGATGAACAAAGCTCTACATGCCTAAAAGAAGGCTCTAGTGAAGAGATGTTGGATGATGACTCTCTCGAGGTTGCTATAGTGCAGATGATGTGTCCTAGGTGCAGGATGTGTTATAAATGGCTGAAAGGGCTTCTAGTTGATGAGAAGCAGCATTACAAGGAGGTGCAGAGGGATCGAATAACCAACACCCACAACAAGAGGCCATACCCAACTGGCCCTATCTAGCATTCATCCTTGGCAACCCCATTAGACACTAGGATGCAATCAAAAGGAAAGAGGCCTCTGTATGAAACTGGGCCACCCAATTATTACAGAGTCGACAACCAGTTTGAAAGGAAGCATGGATTCAGTGCAAGGCATGGGACCATGACTGATAATGGGCCCCTGAGGACTGTTTCGAAGACTGTTTCAAAAAGTGGGGCAGTAGATCTAGCAGCCAAACCAGTGGGCTTGTGGGTCCTAGGAGTTCCGAATTGGTTTGTCATGCAGAATAAACCTAAGGAAATGCTTACTTAAAGAAAGGTTTTTGGAGACCAGGGAAGAATGACCAAACCTCTTTTGGTGGCTCCAAACAACTGGGTATTATTAAAGAATCCAAAAACAAGGGAGCTAGAGATGTGGTTCCTATAATTTCGAGGTCTCAAAGGAGGAAGATCCAACGTAGATACACCCAGTATCAGAGGGAACTAAAAGAAAGTGGAGAAAACACTTCCATGGCACAAGCAAAAGACTAGACAAATGGAGGGATAGGTTCGAAGCCTACCTCCAGGATCAAAAGGAGTGCTAGTATGGAACAGTTGGCTAAAGTTCATGTTGAACTAAGAGCCAAAGAAAAATCTAGTTTAGCAAGCCTCGAGAAGGCTTTAATGGAAAGTGATGATGAAACGGATGAAGGAACTGAGCTAGGCCAAGAGAGAACATTGGCTGAAGATGTTTGAGGCCTTCATAGTTGAGCAAACATTTTTGGTTGACAAGCCAACGGAGGCAGATCACCAACAGGTTGCTTCAAAGGAACTTGCTAGCACAGAGGTACCAGAGTGCAGCTTGGAAGATGCTTTTGAAATAATAGAACAAGCTAGTTTGGAAGAGAAAAAAGTACAGCTAGTAGTTCAATTTGGCTCATTTCCTCCAATGTCAGTAAACATGGCATATATACTGCCACAGGAGTTCCAAGCGAAAGAGGGAAACCAAGAAGGTTAGGAAGATGACCTTGTTCCGATTTTAGTGAAGATTCATAGGCCAGCATGATTCAAGATGAGTCTGAAGTGGCCACACCAATGGAAATTGAAGAAGAAAGTGAGGAGGTGAGTATTAACCTCTCGTATCTCTTTGAGTACCCTACAACATCTATGACTCAGCACGTTAAGCCCTTGTATATCAAGGCTTATTTCGACGGGATACAAATGAACAGGTTGTTAGTGGACAATGGGGCAGTAGTGAACCTACTTCCGAAGTCCTCCTTGAAGAAATTTGGGAAAAGAAACCCCAGATTAATCCCAACCAACACAACCATTGTTGGTTTTGCTGGGGATAAGCAGATGGCTCAGGGCATTCTACCCATCAACTTGAGTGTAGGAACTAGAGATTGCATGACAACATTCTTTGTTATAAACAGTAATACCAAGTATAATGCTTTGCTTGGCAGGGATTGGATTTCCACACCAACAAATGTGTGCCTTCCTCTCTACATCAGAAAATAATGATAGCCCTATGCAATGGAGAGACAGAGGAGATCAACGCAGACCCTCAACCCTTTATCACTTGTGCTGATTTTGCAGAGGCCAAGTTATACACTGAAGGAGTGACACCACTCAGTGTACTGAGGAAACCTGATGGAATAGCCGAAGTGACGGCTGATGAGGACGTAGCACACCTAAAACACTTAGTGTAGAAGAGTGTTGATGAAGAGTTCATCACCAAAGATGATAATGATGCCTGGTTATAGGCAAGAAGATAAGAACCAATAAGCCAGACCCTTGGCCTTAGTCACGTTTTCAGTATTGGACTTAAAGTTAATAGTCCAAAAGGTTCAGGAACAAAAGAAGGAAGATATGGTGGTTGGCTGTAATCAAGAGCAAGAAAAAGCTAGGCCTTTGGCCCTTGATAAGTACTGTGCATTGGACATTGATACAAAAGTTCAAGAAATACAGGAAAAAGATGTCTTATGGACAGATTTTGTCTATGAGGAAGAAAGCAAAGATGTTGAACTAGAGAAGGTAGGAGCAGAACAAAATGAAAAAATTACTTCAAAGGCAAAAGAAGTCAAAAGAGAAGCATCAGTAAGTGCTCAAGTACAAGACCCCTTGGAAGAAGTCAATTTAAGGGACGGTTCTGCACAACGACCCACTTATATCAGTGCTTCATTAAGTCCTATTGACAGGAACCAAATATTGTTGGTAGTCCTAAAGAAATATAAGGATTGTTTTGCGTGATCTTATAATGAACTGCCTGGATTGGATAGGTCATTAGTAGAACATAGGCTCCCTATAAAGCCTAACTTCAAGCTACAGAAGAAGAAACCAAGACAGAGGAGTCCTAAAGTGGTTTAGAAAGTGAAAGAAGTCAGGCTTCTTAAAACAGGCTTCACTAGAATAGCCAGGTATGTTGAATGGTTGTCTAACATTATGCTTATGGTACAAAGAATGGCAAGATGAGGGTATGCATTGATTTTAGAAATCTGAATTTGGCAACTCCAAAAGATGAATACCCCATGTCTATAGTTGATTTATTGGTGGACAGTTCAGCAGGGAACAAGATTTTGTCGGTGATGGATGGGCATTCTGGTTACAACCAGATCTGCATTGTAGAGGAGGATGTCCACATAACAGCATTCAGGTGTCCTGGGAATATTGGCACCTTTAAATGGATGAAAATGCCATTTGGTCTAAAGAAGGCTGGGGCAACATATTAGAGGGCGATGAATACTATCTTTCATGATATTATTGGAGGATACCTCGAGTGTTACATTGATGATATTGTTGTAAAGTCCCAGCCTATGGAGGAACACTTGGTTCACTTGGTAACAGCTTTTGAAAGAATGAGAAAGTTCAAGTTGAAGCTTAATCCTCTCAAATATGCTTTTGGTGTATCAACTAGAAACTTCTTGGGATATGTAGTGCACAAGAAGGGAATACAGAGTGATCAGAATAAAGCCAAAGCCATCATTGAGGCCAAATCTCCATCAAGTAAGAAATAATTACAAAGGTTCCATGGTCAGGTTAATTTCCTTTGAAGATTTATTTCTAACATTGCAGGGAAAACTAAAGTATTTTCTTCTTTGTTAAAGTTGAAAAATGAAGAGGAGTTTGTGTGGACAGCAAGGCATCAAGCTGTTTTCGAAGGAATTAAAGCCTACTTGGCCAATTCTCCAATGTTGATGCCACTAAGGAGTGACAAGCCCTTGAAGTTATATATTGCTGCAGCAGAAGATTTATTGGGAGTTTTTCTAGCTCAGGACAATGAAGAAGGCAAGGAGCAAATAATTTATTACCTTAGTAGGTTTTTAAATTTTTGTGAATGTAAATACTTAGCTATAGAAAAGTTGTGCCTTGCATTGTACTTTACAGTAATGAAATTAAGATATTATCTTTTGCCGACTGTTGTCTTGGTAATTGCAACCATAAACTTGGTTAAGTACATGTTATCTAAACCTATGTTGAGGGAAAGAATTGGCAAATGGCTATTAGCTCTATTAGAATTTCATCTAGAATATGTCCCTCAAAAGGTAGTAAAAAGACAAGTTTTGGCTAACTTTTTGGCAGATCATCCATGTCAAGCAGAAAGCTAAGAGATAATGGACCTTGGTATAGTCAATGTTGAGCCATGGCAAATGTGGTTCGATGGATCAAAAGCCAGTGGTTTGGTTGGAATTGGTGTTATAATTAAATCACCACAAGGGGTAGAAACCACACATGGTTTCCGAGTGGATGAAACTACTTGTTCCAATAATCAAGCTGACTATGAAGCTTTAATAATGGGACTTGAAATACTTAATGGATTACAGGCTCATGTAGTTATTATATTTGGGGATTCCCAATTGCTAATTAACCAAGTAAAATGAATCTTCAAATGTCAAAGTGCAAGCATGTTACCATATTATGTTGTTGCACTGCATTTGCTTTCTCAGTTTCAGATAGCTAATGTGACTTATATCCCAAGATTCATGAATCAAAAGGCCAATGATGTAGCTCAGAGGGCCTCGAATTTCAGAAGAAAGGGGAATACTCAAGTGGACATAAGTCAAGCAATATATTAGAAGTTAATATCACCTTTGGCTAAAAGGGGTATCATGGTAGAAGTTAACTAGAATAATTTAAAAGAGCATGATGGAAGACATCCAATCATTCAATATTTAACTAGCCCATCTTCGACGGCCAGCAGGAAAATTAAATTGCAGTCTATGCAATATATAGTGTATAACAATGCTCTTTACAAAAGAGGAGCAGATGAGTTGCTGTTGGAATGTTTAGGGCCAAAGGAAGCATTGACTGCTATGGCTAAGGTGTATGAAGGTATTTGTGGTGCCCATCAATCTAGTGTGAAGATGAGATGGTTACTTCGAAGGCATTCCTACTATTGGCTAACCATCTTAAAGATTACATAGAGCATGCAAAAGGATATCAGGCATGCCAAAAGCATGGCATGATAAGACATGTGCCAATAGCTGATTTGTATGTAGTAGTGAAGCCATGGCCATTTAGAGGATGGGCAATGGATATGATAGGGGAAATATATCCACCTTCTTCAAAGCAGCATTGTTTCATTCTAGTGGCCATAGATTACTTCACTAAATGGGTCGAAGCTAAGCCTTATAAGGCTGTGGATCAGACTAAAGTTATTGGATTTATCAAGGAATTGATCCATAGGTTTGGCATCCCACAGACCATAACTGTAGATAATGGGACTGTATTTGATGGAAAGATGGTAAAATCTTTCACAGAAGAGTTTGGAATTAGCCTTATTAATTCCACCCCTTATTATACACAAGCAAATGGTCAGGCTGAGCCATCTAACAAATCTTTGAAAAAAAGGATACAAAGAGTTGTGGAAGACAATCCTAGGGATTGACATAACTTGTTGTTAGATGTGTTGTGGGCCTATAGAACTTCTCCAAAGTCAAGTATAGGAATCACTCCTTATGCCTTAGTAAATGGACATGATGCAGTGTTGCCTGTAGAAATTAATATTAAATCCTTGAGGGTAAAATCCCAGAACCAGTTAACTTTTGAGCAGTACCATCAAAGCATGTTTTTAGAATTAGAAAATGTGACTGAAGCTAGAATTTTGGCATTAAATAGTATTCTTTTTCAAAAGAAGAAGGCAGCCAAAAACTATAATAAGAAAGTCAAACGCATTAGCTTTGATGAAGGTGATTTGGTATGGAAAACAATACTTCCAATAGGAATTAAAAGCGATAAGTTTGGAAAATGGTCGCCTAATTGGGAAGGACCATACCAAATTCATAGAGCTTTGCCTGGGGGAGCGTACCATCTGAGAAATCTGAGTGGATATGGGCATCCCAAGAAAATCAATGGCAGGTATTTGAAGTCTTGCTATCCAACTGTGTGGGAAACACAAGAAGTGTGAGAAATGCTAAAGTAAAAGCAAATAAAAGGGCATGAAGCACTCAGATAACAAATAAATATTTCATTTCATAAAGAATTGAGTACACGCAGCCCTAAATTGGCCCAAAAATCACTACAATGTTTTAGTTGTTCCTCTACAATTGATTCTCTACTTTTGAGGGATGGGAACAACTAAATGGCAGTAGCCATGTCTTGTCTTTTGTCAGCCAGCCCCTGGTTAGTAATGTGCAACTTCTTGGCATTTTGATCCAAGGCTAGGTTGATTGCTGCTAGCTCTTCTTCTAGTTGAGCTTTCTTCTCCAATAGCTAGGATTGAAACTGGGATGCATAGGAGTGTTGTCCCTTCAATTCAAACACTTCAACATGTATATGGGATACAAACTCCTTATCCTTTAGTAGTTTTTCTTCTGTAGCCTTAGCCATTTGGCAGATATTGATGTAAAAGTCTATGGTGGCTGCTGCCTGAGATAGGTGGCTTCAAAAGGCTAGATTGGATTGCTCGAAGGCCTGGAAACATTTAAGGAAACCATTCTTGATAATAGGCCTCTGTAAAGCTTCAAATGGAGTCCTCAAAAATGTTTGCAGTAAATCCAAGCAAGTGCCTAAGTCCACTCAAGGTAAGGAGGCTTTAGCAACAGTGGAGGAGCTCTCAATAATCTTTAGCAGAGAATCAGCAAGGATCAATGGCTTAACCTCACTGTTTGGTACCCGAGCTGGTGAAGAGATGCCAAACAAACTGGCCAACTAAGCCTCGAAGATGTCCACCTCCTCTTCTGACATTATTAGTACAAAAGAATTGCTGGTTGAAGGAAGAGACATAAGTATGGGGATAGGTAAAGGAGTAGAGGTTCCCCTCGCAGAGTCGATAGTCCTAGCTACTAACAAGTCTAAAGAAGAAGGACTAGAGCTGGATGGTTGGAAAGAAGTTGGTGAGCTGCTAGTGTCATCATTGGGAAAGTCAATGACCACTGAAGTAGAAGTCGTAATTGGAGTATTCTCAATTGAGAGAGGGGCAACTAGGACTATAGGAGGAATTTATTGGGATGAGACAAAGGATAGATGAGGCAAATATGGAGTTAAGCCCGAACGCAAGGAAGGTGGAAGACTCTGTCTCACAAGAGGAGAGGAAAAAGGCATGGAAAGTATAGAGCTGGGAAGTGGAAATATTGCCTGAATAGGCTCTATCTTCATTAGCACTTCACTATAAGTCTTCCCTTCTCCTTCTGAGGCTGCTTCCAGTTCTGCAGAAGTCTGAGAAAGCCTTTCATCCACAGATGAAGAGGGAGGGGTGTAGACACCCCATTTTTGACTGTCCTCAAGACTTGTACGTCATCATTTGAACACCCGATGATCTTCCTTGTTTGTGTTTATTTTGAGTTCCCGAAGGACTCGGCTACGCACTGTGCCTTGAGATCTCTCAACTTGACTGTTTTGTGCTTGGTCATGGACCAAGGACTTGTGTTTTATGCTTCTAAGGGTAGGAGGTGGCTTGTCAGCCATACCTTAAGCCCACCGGCCTTGGCATGAGACCACCGGCCTTTCTTTCTCTCTATCGACCATTTGTTTGGCCGGTCGGCTCAAACCTTTGGCCGGTCGGCTCAAACCTTTGGCCGGTCGGCCATTTAGTTGGCCGATGGTCTCCTTTTCTGGCCGGTGCCCCCTTTTTGCCTTTTTCAGGCATTGTGCATGCCAGCTATGCCAGCTGGAGTGCACGGGCTTGTCCTCCATACACGTGTATGGAGGAATTGCACCCTTTGTACCTTTTTGCTCAAGCTTCTTGGAGAAGCTTGCCCCCTTTGCTCAAGCTTCTTGAGAAAGCTTGACCCTTTGTCTTAGCTTCCTCAAGAAGCTCAGACCCTTTGCCTTAGCTTCTTTAAGAAGCCTCGACCCCTTTTGTTTAGCTTCTTGGAAGCTTAGGCCTTTGCATTGTCTATATAAGAGGGCCCTCCCTCTCCTTTGAAGAGGTTCAGCAAAAAACCAGACCTAATACATATATATCTGATATATACACCTTTTCTCTCTATATCTCCCTCTCTCTCTTCATTTGTGTGTGTTAGAGAGCCAAAAAGTGTGTTGTGTTCTTAGTTTTGCACTAAGTCACCTAGCATTACACCATACTTTGACTTTGGAGGTGTTGAGGGTTTGTTCTTGATGTTTTGAGCTGGTTTTGATCAAAAGAAGGTGACTGGACTTGTTGTTCTTGAAGTGTTCTTCAAGGGTAACACAATTGCTTTATTTTTCCCAATCTTGCACTAGCTTTTAACCCCCTTTGCATGCTACTTTGAGCTTTGTGTATAACATATAAAAGTTCTATTTTTTCATGTTTAAGACACTTCACTAAGGTCATTTTGGTGTTAGGGGTCGACCTCCCCCTCTTAGGCCTTGTTTGGCCCTTTTTGTGCTCTCCTTGTTAAGCTTTGAATACCTTTGTTCATTGGCTTTCTCACCACTGAAATCCATAGGATTTTCAGTGGTAAAGAAGAGGTTTTGAGGTCTTGCATAGGGGAGGGACACCCCTCTCCCTTTGTGTCTCATTTGTTTATGTTTTTGGCTCACAAGGGTAGCATGCATGCTTAGTTGTTTTTGGCTCCATTCCAGAGGTTTTTGGGTGTTATATGATCATATTATATCTCTGTCTTTGGTCGGATTTATGGCCCTTTGCATGCACAATATACTTGCCTTGCATTCCTCCATTTTGCCTAGAAGGGTGCCATGCATTTAGGCCTCCATGCTTGCATGTTCTAGCTTGACTTCATGAAGCTTTTGGTCATATTTCATCATGCTTGAGGTCTGTTGGATACTGATTTAATCATGTTTGCCACGTTTGGTATATCCTCTTTGCATTTTGGCTTGTAAGCCTTGAGTGTGTGGGTCACTAGTATGCTTAGCTTAGCTTATTCTCATGATTTGGCATCATTGGAGATCATATTTCAGTCCATAATCCATGCTTGTATGCTTGCATTCATCATTCTTTCCCTGCCTTGAAGAGGTGTCCTTTTGTGCCTTGAAATGAAGCATTATGCATACCTATGTGTTTGAGGCTTTGGGTTGCCATATCAGTGGGTTTTGGGGCTCATTTTTGCATGATAAAACTCTGTTTTGCATTAAAAAATCCATGCCATGTTTGCTTGGGGTAGGTGTTGAGTAATGTCCTCTTTTGTGGCCTTGAATGCCTTCCATTTCGCATCCATTTCCTAGCATGTCTTGGCATCATCCTTCGCATGCTTTTTAGAGTTTAACATGAGTGTTTAATGTCCATATTTATCACCTTTAAGTGTCCTTGAAAGTTGCCCCTTCCATGCTTAGGTGATAGGCCTTGGTATGTGCATGCTTGCATGCATGATTTGCGTCCTTATGCATCATCTATGGCCACTGTTCTGGGGCATGGCTGAGGCCTCCCATTTCAGTTTAAGTCCACCATTGCATGTTTTGACATGTTGCATTACTTTGGTCTCATGTTTGCATCGTATCATCTTTGCATGTTTGCATTGTTGCTTAGCTAGTTGCACATCATGTTTGCATCGCATGTTTGGCACATTGCATACTTGCATTATATGTCACATTACATTTGGCATGTTTTGGTACCTTAGCCTCATGTGCATACTTGAGTCACATCTCACACATGCATTGCATTTTTGCTTGGTTTGGGGTGTCAAACCAAGCATGAGGAATGAGGCATGTTCGTACTTAAAGTGACCAAACACGTCTTCCTCCTCGGTCGCCGATCCCCTTGATCTCAACATGATAGGGCGTTAACACTCATTTGTTTTGTTGCATGCATTTACATTGAATTGCAAACTTGGTGCCTTTGGCCATCATGCATCGAAGTACGTGATTGGTAGCCCGAGTATCGAGGGCCATACTCCCTTGAGTCTATAGCATGATTGGGAGAGTGGCCATGCACACATTGCTTTGAAAATTCCATACCATGCATTGTCTGTCCTCTGTTGCTGTCAAAATAGGGCTCTGCAGGAAGAAATGGCCGGTCGACCACTTTTGGTGCTGACCGGCCATCATTGTCCAGCTGATGACACAAGATTTCGCCGATAATCCCATTTCCATGGCCTGTGGCCTTTTGTTCTGGCCGGTGGAAATCCAAAACACTCAGGAGGAAGTTCAAAGTAGTTCTAGAAACTTTCATAACTTTCAGAGGAGCAAGGCAGTGTAAACAGAGGCAACAGTGGCATGGTACCCGGGTTTCCGGGCGCGGCAAATCGAACATGCATCATCCCATCATTCCGAGGCGGGGCTGCGGCCACCTTCTTTTTGTAATTAATTTGATTAATTAGAAGTTTTGTAATTAATTAATTAGTTAGTCAGCTAGTTAATTAGTTAAATCTGTATTATTTATTCAAACCCTCCGAGTGAGGGCAATTGTGTAATAAGTGTGCGTGAGTGTGTGTATGTCTTCCAACCCCACGTCTTTCTTCCCTTTTATTTACTAGCTTTCGATGGTTAGTTTAGGACATGTTTTGATTAGCATACTTATGATAGCATGTTTGCATACATTCATTCGTATGCACGCACCGGGCTCGGCGCATCATACTAACTGCATAATATTTCCATTCCAACTTGAATATGTGTATTGAGTTGTCGCATTTCACATGCCATTCTTGGATTAGCCGAGCCTATTCTAGTTGTATTTTGTATGTGTTGCATTAGCCATCTTAACATGAACTAGGATCATGCATTTGATTAGTAACTAGTTTCTGTTTTGGCTTGGAGTACTAGGTAAACTCTTATGCTTTAGCATCTTGCATGCGTGTGAGTGTTGCCATATTAGCATGCTTACCATGAGACTATATGCTTACGTGATATATCTGCCTGAATGCCTGTGGGTGAAGGTTGGGTTATCTGAATTGGAATAATGCATTGACTATGAGTGTTAAGCCCACTAGACAGTGGCAAAACCATCTTTTCTAAGCCCACTTGAGGGTGGCAAAACCTGCATTTTAGCCTACTTGCGAGTAGCAAACCGTTTTTTCAAAACAAACATGAAATGCATTGTCTCAATTCAGGCGACTCAGTCTATACTTGTTATGCTGTGCGCATCACATAGTAAATCTAGGCTAATAACCGGAATAAGTACGCATAATGTTTTCAAAACTAGATATCATGGTTAGTTGAGGCCGATCTTTGGATCGGGTGAGAGGGGGTGCTCATAGCTGACCTTCCCTAATCGTACCCAAGTTCCCGAGCCGAGGCAACTTTGGTGATGATGGACACGTGGCCTTAGGCAAATGAGTCAGGGTTTCCTAAATTCCCCCATAAAAAAATATTTAGGTGGCGACTCTATATCTGGCAAAGCAGTCCATGTTTGGCACTTCTTTACAAAAATCTGTTTTCCAAAACGATTTGTCGGATTTGGACACTTTGGTTCAGATTAAGAACCGTGACAATTTGAGTCCGAACTGTAGTAAGCCCGAATGAACAAATCGGGATTTCCCTCCCGGGACGTTCGGGGATGTCTACAGTTTCTGGCGACTCTGCTAGGGAGAATGGAGAACTTGACTCGAACTCATGATATCATGTTTTGTCTACACTTATGTGTTTCTTTGCATTGCATGTGCATTGGTGCGCCTAGGACACCGTGTTTGCCATCTGCTATTCTTGAGCGGTTTGCCAGAGGCTGCATGCCATAATGCTTACCAGTTACGGGCTCTGCCAGTATGGGAACACAAACCCCGGTTTTACCGGGGTACCCTTTTTGACCATTTGACCTAGTGCATATTCGGAATCCATAGTGGCCATTCCAAACTAGGACAGGTTGCTTACCTGATTATAGGTTGTTTGAAACCGTTGCGTGCGTAGTGAAACCCTAGCTCCTGACAAAATAGGACAGGGAAACCCTACCCCAACATAGGAGTGTTTTGGCTCTCATTTACTTGTTATGTGCTTTTAGAGTGTATCTCTACAGGGAATGCCATGTCAGTTTGCAAGTTTGGGCATCAGTCCTGCGGGTACCAGTGTTTTGAGGATCAGTTATCTGCGGGTATCAAATTCGGTCTTGGGGGCATTAATCTGGGAACAATGATCAACGTCTGAGAACAGTGTATTCAGCTTATCAACCGCGTGTTGTGATGCCCAACTGTGTATTGTGTGTTTATTTACGCTGTTATGCTGTCCGTTTTTCTGGTTCTTTATTTCCTTATTACTGCTTTATTTATCTTTTTGCTAGGTAGTTTAGCACAATTGCTTCAGACCAAGCAAATATCCCCCAAGCACTCTGGACAAGAGGTCGTCGACTCCATCGATCTGAGGATCTGGTAGACGGACAACCAGTGTATCATTCTCTACCCCCGGTTACTAGACGGAGGGCAGTTAGGCAGAGGATATCAGTTCGACAGACAGTTCAGAGGGCTTCGTCCACCCCGCCTAGGTATAGTAGGAATCAGAGTCCTATTTCTCCTACAGAGAGGGAACATATACCGGCAATACAGCTAGATCAGAGCAGTTTGGCAAGTTTAGAAGAGATGGTGCGCCAGCTCCAAGAGAGCATGAAAACTATGCAGCAAGACGCTGTCCGACAGACGGAGTTCGCCAAACAACAGGCCACGGTTATGACTGAACAAGTAGAGTTAATCATAAGGCTACAGTAGCAAGCCGGGGCATCTGCTTCACATCAAGCTCCTCCCCCACCAAGGGTTCCGATACCCGAGGAGACGCCAAATGTCCAGAATATCCAAGAGGATACAGACGTTCGAACGGGGCCAGCTCCGCCCCCGATTCTACCACAACTATCCAAGGCACCCACGCCTATCAATGTACCGGATTCTCCCTTCGAGTCCGAAGTGGACCCCACCGCATTAAAGCTGAGCAAACTGGAAAAGATGTTTAAGAAATCCCAAGGAGTCAAGACCATCCTTGACATTGAGGACGGGTATACTGACGCAACTGTGACGCTGCCGGACCGATTCAAGATGCCGCATATTGACCGATTTGATGGGTTCGGGGACCCCATGGTGCACCTGAGGTTGTTTTCAGATATCTTAAGGCCGATGGGCCTCACCAGACTACAGAAGCTGTCTTTGTTCAGCCGGACCCTGTTGGGTGTGGCGGCCATCTGGTACGCAAAATTGGAAGATGATGTTAAGAGGAATTGGGATGAGATGGCTGAGGCGTTCATTGCATAGTACTCATATAACACGCAGATCGAGATTACAACCCGTGATCTCGAGACGACAAGGCAAGAGCTTAAAGAGAGCTTTTCGGAGTTCGTAACCAGATGGAGGGCCAAGGCCTCAATGATGACCCTAAGGTCCACCGATAAAGATCAAATTCGGATGATTGTGCGCAATCTCCAGCCTAAGCTGATGCAGAAAATGATTGTGCTCCCCTTCCCTACCTTTTCAGATCTGCATGAGATGGGAGTACAGATTGAGGATGCCTTGAAGCAAGGCTTGATCGACAATGACAGAGAGCAACCCAGGAGAACCTTTAACCGCAACACCAATGCAGGCCCGAGCAGCACTACAACTACAAGAGCCCCGGAAGTGAGTATGGTCACCACCATTCTCCCTCCAAGAACCATGGCAGCTACGCCATTCTCCGGTGCGTCCGGAAGCAATACACAAACAGCCAAATACCTGCCCAAACACCAAAGAACCTTCGCTCCACTATATATGCCCCTGTCTAAAGCTCTGGGGGTTTTAATCAGAAAAGGGCACTTGAAGCCCCTAGAGCCGCGGCCATTGCCAGAAAAACTTCCTCCTACCCACAACCCAGCCAAATATTGCTCATTTCACCAACAGCACGGTCATGACACCGACCAATGCTTCGGATTACGTCATGAGATTCAAGATCTCATTGATAATGGGGTGATTGTGCCTCCCGAAAAACCCAATGTCACAACAAACCCTCTCCCACCACACTACCAAGCTCCACCCCCCAAAAGAATCAACTCTATCCAGACTGGGGTCGTGTCTTATGATCCTAGCATATATATCACCCCATCCCACCTACCCAAGCCGGAGGTGCTCCTTCCTGACTACACTGACTTGTGCATGTTGGACATCTCCAGAACCCAACCCGAACCATTGGTGGTGACTGTCGAAGACAGAACATGGGAGATTTCAGAGGAGAATGGGATTGATGAGTCAGAATCTGAGGAATCTGCGAGTTTTGCCGGAGAGATGTACAGTCCGAGTGACTACATTTTGTCAATAGACCAGGATAGATCAAGTGTGGAATTGCCAGAAAGGATAGAGCTTTGTGTGATACAGGGGGATAGATTTGATCAGAGATCAGAAGACTTAGCGGCTGTGGAAGAGGACTTTGCGGACCTCCAATTTTTCAACGAACAAGGCCCAGGGGACATGGCCGTCAACTGGTCAGATTTCGAGGAATCTGTAGAAGCTACCAGGTGGCTTGATGACCTACCAGACGTTGTCGAAGAATTTCAGTTGGAATGGGGCCCGTCAGGGGCGAGGACATCAGTTATGCCCGGAAGGGCCGAGAATTGGAGTACATTGCCGGAGAGCATCGGTGTTGAGGATTTCGCTCAGGATCTGGGCATTTTGAATATAGGAATCATTGAACAGCCAACTGTACTGACGTAGTTGGAACAGGAAAAGTTTGGGGATTCTGAGAGGATCAGGAAAGCTAAAGCCCACGTGGGGACTGCTGTGTGCACAAGGACAGAGAATGCTGCGAACATATGGATGGAGAGTACTGCAAGTACGAGAACAGTCATACCAGAGCCGGACAGGTGTCTGTCAGCTGCCGATGGAATGTGGTGGGAGGATGATGATTTATGTCTTGCCCACATGGATGAGGATTGGGGGAGTAACCAACCAGATGATACCTAGTACATCGGCGAAGTCGATCATATGACTAAGAGTGGACGGTATTTCAAGCCTCCACACCTAGATCAACCAGAGGCGTCTGGGAAAGATAGGGAGGCAGAGAAGCAAAAAGAGAAGCAACTTGAGGATGAGGCTGTACTAAGACAGTTAAAAAAGATACAGGCAGACATCTCCATCTGGGGACTGCTTATGGCATCGCGAGTGCATCCACAAGCTGTCTTATCGGCCATGGACAAAGCCAGGCTCTCAATAGACACCATGCCCGAACAGCTGGTGGGCTTAGTTTTTCCGGGAGGAGTTACCCCGATGTTGACTTTCTCCGACAAAGAATTGCCACCTGAGGGTGTGAACCATAACAAGCCACTCTACATCTCTGTGGAGTGCAGGAACAAATGGATACCTGTGGTGCTTGTCGACACAGGGTCCGCCATCAATGTGTGCCCGGTAAGGACTGCATATGCAATCGGTTTAAAGACCGTAGACTTTGTGCCAACAGCCCAGGTGATTCGGGCGTATGATAACACAAGCAGGAAAGTAATGGGGACAGTGAAAATTCAGACCAAGGCTGGGCCAGGACAGCATGAAATAGACTTTCACGTCTTAGAAGTTCCTGCAACTTTCAATATGCTCTTGGGGCGGCCGTGGCTACACCAGGTGAAGGCAGTTTCGTCCACCTTGCATCAGATGATGAAATACCCTCATGGGAAGGGCGTAGCCATTTTTTTTGGGAATTCATCGATCCATCCACCGCCAGAAGTATCTACGCCAGTTTTGGAAATTGAGCACGGTATGGAGGATGTGTTTATGTCGGGCTTTACCCTGGCTGAGGCCCGGGTCGTGCAGAACATCATGGCTGTTAATGAGGGGTTGTATGTCAGTGCTCAATCAGTATACCTCATGAACAAGCTTCAACACATCCCCGGAATGGGATTGGGAAAGAGCGGCCGGAAGGGCGTTGCAGCATTGGCCGAAGTGCCACACAACCCCCATATCTTTGGCTTGGGTTATCTGCCCACCAAAGAGGATTGGGTAAGGAAAGGTAAGGAGATGGCTGGGAGAGCCAGAGCGAAGCAGGCGGGGAAGCCTTTTGAGCTGATGCATAGACCCATTCAGGGTACCCTAAATGGACGCTTCGTTCGGGAGGGGGAGGACTTTCTGTTTTGTGGCTTCCCAAAGCCGTGGCTGAACGCGGAAAGGAAGCGCGTACCAGGTTTTGAGATCTTTTTTGATCTACAGTTATCCAGGGATGATGTTGCCGAGGAGCAGACAGACCCAACAGTTGAGGTTAAGTAGAGCAAGAAAGTAGAGTCTAAGGACGCCGAAAGTGAAATAGGGGTAGCACTGGCATGTCCACTTTCAGATCCTCCGATCGAACAGAAGTGCTTGGGGGATAACTTCTCGGTGTCCATGATCGAGAATGAAACGGCTGCGGGCCTACCAGCAAACATTTTGGATGCATCCATCGCACCCTCCCCCATTTGGCAGTATGAAGAGGGATTTTTGTCAAGCAGCACCGGGTCAGGTAGTGAGCCGGAATCTGATTCCACCGAGTCTTGTGAGTCAGAATCAGGTTCCAGTTCGACTGAGTCTGAGTCCGGTATTCCTGGGGGTGATAACCCGGATGCCACAGTCCTGTCTAGGTCATCTTTTTCTTTCTCTTTTGAGTCTGTTGTAATAGAAGAATCGGACGGTTTGGATGTGCTTAATGAGAATGATGTGGATGTGGTTTCTGAGTACTTTTCTATGCCCTTGATTTATTGCATTAACTCAGACTTCCAAAATTTTGATGAAAATGATGAGGAAGAAATTCCTCCGGTTTTGCAATGCTTAATTGAACAAGAGCAGGAGAGATTTGTTAGACCTTTAGTCGATGAAATCACTACTATGAATGTTGGTACTGAGAAGGACCCGCGGTTGGTCCAGATCGGGTCCACGTTGTCTTCGGAGAAACGCGAATGCTTAGTCGCTTTATTAAAAGATTTCAAAGATGTTTTCGCGTGGTCCTACAAAGACATGCCTGGAATCGATCCTGAGATTGTACAGCACCGGATCCCTCTTGACCCGGAGGCCCTACCCATCAAACAGAAACTTAGAAGGATCTGCTCGGACTAGGCCCTCAAGATTAAGAAAGAGGTCACCAAGCAAATTGACGCAGGGTTCTTGCTGGTATCCGAATACCCGACTTGGTTGGCCAACATCGTTCTGGTGCCGAAGAAGGATGGCAGGATCAGGGTATGCGTGGATTTCAGGGATTTGAACAGAGCTAGTCCGAATGACGACTTTCCCTTACCGCATATCGATGAGTTGGTGGACTTCACAGCGGGGCATGCTTTGCTTTCGTTCATGGATGGCTTCTCAGGATACAATCAGATAGTGATGGCACCAGAAGGCTGGAAGAAGACTGCTTTCACCACCCCGTGGGGGACCTACTGCTACAGAGTGATGCCGTTTGGGTTAAAGAATGCTGGGGCTACATATCAACAGGCCGCGACCACGATATTGCATGACATGATCCACAAAGAGGTTGAGGTGTACGTGGATGACATGATTGTCAAGTCCAAAGAAAGAGAGGGCCACTACACCGCCTTGCAAAATTTCTTTCCAAGGATCAGAGAATTTCGGTTGCGGCTGAATCCTCAGAAGTGTATGTTTGGTGTTACAGTGGGAAAAATGATGGGGTTTCTGATTACACAAAGAGGTATCAAAGTCGACCCTTCCAAAATCAAGGCCATCTTAGAAATGCCACCACTAAGGACTGAAAAGGAGGTGCGAGGCTTTCTGGGTAAAGTGCAATTCATAAGACGATTTATCTCAAAATTAACCTTGACTTGTGAACCACTTTTTGGTCTCCTGAAGAAAGGAAAGAAATTCCAATGGGACGGCCGATGCCAAGCTGCTTTTGAACAGATCAAGGAATACTTACAGAACCCACCCGTGTTGTCACCGCCCGAACCAGGGAAGCCGTTGATATTGTACCTTTCGGTAACTGAGACCACAATGCGCTGCATGCTCGCGCAAGAATCAGAGGACAAGGTGAGAGAGCCATCTACTATCTGAGCAAGAAGCTGCTAGAGTATGAAACTCGCTACACAGTTGGAGAAGGCTTGCTTAGCCTTGGTATGGGCTACCAGGAAGCTGCGGCACTACCTGTTAGCTCACTCCGTAATGTTGGTTTCACGACTGGATCCCATCAAATATCTTTTCGAGAAACCAGCACTTACGGGTAGGCTAGCACGTTGGTTGCTGTTGCTTTCCAAATTCGATCTGAAATATATGACACGCAAGTCAGTCAAGGGAAGAGCAGTAGCAGAATTCTTAGCCGATCATTTCATGGAAGGGGGTGAAGCAGTTGAGTACTTATTCCCAGATGAGGCCATTTTGCATATTGACGATGAAACTTGGACGATGTACTTTGACGGAGCGTCAAACCAGTATGGGTATGGAATAGGGGTGTTACTGATAGCACCCGACAATTCTCGTATCCCTCTAGCCTTCAAACTCCGGTTCAAAGTCTCAAACAACGAAGCAGAATATGAGGCATGCATTGCCGGTCTAGAAGCAGCCCTGGAACTAGGGGCAAAACGGTTGGACGTCATTGGGGACTCAAACCTTGTTGTATCTCAAGTGAAAGCAGATTGGAAAGTCAAAGAAGAAAAGATGATTATGTACCACCAGACCTTGGACTTGTTAATTCCTCGGTTTGAGAAGTTAAACTTTGCTCATCTATTAAGGGAGAACAATAGGTTCACAGATTCACTAGCAACTCTATCTTCCATGATAGACATCCCGTTTGGAGTCCGGATGCGTCCAGTCAGTATCGACCAAAAATTTGTGCCGGCTTACGAGTCAATTGCTGCTATAGATGAGGTTCAAGATGAGAACCCCTGGTATTACGATATTTGGAATTTCTTGGAAAAGGAAGCATATCCACTAGGGGTAAATGCCAAGGATAAAAGGGCAATTAGAAGAATGGCCATTCAATTCATCATCTGCGGAGGTAAATTGTATAAGAGAGGTCATCTGGGAATGCATAAGCTGTGCGTTGAAGCTGAAGAATCAAAACGCCTGATGGAGGCCATCCATGGAGGAGAATGCGGTGCGCATATGAACGGGGTAATGTTAGCACGGAAGATTCTCAGACAAGGTTACTATTGGTCCACCATAGAGGAGGATTGTATCAGTTTTGTTCGGCGATGCCACAAATGTCAAATCCATGCAAACCGCATGAACATTCCGCCGTCGAAACTGTACAATATGACTTCGCCATGGCCATTTTTAGTTTGGGGAATTGATGTGATCGGGGCTGTCACTCCGAAGGGGTCTAATGGGCATGAGTTCATTCTGGTTGCGATAGATTATTTCACAAAGTGGGTCGAGGCCCAATCCTATGCGGTGTTGAAGGCTTCACATGTTGCGAAATTCATCAGAAACAACATCATTTGTCGCTATGGGGTCCCAAATGAAATCATTTCAGATAATGGTTCCCACTTCAAGAAGGAAGTGATTGATTTGTTGGAAAAATACAACGTGGCTTTTCACAAGTCATCCACCTATCGGCCGTAGACCAATGGAGCGGTCGAGGCCGCCAACAAGAATATCAAACACATACTGCAGAAGATGGTGGAAACCTACCGGGATTGGCCAGATAAGTTGCCATTTGCTCTGTGGGGCTACAGGACTTCAATTAGAACTTCTACTAGGACGACTTCGTATTCGTTGGTTTATGGAATGGAGGCCATTCTACCTATCGAGATTGAAGTTCCATCTTTGAGAGTGCTGGCTGAGTGTCAGATAGCCGAAGCAGATTGGCAGCAGAGCAGATTTGAGGAACTCATGCTCTTCGACGAGCGCAGACTGAAAGCATTATACCATGTTCAAGGTTATCAGCACAGAATTGCCAGGGCTTTTAACAAGAAGGTTAAGTCCAGGAATCTAAAAGAAGGAGATTTGGTGCTCAAAGACAACCGAGCTCCCATCCACGACCCAAGGGGCAAGTTCAGACCCAATTGGACTGGTCCTTACATCATTAAGTCTATCTGGTTAGGTGGAGCTGTGGTTCTGATGGACCTAGATGGCCTAGAGTTTTCATGGCCGATCAATATGGACAAGTTGAAGAAATATTACTTTTGAGAGGCTCGCTAGGCCGAAAACCCGAAAGGGCGATCTAGGCAAAAGTTAGAGCATGAAATATTGGAAATTATAAAAACTGAGCTCGCAAGGTTGAAAACCCGCAAAGGGCGGCCTTGGCAAAAGTTAGAGCGCAAAAGGAGAGTGAAAATACTCGAGTGAACCCAAGCTTGAACTACGTAAGGCTTGATTCCCATCTTTGGGATACGTAGGCAACTTCATCCTGAAGTTTAGCCATAAACTTTTCCCCGATCAACTTTGTCCATTTGATCACCTCGGCCATCTTTGTCTATTCAACATTCAGGAATTCGGTTATAATCTCCGGTGCAGTGCTCTTCAGATTAGGGGAAACTTTCCGTTGCTGTGCAATGCCATGGTACTATTCAAACTAGGGGCAACTTTCCAGTTGCTGGGATCTGGGGTTGTGCATCTCAGTGACAGATTTTAGGCGTGTCCAGTTCTGATCCATGTCGAAAATGGTTTTGAAAAGTTTTGATAAAAGTTGACTTTGTTCAAATTAATCTTTTTACAACTTAGACCATTTTTGGACCAAAGCGGAAAATTTTCAGTACGCACAACCTTCAATTTTATTGATTTCAATACAAAGTCCTTCTGCTCTTGCATACAAATTGAAGTTGCTTTTGGTTACATTCATAAAGAAAACTTGAAAGTACTAATAAAGTAATAAATCCGGGGCATAGATAAGTCAGGTGTTCCTGCGCCCCCTCCCAGAGCTGGTCGAAGCCTCTGATGCCAACCTGGGCCCAATCTGTGCCTCTTCATTGAGCCAATCTATGCACTCATCAGACAAAGTGCAACTAAAAGTGGGAGCGGGGGCTAGGAGCTCTCTAGTCCTCCATGCTGTGGCATATCGAGCGAGCTGTGCGCCTCAGACTGGAAATGCAGCTGGGTACTCTATCCCCTCTGGCGGGCAAGTCTGATCATGGCCGAACTGGCATTGGAACCGAAAAGGAAAGTAGAACACGCAGTGTGTCAGGCCTATTAACTGAATCCCAATCTGCCGGGACATGCTATAACTCATTACCGGTAGGTTGAGCCAAGGACAGCGCCAAGCAATGCGGTCTGCAGACAAATTGCACATCCAGTCGAACCACCATCTCTCATCTAGGGCGTCGACTAGGCGTTGCCGGAAGAAGTAGCCGTGAGCCGAGTATGCCGGGCAAGAGTCCACAACCTGCAACTTGTCCATCAACCATACCTGGGAAGGGATGAAAAATGAGAGAATAAAGAATAGAGAGATGTACGATGAGAGAAAAGTGAGAAAAGGGTTTTGTGAGAAAACCGAGCTTGAGAGCTGAGTGATGTGAGCAATACATATGTGAGATTGGGTGGGAAACATTACCTGCAGCAATAGTGGACTCCCCGCAAATCTGGTCGTCTCACGGCGATAGAAAGCGTCCAAACCCATCAATGTCTCGGCCAATGTCATGGCAATACAACTTTTGCCCTCCGTCAAGCCCTAGGCAACCTCGATCAACCAAACACTAGATCCTCTGGAGCTCGAGGCAAGCAAGAAATGAGATAGCATGCACAAACAGAGGGCGTGTCGCTGAAAGCCTTGCCAATGATGGTCACCACGGTCGCTGGCATCAGAAAACTGGCAAATCAAACTCGGAATATCCAGCATTCCATCACCAATCAAAGATCGAGCATCATGCATCATGAGCCCACACATTTGCCCTAAAGCTTGGGCATGGCCGAAGCGAAGTTGGGGCAAGATTTCTTCGTTGTGCTCAGATTCCATCAAAACTTGGAAATCTTCGAAGGTAGGACATACCTCTTGCCCGCCAAATCTAAAGACATGTGTTACCGGGTTCCAAAACCTTGCCGCGGCATGGAGGAATGGGAAGTGCAGCAGAGTACGACTCAGAGTGAATAGTGCGTTTATGCTGAACGCCTGGAAATTCAGCCTTTCCGAGCCATCCAAGTTGGCAATCCAAGTTTTGAGATTTTGGGCAAGGAACTCTTCCATTTGTAGCAAATCAGTGTTGAATTGAGAAAAACTACGAAGTTGAGGCCTTTCGTAGGGGATAAGGTGTGAGTGGGAGACAGCTGTCAACATTCTGATAGTTCTTGCTATCCATGGTCGGCCAGCCAAAAATGGTGCCGATCGACTATCACTTTTGGCCGATGGCCATTTCTCATGACCGGTGGCCTTCCCTTTCGTTCCATTAGCTGTTTAGAAGTTGAACATGCTGAGAATTTGGGGATTGGCACCACTTCCAATGTCCTCCGATGATGATTTTTGGGGAGTCACGCCCATTTGCTTATCGAGTTGTTGTACGTTTGTTTATCGAGTTGTATTTCACATTCTTTAAGTTTTTGCTTTGCTTATCGAGTTGTATCTACACTGGGTTAGCTTATCGAGTTCTTTGTTTTGCTTATCGAGTTGTTTTTGTCATTAGTCAGCTCACTACCTGATTATTACGAGGCAAACACTTACTTTTCAAATAAAGATTCAAACCTCATTTGCGTTGTTGTGTAATGCGATGCGATGCGATACATGAAAAGTACAAATGTAACACCTTTTGAACAAAATAGCCGTTTCACTTCCATCATGTCTTTCGCAAAAATACACAATCTTGGAAAAGTAAAACCTGCCTGAGGCAGTGCAATGTGCTTAAAACTAATGGTGAAAAAAGAAAGTAAAGCAAAAGGATGGCAGGGCAGCAGAGTATTGGGATTGATACCGGTAACCTCCCCTTGTGGTCGGTACACCTTCTGCGCCCTTGTTCAGGTCAATTATATGGTTTGGCACCATCATTACTCGAGATAGTGCAAGAAAGTGCGCTTTGGAATGTTAACTGGTCTTCGTGTTGACCTCGAAACACATCTTCTGTGTGCGATGTTTGGTGCATGCAAGGAGCATCCTTTCTCGTATCCTTTTGTACCTCGCGAAGTCCGCAAATCGCTTTAAACATGTGGTATTACATTGCTTCGATATGACTATGATTGTCACGCTCGTTACACGCTTTGCGTTGAGCAATGCCTGGTTTTGTTCTAAATTTACATCTCAAACATCACGAATAACATGCCTTTACCATACTCCAGTTGGTTATACATGTGTTCAAGTTCCTTTTATACACATTGCTTGCATTACTGCATGCTTTACTTACATGTGTATATGTATTTTCAGGTGGTTACATATTGTGCACGTTTCTGCGTGTGCTTTACTTACATGTGTTCATACCTTGCTTGCTTTACACATTGCATGCGTTTCTACGTGTGCTTTACTTACATGTGTTTATGCATCTCATAGGAGGTTACATATTGCTTGCATTAACCCGCATGCTTTACTTGCATGTGTTCATTCCTGCTATACACATTGTATGCATTACTGCATGCTTTACTTACATGTGTATATGTATTTTCAGGTGGTTACACATTGTGCACGTTTTGCGTGTACTTTACTTACATGTGTTCATACCTTGCTTGCTTTACACATTGCATGCGTTTCTATGTGTGCTTTACTTACATGTGTTTATGCATCTCACAGGAGGTTACACATTGCTTGCGTTAGCGCGCTTGCTTTACTTACATGTGTTCATTCCTGCTATACACATTGTATGCGTTATTGCATGCTTTACTTACATGTGTATATGTATTCTCAGGTGGTTACACATTGTATACATTTTCCGTGTACTTTACTTACATGTGTTCATACCTTGCTTGCTTTACACATTGCATGCGTTTCTACGTGTGCTTCACTTACATGTGTTTATGCATCCCACAGGAGATTACACATTGCTTGCGTTAGCGCGCTTGCTTCACTTACATCTGTTCATTCCTGCTATACACATTGCATGCGTTGTCGCGTTATGCTTTACTTACATGTGTTCAAGTTTCTTTCTATACACATTGCATGCGTTGTCGCGTTATGCTTTACTTACATGTGTTCAAGTTTCTTTTTATACACATTGCATGCATTGTCGCGTTATGCTTTACTTACGTGTGTTCAAGTTTTTTTTTATACACATTGCATGCGTTGTTGCGTTATGCTTTACTTACATGTGTTTGAATTCTTTTTTTTATACACATTGTATGCGTTGTCGCGTATATTTTACTCACATGTGTTCAAGTCCCCCATCACACACATTGTACACGTTGTCACGTGTTCTTTACTTATATGTGTTTGTGCCTTCATAGCATTATTATGCTTGCCCCAAGTCGCATCGTTATGCTTCTCACTCGGTTTGCATTGTCACGCACTTTCAATTGCATTGATTGCATACTGCTAACAATATTGTACCTGGTAAGTTTTCTTTCTTTTACAGACACGTTATTGTATGTATGGTTCATTTAAAGCTGGCGCAACTAGACGAACCGCACAGGTATTGCATTCTCCGCGTGAAACGCAGTGAGAATCACGTAATTCTCTTGCATCCTTTTTGCATTATAATGTAGTTGGATTTGTGTTTGCTAGCTTAAAACTGTTGCATTGTCATGCTTCGTTACAGCTTTCTTTGCATGATCATAAGTTATGTTCGGCTTCTTGCATTGTCAGTTGCATTTTGCCCCCGCCTTTAGGCGCATATCTTTATTGTCTTGCATGCTTTGTCTAAGTCTTCGGCCTTGTCAAAAATGGGTCATCTCTGGGCTTTGACACACACTCCCGTCATTGTTATGACTTTCGAGTTCTGCCAAAGAGGGGCAACTGTAGACACCCCATTTTTGACCGTCCTCAAGACTTGGACGTCATCGTTTGAACACCTGATGATCTTCCTTGTTTGTGTTTATTTTGAGTTCCCGAAGGACTCGGCTACGCGCTGTGCCTTGAGATCTCTCAACTTGACTGTTTTGTGCTTGGTCGTGGACCAAGGACTTGTGTTTTATGCTTCTAAGGGTAGGAGGTGGCTTGTCAGCCATACCTTAAACCCACCGACTGTGGCATGAGACCACCGGCCTTTCTTTCTCTCTACCGACCATTTGTTTGGCCGGTCGGCTCAAACCTTTGGCCGGTCGGCCATTTAGTTGGCTGATGGTCTCCTTTTCTGGCCGGTGCCCCCTTTTTTCCTTTTTCAGGCATTGTGCATGCCAGTTGTGCCAGCTGGAGTGCACGGACTTGTCCTCCATACACGTGTATGGAGGAATTGCACCCTTTGCACCTTTTTGCTCAAGCTTTTTGGAGAAGCTTGCCCCCTTTGCTCAAGCTTCTTGAGGAAGCTTGACCCTTTGTCTTAGCTTCCTCAAGAAGCTCAGACCCTTTGCGTTAGCTTCTTTAAGAAGCCTTGACCCATTTTGTTTAGCTTCTCTTTGAAGCTTAGGCCTTTGCCTTGTTTATATAGGAGGGCCCTTCCTCTCCTTTGAAGAGGTTCAGCAAAAAACCAGACCTAATACATATATATCTGATATATACACCTTCTCTCTCTATATCTCCCTCTCTCTCTTCATTTGTGTGTGTTAGAGAGCCAAAAAGTGTGTTGTGTTCTTAGTTTTGCACTAAGTCACCTAGCATTACACCATACTTCGACTTTGGAGGTGTTGAGGGTTTGTTCTTGAAGTTTTGAGCTGGTTTTGATCAGAAGAAGGCGGCTGGACTTGCGGTTCTTGAAGTGTTCTTCAAGGGTAACACTATTACTTTATTTTCCCCAATCTTGCACTAGCTTTTAACCCCCTTTGCATGCTGTTTTGAGCTTTGTGTCTAACATATAAAAGTTTTGTTTTTTTGTATTTAAGACACTTCATTAAGGTCATTTTGGTGTTGGGGGGTCGACCTCCCCCTCTTAGGCCTTGTTTGGCCCTTTTTGTGCTCTCCTTGTTAAGCTTTGAATACCTTTGTGCATTGGCCTTTTCACCACTGAAATCCATAGGATTTTCAGTGGTGAACAAGTGGTTTTGACGTCTTGCATAGGGGAGGGACACCCTGTAACCAGCCCGCGAGGGACCTCGCTACAGTTCGGACTCCCTTTTTGTCACGATTCTAAATCTGAACCAAAGAGTCCAACTCTGGCAAATCGTTTTGAGAAAAATAGATTTTTTTTGAAAAAGAAGTGCCAAACATGGACTGCTTTGCCAAATTACAGAGTCGCCACCTAAATATTTTTAAAATGGGGAAATTTAGGAAACCCTGACTCGGTGCCAAAGGCCACGTGTCCGTCATCACCAAAGTGGCTTGGCTCGGGAGCTTGGGTACGATCGGGGAAGGTCAGCTATGAGCACCCCCTTTCGCCCGGTCCGAAGACCGGCCTCTACTAACCATGATATCCATTTTTGAAAACTTTATGCGTTCTTATTCCAATTATTTAGCTAGAATTACTATGTTATGCGCACAACAAACAAGTATAGACTAGATCGCCTAATTTGGAAATAAACATTGCATATCCGTTGGTTTAGAAAACGCTTTGGAATTTGCTACTCGCAAGTAGGCTAAAACACGGATTTCAACGAGTTTTTCCAACTCAAGCAATCCAACCTCCACCCACAGGCATTCAAGCAGTTATATCACATAAGCAGCTAGCCTTATGGTAATTATGCTATTATGGCAGCATTCACACGCATGCGATATGCTAAGGCATAAAAGCTCACCTAGTACTCCAAGCCAAAACAGAAGCTTATTAGAAATCCATGCATGGACCTAAGCATACTGAAATGTCTAATGCAGCACATGCAAAGATGTAATCTAGGCAGGCTCGGCTATCCTAAACATGGCATATGAAATGCTACAAATACCACGTATTCAATTTGGAATTGAAATACAATGCAGTTTGTATGATGTACCGAGCCCAATGCATGTCAATAAATGCATGGATGCACGCATGCATTGCATAAGGTATGCTAAAATAAACGTGCCCTAATACTAACCATTAAAGCAGGTAAATAAAAGGGAAGAAAGAAATGGGGGTTGGAAGACATACACCCACTCACACACACTTATTACAAATGCGCCCTCACTCGGAGGGACCAAAAGAATATACAAAACCGAATAACTAATTAACTATGCAAGCTAATTAATTATTAAAAATTAATTAAATTAACCAAATAAATTAATTAATCTAATTAAACAGTAAACCGCTTTGGGATGAGGGCCAAATGCAGCATGTGCTCGGGACTGGCTCGGAACCGCACTACCATGCACGGATTGCCTCTGTTTCCCCTGCTGTCCTCCTCTGAAAATTGCAAAAGTCCCAGGAGTGCCTCTCAGGGCACTGGGGAGCACCACCGGCTGGGGTAGAGAACCACCGGCTGAAGAAGGAGGCCACCGGCACAAAAAGAAGTTATCGGCTGGAAGTTGACTGCCGGTCGGCACTAAATAGTGCCGGTCGGCACTTAACACCTGCAGAACCTGCAACCCACAGCAGCAGAGGACAACAACATGCATGGCAATGTGATTCAAGGTATTTATGCACTATACATACCCCTTATCATGTTATTGACTCAAAGGGGCATGTGCCTCGATTCCCGGACCACCAATCGTGCATTTCCATGCAAGATGGCTCTAAGAACCAAGAATGCAACTTTGATTTCAAATGCATGCAATGCAAACAAGCAAACAAGGGTGCTCAACCTCCATCATACTTCACCTCAAGAGGCCAAACATGCACAATACAAATGCAACCCTAAACATGTCAACTAGGCATGCAACATGGACTATGCAATATGTTCATGCAAAGGGTTCAAGCAAGCATGCAAGGCAAGCATGCAAACCAATGGAAGGATGGTCTTATACATGAATTAGACAACTCAAATAGTCCTAAAATCAGTGGCCAAAATGCTAAGTCAAGAGGGCCAAACACACATGCACACATGCACAAGTTAAGGCACCAACACTTAAGCATAACAAACAACCCTTAAGCGCACTTAAAGGGGTACAGCAATGGACTACTAGCATGCACATAAAGCTCTGAAAATCATGCTAAACTTGATGCCAAATCATGCAACAAAGCAAGCTAAACATGCACACATAGGTCCAACATTCAAAGCAAGTCAATGGGGCATTGAACTGCACTTATACAAAACAAATATGGCATGCATTAAACAACTAAAAACAGGTTTTTAGCATGTTAAAACAAAGCCAAATGGCTACTTAGATGGCATCCAAGAGGCTTGAAATCAAAGGCATGCATTAAAGCCAAAACATGGAGCATTTAACACATACTCTTAAAGCATTAAAGAGGCATGCTAAGCAATCAAACAAACATGTATGAAGGACTGAAATAGCATGCAAAATGGTCCCAAACCGTCAAAAATGAAGCAAGCAAGGCATGCTACACACTCATGCTCAAGGCTAGCAAGCCTAAAATGCAAAGAGACTATATTAAGCATGCTAAGATTGACCCAAATGACTATGGACAGAGCTAAAGCATGGCAAAATAAGCATAAAACATTCATGAATCTAAGCCTAAAGCATGCTCAAACTTGGGCTAACGACCTAAGGCATGTTAAGGCAATACAAGGCATTACATGGCAACTATGCTAAGCATGCATGAGAGACCAAAACCAACTTAAAATCATGTTATATCATGGCAATATAAGCATGAAAAATAATCCAAACATGCTCAACACACACTCAAGCATAGGCTCACCTAAGAGACCAAAACTTGCCCTTTTCAAGGACATCAAGGAGAGGGGGTGGCCCTCTCCTTATTGAGACTCTAAAGCATCATCTTCACCACTGAAATCCCTCAAGATTTCAGTGGTGAAGAGATCCTAACACCAAAGTCTCGGATCTCTCACAAAATGGCACAAAAAGTGGTCTTTTCAAGGCCTAAGGGTGGTCAAACCTACCCAAACCACCAAGCACTCTTAATAAACAATAAAGAGGCTTAAAAAATAGAACTTTTTTGTATTATAGACTAAGCACAAAAACAGCTCTAAACTAGGCAAAAATGGAATGCAAGAATGGGGGAAAAATGGGTAGTTTCTTACCCTTGATGATCAACTCCAACAATGGTAACCTTGATGCCTCTTTAAGCTTCAAACCAGCCAAGAACACCAAGAACAAGCCCTTAGCACCTCAGTTCCAAGAGGAAGGTGAAACACTAGGTGTTAGTGAGCAATAGTGAGTCACAAACACCTAGTGTACAAAACAAGAGAGAAAAAGAGAGATAGGATGTGTATCTATCCTAACCCTAAAAACCAGAGCTTGGTCTGTCTAAAATGTCTAAAATCTTGTAACCCCAAGCCAAGAAGAGGAGTGGTCCTCTTATAGGCAAGCAAAGCTTGCAAAGCTTACAAGCTAAGCTAACTAAGAGGGTCATCCCTCCATACACGTGTATGGAGGGGAACCAAAACTATACAGCTGTCTGAAAATATCTCATAAAGCAACTGCACAGTGTCCGGCCGGCAAAGAGTGCCATTTTGACAAAACTTAGTGCCGGTCGGCACAATAAAGTGCCGGTGGCAACACCAGCCAGCTGGTGGCCTCTAGCCACAGCCGGTGGTGTGTGGGGATGCCTCACAAGGCATTCCCTGCCCTTCCAAGGCAAAACACAAGTGTTTGGTGCAAAACCAAACACAAAACGGTCGAGTTCGGAAGTCCTGAGGCAAGGCGCGCGAGCTGAGAACTCCGGGAACTCCAAACGAACACAAACATGGATAATCACCGAGTGTCCCAACGGTGACGTCCAAGTCTTGAGGACGGTCAAAAATGGGGTGTCTACAGTTGCCCCTCTTTGACAGAACTCGAAAGTCATAACAATGACGGGAGTGAATGTCAAAGCCCAGAGACGACCCATTTTTGACCAGGCCAAAGACTTAGACAAACATGCAAGACAAGCAAGGTATGCGCCCGAAGGCAGGGGCAAAATGCAACTGAAAATGCAAGAAGCCGAGCATAACTTATGATCATGCAAAGGAAGCTGTAATGAAGCACACATGCGACAGTTATAAGCTAGCATACCAAACTACACTACAATGCAGAAAGGATGTAAGAGAATTATGCAATTCTCAATACGTCTCACTCGGGAGATACAATAGCTGCGCGGCTCGTCCGGTTGCACCGGCCTCGAATGAGCCGTACATACAATATCGTGCCTGCAAAGAAAACAAACTTAGCAGGTACAATATTGTTAGCAATATGCATGTCATGAAAAATGAATGCAAAATGATATGCAATGTATACAAAACTATGTATGAACAATGCAAATGGAAATGCAATACAATTGAAACTATATGCAAACTACATGCAAGGCAATTGAATCATGATCCAATCATGAGCGGTTCAAAACCACACAAATGTCAATTAGATTGATGGAGGTAACAAGTCTGTCTACCATAGAAAAGGTGTCGAAGCCCTCAAGGCGCGAGCGCACGCAGAACTATGAGTAATGTAGACAGACCCAAGAACAAGTATTGGGTGGACTTGACATAAGTGGGGTGACGACCCGCTGGGGAAAGAATGATGATCCTAATGCCGGATGCAACAATTACACTACAATGTAATATGATGGATAGATGATACAATGGATATGGCACGCGGGCCAAACCAAATCTCGCCTAGGAAAGGCATGTACACATACAAGCCATGTCTAACATAGAAAAGGTGTCGAAGCCCTCAAGGCGCGAGCGCACGCAGAACTATGAGTGTATAGACGTGAAAAGTATGAGCACATACCAGACCAAGCTTGACAAGGAAAGGCGCAAGCCATGGATGGAAGGTGATGCAATGGATGCATGCAACCTACAATGCAATATCTACAATGAAATGGTTGAAATGCATGATAATGCAGATGATGCAATGACCATGATTGCAGTTTTCCCTATTCTTCCAACGGGATGGTATACTAGGTTGGTTCAGTATCCAGAATTGAGGCGTAAACACACTACCTCAACCTATGGGGCTTCCATATAGGTTTCAAGCCGAGGGTACACCCCCTGGGTATTTAAACCAGACTTTAGTCTCGGAAATCCCGAACCTTTGCGTTCTAGGCATGAGCCATTCAAACTCTAGTTTCCACCGTCCCCGTTGGTCTCCTAGGAACTCACCGCAAGCACGGAAGTCGTTCGGGCACGACAAACACCAAAGGAATTGCACCTTCAGAGGATTTAAGGTCTCCTAGACCGGAATGCAAAATGTATGCATGACAATGCATGTTGTTTTGTTGTTTTTTTTTTTTTGATATGCAAATGATGCATGATGTTTTTGTTTTTTTGTTTTTTGTTTTTTTTGATATGCATGACATATGCGCTACCTACAATGATGCATGACAATGCGGTATTTACAATGCGATGCATGATAATGCGGATGAGGCACGCATGCCGATGTATCGAAGGTTTTGCACCCTCTAAGGATTTAAGGTCTCCTAGACCGTGCGTGTGTTTGGTCCTGCCGGACCCTCGTTTCGGGGCAACGCAAGTGTGGTGCGCAAAATAGCGTGATGAAATGCATGCCAAATGCAATGAGGGGCAACTTAACACACCGAAGGTCTTGCACCTCCCGAGGATTTAAGGTCTCCTAGACCATGCGTGTTTAAGGTCCCGCTGGACCCGCTTTGGGGTAATGCATGATAATGCAAATGGAGTGTGCGCACCAATGCACCGAAGGTCTTGCACCCTCCGAGGATTTAAGGTCTCCTAGACCGGGCGTGTTTAAGGTCCCGCCGGACCCGGTGTGGGGTAATGCATGATAATGCAAATGGAGTGTGCGCACCAATGCACCGAAGGTCTTGCACCCTCCGAGGATTTAAGGTCTCCTAGACCGGGCGTGTTTAAGGTCCCGCCGGACCCGGTGTGGGGTAATGCATGATAATGCAAATGGAGTGTGCGCACCAATGCACCGAAGGTCTTGCACCCTCCGAGGATTTAAGGTCTCCTAGACCGGGCGTGTTTAAGGTCCCGCCGGACCCGGTGTGGGGTAATGCATGATAATGCAAATGGAGTGTGCGCACCAATGCACCGAAGGTCTTGCACCCTCCGAGGATTTAAGGTCTCCTAGACCGGGCGTGTTTAAGGTCCCGCCGGACCCGGTGTGGGGTAACTGTGCGAATGTGACACGCGTGCCACAAGGGATGCAAAACAATGCAAGTGAGAATGAAATGAATCATGAGGCACGCATACCTCATTGGTGTGAAATGAAATGCAAAACGAGGCACGCGTACCTCAATGATGGAAAACGAAATGCGAAACGAGGCATGCGTACCTCGAGATACAATGAAATGCAAAATGAGGCACGCATACCTCATCAGATGGAAAATGGAATGCAAAACGAGGCACGCGTACCTCGAAATGCGATGAAATGCAAGATGAGGCACGCATACCTCATCGAATGGGAAATGGAATGCAAAACGAGGCACGCGTACCTCGAAATGCGATGAAACGCAAGATGAGGCACGCATACCTCATCGGATGGAAAATGAAATGCAAAACGCAAGGGACGTGCGAGACGGCGCGAGGCGGCGCACCAGAGAGTGTGATGAATGCGTGCAACACACACGGGGCAACTTTTAAATCTTATGAAAGACAAAAGGATACAAAAGGATACAGTCATCGCATGAATTTGAGTGCCACACACAGAAGACACTGTCTGAGGTCAAAACGGAGGCCTGTTGAGCGTCGGAGATGCACTTTCTTGCACTTTCTTGAGCTATGAAGACCCAAAACCCCTCATCTAGCCTAAACAAGGCCTTGGGAACACCACCGGCTGGGCTAGGTGGTCACCGGCTGCCGTCGGCTGCCTAAACTTCTCCACTGGCACAAAAATGTGCCGACCGGCACAAAATAGTGCCGACCGGCAGAAAATGCCTGATCGGGGGCAATTCTGCCATTTCGCCTCGGGTTTTTATAAAATAGGGTTTCTAAACCCTATTTTCCACTTCCTCTTCCGCCGAAATCCTTCACTCTCTCTCTCTAGAGCTTTGTTCTCTCAATTTTTCGTCGATTTCCTTGTGTTTTCGCACCATTTTACCATCGGATTCGCGATATTCTTCGCGTTTCGGACATTTCCATCCGATCAAAACTTCATTTCGGGATCTCCTTTGCTATTTCCGCCTTTTCGGGACTTGTTCCCCTCGATTTCCTCTACACTTCCGTGTATTTTCATCTCCCGGCCTTTCCAACCATTTTCGGCCCGCTCGGGGTTGACCCTTTTCGGTTGACCTTTCGTATTCTTGCTCGGTTTTCCTTTTCCGGCTATTTTCTCATCCCCATTGCCATGGCTGACGACTTTCCACATGTCGGGACTCCCCCGGATCACGAGATGGATCCCGGGGTCGAGCTCCTCCCGTTGAGCGAGCGCCCATTTGATCCGGTGACCTACCGGCCGGCTATTCACATTTTACCACCCGATGGACTTCGCCACTTCCGCGGCTTCGACCGAGCGCTGGACCCGGAGCTTCTCCTGCGCGAGCCGGCCTCTCACTTGTCCTTCGGCGCTTCCGAGGTAACATCTTGATCTACTTTATTTTCTGCAATGTAGGACCTTTAACTGTCAACTGCCATAGCTGATTACATTCCTTAACTGCTTTAGACCTGATACACTGTGCGCTGTAGTTGATTGTAGACAACCTCACAACTGATATCTGCTTAGGGCCGACACACATGCACACACACTGCACTAGCCTGAATCACCCAAACACACGGCACACATTGTACTTTTGACATGAACTCACCGACACCCGGTGCTTATTTGAATCTGAAAACTCGCACGCATGCTAGACTTGCACTGAATCACACAAACACGCAGACGCATCACACGTTGGTAATTCACTGAAACATACCGGGACCCGGCATCCGTTTGAACTTTGAAAAACACGCACACATGCTATGTTTACGCTGATCCCCATGGGAGTACTGACACATCACAGGCCGTAGTCCACCTACTGGTGCACTGAAACCTGACATTTGCTTGCATCTGAAAAATGTGCACACGTGCACCAAGTTTACACTGGACCACTCAAAACACACTGACGCATCACGCGCCGTAGTTTACTGTAAGCACACCGGCACCCGGTTTCTGTTTGAATCTGAAAGACTTGCACGCATGCTAGATTTGTACTGACTCTATCTGTTTCTTCGAAACTGTACATTTCATATTGATTTGCAACTGTTTGTTTGTAAACAGGGAGGTTCCCATACCGTCCGCGGGTATGGGAATACCGTCGCTCGAGAGTGGTATGCCGGGCTACCTGACGCAGTCCGTCAGATCGTCGATCGGGCCGGCTTCGGCGCATTTTGTAGGGGACTTTCTAGGCTCTCCGCTTGCAGACCTCTCCTCGCGGCCCTGGCAGAGAGATGGTGGGACACCACCGATTCATTTCATCTGTCGGCGACCGGGGACATGACGATGACCCCTTATGACTTCTCGATGCTCACCGGCATCGGGGTGGGGGGTGATCCGATCCCCTTCGACATTGACATGGATGAGTGGACCGCGGCCCAGGTCTACTTGCTTGGCGAGGCACCGCCTCTTGCTCGTCCGGGATTTGTTCGCTACTCCTGGTTCGAGGTGCAGTTCAGGGTCCAGCCTACCCTCGGCGATGCAGCTCCGATGACCCAGGAGGCCGTGGAGCGGTACGCACGCGGCTTCTTGATGTTTTTGCTAGGGACCACCCTATTCGCCGACCGGGCGAACACCGTGCCTCTCTGCCTCCTCAGCGCACTGGTGGACGTCCGACGGATTGTGCAGTATGATTGGGGTGGCGTGGCTTTGGCCACCCTTTATGGCTACATGAGCTCCGTCTCCCGTGGCAGCGGGCAGTTGCTCGGGGGCTACTGGCGAGCTTGGGAGGTATGTCTTCTTCTCTGCTTTACATTTCTGCTCTACATTTTCTGTACTCTGTACTGCACACACTGTAGTCTGTTTCGCGCTGACTGTATACTGTACACACGGCACACACATACTCTGCTTTACACTGACTGTACACTGTTTACACTGTACACTCTGCACGATACACAACACACGGCTCTGTTATTCCCGTTTTACACTGCATTCTGCTTTATCTGATGGTCATACTGACATCTGTTTTGCAGTTGTGGGTCTATGCCTACTTTCCCAAGCTGGAGCCAGTGCCGGAGACGGAGACTCCTCTGGTCATCCCTTTCTCATGCCGTTACGATGGGAGGTGCACACGGCGACCTCGGGATACCTTCAGCTTCTACTGCCGATTCTTCGACACCATCACCTCTGCCGAGGTATGTTTTGCTTACAGTTCATTTAAATTTCGCTTTGCATTTGTGTATTTTGATAACCAGTAAATAACCAACTGTTTCGATTCAGGTCACCTGGCGGCCGTGGGCTGCGGTGCCGACAGATATTCAGGATCGGTTTGCCGATGCGGAGGAGACCTCTCGCTACTGGATTTTACTGGAGGGCCCGGTCTGTCGGGCTTGGTACCTGGGTGAGCGTTTCCTACGCCAGACCCTCGGGTTGCCAGAGCAGATAGTCCCGGTTCACCCTCCTGAGCACATGAGGGACACCGAGAGGTTTACCGTCGATCAGATGGCGGACTACACCCTTGGCTGGGAAGCGGACGGCTACAGAGGCGAGGGGGATTACTCGGAGTACGTTCGGACCTTCATCATGCGGCCTCTGAGCGGGGGTCGCCAGACTGAGCGAGGGAGTCCTGCGGTGCCGGCGGCTCAGGCAGAGGCAGGAGCAGGAGTGGGATCTTCGAGGAGAGCCCGAGTCCGAGGCAGGGGTGGGGTACAGAGGGGACGAGGGTCCGGTTGGCCCGCTCTGCCCACTATGCTGACGTACAGGGGGCAGGGTGGGGAGACCTACCAGATCCCCTTCGTTCCTCCCCCGGCTGGTCACGAGTTAGCCGGTATTCCCGACATACCCCCGGTACGTATTACTTCACTTTGCATCTTGCGTTGTCATTCCATTTCAGTTTATTTGATATTCCGCAGAATACTAATGCATCCGATACTTTTGCAGGCTTCCTCCGAGTACACACGGCAGTCGGTGGAGCTGTGTGCCTCCCTGATGGGGATGCTGCAGCGGACCCTCGATGTCATGGCCACCTACAGTCTTCCGGTACGTTCTTCTGACCACAGTCTCAAACCATACTCTGTTCGATACATACTGATGCACTACACAAAATCTGATAAACTGCTCACAGCATTCACACACTGTACTCATACACTGCATTCTGCACTGATTCACTGCTCACGGCATTCACACACTGTACTCATACACTGCATTCTGTACTGATTCACTGCTCACGGCATTCACACACTGTACTCATACACTGCATTCTGTACTGATTCACTGCTCACGGCATTCACATACTGTACTCATACACTGCATTCTGTACTGATTCACTGCTCACGGCATTCACATACTGTACTCATACACTGCATTCTGCACTGATTTACTATTCACAGCATTCACATACTGTACCTATACACTGCATTCTGATATACTGCTCACAGCTTTCTGATGCATTTGCTTTTCGTATTTTTCAGCCTCCCTTTCCGATTCCGCCAGTGGGCGGCGCTCCTCCGGCTGGGCCTCCCCTTTCTACTCGGGATGGCAGGATATTCCCCCGTACCAGAGGGAGACACGCTTATGTCGGGAGCAGTTCGTGAGCACCAGTTCCAGGTGATGGCGAGTCAGAGATGGAGGCAGAGTCGTCCGAGGAGGAGGCCGGGGATAGCTCGGGCTCAGGCTCTGACAGCGATGCTTCCGACGATGCTCCTGGGCTTCTGCCCAGGAAGAGGGCCAGGACAGATTCTCAGGCGTGAGGTTGCTGCTGATGATGATTTTTCGCTGCTTTTCTTCTTTATTTCTTTTCTTGTACTTTTCTCTTTTTAGTAGATAGAGTACTTTGTACTGCCACAGGCAGATTTTGCTTTCTTCAAAACTTTGTATTTGAAAAGACGATGATATGAAACAAACTTTTATCTGAAAAGTGTTTTATTTACATACCTCGTACTTTGCATTGCACTGCATCATATTACACCTCAAATGTAAATGATCACGATTTGTTGTCTGAAAATTGAGCACTTGCACTGTAATAATCGGATAACCAACCAACTAACAGCAAACAACCCAGACAAATCACTACTCAAACTGAACAAATAGCCCATATTCTGCTGGGGATTAATCTGTACACAGCTCATAATACAATATCCAGTCCATTCTGCACACGGCAAACTTTGAACAATTGGCCCAATCTGACAAGACGGATCACCAAAACTGAGACAGTTGAAGTTGAAACACATTCGGATGTCCCAAAATTTCCTTTTCTTCTCTTGCCTCACATAAATGTAGAGAATGGCACAGCATTCTGAGCACAAACGATTGACTTTGGAAAAGGGATTTCACAACCGGGGTATCGAGCCTACAACTGAACACAATGGAAAGGACTCAAGTGAAGAAAATAAAAGGCACACGACCTAAACACAACGAGATACACTCGGAAAAGACTCAAAGCTAAATTGAGACCGACAAATCAAAGGACACGACACGCGGACGTGCTTGAAAACAAAAGACCTTGAGGAGCCAATTCCTCCGGGCAGGTTTCCCACCCTTTCTGATTTTTGTGATTTCTCACGCCACTCGGCCCTCAAGCTCGGTTTTTCCCTCAAAACCCTCTTGCTCACTTTTCTCTCGACTTACACCTCTCTATTCTTTATTCTCTCATTTTTCATCCCTCCCCAGGGTGATTGATGGATGAATAGGAAGCGGCGGATTCATGCCGAATACAGCTAGCTCACGGCTATTTCTTCTGATAGATAAAGTGCTTTCCTGGCAGGCGCGTTGATGACAAGGGAGAGACAGAACACCTGGCTCAAACTGTGCCCCTAGTTCATTATTTTGACCATTTTTTTGTTTTCTTTCTAAAACAGTTTTGATCAAAATGAACGTCAGATTAACATGCTTGTTCAATTTTTGATTTGAAAATCATGCAAGTCAGGCCGTAAGCACTGAAAGTTTTCCTTTTTGGGTCCAAACATGGTCCGATTTTGGAAAATGAAATAATTTTCGAGAAAATAGTCAACCTCAGTAAAAATTTTCAAAAACTATTTTCGCGAACAGTCAATGCTCAACAAGCACAGAACCTACCCTCGAGATACGCAACCTCGGATCGGAGGCAATTTGGGAAAATTGCCCCTTGCTTGAAGGGGGGGAAGAGGGCAACGGAAAGTTGCCCCTAGTTTGGGCGGCAACTCAGGGCAACTTTATGGCGATATGAGGCGACGGAAAATTGCCCCTTGCTTGGACGATGCCGCGGCATGCTCATCGATGACTGATCGCAACCGAATTCTCATGCACGGAGAGGACGAAGGCGGCCACAAACAATATATGGACACAGTCACCTTGAAAGCATTGGTGGTTGGACTTCAGGAGGAAGTTGATCACGCAACTCCAGTTGTTGCAACCGAGACATCGGATTCGGAGGAAGCAAAAGTAATCAAAACCATGACATGGACTGAGACGCTATAGAAGCGTTAGGGGCTGGACTTCAGAATGAAGTTGCCTACGTATCCCAAAACATGAGAATCAAGCCTTACGTAGTTCCGGTTAAGGTACTCTCGGGTATTTTAACCTTCGCTATTTTTAGGCTCTTACTTTTGCCAAGGCGCCCAATGCGGGTTTTCGACCTTGCGAGCTTCTTTTCTTTCTTTTTCTTTCTTTTTTTTTCTTTTGCATTTTTTTCTTTTTCTTATTTTTTCTTATTTTTTTGGTTTTTTGATTGATTTTTTTTTCTTTTGTATTTTTCTTTTGCTCTTACTTTTGCCTGGGTCGCCCTTTCGGGTTTTCAGCCCAGTGAGCCTCTCAAAGGGTAAAAGCGTAGCAAGTCCATGCCAAATGGTTTTAGAAATCGAAGCCTCCCCTTTCTCGGGAGAATGACCGTTGCAGTACTTTGCAGGAGAATCAACCACGGTTGCTTTGCCAACTTCTCCTGGTGAACTCTAGTCTTTTGCTCCGATTTCGGTGCCCCTTGATCGAGGGCTGCTTCGAGTCTGGCCACACAGGCCTTGCATTGATAGCTAATTATTGAACATTCTGGATGCTGGTCCAAGGTTTGAACATGAGGGGTCGTGTCTCGAGGCTGAGAGCGATCCTAAGCTGCGTAATCTCAAGAGCGATTCCACACAGGTCTTCGCAGGACTGCGCAAAACATTTTGTTTTCGAAAGTTTTTAAGAAGGCGACGAATCGCTCGCGCCGAAGACAGTGTGGGACCAACCTGGATCAAGCCAGGGTCCTTCTCAGTACTCACGCTGACAAGCATGATTTCGATCATTAAGGGCTTGGCATGCCTTTCTTTCTTTTAACTTGATCAAAGTTTTGCAAATCTCGAGGAATTCCTTCCTCTTCGTTTTTATCACCGCAGTGTTCAAAAGGGTTTTTTTTTTAAAAAAAACTTAGGTCAAAACAATAATTATCAGGGCACACGAGGGTGGGCGGAATGCGCTGTCACCCCATTGGAATTCTCTGGCACAACTAGCCCAACACAGATAGTACGGGAACACGATAGCTGCGGCTGTTTCATTCAGGTTCCCCGGATGTAAACTGGCTCCACAGCAGAGGTAGACCCAAAAAGAAAGCAAAAAGAAGTAATTACAAAACAAAACGGTACTTGAGGCAACAACCCCGGAGTCACTTGGTATTCTATACAAAAGAGGGACTGACTCGTTACAACAAGACAGACCCTTTAAGCAAAAAGGACTGACTCAGGACAGAGAGACAGACTCAAAACAGAACAAAAGGCTGACTCGACACCCAAGCCAGGATTTACAAAAGTAGCATTCGCAGATGCTATAAAATGCGTGCCAGACGCCACATCAAAAACTCAAGGCGCTGCCCGCAGGCGGTTGAATCCCAATTACATACTCGCAGTATCGGTGTCCTCAAAATCCAAGAACTGGGTAGTGACTGATTTAGCTGAGGTGGGTGGGAGGATAACCTCGTTGTCAATCAGATCCTGCACCTCATGGCGGAGGCGAAAGCAGTTATCGGTGGAGTGGCCAGTTTGCTGGTGGTACGCACAGTACTGTGTAGCATCATGGCCTGCCGGGAGGTTCTTCGGCAGAGGTCGCGGCTCAAGAGGTGTAAGATGCCCCTTCTTAGCCAAAATGAGAAGCGCCCTAGACAGTGGCATGTAGAGAGCGTGAAAGGCCCTGTGCCCCCGGGGCTGGTATTTTGAAGCCTGAGTGCTCCTGCTAGATATGCTGGCGAACGGATCGGCAGGTGCGGGCTTGAATTTCTGATCCTTTCCAGGTACGGGGTTGGGAGTGAGAGAAACTGTTTCAACACAACGGGGTCTATCCCGATTTTCCGACTGGCTTGAACTACCCTCAGGTAGAGTGGGAAAAGCATCCTTCACAATTTTGGTTGTCATCGCAGATACCTGTTGTTTGTTCATCCCCCCGGCTTTTAAAGCCTCGACTGCCCACAGCAGCTGTCCCACGGGGTCGGCGTCTGCCTTTGCCACATTTTTACCTCTGGCCTCAGCCTGATGAGAGGTTTGGGTTGGTACTGGTACATCACTGTTGTATGTGGAGGCCATCTCCGGCTGATTAAGCTCGATCACAATCCGTCCCAGTAGCGGGGGCTCTTGGGGCTCAAAATTTCCGGCATACGGTGCAACCGGTGGCGAGGCTGACATCCCGTAAGCGAGATCTGCCACAGATCTTTGGAGGTCACCTATCATCCCCATTAACTCGAATGTAGTGGGCTCGCGAGCCTGATAGAACTGGGGGGCCCAGATTGGGTGTGTAGCGGGCGACCTAGGAGGATGCGGCATATCTACGCCGGCCTCACTCTGTAGGGTGATCCCTTGATCCAACGCGGCTGTCATAACCACTATTTCTTCTGAACTTTGCGTCATCCCTAGTCCTGCCTCGGCAAGGGGAAACACTGACTATTCTGTATCAACTTTTTTGAATTCTCTGAACTGAAAGGAAAAAACGGACAGCACTTCAGCCCAAAACAGATCAAACACAGACGCAGTTAAACAACTGATCTCTTCTATTGATTACTGTTCCCCAGAATCACTGTTCCCAGAACCGAACTAATACCCACAGATATAACTGGTTCCTCAACAACACTGATACTGGTGCCCCTCGGGCCGGATACTCAAACTTGCAAGCTGACATGTACTTTCCTGCAGAGATACACTCTAGAAGCACATAGCAGATAAATGAGAGCCAAAACACCCCTATATTGGGGTAGGGTTTCCCTATCCTATTTTGTCAGGAGCTAGGGTTTCACTAGGCACACAGCGGTTTCAAACAACCTATATCGGGTAAGCAACCTGTCCTAGTTGGAATGGTCACTATGGATTCCGAATATGCACTAGGTCGAATGGTCGAAAAGGGTGCCCCGGTAAAATCGGGGTTTGTGTTCCCATGCTGTCAGAGCCCATAACCGGTCAGCCTTATGGTCATGCCTTGACAAGACAAGCCTCCGGCAAACCGTTCGGGAATGGCAGATGGCAAACACTGTGTTCCTAGGCGCACCAATGCACATGCAATGCAAAGAAACACATAAATGAAATCAAAACAGGATATCACGAGTTCGAGTCAAGCTCTCTAAACTCCCCAGCAGAGTCGCCAGAAACTGTAACCAGCCCGCGAGGGACCTCGCTACAGTTCGGACTCCCTTTTTGTCACGGTTCTAAATCTGAACCAAAGAGTCCAACTCTGGCAAATCGTTTTGAGAAAAACAGATTTTTTTGAAAAAGAAGTGCCAAACATGGACTGCTTTGCCAGATTACAGAGTTGCCACCTAAATATTTTTAAAATGGGGAAATTTAGGAAACCCTGACTCGGTGCCAAAGGCCACGTGTCCGTCATCACCAAAGTGGCTTGGCTCGGGAGCTTGGGTACGATCGGGGAAGGTCAGCTATGAGCACCCCCTTTCGCCCGGTCCGAAGACCGGCCTCTACTAACCATGATATCCATTTTTGAAAACTTTATGCGTTCTTATTCCAATTATTTAGCTAGAATTACTATGTTATGCGCACAACAAACAAGTATAGACTAGATCGCCTAATTTGGAAATAAACATTGCATATCCGTTGGTTTAGAAAACGCTTTGGAATTTGCTACTCGCAAGTAGGCTAAAACACGGATTTCAACGAGTTTTTCCAACTCAAGCAATCCAACCTCCACCCACAGGCATTCAAGCAGTTATATCACATAAGCAGCTAGCCTTATGGTAATTATGCTATTATGGCAGCATTCACACGCATGCGATATGCTAAGGCATAAAAGCTCACCTAGTACTCCAAGCCAAAACAGAAGCTTATTAGAAATCCATGCATGGACCTAAGCATACTGAAATGTCTAATGCAGCACATGCAAAGATGTAATCTAGGCAGGCTCGGCTATCCTAAACATGGCATATGAAATGCTACAAATACCACGTATTCAATTTGGAATTGAAATACAATGCAGTTTGTATGATGTACCGAGCCCAATGCATGTCAATAAATGCATGGATGCACGCATGCATTGCATAAGGTATGCTAAAATAAACGTGCCCTAATACTAACCATTAAAGCAGGTAAATAAAAGGGAAGAAAGAAATGGGGGTTGGAAGACATACACCCACTCACACACACTTATTACAAATGCGCCCTCACTCGGAGGGACCAAAAGAATATACAAAACCGAATAACTAATTAACTACGCAAGCTAATTAATTATTACAAATTAATTAAATTAACCAAATAAATTAATTAATCTAATTAAACAGTAAACCGCCTCGGGATGAGGGCCAAATGCAGCATGCGCTCGGGACTGGCTCGGAACCGCACTACCATGCACGGATTGCCTCTGTTTCCCCTGCTGTCCTCCTCTGAAAATTGCAAAAGTCCCAGGAGTGCCTCTCAGGGCACTGGGGAGCACCACCAGCTGGGGTAGAGAACCACCGGCTGAAGAAGGAGGCCACCGGCACAAAAAGAAGTTATCGGCTGGAAGTTGACTGCCGTTCGGCACTAAATAGTGCCGGTCGACACTTAACACCTGCAGAACCTGCAACCCACAGCAGCAGAGGACAACAACATGCATGGCAATGTGATTCAAGGTATTTATGCACTATACATACCCCTTATCATGTTATTGACTCAAAGGGGCATGTGCCTCGATTCCCGGACCACCAATCGCGCATTTCCATGTAAGATGGCTCTAAGAACCAAGAATGCAACTTTGATTTCAAATGCATGCAATGCAAACAAGCAAACAAGGGTGCTCAACCTCCATCATACTTCACCTCAAGAGGCCAAACATGCACAATACAAATGCAACCCTAAACATGTCAACTAGGCATGCAACATGGACTATGCAATATGTTCATGCAAAGGGTTCAAGCAAGCATGCAAGGCAAGCATGCAAACCAATGGAAGGATGGTCTTATACATGAATTAGGCAACTCAAATAGTCCTAAAATCAGTGGCCAAAATGCTAAGTCAAGAGGGCCAAACACACATGCACACATGCACAAGTTAAGGCACCAACACTTAAGCATAACAAACAACCCTTAAGCGCACTTAAAGGGGTACAACAATGGACTACTAGCATGCACATAAAGCTCTGAAAATCATGCTAAACTTGATGCCAAATCATGCAAAAAAGCAAGCTAAACATGCACACATAGGTCCAACATTCAAAGCAAGTCAATGGGGCATTGAACTACACTTATACAAAACAAATATGGCATGCATTAAACAACTAAAAACAGGTTTTTAGCATGTTAAAACAAAGCCAAATGGCTACTTAGATGGCATCCAAGAGGCTTGAAATCAAAGGCATGCATTAAAGCCAAAACATGGAGCATTTAACACATACTCTTAAAGCATTAAAGAGGCATGCTAAGCAATCAAACAAACATGTATGAAGGACTGAAATAGCATGCAAAATGGTCCCAAACCGTCAAAAATGAAGCAAGCAAGGCATGCTACACACTCATGCTCAAGGCTAGCAAGCCTAAAATGCAAAGAGACTATATTAAGCATGCTAAGATTGACCCAAATGACTATGGACAGAGCTAAAGCATGGCAAAATAAGCATAAAACATTCATGAATCTAAGCCTAAAGCATGCTCAAACTTGGGCTAACGACCTAAGGCATGTTAAGGCAATACAAGGCATTACATGGCAACTATGCTAAGCATGCATGAGAGACCAAAACCAACTTAAAATCATGTTATATCATGGCAATATAAGCATGAAAAATAATCCAAACATGCTCAACACACACTCAAGCATAGGCTCACCTAAGAGACCAAAACTTGCCCTTTTCAAGGACATCAAGGAGAGGGGGTGGCCCTCTCCTTATTGAGACTCTAAGGCATCATCTTCACCACTGAAATCCCTCAAGATTTCAGTGGGGAAGAGATCCTAACACCAAAGTCTCGGATCTCTCACAAAATGGCACAAAAAGTGGTCTTTTCAAGGCCTAAGGGTGGTCAAACCTACCCAAACCACCAAGCACTCTTAATAAACAATAAAGAGGCTTAAAAAACAGAACTTTTTTGTATTATAGACTAAGCACAAAAACAGTTCTAAACTAGGAAAAAATGGAATGCAAGAATGGGGGAAAAAGGGGTAGTTTCTTACCCTTGATGATCAACTCCAACAATGGTAACCTTGATGCCTCTTTAAGCTTCAAACCAGCCAAGAACACCAAGAACAAGCCCTTAGCACCTCAGTTCCAAGAGGAAGGTGAAACACTAGGTGTTGGTGAGCAATAGTGAGTCACAAACACCTAGTGTACAAAACAAGAGAGAAAAAGAGAGATAGGATGTGTATCTATCCTAACCCTAAAAACCAGAGCTTGGTCTATCTAAAATGTCTAAAATCTTGTAACCCTAAGCCAAGAAGAGGAGTGGTCCTCTTATAGGCAAGCAAAGCTTGCAAAGCTTACAAGCTAAGCTAACTAAGAGGGTCATCCCTCCATACACGTGTATGGAGGGGAACCAAAACTATACAGCTGTCTGAAAATATCTCATAAAGCAACTGCACAGTGTCCGGCCGGCAAAGAGTGCCATTTTGACAAAACTTAGTGCCGGTCGGCACAAAATAGTGCCGGTCGGCACAATAAAGTGCCGGTGGCAACACCAGCCAGCCGGTGGCCTCTAGCCACAGCCGGTGGTATGTGGGGATGCCTCACAAGGCATTCCCTGCCCTTCCAAGGCAAAACACAAGTGTTTGGTGCAAAACCAAACACAAAACGGTCGAGTTCGGAAGTCCTGAGGCAAGGCGCGCGAGCTGAGAACTCCGAGAACTCCAAACGAACACAAACATGGATAATCACCGAGTGTCCCAACGGTGACGTCCAAGTCTTGAGGACGGTCAAAAATGGGGTGTCTACACACCCCTCTCCCTTTGTGTCTCATTTGTTCATGTTTTTGGCTCACAAGAGTAGCATGCATGCTTAGTTGTTTTTGGTTCCATTTCAGAGGTTTTTGGGTGTTATATGGACATATTATATCTCTGTCTTTAGTCAGATTTATGGCCCTTTGCATGCACAATATACTTGCCTTGCATTCCTCCATTTTGCCTAGAAGGGTGCCATGCATTTAGGCCTCCATGCTTGCATGTTCTAGCTTGACTTCATGAAGCTTTTGGTCATATTTCATCATGCTTGAGGTCTGTTGGGTACTAATTTAATCATGTTTGCCACGTTTGGTATAGCCTCTTTGCATTTTGGCTTGTAAGCCTTGAGTGTGTGGGTCACTAGTATGCTTAGCTTAGCTTATTCTCATGATTTGGCATCATTGGAGATCATATTTCAGTCCATAATCCATGCTTGTATGCTTGCATTCATCATTCTTTCCCTGCCTTGAAGAGGTGTCCTTTTGTGCCTTGAAATGAAGCATTATGCATGCCTATGTGTTTGAGGCTTTGGGTTGCCATATCAGTGGGTTTTGGGGCTCATTTTTACATGATAAAACTCTGTTTTGCATTGAAAAATCCATGCCATGTTCGCTTGGGGTAGGTGTTGAGTAATGCCCTCTTTTGTGGCCTTGAATGCCTTCCATTTCGCATCCATTTCCTAGCATGTCTTGGCATCATCCTTCGCATTCTTTTCAGAGTTTAACATGAGTGTTTAATGTCCATATTTATCACCTTTAAGTGTCCTTGAAAGTTGCCCCTTCCATGCTTAGGTGATAGGCCTTGGTATGTGCATGCTTGCATGCATGATTTGCGTCCTTATGCATCATCTATGGCCACTGTTCTGGGGCATGGCTGAGGCCTCCCATTTCAGTTTAAGTCCACCATTGCATGTTTTGACATGTTGCATTACTTTGGTCTCATGTTTGCATCGTATCATCTTTGTATGTTTGCATTGTTGCTTAGCTAGTTGCACATCATGTTTGCATCGCATGTTTGGCACATTGCATACTTGCATTATAGGTCACATTACATTTGGCATGTTTTGGTACCTTAGCCTCATGTGCATACTTGAGTCACATCTCACACATGCATTGCATTTTTGCTTGGTTTGGGGTGTCAAACCAAGCATGAGGAATGAGGCGTGTTCGTACTTAAAGTGACCAAACACGTCTCACTCCTCGGTTGCCAATCCCCTTGATCTCAACATGATAGGGCGTTAGCACTCATTTGTTTTGTTGCATGCATTTACATTGAATTGCAAACTTGGTACCTTTGGCCATCATGCATCGAAGTGCGTGATTGGTGGCCCGAGTATCGAGGGCCATACTCCCTTGAGTCTATAGCATGATTAGGAGAGTGGCCATGCACACATTGCTTTGAAAATTCCATACCATGCACTGTCTGTTCTCTGCTGCTGTCAAAACAGGGCTCTGCAGGAAGAAATGGCCGGTCGACCACTTTTGGTGCCGACCGGCCATCATTGTCCAGCCGATGACACAAGATTTGGCCGATAATCCCATTCCCATGGCCGGTGGCCTTTTGTTCTGGCCGGTGGAAATCCAAAACACTTAGGAGGAAGTTCAAAGCAGTTCTGGAAACTTTCATAACTTTCAGAGGAGCAAGGCAGTGTAAACAGAGGCAACAGTGGCATGGTACCGGGTTTCCGGGCGCGGCAAATCGAACATGCATCATCCCATCATTCCGAGGCGGGGCTGTGGCCACCTTCTTTTTGTAATTAATTTGATTAATTAGAAGTTTTGTAATTAATTAATTAGTTAGTAAGCTAGTTAATTAGTTAAATCTGTATTATTTATTCGGACCCTCCGAGTGAGGGCAATTGTGTAATAAGTGTGCGTGAGTGTGTGTATGTCTTCCAACCCCACGTCTTTCTTCCCTTTTATTTACTAGCTTTCGATGGTTAGTTTAGGACATGTTTTGATTAGCATACTTATGATAGCATGTTTGCATACATTCATTCGTAATGTACGCACCGGGCTCGGCGCATCATACTAACTGCATAGTATTTCCATTCCAACTTGAATACGTGTATTGAGTTGTCGCATTTCACATGCCATTCTTAGATTAGCCGAGCCTATTCTAGTTGCATTTTGTATGTGTTGCATTAGCCATCTTAACATGAACTAGGATCATGCATTTGATTACTAACTAGTTTCTGTTTTGGCTTGGAGTACTAGGTAAACTCTTATGCTTTAGCATCTTGCATGCATGTGAGTGTTGCCATATTAGCATGCTTACCATGAGACTATATGCTTATGTGATATATCTGCCTGAATGCCTATGGGTGAAGGTTGGGTTATCTGAATTGGAATAATGCATTGACTATGAGTGTTAAGCCCACTAGACAGTGGCAAAACCATCTTTTCTAAGCCCACTTGAGGGTGGCAAAACCTGCATTTTAGCCTACTTGCGAGTAGCAAACCGTTTTTTCAAAACAAACATGAAATGCTTTGTCCCAATTCAGGCGACTCAGTCTATACTTGTTATGTTGTGCGCATCACATAGTAAATCTAGGCTAATAACCGGAATAAGAACGCATAATGTTTTCAAAACTAGATATCATGGTTCGTAGAGGCCGATCTTCGGATCGGGCGAGAGGGGGTGTTCATAGCTGACCTTCCCCAATCGTACCCAAGTTCCCGAGCCGAGGAAACTTTGGTGATGACGGACACATGGCCTTAGGCAAACGAGTCAGGGTTTCCTAAATTCCCCCATAAAAAAATATTTAGGTGGCGACTCTATATCTGGCAAAGCAGTCTATGTTTGGCACTTATTTACAAAAATCTGTTTTCCAAAACAATTTGCTGGATTTGGACTCTTTGATTCAGATTAAGAACCGTGACAATTTGAGTTTGAACTGTAGTAAGCCCAAATGAACAAATCGGGATTTCCCTCCCGGGACGTTCGGGGACGTCTACAAGGGGCCTGTGTCGAAGGAAGAATGAATGAATTGATTTCTGCTGCATAAAAAAAGGGAAGGGGGAGGGGGATGTTAATTCCATGTTGAAGCCTGGAAAGGGAAATTATCACAAGGGATTGAATGAGGTTACCAGCTTCAGAGGTTTTGGTGGTGGTGCTATTTGGAGAACTGCAAAAGAAGTAGTGCTCAGCAGTTTGTTGCCTCCTTGCAGCCTCCTTTTGAAGTGCATTAGCAACAGCAGATCATCCCTTAGTATTTGTTGCTGTCTCCTCTTCTCAGACCTCTGAAATACAATGATTTCCTTAAAGTGCTCCTTTTCCACTACTTTGGTAGCTGCCTCATGAGTAGAGTCCCTAATAAGGTCAGAGGGAGAAACTGTCTTTTTCTTCCTTCTCTTCAATGGTGTTTCTTTCTCCTTCTCTACTTTTTCCTTTTCCAAGTGAGCCTCAGGTATCTCTTCCTTAAGATTAACCAAAAGTCTTTTTTTCCTTTATTGTTGTTGCTTGCCTTTGAGAATATTCAAAGCTTGAACTCTCTGAGGAGAGTCTTCCTGTGAGGCTCCTACACCAAAGAAAAGTTATAAGTAAATAAGCAAGGCATCATAAAAGGAAGAGAAAGGGAAAATAGAAATGCATACCTTTCTTCGAAGTAGCTCTGGTAACTCTTGGAGGGGGTGAGGCAGCAAGAGTAAGGGTTGGAATGATAGGGGCAGTAGAGGTAATAGTAGTGGTCCCAGTCTCTTTGGATTTAGCCTGAGAAGGCACATCCAGCCCAACCAACAGATCTCGAGGAGAGATGGCCAGGAGCACCTCCATATTGGCTGTCCACCAATTCTGGTACCTCTTCAATGCAGTGTTGTATGGGATGAAGGGAGTGAACCTGAATTCAACTAAGTCTTGTATCAACTTGGAAGTTGCCTCGTCCAACCTGGTTCTTGGCACCTTTAGCTTTCTGGTTACAAGATTGGTGTTAGTTTGGTTACAGAGAGGGACAAGAATTCCTTGAGTAAGCCTAACTTGCCTAGCAAATTGGGCAGGGCAGTAGGGTTCAGCAATACATTTGTAAAAGTTCAAGGTACCAATGTAGAGTTCCCTTGGAATCAAAATCGACGCTCACATACCTATGAATGGGGTTGGAGCAGGTGTTATCAGCCAGGAAAGTCCTCAGCTATGTTAGCCTTGTGCTAGCTGCAAAGGGGCAGAAGAAGATGGGAGAAGGGGAAATTGGAAGTTGATGGAAGAAGGTAAGGTAATAAGCAAAGCTAGAAGGGTAGAGTGAAACTCTGGCATACTTCATTCCATAAGTGGTAGGGTCTTGCACCAAGAATCTCAGGTACCTGGAATGTAAGTCAGTGAAGTACGTGAAAAACCAGAGTTGCAACACCTAGAGTGGTCCTCCTTGGTTGGCATCGAGGGGTTTCTCATAAAACTAAGAGCAAGTTTTGTATACATGACCCAGTACATAGGGAGCTAAGGATATCTTCTTAACCGAAGCGAGAGCCTTAGTAGGAGGGGCAAATTCAGGCATAATCCTCTAAGAAAAGGTACAAAATGAAAACTTGCAGATCCAATATAAAAGAAAAGAAAAGAACTCCCGATCAGTTATAGGGCCTTCCTTTTTATTCTTAGACTTCACGAAATCACTAAAGGAAGAAGTCACAGGGGGAATGGAGAAAGGAACATTAATATCAGGATAATCAGGACTGAAGGGAGTATCGACGGGCGATAACCCTAGAAGATAGCATATGTCAAGGATAGTGGGGGCCATCATGTGACACCGAAATTGAAAAAAATTGAAAGCTAGGTTCCAAAAACAAAGAGCAGTAGGTATGAGAAAAGGGTCTTTAGGAATGGAAAACCTGGCTAGTCAGAGGGCGTCAAGGAGACAGAGTTCCCGGAGATCCAGTGTCCGGGCAGGAACAACTCGTTCGTACCATTCTTCCCATTCCGGCCTCAATATGGGCTAGTAGAAATGGAGATGGCTCATCTTCCAGCTTCCCCAATCAAGGCCACCCTTGTAAAGAAGGCATTGACCTTCTAGGTGTGGGTACAGGGCAAGGAGTTGGGTGAGGGCTTCTCTGAAAATGGGACCAAGGATAATCTCCCCTTGAGCATGGTGTTGGGGAATAAAGATGCAACCATCGATAGCACATGGTTCCCCGGTCATGTATTTGTCACATTCTTCATTGATGATTCTCCTCAAAGCCACAGATGGGCTTACACACTCGACGACTGGTATTTCAGTATAAGAAGCCATTAGCAAGGAATTGAAAGAAGAAAGTGAACGGAAGGGCAAAGAGCTGCAGATAAGAGTAACAGAAGTGAAAGAGAGACTTTGGACAAGCGTATAGATAAAGCATGAGAAGAAGGGGTTTTTAAAACCTTTTTGTCCAAGGTTACCTATTTAACATAATGGGTTAAATAGACCCAGGTTCTAACCCATGTGTGATCAAGGCTTTTATTTTAAATCCCTGAGAACATAAGAAAGAAGACTACCTCCGAGCCAAGATGTAGATACCTTACGAAGGAGGGAAACACATTTCAAATACCCAGCTTAGCTTCGAAAGGTGCTAGGTGGCTTCGAAGCCAGTTTTCAAATACTTAGCTTTGAAAAAAAGGTAGTTAGCTTCGAAAGGTGTTAGTTGGCTTCGAAGCCAGTTTTCAAATGCATAGCTTAACTTTGAGAACAAGTAGTTGGCTTTGAAGCCAGTCTTATACCTTGAATTCAAGCATAGTTAAGATTTGCTCACTTCAAGAATCCTGGAGGTGTGCTTTTAAACTTTCCAACAAAGGAAGTTTCCTTCGAAGGGATCTTCGTAATAACCTACAGTTAGAATATGGTTCTTGCCTATTCTTTTAGCATAAATAATCACTCTGCAACCAATTCTTGGTTAAGCATTATAGAAAGTCCAAAGGCCAAAGGACTAATCGTACGCTTTTTCTTATGCAAGATTCTTCGAAGGAAAAAAGGGCTATTCTTAAGTGAAATTTCATGCTTTGAAATACATGAGTCAGGCTTCAAAGCAAGATTGGTACTGTTATCCACACAAATTATATTAACCATATGATTGGAGTGTGGAAACCTATGATAAATTCCATTACTACTATAAAGAATTTTAGGATTCGCAACATTCGAAACTAAGTATTAAAGCAAGTTGGTTGCTTTGAAGTTGTCATTCACAGATTACATAAACAAAGTAAGGTATAAAGCCATATTCGCCATGCAATTGATCATGCAATTGGAATATAAAACCAGATCATGCAAAAGAGGGAAAGAAAACCCCTAGTTTTATTGATATATAAATAATTATATTAGAAAGGCCTACTTGGCTACAAATTCAATTTCATAATAATAGGGAATAGAAAAGTAACAATTTCATTAAATTTGACCCAGTAGTATTCAATGAACTTATGTTCTTTCTTTATTCTATTTTATATCCTATTAAAGCTAAGTTGTTGCAGCTGGTATGCTCTTATTTGGTGAAAAAGCTGTTCAGCTTTCACCTCGAACTCTGTCTCTTTCAAGCCTTGCCCCATTTTGTCCATATTTAAATCATCCCAGTACGCTGAGTCCTTGTTCTTGAAGTCATCATATTCTTCAACAAGGTTCTCTGCTTCATACTGAGTCTGAATCTGAAGAAAGTTTGTACCAATGAAGAAGGAGTGAGAGTTGGTCCGAAAAGGCTTGAAGATTGTAGGCACCCCATTTTTGACCGACCTCAAGACTTCAACGTCATCGTTTATGCACTCGATGATCATGCATGTGTGTGCTTGTTTTGTGCTCGAAGTCCTCGGTTGAACGCCTTGTCTTTGAGCATTTAAAGCTTGTCCACTTTGTGCTTTGTTTTAGACCAAAACCTTGTTGTTTCAAGCCTGGAACTTGTGGTGACCTGTCAGCCACCACCATAAGCTGTCGGCCATGGCTCATGGTTGTCGACCATTGGTGTGGCCGACGACCACCAGTGTCTTTTTCTAGATATTTGTTGACAATTGCGCCAGTTGTTAGCACATTGAGTTGCCTCTCCCTACACGTGTATGGTAGGATGTTTCTAAGCTCAAGGCTTGCTTTTCTATATATATGGGGGTTCCTCCCCCATTTTGGAGGGTTAGAAAATTTGGAACCAAATTCTCTCTTTCTCTCTAGACTTCTCTCTCTCTCTCTCTCTCTCTCTCTCTCTCTCTCTCTCTCTCTTGCAATTTTATACACATTTGCTTACAAATCCTACACTTTTACCTATACACCCTTGATCAAACTTGCTTCTCTTTGGACTGAGGTTTCTTTAGACCCTCTTTGTGCTTTAGAAGGTGTTTTTGGCTTGGATTGTTGGCCAAATTGTGTCTTGGCTTCAAGAGGTATAACACTCTCTCTTTATACTTGTTTTGTACCATTGCTTTGCCACCTTTTTCAATTGTTTTGAGGCTGGTTTTGAACTGCAAAAAGCTCTATTTTTATGGCTTAAAAGTGTTGGTTTGAGGCCATTTTCAATTAAGGGGTGGTTCACCCATCTTGCTTTTTAGTTTGTAAAGTTTTTATACCTTTATTCACTACTTTCAAACCAACTTTTTTTTGGCCTTTTAACCACTGAATTTCAAAGGTTTTTTAGCGGCAAAAAACTCATTTTGAAGTCCAAAATTGGAAGGGTTAGCCTCCCCTCCTTGTGTCTTGTTTGCATGCCTAGTTAGCCCCATGTATTAGCTTAATGTTTTAGTTTTTTGTGGCTCAAGTCCAGCATGTTTTACACTCTATTTTGAACCGTTTTGCCACTGTTTTGGCTGTTTGTTGCCTTTTGACGCTTGTTTTGCATAGTTGTAGTGTAAGTCCTTTCACTAGCCTGGTGTTTTAAGGCTATAACCACCATTGGTTCGAGTTGATTGCATGTTTTAGTGTTGTTTTTCACTCCATTCTAGTACTTATAATCTCTGAAATCTCTTTCATTTCTTCACTTTTTTCATTTGCTTTGAGGGTTGTTTCAACCTTAGGATTGTCTAAACTTGAGATTGAGGCTCATGCTTAATGGTTTAATCCTCTTTGAGGGTTCATTACCAACGGCATGAAGCTTCTCTCATGCCTTAAGCTATCCCTTGGTTGACACTTCTTTCATCTTAGAAAACACTCACCAATGGACAAATTGATTAATGAATGATTTGGTAATTAAAATGTGTAAACAAAATTGGCAAGTAAAAGTGGCAAGATAAGCATCTCTTTGTGTTGCATTGCATGTGTTCAAATCGGACGTTAATTTGAACACAAGGAAAATGGGACATTTCACACTCAAAAGTGATGAAATTTGCCACTTTCCTAGGTCTCCATTGCCCTTGATCATGCATGATATGGTGATGGTCATTTTGGTCTCATTTTGCAATTATTAAACTTGCACAATTGGTTTTACAAGCCATTATGCAATGAAATTGCTTGATTGATGGTTTATGAACCAAATTTTGTCCCTCCTTTGATTTCCCCATGAAAAGGAGAGGCAAAGTGTGCAAACAACCCTTGAGAAATACATTGTTTTGCTCTATTTGCTCTCTGATACAGCAAGGAAGTCCAAATTTATCAGTGGCCGACAGCCACCACCAGTAGCCAACCAGCCACTAGTGGTAGCTGACCGGCCGCCATTGGTAGCCGATCTGCCCCTTGTTGGCCGTCAGTGAAATTTGCACAGTGTGTTGGTAAGGTGGAGTAGAGGTGTTCTGGAAGTGGGCAGAATTCTTGGTGTTCAATGCACAGACAGAGGCATTCAGCAGTAAGGCAGTGGCTTTTCGGGTGGAAACCGAGCATGCATGGGCCTCCCTCGCTTCCCGGGATTAGCTAATTAGTTTAATTAGCAATAGATTAAATATGTGTTGTAATTAATTAGTTGTAGCTAATTAAGTGTTGTAAATAATTAGTTAGTTTAGCTAGTTATTCAATTTCGTTTTGCAATTTGTTAACTAGAATAGTTAATTAATTCAATTTGTAATAATTAGTTAGCTTAATTAGCATAGCTAGTTGGTTAGCTTATTTATTCGGACCCTTCTTCGCAAGGGCGTAATGTTGTAATAAGTGTGCGTGCGTGTGTGTATGTCTTCCAATCCCATGTCTTTCTCCTTTTTATTTAATCGCTTTTGATGGTTAGATTAGGGACATATTTCAAATTAGCATACCTTATGCTTGCATCCATTCATTTGTATTGCATGCACCAAGGCTTGGCGCATCATTCAAACTGCATTGTTATTTTGATACTTCTTTGAATACGTGTTTAATCGCATGCTATCAAATTGTTGCATAAAACATGTTTAGTAGCCTAGCCCGTTAAATTGCAAACTGCACGTGTTGCATTAGGCATCTTGTATAGTTAGAAATCATGCATAGTTTCCCAACTCATGTTTTCTTAGCTTGGAGTACTAGGTGAGTTTTTTATGCTTTAGCATACTTGCATAAATGTGAATGTTGCCATGATTAGCATGCTTGCCATAGGGCTATGTGCTTAAATGCTAAATTGCTTGAATGCCTATAGATGAAGGCTTGTTGTTTGAATTGGAACAATTCAACAAATGTGTGTTTTAAGCCCCCTTTGTTGAGTGGCAAATCATGTTTTAAGCCCACTATGTTTGGTGGCAAATTCACAATCTTTAAGCCCACTTGAGGTGGCAAATTCAAACCATTTTCGCAAACAAACATTAGTTGAATTGTTCCAAATTGAGCAAACTAGTCTATACTTGCTTGTGCGCATCATATAGTAAAGCCAGCTTAATGACTGGAACAAGAACTCATAATGTTAGAAAAAAAACATATCGTGATTTGTAGAGGCTGATCTTTGATCGGGCGAGCGGGGGTGCTCAATTCATGACCTTCCTCTCTCGTACCTAAGTTCCCGAGCTGAGGCAACTTTGGTGATGATGGACACATGGCCTTTGGCACGAGTCATGGGTTTCCTAAATTTTCCCAAAATAAAATATTTAGGTGGCGACTCTGTATCTGGCAAAGCAATCTAATTTTGGCACTTTTTGATTCAAAATCAATTTTTCAAAATGATTTGCCAGATTTGGACTCTTTAGTGTTTATCAGTTTCACATTGCACTTGTAAGATTAGATTCAGATCGCCGGAGTCTGAACTGTAGGGCTTATTCATCTTCCGAAAGGGGGCGTGAAAAGGCGAGCAACAGTGTCTGGCGACTCTGCTGGGGATTTAGAGAACTTGACTCGAATTCATGATATGTTATTTTATTTACACTTATGTGTTTATTTGCATTTGTATTTCATTGGTGTGCCTAAGCACAGCGTTTGCCATCTACTATTCCTGAATGGTTTGCCGGAGGCTCGTTTGGAAAAACTTGCCAAAAGGCTGACCGGTTGTGGGCTTTGCCACGATGGGAACACAACCCTTGAATCTGGACTACCACTGTACCATTTGATTCTCCTTTTACTTATCGGTGTTAGGTATGAGAGGTATATTAGGTAGTCTTGCTAAGGTACTCTTTTTGACCAATCAACCAAGTTGCGTATCGGAAACCATAGAGATTGTTCCAAACTAGGACAAGTTACTTACCTGATTGTAGGATTGTGTGAAACATTTTGTTTGAATAGTGAAACCCTAGCTCCTGACGAAACTAGGACAAGGTAACCCTACCCCATCATAGGGTTGTTTCGGCTCTCACTTGCTTGATATGTGCTTTTAGAGTGAAACTCTGCAGAAATGTATGTATCAGTTGCAAGTTTGGGTATAGTTTTTGGGGGTAGAAATCAGTGTTGAGTACAGTTTTACAGCTTATGATTGCAACTGTGAGTTGTTAGTATCTGAGTCAAGGTGCTGTGCAGTTTCTGATTTTTGTTTTCTTTTGCTTTATTTCTTTTTACAAGGTAGTTTTTCACAATTGCTTCAGACAATTCTGTTACCCCCCAAGCACTCTAGACCCGTGTAAGGAGAGTTCGGCATAATTCACCAGTTCAACAATCACTTGCATCCAGTCAGGATCAAACCTCTACATCTAGACTGACAAGGGATCACTCTCCTATCCAGATGGCCCAGTTTCCTTCAGGGATCGAAGACTTGATCCATAATCTTCAGCACACCATTAAGGCTATGCAGCTAGATGTAGCCCGCCAAGCAAAAGTGATAGATAAGCTTTAGCAACAGTAACCATAACCGGCAGTAGCCTCTGTATCCCATGCACCCCCAGCGGGTATTCCGACACCTGGGGTCACAGTTAATGTCCAAGGGAATATGGGCATTCTGACAGATCCAATCCCACCTCAGACCTCCAAGGCACTGATTTACCAAGTGGAGGCACCATTTGAATTCAAAGTTGAGCCCACTACGCTAAAGGGCAACAAGCTAGAAAAGGCTTTCAAGCGGGCACAGGGCATGAACTCGATCCCTGACATTGAGGATGGATACATAGACTCCACAGTAACTCTGCTGGACAGATTCAAGATGTCGCATATAGACTGGTTCGATGGTTCCGGGGATCCTATGGTCCATTTGCGTTTATTCTCTGATATCCTAGGACCAACGGGTCTCACCAGACTTCAGAAGCTATCGCTTTTTGGATGGACCCTATTTGGTATAATAGCCATCTGGTACGCAAAGTTGGAAGACTCCATGAAACAGAACCGGGAGGAAATGGCCGAGGCTTTCATCGCGCAGTACTCTTACAATACCCAGATCAAGGTCACTACTCGTGATCTTGAAGCAACTCGTCGGGAGCCGAAGGAGGGCTTCTCGGACTTTGTAACGAGATGGAGGGCCAAGGCCTCTATGATGACTATCAGGCCATTCGAGAAGGATCAAATCAAAATGGTGGTCTGTAATTTGCAACCAATATTGTTACAGAAGATGATAGTCTTGCCATTGTCTACATTTGCTGAGCTCTATGAAATAGGGGTTCAAATTGAGGATGCGATGAATCATGGGTTGATAGACTATGAGAAGGAGCAGCCTAAGAGGCCTTTCACACGCAGTTCCAATGCAACCACGAGTGGTAGCATAACTACACGGCCATCTGATGTGAACACCGTCACCACCACACCCAAAACTGCTAACCCGTTTGCCAATACGTCCAACATAACTCCACAAACCTCAACCAGCCAGGCTCGAACCCAGAGGGTCTTTACCCCGCTATACATGTCCTTATCCAAAGCCCTAGGCGTCCTGATCAAAAAGGGGCATCTAAAGCCGTTAGAACAATGCCCATTACCCGATCCTCTCCCCTTGAGACACAACCCGGCCAAATACAGCACTTTTCACCAGCAACATGGTCATGACACCGATCAATGCTATAGACTGCGTCATGAGATTCAAGATCTCATCAACAATAAGGTGATAACGCCTCCCCAAAAGCCAAACGTCACTACAAATCTTCTCCCACCACATAACCAAGTCTCTCCACCGTGGTATATAAACCTCATCCACACACTAGCCGTCTCTTATGACCCCAGTATATACATAACCTCTTCCCACCTACCCAAGCCTGAAGTGTTCATCCCTGAGAGCACAAAATTATCCATGATGAGCACGTCTTCACTCCAACCCGAACTAGTGGTGGTGATAGTGGTAGATGAAGAGAGGTAAGCCTTGGCGAAAAGTGATAGTTTGTTGCCCGAGGGCTCCGAAGACTTATTTGAAGGGGTGCAAGCCCCGTGTTGCTACATTGTGCCAATCAACCAAGCTAAACTGGGAGTGGTGTTGTCAGCTGGGATAGAGGTCAACGTAGTTCGAGAGGATGGCCCAAGTCAGGGATTAGATGATCTGGCCGACCTAGAAGAAGATTTAGACAATTTGCAGTTCTACGACGAACAAGATCAGGGGGAGATGCATATTAATTGGTTTGATCTAGACGGGTCGACAGATAATTCTGGGTAGCTTAGCAATGAACCTGACCAAGAGCAGGAAACTGAACCAAAACTTAAAGAAAAGGGAGTAAGAGTAACTTTAATGGCCAAAATGGCTGAAGACAAGGGGAAGTTGCCGGAGAGCATCGATATTAAGAATTTGGCTCAAGACTTGGACGCTGTGAGTACCGCAGATACTGAACAGGAAGCCGCATTGAAGTGGTTTGTACAGGAAAGGGATGAAGACAAACAGAAGGTTGGAACAGCTCAATGCCCTGTAGGGGATACTTCTGATGATAAAGGAATTATTAGAACGGAACTGGATAATTGCTTATCGGTTGCCGGTGAAATATGGTGGGAAGATGATGATTTGCATCTTGCCCACACTGATGAGGATTGGGGTGAAGACCTGCCAGACAGCACTTGGTATGTGGAAGAGGTGGACCATATGACTAGAAGTGGGCAATACTTCATGCCCCCACATTTGGACCAAGCTCGAGCCTCTGGAAAGGATAAAGAGATAGAGAAGCAGAAGGAAAAGCAATTGGAAGAAGAAGTAGTGCTAAAACAGCTGAAGAAGATTCAGGCTGATATTTCAATATGGGGTCTGCTCATGGCTTCTTGCACCAACAGGTTGTGCTATCGGCGATGGACAAAGCCAAATTGTCCATTGATACAACACCTGAACAGCTTGTGGAGTTGGTTTTCCCCAGAGGTGCTGCGCCAACCTTGACCTTTTCAGACAAGGAATTACTGCCAGAGGGCTCTACACACAACAAGCCTCTATACATATCTGTAGAGTGCCGAGAAAAGTAGATACTAGTGGTATTAGTCGACACTAGGTCAGCAATCAATGTATGTCCTTGTCGTATGGCTTCTGCTGTTGGTCTGAAACCGGCCGATTTTGTACTTATAACCCAGGTGATCTGGGCA